>JBCNJP010000009.1:29376578-29444913 GCA_039602395.1 Deinandra increscens subsp. villosa
TTTCGATATTTAGTTTGGAAATTTTAGTTTGAGCATCTAGCAAATCTTTCTGAGAAACAATAAATTGTTCATACAGAAGATTGTATTCATATCTATGCTTGCCTTCTCAAATCACATTCTTCTAACACTTCTGTAATGACCTTTTCCCACTTCTTTTTGAAGATATCAACTTCTTTTGTCAAAACTACATTTTTATCCCTAAAAGAACATTTTCATCCCAAAGTTTTTATACTTCTTCTTGTAGACTGATAACCTTGTCAGCATCTTCAATCCTAATTTAATTAACTTTTTCATACTTTTCTTGAAGATGATAAGTTTTATTGAACAAAGCTTGAAAATCTTTAGCAACTTCTTTAGCTTCAGCTTTAGCTTCTTCATACTTTGCAATTAAAACTTTATTTTCTTCCAACAAATTATCATTGGCTTTAATCAAATCAACACATTTTTGCTGTGAACTCTCCAAATTAGCTTTAACAATTTTGAGTTCTTCAATTATCAAATTCATATCTGTCAGCAATGTCTCATTCTTTGTGTTTAAGCCAACACAAACTTGACATTGAGGACACTCTTTCTGTTGATGGTTTCTCACACTCCAGACTTTTCTTCCACAATCGTTTCACACAAACTTGTTTCAGATGTAGAATAAGTCAGATATTCATCACTTTGTGCATTTTTAACCATAAAAGTAACTTCATCTCCTTAGTCCATATTTGGTGAAATATATTTGTACAATTCACTATCGGAATTAAGTGCATATACAAACGAATGACCAAAATGTTTTCCCCAATCACAGCCTTCATTAATTTGCAAAACTAAAGCTTTTTTATTTGAATTGTTTGTGGAAGCCTTAGATGCCTGATTGTTTCCACTAGAAGGAGACTTATACTTTGTTGATTTGGAACATTCACGAGCAAAGTGTCCAAACTGTGAACACTTGAAACGTTTGACCTTTGTCTTATCTAATCCAATTCTACCCTCTTGATTCAGACTCTTCTTTCCTGTTCTATTAAAAAATTTCTTTGCCCTTCTTACGAGAATTTCAAATTTCCAATTCAAATCTATTTCCTTCAAAATAATCAATCTGATCATAATTTTTTTCCACTAGCTCTGTATTATTTACAATACCCGTTATTACACTGAAATATGACGAAACCAATGCAGACATCAATGCCATGTAATCTTCAGTTATTTCAACAGATAAGCACTTTGATGTGATTGATCTAGAATGGTAACCGTGCAACCAAAAGAACAATCAGAATTTTGAAACTTTCCAGTAAGAAAAGCCGTTGGAGGTATTTGACTAAAAATACTTGGCTTTTTAGCATTGAATCATTTTCTTCAAAATATACTGCTGGATTTTGAACTTGTGCAGGCATGGTCTTATTGATATTCAATCCATATCTCTTGCCTATATCTTCTGAAGCAAGTCATTGAATGTTAAGCTAGATTACTCCATATCATGAGTAATCAACATAACATAGTTCTCCCGTTTTTTAACTAAAGCTTTCAGTAATTTTTCTTTCAGATCAACTTCGTCTTTCTTGATGTTTACCAGAATCATTTCACTCATTAAATGAGAAATCGTGTAATCAGATTTGAAATAGTCTCATTTTGAAAATGCTTGAAATTGTCAAATTCTTTCTTTTAACACCTTCTATCTACTTTTCTTATACTGATCACTACCCTGATATTGTTTTTTAAAGCATCCCACAATTATTTTGATGTATCATAAGCTGAAAGCTGATGTAACAACTCTTTGGGTAAAGCCATGGTTAATGTTCCATAAGCTTTTTGTTCAACCTGATAAGCTTTCTTTTGTTCACATGTCAAATTTCTTTGCATCACCAACTTTCCATTGATGGTTGGATATTGATATGTTTCATTAATTGCTAACCGTATATCGATATCATTGGTACCCACGTACGCTTCGAATCGTTTCACCCAACTATGATAATCTTCCAATTTGTGCAACTTATGAACTTTCTGACTTATTCCTATTTCATTATCATAGTTAAGCAGAAATTGCATCATGGTTTGCATTGCGGCAAATGCTTGATAATCACACATTTTGAAGTTTATCAAATTCAGACTGAACGAACCAAACAATCTCCCACAAACCGAATTTGATCAGATGAACCGAAAACTCAAAACACTTGATCAGTGAACCGACTTCCAAACGGACCGAAAAGTACAGAACTGGTGAACCAAATTCTTATGAATGAACTGTTGACCTTTACGAACCAAAATGTCTTCAACGAACCAACGGTTCGTTGAAATAATTGTCACAAAGCGGAGGGTAACCGTTACGATCCAATGAAGAAGATTGTCTAGGCGAACCAAGAACTAACGAGCCAAAATACTTGAAGATTTCCTGAGTGAACCAAACCACTCAACCGGCGAACCAACAAATTCAAGCTGCGAACCAGGAAATTTAAGCGGCAAACCAAAATTTTTCGAATGAACCAGAAGTAAGATTTCATAAAACTCCCAAATTTAAATATGAAAAAAATGAAGAATAACACTCAAGGATCATTTAGAAAGCGATTTTGGACCAAAAACTAGAAGATGACCATTTTTATTCAAAACCCCATTTTCTCTCTCTAAAAATCTCAAAAATCATAGATTCTGATCAGTAAATGAAACCAGAAAGCTCTGATAGTACTTGTAAACATGAGGAACGATGGATCGTTACTGATCTAGTGAATACGTGATGAATTAGATCAAACACAAGGTAAATAAGCTTGATTGTTATTGATTAAAGCTCTAGTTTGCTACACAAACAGAATAGATGAATATGACCAAAGTTATATGTGTTCTCTCTAAGTGAACCTATTTATAGGTATGACTAACCATCGAACTAGCTGGCCAATGAACCATTAGTTCGTTGCTCACAAACCATTGGTTCGTGGCTCAGTTCGTTAGCCTCCTAACTCACATAAAGCACAACTCTAAATATAACACACGAGACACACTGACACATATAGATTATGCTCTAACATACTCTCTTTTATTGAAATTACCGTACTTAATTGTATATTGGATGCTCGATACATGATAAAACATATGTTCAAGCTAGTGATACTTACCCCGGCTAGTCTCACACATACACAAAGTCCTTGGTATAGGATCGTGGGTAGAATGGATAGCGCTATTTGGGGATAATGTCCCCACATCCCTGTGTCCATATATTTCGAGACACCTTCATAAGGGATGGCATTTTGTCCTTTGACATATTGCAAACGCATGGTTGGGTTTACCTTGGTTTACATTTTACGGGAAGACTTTATGGCGAGTGGTCGCTCGCAAAACAATCGGGTATGGACCACGACGGATTGAGGATGGTTAATTATGGAACTATATTCATTTTAACGCCACAACATTCCATGGCCGATGGGCCATCGAATTGATTACTATCTTGATAATGTACGATAAAAACATACCCTTTGACACATGTATGGTAAACTCTATATTTTTGACATACACAACGTTATCCAAGTTTTACTTAATGCAAAGATTCAATTTCAGTAAAATACAACTATCAATATAGTTTTGCCAAACCCAAATAGAAACTCATTTTCGTACAACGATTACTTGTGACTAACCTTGTGAACTCACTTAAATTTTTAGTTGACACAAATTCTTTTTTAGTATGTATCAGGTATCTAGCTTTTTTGGAAGACTTGGATTAGAAGGCCCAATGTAGATTCGCTCGCATGCGCATGAAGATAACCCTAGAAGACACTTAGCTTCTGCCCTAGAATAGTAAAAAAAATTAATGTTGTACTTCATTTCCTTAGTTGTAACCTTGTACTTTCAAAATTTTAAAAGAATGTATTCATTTTGGCTTTTCAGATACGATCTTGGTCATCTCGGCCTCCCAAGGGCCGGGGTGTGACAAGACCTTTTATCTTCTTGGTTTCCACGTGCAATATTTGATATAAGGTTGCATGTTCTGTCTCATAATGATCAATTTTTACATCGTTACTCAGATTTTGAGTCTCAAGTTGCCTTAGTTTTATCAATTCTTTTTCTCTCTCCCCTTTAAGTTGATCAGTTCAGATAGGAGAGAGTTGATTTCTTTGTTAGAAGTTTTGAATTTATTTTCATTAATACTTTTTCTTTCAAAACTTTCTTAAAGGTTTTTGTAGTTTAATGACATGTTGTAGAATTGATAAATGAGATCTGTGTGAGAGGTACTTACTTGGTCCTCATTATGATGTTCAGAGATGTCGAAGACGTAGAACTCATGATTGGCCTCAGAGACATTGATTTGTATGGCACCTTCTTTTGTTAGATGAGTCTGAATCCCAGTTCTCTATTTCAGCCATCAAGGATTTTTCTCTCTGCAAGGCTTGCTCATATATTTTTCTTGTATTAGGTAGCGTCCTTGAGCTTTTGGCCTTTGCATTCTGATGCATAATGACCCAAGATTCCACACTTGAAGCATTTTATTTCTGATTTGTCAACCTCAGATTTATTGAAGTCTGAGGGTTGTCTTTTTTTGTCTTTATCTTTTGTGAAGACTTTTTTTTACCAGTCAGGATTCCTTTTATTGAATCTTCCAAATTATCTGGTCAAACGTGCAAGTGATTTTTCTAGTGACTCATGTTCTGTTTCACCGTCAAAACATTCACTTTCAGACTCACTTTGGTCTTTTCTTTGTTTAAAATGGCATGGCTATTGTTTAATAATTCCTTTCCTCTTTTCAGAGTAAAGAGCGAGGGGATCTACCTTTGTCTTGGAGATTGCCAGAATCTCAGACTCCTAAGAATCTAAGATGCAGAAGAGGTCATTTAGACTTTTCTCTTCCAAGTCCAAGGTAGAATGAAGAGTCATGGTTAGACCTCTCTATTCATGAGGAAGACTTTTGATAAACTTTATGTTTGTCTCCTCATTAGATTTATAAACGTTGAACTTTCCTAAGTTATTCATTGTGGTTGCAAAGTGGTTATATGTATTGATAAGTGACTCATTTGGGAGTGACTTAAAAGATTCATATTCATTTAAAGCTTTAGTTCTTTTGTTTCTTTTCATTTGTTCTCCCCCATAAAAGAGTTTTTCAAGGTCATCCCATATTCTCTTAGCTGAGGTATTGCTGTCAAATGACATAATATCTCACGAGGAAGAGCCATAATCAGAACGGTTTTTGGCGCTGTCGTCATTTATATCTTTGATCTTGTCCTCCTCGATCCACCATTTTCTTACCTTAAGCATGAAGCGGGTAGGAACACCGGTTGTGCTTTTAGTTTCTTTCATCTCAGGAATGTCGACAGTGGGATAATGAGGTCCATTGGCTACGCAATCTAGCAGGGAATTGTCAACTTCTTTTAGGAAGTTGGCAATCTTTATTTACACTGCGAATATTCCTCCCTAGCTAGCAGAGGAGGTTTTGCCAATGAGTCAAGAGATTTAGCATTGTTCCATTTTGTAGACATTTTGAGAGTAAGATTTTATAATGTTTTGAAATCACAGTAGAAACAAAAAAAAACGTTAAAGAGCAAGATCTTTAAATATGAGTTATTCAATCTACTCTGATACCAAATTGTTGGGGTCCCATGAAGGGCTCTTTAACAATATAGCTACAATTTGATTTAAACAAGAATAAGTATGTTGCAGAAAGTAAATCAAATTGGAAGACCAAAATTTACAAAAAGGTTTTTTCTGTATATCTCAAATGTAGATAATGGTTTACACGAGTTTGTCTTATAGAAATGAATCAACAGACAAAACTTTTCTATAAAAGTATGTTTTCTGCACTTTGAGAAGCTTGTGAATTGTGAGTGAATGTCTTGCGTTTGTTGGTGAAGAACGCGTCCTATTTATAGCAAGTTGTAAAGGAATAATGTGGTTGAGTTCGGTTGAACTTGGAGTGTGATAGAGTATATAGAGATACATTGAGAGTATTTAATTTATCTCTTTTCAACCGTCTTCAACTGTCTTTTCATTAAATGTCAAGTGGGTATTTTTCATTACTTGTTCTTCACTCATAGCTTTCTTTACTTCTCGTAAGCATTTCACAGAAACAGAGCTGACTATGAAAAATAGATTTCATAGATCTACTTCAAAATTTCTGAAGTATATCTGTGAAATCACAAAATCTATGATTTCGATAGATTCTGTTTTCCTTTCTCTTTTGAGGATGTTTCTTATCTTTTATTCTAATACTTGACTATTTCAATTATATATGGAAGTGTTCTAACAATATCCTCTTCCTTGACCTTCAGCTGATGGTAACCTGACCTAAGATCAATCTTGGAGAACCAACTTGCTCCTTGCAATTGGTCAAAGAGGTCATCGATCCTTGGTAATGGGTACTTATTCTTCACTGCCAGCTTGTTCAACTCCCTATAGTCTATACACATTCTAAAGCTCCCATCTTCTTTTTAATGAATAGCACTGGAGCACCCCAAGGCAAGATACTCGGCCTTATGACCCCTTTATGAAGAAACTCTTGCAGTTGCGACATCAATTCTTTCATTTTTAAGGAGCCAATCGATATGGTGCTTTTGCAACAAGTTTTTCACTCGTCATCAGATCGATCCTGAACTCTGTCTCTCTGTCTGGAGGAATGCCCGGTAGGTGTTTTGGGAACACATTTAGAAACTAGCACACTACTGGCACATCCTTCAGCTCCTTTGGCTTTGCCTTCAAATCTACATCATACACCAAGTATGTCTTACAACCTCGTTCCATGAAATTTTGCGCCTTAATCATAGAGATGATCCTTAAAGCTGATCTGTCGCGATCCCCATGCACGAACATAACCTCCCCACTCCCGCTCGAAGACGAACCTCCTTCTGATTACAGACAATTTGTGAATCATACTCCGCAAGCCAATCCATGCCCAAAACTACATCGAAACCACCTAAGGCCATAGAAAATAACCTAACATGTAGTTTATGTCCTCTAAGTATACCAAGCATCCTTCTATCATATCTGAAATGATTAACTTTCTCCTAAGGCGTCTCAACCTCAAAGGTTTCCCATTCCTAACTATTGGTCTATTAAGCAATTCACAAAACTTAGGTGACACTAAATTCTACTAGCACCGGAGTCAAATAATACAGAAGTATACATATTATTATTAAGAAATGTACCTCAGACCACGTCTGGTGTTTCTCTCGCTTCAACAGTCGTAATAGTGAAAGCTCTTCCCACAACCTTCGATGCCTCTATCGCCCTTAATGGTTCTGGATTCTTTACCAACCTCAGACAATTTGTCTTTACATGCCCTGCATTCCCACATTCATAACACACCTTTGCCTCAGGACAATTGCTGGAGTAGTGTCCTTCTTTACCACATCTATAGCAACCAGTTGTGCCCATCCTACATTCCTTTGTATGTTTCTTGTTGCACCTTCGGCACTTTGACCTGTTACCCTATGAACCACCCTTTGCCTTCTTGTGGTTACCACTGTCATCCTTCTTGGAACTCCCTTCCGATTCAGACCACTTCCTCTTTTGCTCCCCAGGCCTACCTTCTGTAAAACCACAGAGGGATCTTACTAATGCATGATTCAGTTAATCGATGAACATAGATGTAAATAAAGCTTTGTTTTATTTATTCACAAAGGTGATTACAAGGAATCTAGAGAGAGATAGAGAACACACTCAAATACACACAGTTAAGAAGATGAAACTCTCAAAACTAATGAACTCCATCTAACATGAACTATTTATAGTAGTCATTAAAATTAGCGTACCACGTTACGTACCAATTGGTACGTCCGTACCAACTGGTACGGCGGACCATATGGTACGATCTCTAATAGTTGTTAACTACTTTGACTCACACAGACGCTCTAGACTAGATACAATACACGTGACACAACGTAGCATAGGAATATACTCTAACAAACTCCCCCTTAACGTGTAGTGTATCTATGTATCTATCTATCTAACTAAACTTCAGTCTTCAATCTTCAGCATCGCTGCATCCAATCTTCAACTTGAAATCTTGTAAGAAATAGAGCTTGCATGGCTGGATCAATTTTGAACAATCTTTGAACTTCAAGATCCACTTGTGAAAGATATAACAAACTCCCCCTTTCACCATGCTTAAGTCTTGTCACACAGAACCTGCAATTTTAAAAGATAGAAACGCGGCTTTCTTTTTCTTTTGAAATTTTAATTTAATCTTGGTGCAAAAATTCTCTTCGAGAATCCAAGATATAGTTTTAAAATCATAATTTTGTATCTTGTATCGATCGGTCGAAAACAAATAAGAAACAAACTATTTTTGTCTTTTTGAAACTTTATATCAAAACACACCGAAAATCTTTTTGATTTTTCTAAGTTTATGGTAAACCACACTTAAAATCTTTTTGGATTTTCCAGATATGAAACATAAATGCAATACTGAGTCAGACACTATTTTTGTCTTGAGAAAGATCACAACTTGGAATCATATTGGACATAACATGCTGAACTACACTTTTATTTCAATTACTTCAGCACATAAGTGATGTCGTTTACTGGTATAATTTGTCCATCTTAAACTCAAGCACAATCATACTCATAACATCTGGATATGTTATTATATTGATTTAGTTTGCTTTGACTAGTGTACCTCACACTATCAGACATACTCAGATATGTATTAGCTTATCACACTTTGCGATTTCATTCTTGATTTAATCACATAATGTTTGCATTCATGATATCGTCAACTATGTTCCATGCAAAAAGAAATAAGAACGTTAAATCATCTACCTTAAGGTCGATCTTTCGATAAGCAGATAAGATCTCGGATTTAACAAAATAAGAAAATAAAAACAAGTTGAAATTGTATAACTCAACAACAATCAGGCCGGTACTCCCGTACACACAAAGAAAGTTTGATGAGTTATACAGAATGTAAACTCTATTTTTGGATTTTGATTTTAACAAATATACAAAGACACTATTTTTTGGTTTCCAATTTTCTCCCCCTAAACTACATACAGAATGTAAACGAAAGAAAAATGACCAATCGATACTGATACCTTTTCAGTTTAGCTTTCAGAAAAACTTTCAATTTTTGAAATATGAAGCGTTTAATTTAAGTTAAGCAGGAGACTCCACTATCAGCAATCACAGGAAGCTTGAACTTCCCAATCACCAATAGATCTTCTCGAAGAAACCTGCACACTGGATTTAAATGATTAGTAATCAAATGACCCAAAGCAGACAGCTTCTGGTCGACCAGTGTCTTCCACAAAATCAGTTACAGCCGTGCTGACCACTTTAGGTCGCCACTGCATTTTTGCCTTTTCAGTTTTTACTGGATCATCATCCTGTGATGACTCACCAACACTTGAATCGAATTTGAAAAATTGTTTCGATTTAGATTTAATTTTGGAAGGTGGTGACTCAGTATAAATTCTGCCTGATTCATCAATAAATGTGGCAGATTTTGTAGAAAATGATCTTTTTGCCATTTCAGGACAATCCTTTGCCATGTGTCCCTTTTGGCGACACTGATAGCACAAACGATAAGATCATTGAGATTGTGGTTTGTCCTAAAATGGAAGGCATCTATCAATGAACTCAGAACCACCAGACATGTCATCAAAAATTTGAAATCGGTTGGAATGTACCCTTTTCGATGTAGGACTTCGAGGTGTAGCATTTGAACCAGATGAAGAAGATTCTTTCGGAGAACTTTCAGATGAAGCCTTCTTCGTGTGTTTGCCTCCAAATCCTTTCTCCATTGTTGAAATGAATACTCTAGCCAGATGATAGATTTGTTCAAGACTTGTGTCTTTCTTTTCTTTCTGAAACGTCTTTGAAACATATTTCTGTTTTGACTTCTCAAACTTCTTGCCTTCATTCCCATATTCCTCTTCATACACTATGGCACTCAATAGATTGCCTACTAATAGGTCCTTGAAGCATGCATCTTTACAATCTTTTTCACTGCCACAGGAAGCACCTGCACATATCATTTCACCTTCTCCTCTTCAGGTTTCACCAGCTTGGATACCAATCTAGCCATTTCATCAAACTTGCTAGTAAACTCCTAATGAATCATATTGCCCGCTTCAAATATCAGGAAATCCAATTCGATCCTTTCTAAGTCTTGCCTCGGGCAAAACATCCCCATAACTAACTCTTTCAGATCATTCCATCGTATAGCAGCGATGGATTCTTCTCCTCGGGACTACATTACAGAGTCCCAACAGAAAAGTGCTCCCCCCTACAAACGAATGAGCTACATGCTTCACTGCTTGGTTCTCTCGGCATTCACTGATCTTAATCAAGGCTTCCATTTCCTTTATCCACTTGACAGTAGAAATCGCATGCCTTTTACCTTCAAATGTTGGAGGCATGCACCCACTGAATGACTTAAAGTAATAACCATATCCTCCCTGTCCGCCCCCAACACCTAGAAATGGGATGGCACCTCCGCACCACCATGTGACATTCTGGCTCGTTGGGTGGAACCCGAACCTTAGAAACGGATAAAACTGATAAAACCGGCAAACCGGGAAATGCGTATATAGGCATAGTATGTCAATTAAGGTATTAGAAGAGTCTAGTAGCCCTATAACATTTCACAAACATCACACACATGTTGGAGTCTCGAAACATTGGTGATAAACTGAAAAATATTATGTATTGTGGAATATACGCAAACCGATACATGAATATAATTGCATGATCAAAAATTGTTATATGACAAGTTGATACTTGATATTATTGGATTTGATGAGATAATAACAATGGTAAACATAGGATAAGCCAAATAATAGAAAACTGTGACCTAAACATCAAAAAATGTGAAAAGTTAACAAAAGTCAAAGGGGCTGCCATACTAGAGCTCTAGGCGTATTGCCTGGAGCATCCTAGGGCTCCAAGCGATAAGCTTGGGACTGCTTTTTCAGCAAAAAACCCTAATGCTCTCTATTTATGCACATTTAGCCCCCATCATCCCATTTGTGCTCCTTTAAAACGTCCCATCAGCTGCTCGCACAACTCCAAACCCTAACCTAGAAAAAATCCATCAAGATTAGTGCTTTTATTCAAGAATCAAGTCCTGGGATCATCTTCTATTCATGGGTATGTGCTTCATCTTGATTTTCTTGTTTAAAAGTTGCTAGGATCTGAGCTTTATGCTAGATCTAAGGCTGATTTGTGATGATACAGTGTTCTCAATGATAGATATAGTGTTTGAGTGAGTAAAGTTTGCATCTTTAGATAAAAAATGTGATTTCTATGTTAAGAATGATGATCCTTGTTAGATCTAGGGTTTTGCATGGTTTTGCATGCTTGCATGTGGATAAAGCTTGAATATTGATGCAAGATCTATGTTCTAAATGCTTGATAATGATGGATCTAGGGTTGTTAAGTAATAAAGTCATGAACTTTACGTGATATCTATGATAAGAACCCGGTTTTGGTATTCATACATGCTAGATCTTGAATAAAGGTGCTTTGTGTAGATCTTGAATAAAGTTGCATGATTGTAAATGGATGCATGAGGGATTATAAAGTTGCAAACTTGATGTTGAAATGCATGTGGAATAATTTATAGAAATAATTTACGTGAAATTTCATGTAAATGGCTTATTAGGGTAAGATGATGTGCATGCATGTGATTAGGAACTTATGGCATGACTTAAAATGTGTTAATTGATGATCTATGTGATTTAATATGAGATGATGATGTGGTTTTATCATGAAACTAGCTTACATGTAGCAAATATATATTTATTGGAAAATAAATAGCTATGAGAATGCATGTGTATGATCATGTAATTGCTTGGCTATGTGTTTTCATGCTATTAGTCTAATTGATTATGAGTTATACGTATGTACAAGTCCTAAGTCTCCTGCCTCGATGGAAGTGATAAGACATTGTTGATACCTGATATGTGCATCGTGTGAAGTATCCAGTTACATCAAGTCAAGGAACAAGTTCAAGCCAAAGGTTGACTGGCCAAACCTGGTCCGAACCTGAGGTTCGGGCCTGCCGAACTCAGTGTTCGGATGGAGTTCGGCCAGTGCTTATAAATAGCAAGTTTGTTCTTTGTAATCGGGAGGAGTGTTAGTTGGAGCTGATCTTAAGTTTGTGTTTTGTACGGTGTTTCTCTGTGTCTATTTCTGAGTGTTTGCTGATTGTAATTGTTTATCTTTGATCAATAAAACAATCGGTTGATTACGTTTTAATCTCCAAATAGCTAGATTGAGTAGACGATCCTATGCTCTCTGTAGGATCGAAAATAGTTATGAATAAACTAAAACCAAGCCCTTTACTTGCAAATATAACCCTGCGGAATTAAAGTTATATTTCACTTTACTTAAGCGATATTAAGTTCTTGTATAATGTAAATGCTTGATTTGCAGAATAGTAAAACAACGATATGTCGAATATTCGGCACTATTTGCATTAACTCAAAGCTACACTATTACAAGTGATGAACGTGTTTGTAAACTAAGAGATTACATGCTATATATAGTGCTGATGAGATCAATGACAGCCATTGATCTCATACGATCTAATCTAGACCGTAAACATAAAAGTCAAATACAAACTACCAAAAGAATAAACATCGACAATCGGAATGACTTGCGTGTTGGCAGCAACAATCTACTTTAGGAGAGCGGCTTGAATCAGATTTAGAAGCATACGAGAAGCTTTTGCAGGATTGGACTTCTGAAAAGACTTCTCAGGAAAAGTCAGGTTGAACTCTTTATCTGGTGGATAAACGAGTTCACCCGGAATATTCGCTAGGAAACAAAACTGCTTCTTTCCGCTTGAACTGCCTGTTCCGCTTGAAGTATGAATTCCGCTTCAACTTCAACTTCAGCCGGAACTAGTAAAATTGGCATTTCAGCCGGAAATCTTCCAAGCTCTATTTTTCCTTACACTCTCGCATTTTCAGACATTGTGAGATCACCCCATCGAGCTCACTTCGTATATATGGGATAATGTCGTAATAATTATAACACCACAATATTTGTCATCATATAACATGACATGTGTAATATACGTGTTAGGATAAATATAGCAAACCTAAATTTGATTACCAATGTGTATTCCAGTCCACTTGTCTAATGTCTGCGTGTTGCTGGGACAGTCGGTCAACATAGTCAACACTCACACAATTACGTGTTGTAGGTGAAGTCTATGAGGATTCACCATCTTTATCCGGTGTTTACTGTTTGGATATCTATTTTTCACCCTAAGGTAAGTTCTCGGCCCCACTTTTAACTTATTATGCTTTTGGGGGAGAAGACATGTGGTAAACGATTTCTGTTGAGAAATACTAAGCGATTTCTGTTGAGAAATACTAAACGATTTCTGTTGAGAAATACTAAATGATTTATGTTGAGAAATACTAAATGCTTTCTGTTAAGAAATACCAAAAGATGAGAAATACTAAACGTTTTCTGTTGAGAAATACTAAACTTTGTTTTATATAGCCATCTCTCCTACATAATGATTATGACGCAAAAACCGAAAATAGAGTGAATAGTGAATCATTCATATTAGATTATTGTGTAGGTACAATCAATCAATCCACTTGGCTTAGGGGGATATAGCTCAGTTGGTAGAGCTCCCCTCTTGCAATTGGGTCGTTGCGATTACGGGTTGGATGTCTAATTGTTCAGGCAGTAATGATAGTATCTTGTACTTGAACTGGTGGCTCACTTTTTCTAAGTAATGGGAAAGAGGACCGAAACATGCCACTGAAGTCCTAGTAGCCCCGCTAAATTGTGATTTAACATAGATTCTACATCTTGAAACCAAGCCAGTTTTGGAGCAGCTTTATGATAATGAAACCCACTCTGCAAAACGTAAAAGTATTCATATTACAAATCTTACTAGAACTACCTCGTAACCGATAGAGGAAAACATGCCAAGGGAGTCCTTTCACAATTCGTGTACCATCAGTATGAAGTTGATAATGGGGAAATGTGAAACAGATTTGTTGGGCTTGACAAACCCTGCCCTGGCTGGTCGCTCTAACCCAACTGCCTTCGGGGGTGGAGAAGGGGTATTATGTTGTCCAAACTTAGGGTCATGCTCGGTATAGCATAGCTGGAAAGCAAAAACATAAACTGTCAGCAACTGAGGACACGGGGCCAATGGTGTTATAAATAACATGGTTTAGCTAACCCAAGTATATAAAATGCTGATTATCTTTCTCAGGATTTGTGATTCCTGGGTGGATTATGCCTCGTTGAGGGTAACTTGTTAACTTTGAAAAACCGAGGTGGTGGGCAAAATACCTTGGTTGCGGAAGCGGATCGAGTCTTTGTGTAACTCGTTTTTGTAGAAACAAATGAACACCCGGATATGAACACGATGGTGTTTGAGATGTGATGATGATGATGAGCAAAGCTAGTATAAACATGATAGATGAAGAAAAAGATAGATAGATAAACAAGGTGGAATGATAGATAAATAAAGATAACCGAATGATTACATTTTACCTACCCCACACATTTCCGGGTATCATGAACTTACTAGGTGAGTTCATGAACCCTCGACAAGCTTCAAAGAACCATGACTAACTCTCTCTCAAAGTATCACTCATCATCAAGTCTTTCACATGAGAAAGACTTGCTATATATACTACAAACTCACTAAGGGCATAATAGTAAAACTACCAACTAGTGACAATATTTAAACAATAAATAATATTCACTAGAGCCATCTTCTTTAGTTGAGTCTTGTAACTTGAGTTGTCATGTTCTTCACCGTGTTGTCGGGACGGTAGACGTTAAGTGGCCGTTGAGTATTAATCACATCTATCCCAAATCATGTTGGGTCGGAATCTCGATTCCCAACAATCTCCCCCTATTTGGTAGATGGTATACTCAACACTTGTGACATTGGTTCTTGTATTCTTGCAACTTGTCTTCAAGAAAATCTTCATGTAATTTCAAGTCTTTTGTTCTTCAATTCTCCTTTGTGAAGCTCCCCCTACAATAAACATTCTTCAACCCCCTGACCATGGGCTTGTAATGCATAGGGTGTTTACAAACTTCAACACAATGGCAATATACTTGAGGACTAAGTCATAACTCAAGTTTCCAATATTGTTGAAAGTAAACAATATAAAGGATCTATGAAAAACGTGAGAATTAAATCCACAATTCAACCATCTTGAAATACTTGGCCGAATACCAAACCAATGCTTTGCACGAAGATAAACCACTTCTTTTTGTGCTAATAATCTTGCCTCGATTTTTACCATAATGGCAATATCGCAACTGTTACGGCTTGAGGACGCTTCGAAGATTAAAATTCACGTTGCTTTCTTTTGCTAAACCCATTGCCAAAAGTCTCATCAAATCATCACATCTTCTCCCCCTAGACTTTTGCAACCCGTAGCAAAATAAATAAGCATGTTGTTGTAAGCAAACACATCCAAGTAGCATATCACAAATAAAAATCAGCCTTGCAATATCAACCGGTTAATCTTCATAATCCAACTAATAATAAATCCCGTTCGTCTTCAACATATCGACCCAAACTTGCGCATAACTTTCATAACCGTTTTACCCCATAGCACGTCTGCCATAACGAAGTAATCTTGATATAAAAGTATAGTTGTAGGTGTACCTGAAATGTTTGATGAATATCGGGTTCTCGAGAATATTAAAAGTGTTAGAAAAATGAAGTGGTTGATGTGGATCCTCATGGCTGCGATTTGGTTGCTACTATGTGTTGACAACAAAAATTATATAACAGTAGCGTACTGTTAGTTTTCTCCAAATCTGTCTTCATGTTTGAAATCGATCAGCAGCCCAAATGAAAAAGAAAGTCAGGCCCAATCGGTGTTGCTAGAGATAGTTGGCCCATTCCATCATTTAGAAGAAATTAAACCCTAAAATGATAGCTGGAACGTGTACCAGATACTTCTCGAGGCGCCTCTTTCACTTCTTTTATTCTCTCTGTCGACAGTAATCAACAGCCGGCGCAAATTCTTTTTCCGGCGAGAGATAAACAGAGAAACTGGCGGCGAGACTCAACAACGATGACGAATCAGTGACTGAAGCAGAGGAACGGGCGTGCTACTTGTTTCTTCTTCATTTCTGTCGACTGAAACACATACCGACAGCCTGAAGTGCGTTTTCTGATGACCTGATGCTGTGAAGAAATGAAAATCGGCGGACTGAAAGAGCAGAAACAGGAGTTCGCTGGTCTGAAGGTGAGTTCCGGTTGATCGATTTACCGATTGAACTTTGAAGTTCCGGTTGAACTTCATCAAGTTCCGGTTGATCTTGAAGGTCCGCTTGAACTTAAAATTCCGGTTGGCATGGGGTTCCGGTTGAATTCCCGAGATCCGGTTGAAGTTCCAAACTCCGGTTGAAGTGCAGATTCCGCTTGAAGTGGGTTCCGGTCGAAAACTCCGCTTGAACTTCAAGCTTCCGGTTGAACTCTGCTTTTCCGGTTGAACCGCATCTCCGCTTCATCTCCATTTTCCGCTTGAAGTTTCCAATTCCGGTTGAAACCACAGATTCCGGTTGAAGGTTTGAGTTCCGGTTGAACTCTAAATCTCCGGTTGAACATTGGAATTCCGGTGGATCTCGTCTCCAAACATCTCAGATCTGGTTTTCCGGTTGATTTCTGGATTTCGGTTGAAACAGTGATTGTTCCGGCGAGTTTTCCGTCTGAAAACTGTTTCGCCGGTGCCAAACGATTTTCCGGTTGAAGTCTTGAGACGGAGCAGATCTGTTTTTCCGTCTGACTTCAGGTTTTCAGGCTGTTTTTCTGGTTGGAGTGATGAGACTCCAGTTGACCAGAAACCCGCGATATTACCGAGAGCAAAAACTCAGATCAGTACCTTCACCAACTTGTCACCTTTGAAACCTTTGTCTTCATTCTTGAACCGAACAGAAACGGGTACACAAACGATCTCGAGCTGCGGTTTCGTGTTTGTGTTTCTGAGTTCATCTAATTCACTCAATATTTGTGTATAATTTTGTTCTTCTAAATTTTCAAGAGAGAGAGATTGTTCAGTTTAACCTTGAAGAAAGTGAATGTGGGGATAAGACATGTAGGTGGCTTGTGGCAGAAAAAGAAGTTGGATAAACGGATGACTTTACCTTTTGTGGAACTCAAGAAAAATAAAAAGTTTTAAAGCAAATTGAGTTTGACACACAAACTTTTGACTTTAACTAAAAATAGGTAGATAACCTTTTGTTATAAAAGTCAAATTGGTAAAAATGATAAAGTGGACATAAAGTTGCAAATCTCGAATATACAAAACCATGTGCAAGAGATTCTCTATTTTCTTTTTCTTTTAAAATAATGCAAACATGATTTAATATAGAAGACTAAAATCAACAGTAAGTTATGAAGATCTGGGTATGGGTTTTGAAGGAATATGTAAGTAAAACCCCACTTTGTATTTAACAAAGTTAAACACAAGAACCCAAACGAGTTTCTTCAAAAACTTGAGAATATTTGAATAAATAGATCTTGACTATTCTATAAAAGAAAAATTCAAAGACCTTTTTCATAAACTTTGAAAGACATGGAGGAGAGTTCAAAATCTTTCTAAAAAGTTTACATCTCCATTTGTTTTAAAAACAAGCATATGAACACAAAGTTGAGATATCAACCGTGAGATTGCATTATCTCGACCATGGCTCTGATGCCAATTGAAAAACCGAGGTGGTGGGCAAAATACCTTGGTTGCGGAAGCGGATCGAGTCTTTGTGTAACTCGTTTTTGTAGAAACAAATGAACACCCGGATATGAACACAATGGTGTTTGAGATGTGATGATGATGATGAGCAAAGCTAGTATAAACATGATAGATGAAGAACAAGATAGATAGATAAACAAGGTGGAATGATAGATAAATAAAGATAACCGAATGATTACATTTTACCTACCCCACTCATTCCCGGGTATCATGAACTTACTAGGTGAGTTCATGAACCCTCGACAAGCTTCAAAGAACCATGACTAACTCTCTCTCAAAGTATCACTCATCATCAAGTCTTTCACATGAGAAAGACTTGCTATATATACTACAAACTCACTAAGGGCATAATAGTAAAACTACCAACTAGTGACAATATTTAAACAATAAATAATATTCACTAGAGCCATCTTCTTTAGTTGAGTCTTGTAACTTGAGTTGTCATGTTCTTCACCGTGTTGTCGGGACGGTAGACGTTAAGTGGCCGTTGAGTATTAATCACATCTATCCCAAATCATGTTGGGTCGGAATCTCGATTCCCAACAATCTCCCCCTATTTGGTAGATGGTATACTCAACACTTGTGACATTGGTTCTTGTATTCTTGCAACTTGTCTTCAAGAAAATCTTCATGTAATTTCAAGTCTTTTGTTCTTCAATTCTCCTTTGTGAAGCTCCCCCTACAATAAACATTCTTCAACCCCCTGACCATGGGCTTGTAATGCATAGGGTGTTTACAAACTTCAACACAATGGCAATATACTTGAGGACTAAGTCATAACTCAAGTTTCCAATATTGTTGAAAGTAAACAATATAAAGGATCTATGAAAAACGTGAGAATTAAATCCACAATTCAACCATCTTGAAATACTTGGCCGAATACCAAACCAATGCTTTGCACGAAGATAAACCACTTCTTTTTGTGCTAATAATCTTGCCTCGATTTTTACCATAATGGCAATATCGCAACTGTTACGGCTTGAGGACGCTTCGAAGATTAAAATTCACGTTGCTTTCTTTTGCTAAACCCATTGCCAAAAGTCTCATCAAATCATCACATCTTCTCCCCCTAGACTTTTGCAACCCGTAGCAAAATAAATAAGCATGTTGTTGTAAGCAAACACATCCAAGTAGCATATCACAAATAAAAATCAGCCTTGCAATATCAACCGGTTAATCTTCATAATCCAACTAATAATAAATCCCGTTCGTCTTCAACATATCGACCCAAACTTGCGCATAACTTTCATAACCGTTTTACCCCATAGCACGTCTGCCATAACGAAGTAATCTTGATATAAAAGTATAGTTGTAGGTGTACCTGAAATGTTTGATGAATATCGGGTTCTCGAGAATATTAAAAGTGTTAGAAAAATGAAGTGGTTGATGTGGATCCTCATGGCTGCGATTTGGTTGCTACTATGTGTTGACAACAAAAATTATATAACAGTAGCGTACTGTTAGTTTTCTCCAAATCTGTCTTCATGTTTGAAATCGATCAGCAGCCCAAATGAAAAAGAAAGTCAGGCCCAATCGGTGTTGCTAGAGATAGTTGGCCCATTCCATCATTTAGAAGAAATTAAACCCTAAAATGATAGCTGGAACGTGTACCAGATACTTCTCGAGGCGCCTCTTTCACTTCTTTTATTCTCTCTGTCGACAATAATCAACAGCCGGCGCAAATTCTTTTTCCGGCGAGAGATAAACAGAGAAACTGGCGGCGAGACTCAACAACGATGACGAATCAGTGACTGAAGCAGAGGAACGGGCGTGCTACTTGTTTCTTCTTCATTTCTGTCGACTGAAACACATACCGACAGCCTGAAGTGCGTTTTCTGATGACCTGATGCTGTGAAGAAATGAAAATCGGCGGACTGAAAGAGCAGAAACAGGAGTTCGCTGGTCTGAAGGTGAGTTCCGGTTGATCGATTTACCGATTGAACTTTGAAGTTCCGGTTGAACTTCATCAAGTTCCGGTTGATCTTGAAGGTCCGCTTGAACTTAAAATTCCGGTTGGCATGGGGTTCCGGTTGAATTCCCGAGATCCGGTTGAAGTTCCAAACTCCGGTTGAAGTGCAGATTCCGCTTGAAGTGGGTTCCGGTCGAAAACTCCGCTTGAACTTCAAGCTTCCGGTTGAACTCTGCTTTTCCGGTTGAACCGCATCTCCGCTTCATCTCCATTTTCCGCTTGAAGTTTCCAATTCCGGTTGAAACCACAGATTCCGGTTGAAGGTTTGAGTTCCGGTTGAACTCTAAATCTCCGGTTGAACATTGGAATTCCGGTGGATCTCGTCTCCAAACATCTCAGATCTGGTTTTCCGGTTGATTTCTGGATTTCGGTTGAAACAGTGATTGTTCCGGCGAGTTTTCCGTCTGAAAACTGTTTCGCCGGTGCCAAACGATTTTCCGGTTGAAGTCTTGAGACGGAGCAGATCTGTTTTTCCGTCTGACTTCAGGTTTTCAGGCTGTTTTTCTGGTTGGAGTGATGAGACTCCAGTTGACCAGAAACCCGCGATATTACCGAGAGCAAAAACTCAGATCAGTACCTTCACCAACTTGTCACCTTTGAAACCTTTGTCTTCATTCTTGAACCGAACAGAAACGGGTACACAAACGATCTCGAGCTGCGGTTTCGTGTTTGTGTTTCTGAGTTCATCTAATTCACTCAATATTTGTGTATAATTTTGTTCTTCTAAATTTTCAAGAGAGAGAGATTGTTCAGTTTAACCTTGAAGAAAGTGAATGTGGGGATAAGACATGTAGGTGGCTTGTGGCAGAAAAAGAAGTTGGATAAACGGATGACTTTACCTTTTGTGGAACTCAAGAAAAATAAAAAGTTTTAAAGCAAATTGAGTTTGACACACAAACTTTTGACTTTAACTAAAAATAGGTAGATAACCTTTTGTTATAAAAGTCAAATTGGTAAAAATGATAAAGTGGACATAAAGTTGCAAATCTCGAATATACAAAACCATGTGCAAGAGATTCTCTATTTTCTTTTTCTTTTAAAATAATGCAAACATGATTTAATATAGAAGACTAAAATCAACAGTAAGTTATGAAGATCTGGGTATGGGTTTTGAAGGAATATGTAAGTAAAACCCCACTTTGTATTTAACAAAGTTAAACACAAGAACCCAAACGAGTTTCTTCAAAAACTTGAGAATATTTGAATAAATAGATCTTGACTATTCTATAAAAGAAAAATTCAAAGACCTTTTTCATAAACTTTGAAAGACATGGAGGAGAGTTCAAAATCTTTCTAAAAAGTTTACATCTCCATTTGTTTTAAAAACAAGCATATGAACACAAAGTTGAGATATCAACCGTGAGATTGCATTATCTCGACCATGGCTCTGATGCCAATTGAAAAACCGAGGTGGTGGGCAAAATACCTTGGTTGCGGAAGCGGATCGAGTCTTTGTGTAACTCGTTTTTGTAGAAACAAATGAACACCCGGATATGAACACAATGGTGTTTGAGATGTGATGATGATGATGAGCAAAGCTAGTATAAACATGATAGATGAAGAACAAGATAGATAGATAAACAAGGTGGAATGATAGATAAATAAAGATAACCGAATGATTACATTTTACCTACCCCACTCATTCCCGGGTATCATGAACTTACTAGGTGAGTTCATGAACCCTCGACAAGCTTCAAAGAACCATGACTAACTCTCTCTCAAAGTATCACTCATCATCAAGTCTTTCACATGAGAAAGACTTGCTATATATACTACAAACTCACTAAGGGCATAATAGTAAAACTACCAACTAGTGACAATATTTAAACAATAAATAATATTCACTAGAGCCATCTTCTTTAGTTGAGTCTTGTAACTTGAGTTGTCATGTTCTTCACCGTGTTGTCGGGACGGTAGACGTTAAGTGGCCGTTGAGTATTAATCACATCTATCCCAAATCATGTTGGGTCGGAATCTCGATTCCCAACAAACTTACTGTTTTAAAAATAAATGGTATTTACTTACTTTCTTAAACTTTGAGAATTCACCAACCTAGCGTTGACACTTTACATGTTTCTTCTCAGGTCCTTAAGACAAGCTAAGGATCACATTAGGATCATTCAAGTGGTCATTTGCATGATTTGTAATGATTAAATCATCTTTTTTTCACCTTGTATGAAAAGGCATCTTAAACTATTTTATTCGGTTGTCGCTTCCACCAAACCTTAACGTAACTTAATTATTTTATGATGCTTTTGCTTTATTTGAAACTTTTATTACTCTATAAACTATTTGATACTTCGGTATCCAAACTTGGTTTTAAAATGATGAGTCGAGCATATAGAGTGTTTGAAGTGTCTGACGACTCAGATCCTGGTCTGGCTCACGCCTCCGTTCGCGGTACTTCGCGGGTGGGTTTTTCTAGGAGGGGGGGGGGGGGGCAGGGGTGACACACTAGCTCTCCCTGCACTGGCCCCTCTGGCGCCTCCACCAGCGGCTCCTCTGGCACCATCCCCACCAGCTCCCCCACCGGCAGCTCCTCTGGCACCGGCCCCAACAGCAGCTCCCTGGAGCTATGCAACTAATACTAGCAATGCAGCTTGTAATGCCTGGGTTACTCCTGTACCAATAGCTACCCTCTACTCATCAGTGAACACATTAGCCCCTGCTTTACCCTCTGGTTTAGGATTTTTACGTGTTCATCTTCCAGCACGCCTATTTATCAAGTTTTCGGACTTTTCAAAATTCATATGATAATAAATTTTCGGACTTTCAATGCGTAATAATTAAATGAATGCAGGTATGAATACAATTACATAATTAAAGTGCATTCAAGACCCAGTCGCTATTTATCATACTCGTTCCTAGTGTCCTCATCCCCCTTCTTTCTATCTCCCACTAGTTGCCCTATGGGTAAACCAGCCTATGAACCACCTACTTAGGTGTCCCTTCCTTCCTTTGTCACTGACCACTTATCATACCGTCACGTGACCTAACCCCGCATTCAAGCCACACATCACTTAGTACCAAAGATACACTCTTATGGTTAATACCAAATGGTATTTGTTAGAGCATGTTCCGGGTGTGGTCATTACTGTGCAAATTATGAAATTGTATAGATTGTAAATTGAAGCTAGGCTGCCAACGTACCTTGTGGCGTACCAGTTGGTACGCTGCTATGTACCAAATGGTACGCTGGGCATGTCACCTATAAATAGGTGAAGCTTAGTCTTGCAATTTAGATTCTCGGACATTTGTCTTTGTGTTGAGAGGAGAGGTCTGTCCAACCTCTCCCAGGGCTTCATCGATGTACACTTCTTCGGTTTGTAACCATTTGACACAATAAATGGCTAGATTTCTCCGTCTCTATGGTTGTCTAAATCTCATGATTTTCAAGATCAAAGTTTCAGTTTTTGGCGAAACTTAAAATTTCTCTGGTTCAGTCGATTATCAAGCATCTCTATTGTTGTTAAACACATGTTTAGACTCAGTTTTTGATGTAGAACAAAACCTCGGTGCCTAATTTCACAACCCGTATAATTTTCAGACTAAAAAATGAGATTGACCATTCGGTGTCTGTTCTACCGATGTACCAGTTAGTACGCAGGCCAATACCAACATGTTACGCATGAGGGCACGTACCAACGTGGTACATTTGACTTTTCTGGTACGGTCAATAGTCTTTGTGTAAACTAGTACGCTCGACCAAAGTGGTCCGGATGACCAATGTGGTACGGGATGTGGTACGCCGACTAGGCTTTTGTCAAAGTTAAGAATTTAAGCGTTTCGTGTCAAATTAGAGTCAATTGTTAGTGTTTTGATTATTCATCACAAATTTAACGTTACTTGCTTTTGTGAATTTTTAGAAATGGGTATTGTATTGCCATCAAATGATGAGCACAACATTTGTGCGTATCTCGGTGCTCCTAATAAGTGGAGATCTCATTTTAGGAGTATTTTCGAGTTCATGCAACGTTCAAGAATTTATTATGCAGCAACACATGAGTGTACGCCATATAAAGATATTTTAAATACTTTCTGGAATGAAGCTCAGGTTGACTGTTCGGTTGCTCCACCGGTGATCAGATCGAGGGTTCATGAAACTAACATTGTCATTTCAGAGGATGATGTTCGTCTAGTGTTACAATTTAACGATAATGCTGATTTTCATGTTAAATTTGACGAGCCAGATTTGGTCGGATTACTTCGAAGAATCAAATATGATGGAAATATCACAGCAAAGTGGTTCGTCAAGGCAAATCTTTCTCCACCATACAAGTACCTGCTGCATGTAATCATAAGGTGTTTTGGAAATAGACTTAGAGGTCACGAAGAGTTTGATATGAAGATTATGTCATTCTTCACAACTCACGAAGAGTTTGATATGAAGATTATGTCATTCTTCACAACTCTAGTGATGAACAGAGAGTTTAATTTCTTTGGATGGGTATTTGCTTACATGAATAGTTTCGAGTCTTTCGTTCAGAGTAGAAGAGTGAGTGAGTGCATCCAGTCTTAAGTGTGTGTTTTCTTAGGTGTTCTCTCTCTGTTTCTCTCTGTAACCATTTGCTACTGAAATAAATCAAAGAAGCGCTTATTTACCTTGTGTTCATCGAATCAATCATATCATGCAATAGTAAGATCCATACTGGTTTTACAAGTAGCGATTTGTATCAAACGAAGTATGTGTCAAGCATCTGTATCTAGATCAGAGCTGTTTGAATAAGTCTTATGGTGTACGTACCAAGGTCCGTACCAGTTGGTACGGAGCGACGTTGTAAGGAATATTGCTTAGAAGATTTCCGGCTGAAAGCTAATTTTGTTAAGTTCCGGCAGAAGTTAAAGTTGAAGTTGAAGCGGAATTCTCAACTTTTAGCGGAACTGGCAGTTCAAGCGGAAAGAAGCAGTTTTGTCACTTAGCGAATATTCCGGGTGAACTCGATTATCCACCAGATAATGAGTTCAACCGGACTTTTCCTGAGATGTCTTTTCAGCAAGTCTAATCCTGCAAAAGCTTCTCGGTTGCTTCTAAATCTGTTCAAGCCGCTCTCCTAAAGTAGTATGTTGCTGTTTAGACGCAAGATATTCCAATTAACGATGTTTATGCTTTTGTTAGTTTGTATTTGACTTTATATTTTACGTTCTAGATTAGATCGCATAAGATCAATGGCTGTCATTGATCTCATTAGCACTATATATAGCTTTGTTAGCTCATAGTTTACACAACGGGTCTCGAACAACTTGTAATAGTGTAGCTTTGAGTTAATGCAAATAGTGCCGAGTATTTGTTACTTCGTTGTTACTATCTTTATGCAATTTAAGCACTCACATCAATACAAGAGAACTAATATAAGCTTAAGTAGAGTGAAATATAACTTTAATTCCACAGGGTTATATTTGCAAGTAGAAGGGTTTCTTGTTAAGTTAATTTGTTTAACACCGATCCTACAAGTAGTATCAGAGCATTGGCTCTCACTTTGAAGACTTTCAGTGCTTCAAAGTTGATACTCTACTTGCTTATTCTACAAGCTTTGTTGTTTTATCTTTCTAAAGTTTTTCAAAAATGACTGATTTCAGTTTAAGTTGTCCAAACGGTAGTGCCACCAAACCGCCAATGTTTACTCCTGATGAATTTGGTACCTGGAAACTCAGGATGGAGGGTTTTGTTAGGATTTTAGACCGTCGTATTTGGAAATCTTTTACTGAAGGACCTTACTCACCCATGGTTTCATCTGCTGATGATGCAGATTTCAAAATACCTAAACCTTTAGAAAAATACGTTGAACCTGACTATGCTGCTCTCGAATTTGACTATAAGGCATATTGGACTCTATAGGCTGCACTTCCTAATTCCATTTTAAGTGGGTTGAAAGGATACAAAACTGCATTTGACATGTGGAATGCCTTAAGTGAAATGTATGAAGGAACCAGTGAAGTAAAAGAAAACAAGAAAGATGTCTTAAAACAGAAATATGAGAACTTTACATTCAAATCTGGTGAATCAATGACAAACCAGTACTTAAGATTTGTTTCCTTACTTGATGAACTGCAAAAGGTAGACGTAAAACTAGATCAGGTAGATGTTAACAGAAAATTCCTTCGTTCCTTGCCTTCTGTGTGGACAGTTTACACTGTGAGCATTAGGGAATGTAAGAATTTGAAAAAGATGAGACTTTGTTGTAAATCACGTATACGATCTTGCTAAGACATGATTGCTATCGGATTTGGTACATAACGAGTAAATAACGATTCTTTGATTGATTCACTAGCTCGTTTAAGAGAGAGGTTACAGAGAGATTACACCTTGAGAAACACACAGTTAAAACACTAACTCTCACAAACTTACACTCTCTAAACGAACTAAACAATTTATACTAAACTGTCCAGCGTACCAACTAACCAACGTACCAGATGGTTCGTGCGTACCATCTGGTCGGATTCTTCCAATGTTGTGTTCGGTTATCCCCAACATGGATTCCAAATGCAAAGCATACTCTAATCACACGTTGAAAATGCAAAGCTTGTTCAGCATGCTTAGCTTTATACAAAATATTGTTGTGATAGAGCTTGCCTATATCATCTTTTGACATATTAATCAACCACATCGGATCATACAGCCTGACCACCTTGTTCTGCTCTTTAACCACCACCACTGCTTCTCCAGTATTTCGTCATAATACCACCATCTTAAGGTTTTGATAAAATCTTGTTCGAGCTTCTTCAATGGAATTTTCTTCAGTTGAATTGGCTTCTTGAACTTTAAGACCACAACTGGTTTTCCAGTGATTGGATGAATGTCAGTCAGATGTTCAGCATACTTCGGTCTTTGTGGAGTCAAAAATCTAAACTTGCCTTGACATTCTTCTTTTAATTTGTTTTTGAAGACCTCAGCCAACAAATTACTTCTATAATTCAAGAATGGCTTTCTTGACAAATCTCTCACATCACAAACCGGCAAAGTATTAAATCTTGTAGCATGCTTCAAATACATCACCCCAAACTCCTTTTTAATTGCATAGCACTTGAGCTCTGAGTCATACATCCAACTGATTATTCCACCAGTAGCTTCACCACCTTTTCTGTCAAAATATTTCTTCTGATCAACAATCTTTGAAGGTTTCACTACCAGCAGTTTCTTGGCTCTTTGCTCTTTCAACCAAGCATCAAATAACATTTTCTTTTCTTCTTCTTCTGGTAACTTCTCAGATTCATTTGATTCTGGTTGCTCAGTTCCAGACTCTTTCTTCTTTAAATCCTCATCCACCTTTTCCTCATTGTCATTGCCAAAGAAATTAAATCCTCCAGACTGATCATCAGCAGAAAAATTTTGATAAACCTTAGGATCATCTGGATATTCTTCAGCAGGCATATCTTCCACTTCTACATGTTCTTCTTCAAAATCCATATCAACATCAGAATTTTCTTCTCCATAAGAATCAGCAAAAGGCACTTTATCAACATCATCCACATTCAATGCAAAAATAGCCGCCAGTTGCTCTTTTGAATATGGATTAATAAATTCTCCTTCTTTCAGCTCAACCCTAGAAATTAGAGTTACATCATAAACTTCTTTCTCCGAAGACTCCCCCTGGGGCAGTAGTAGATGGTCCAGCAGCAGCAGAAGATGTTCTAGCTGCACCAGCACTAGAACCATTACCACCAACTCCACCTTCAGGATCTGGATCCTCATTCAAATATTTCATCACATCATCATCATCTCTACAACTTTCCTCAGGATCTGGTCTTCTCTCCCCCTGAGCAGGTAAAGATTTGAGTAACAGATTTAACTGCTCACCCAGAGATAGAGAAAGTTGCTGCAGTTTTGCAATCTCCCGATCTTTCGCCTAATCTCTAATGACCAACTCCTTTACCAGATTCTTTAAACCTCTGATCTCATCAACTTGCTGGCGATTAGTTGATTACAACTCATCGAGTCTTGTTTGATGTAACGCCAGCCTCAGATCAGTAGATGAAATGGTAGAAGTTATAGAAGCAGCAGCAGTAGAAGCAGAAGCAGCAGTTGAAGAAGGCTTTCGAATCACAAGCTTTCTAACCGGTGGATTACTTGAGCTTTGAACATTAGCAGATTTTGTGGTTGGCTGTACTGGAAGTGAAGACTGATTAGACACTTTCTGCTTCTTACTCGGTGGACTAAGACCTGCTTTTCTAGCATCTGCAAGGAACGAGCCCTTTTTCACTGGTAGATTCCTCTGATCCATATGTTTAATATGCTTGCCCTTTGAAACCATTGGAGCTTTTCCTTTATCAGCAGTCTTAGTCTTCTGAATAGGTTCCTCCAAAGCAGGAGTGTAAGTTGGATCATCATCTTTATCCTCAACTTGTTTGGTTCTATTCTCATACTTAGAAGTATCCAGATTCTTGGACTTCAAGTATTCGATGTGTTGCTTAGAACCTTTCTTCACTTGAATTCCTCTGGTATTATGTAAGATTGTGACATAATCACCAGAGTCTGAATCAGTATCCGACGAACTTTCACTAGTATCACCACCAGAAACATCAGCATCATCATTCATTTCATCATCTTGAACATTCACAGCTTCAGATTCATTTACCGCCTCGTGAACAACATGCTCTTGAGCTTCTTGTTGCACAGGAACTTGAACATTTGCATCTTGGTTAATTGGTTGCTCTTGGTCTTCTTCCTCATTTTCATCCTCTTCAACAGGATACCCTTTATGATCATATTCTAACTCATCTTCTGAATTATCCTCATGTCTGACAACATTATTTGCAGGAGCTATATAATCAGGCTTTGCCAAGTGACCAATCAGACGTTTAGTAGGAGGAGGAATATTCTCTGGGCCTTTCCTCTTCTGATACACTCGAAGCTTACCCACTGCAACTTCATTCATATGCTTTAACACCAAGACATGTGCTGGATTCTTTGGACGGTTTGGATGTAGATCATTTAAGATCATCTGAATAAGTCTTGGATACATAGCACTTTTGTTTTGTTTTGAAAATAAGTTGTCTTTCATGTAATTAAATATCCATCCAGAAAAGTTGAATTCCCGGTTCATGATCAAAGCATAGAAGAAAGATAGAATCTTTATATCAAACACATCATGCCCCCTCAACCGATTTCCAAAACATTTGATGACTACGTGCATCAAATACTTGTATGGAGGACTGAGATTCGACTTAAGTAGCCACGAATGATATAAGTAACCATCGTACTTTATCCTTCAAAGCAGAGCCACCAATGCAATCTCATCAAACACCACTGGAAAATCAGCTTGATCGTTCAACCTCAAAACTCTACGAACGTCTTCTTCATATATAATCACATCAGTCTGATGAACTCTTGCACGAATAACTGAAGGATCCACCGAACAATCCACTTGAGCTGAATTCCAGAACATTATCAATAAATCCTTATATGAAGTACATTCATGATTAGCAACATAATAAATTCTCGATCTTTCCAGGAAATCAAAAATTCCAAGAAAATGTGGCTTCCAATGAGCAGATGCATTCAGATATGCACAGATATTATGTTCATCATTTGATTTTAATTCCACCATTTCTGAAAAATATAAACACGAACAACCATTAAAATCATGAGATAGAGCCAAAACCGATAACAACGTATGCAAATTCAATTTAAAACGCTCAAACAATTAACTTTTGAAAAATCTCCAACGAACCAACAACGAACCAAATTTGGTCATACGGACCAAATCTGGTACGGCGAATCAAATTTGCTCATACAGACCAAATCTGGTACGGCGAACCAAAAAGTTGACCACGTACCATAAGGTAAAACGAACCAGATACGGACCACTTTAAGGTTACGTACCAAATGGTACGCCGCGTACCAGATGGTACGTCGGTAGAACAGTTAACCGAAGAGACTTTTTCGATTTTGATGCACCACATTGTTTTTGAATCCAAATTACTTGACATAGTTTCGTTCTAGACCAAAAACCGACTCTACTCATGTGTTTGAAATGTATTGAGAACAAAGAAAACCCATTAAACCAAGTCCCCATTCGATTTAACTAAAAACCAAGACTTTAATCTCCAAAAACACACGAATTAGACCACCATAACAGAATCCAAGACCACCAGTAGATGCGTAATGCTCTTATCTACCTGTTGCAACAAACATCTCGAGCAAAGGTTGGTTAACACTTGAGAAATCGAGGAAAAACGACAGAGAAAAATTTAGGGTTTTTGTGAAATGTTCGTGGCTGGTACGCAGGTTGTGCGTATCACAAACCCAAAGAAGGCCTTTTATATGCAATCTGGTACGTCCCGCATACCATATGGTACGCCAGACCAAAAATGACCAATTTGCCCCTGTTCTTTAAAATTTGTAATTTTTCTTCAACAAATACACTTATATCAAATTAGCGCTTGATGAGCTGATTTAAGCAACGATTGTGGTCCTTTCAACAACAAATTTACCATATCTGAATTCAGTTGATCTAAAATAACGCAGAATCAAAATCTTCTTGATTTTTATCAAATTTTATATCAAAACACCCCAAAATCTTTTTGATTTTTCGAACTTAAGCTAAAACTCACCAAAAATCTTTTTGGAATTTTTCAGAAATAACAAAATAGCTGAAATCTTAAATTTAAATGCAATAAATTATGTTTTTGTGAGAAAGATCGCAACGTGAGATCATACCAGTGATATGCACTTAACACATTTTAATTTAAATCTATTTAGCATGCAAGTCAAGCAGTTCACGAATATAACATTTTCATGTTTATTTCAGTCAAATCAAATCAATGTTTACTGCTTTCTGATATGATTTAGGTATATTTATCATGCACGGAAATCGTGGTACCCACAAATCCAAGTAATTTGAGAATCTGATTTTATTATATTTTTTATTTTTCTTTTTCCTTTATTCACTCATGAATATTTATAGATATAAGTCATTCATAGTGTGTCATGCAAAAAGAAAGCAGAACCCTAAACAAACAACAATCAGGTCGATGTTTCGATACACAGAGAAAGTCCGATTGTTTAGAAAAATAAGAAATTAAAAACAAGTTGAAATTGTATAACTCAACAACAATCAGGTCGGTACTTCCGTACACGCAGAGAAAGTCCGATGAGTTATACGAAACACCAAGAAAAATAAAGCAGAACGTCAAACGGACAACGATCAGGTCGATCTTTCGATACGCAGAGAACGTCCGATCGTTTGACAAAATAAAGAAAATCAAACAAGTTTAAATATTTCAAAAGAACGCATGCATACACTAGAACACTTATTTATTCTGTTTTTGCATCTTTTTCATCTTTTATCAAGATCACTCAATCACAAGAATTATGTTACACCACAGATTTCAAGCATTATATTTATATCATACTAGCAAATATCAGATATTGATTGACACATTCAATGAAACATACAAGAACCTACAGCCTTTCAATCTATTTTATCCATGGTCAGTAACATTCACTGATGTACCATCATTTCTCACAAGGTTGGATCACATTTCTCAATTTTTTATTTTTCCATTTTTTTAAAGTTTTTGGATTTTCCAATTTTTTTATTTTGTTTTTTATGCTTTTTCATTTTTTAATACAGGAAACACATATTTTTGTATTTTTCAGAAAAATCTCCCCCTAAAAAGCAGAAAACAAAGAAAAACAATAACAACTAAGAAATGATCAACTGAACCAAATTAGGTAGCATCCAATTTAGTAATCCCATTGATTTGCAACAAAAATTTAAAACGAGTTTTGTCAAAAGCTTTGGTGAACAAATTAGCTCGTTGAAAATCTGTATGAATTTTCTGCAAATCAATTCACTTTTTTTTCATAGCAATCCCGGATAAAATGATATCTTATGTCAATATGCTTTGTTTTGGAATGCTGAACAGGGTTTTTCGTGATAGAAATAGCAGCTGAGTTAACAATGTAAATTGGAGTAGTTAGAAAATTCAAACTGTAGTCGCGTAACTGCTATTGTATCCACAAGACTTGTGAACAACAACTGGAAGCAACCACATATTCTGCCTCAGCAGTAGAAGTTGCAACCGAGGTTTGCTTCTTGCATTGCCAAGAGACTAATCTCTCCCCCCAAAAACTGACAGCCGACGTGAGTAGATTTAAAGTTGATTTTGCATCCACCATAATGCGAGTCAGAATACGCTGATAACTCAAACTTATTAGCATTAGGATACCAGATGCCAAGATCCGGATTACCCTTCAAATAAGCAAAAATCCTTTTTACTGCTAGCATATGTGAAGCTTTTGGAGCAGCCTGGTACCTAGCACATAAACAAACAGCAAACATTATATCAGGACGAGATGCGGTCAAATACATAAGAGAACCAATCATAGCCCTAAACAATGTCGGATCAACATTTGCACCGGATTCATCTGGTTCGATACCATGTGAAAATTGATTTGGGGTACTTGGAATCCGAACATCGCCAATCTTGAATCGAGTCAACACATCAGACACATATTTTGATTGATGCAAAAATATGCCTTTAGCAGACTGATGGACTTGAAGACCCAAAAAGAAACCCATCTCTCCCATTGAGCTCATTTCAAACTTTGTTTGTATAACTCGCTCAAATTCTTTGCATAAGCTGTCTTTTGTGCTACCAAAAATAATATCATCAACATAAACTTGAACAAGCAGCAAATCCTTCCCGAACTTCTTTGAAAATGGTGTACAATCCACCTTTCCACGCTGAAACCCATTGTCAAGCAAGTGAGTAGAAAGAGTCTCATACCAAGCCCTTGGTGCGTGGTGAAGACCATATAAAGCCTTGTCCAATTTGTACACTTTTTCAGGAAATTCTGGATCATAAAAACCAGGCGGCTGCTTCACATAAACTTCTTCACGAATATTCCCATTCAGAAAAGCACTCTTGACATCCATCTGATACACCTTAAATCCGTGATGTGTCGCGAAAGCAAGAAATATCCTGATAGCTTCAATTCGTGCTACAGGAGCATAAACTTCGTTAAAATCAATGCCTTCGATTTGAGAAAAACCTTGAACCACTAATCGCGCCTTGTTTCTGACAATGAGACCGTGATCGTCTTTCTTACATTTGAATACCCACTTTGTGCCACACGATTCTTTAGAATTCTTGGGTAAATCTACGAGATGCCAAATGCCCAATTTTTGAAATTGCTGCAACTCTTCTTGCATTGCTTCTACCCAAGAAGCATCCTTCTAACGCTTTATCAACATTTGAAGGTTCTACCTGAGATAGAAAACACGAGTGAAAAACTTCATTCTGAACCCCAGAATCTCTGATTTCGGCAATCAAAGCATCAACATTTTCTGATAATTGATTTTGTGTACGAACTCCCGAAGACGGATCTCCAATTATGTTTTCTTGAGGATGAATATTGTGAATTCTTAGAGTTGTTGAATCAGAAACTGCCTGATTATCTGCCATATTATTTAAATTTGCCTCTGCCACTTCTGAACTTGATAAATCTCCAACCGGTAACGAATTTGGCACAGAAGAACTTGTACTAGGCAAATGAATTTGATCATTAACAGGTGTTGATTCAGCTTCATGAAAAGTACTTTCATCATCATCAGAAGAACTCATTGTTTCTAAACTAGAAACACTCTGACTAGATGAAGCAATATCAGTAGAAGTACTTGGAAGCTTAGGAATCCATGATCCTGGTCCAGGACTCTTCAGTGAGTGTAGCAAAGCAGCTAACACATTAGGATCCTCTTCATCAGAATCAGATTTTGCAGCCGTGAAAGAATCCAGTAAAGATTTGTAATTAAAAGCCCGACTATCAACTGATTTGGGGTGTATAAAAGTATGTTTGTGACAATCAACATTCACATGATGATAAACACGTTTCAATGGATGATGATACCCAACAAAAACGCCTTCAACAGCTTTAGCTGCAAACTTCCCACCTTCCTTGAGAACCGTGCATAACTTGTTTTGTTAAATCGCTTAACAATTAGCACACGATTGAGAACATAGCATGCAGTATGCACTGCTTCAGACCAAAACTTTATCGGTAAATTCGCATCAGCCAGCAAAGTTTGAGCCGTTTCAATCAATGTGCGATTCTTTCGTTCTGCTACTCCATTTTGTTGTGGAGTATACGACACACTGAATTCTTGTTTGATCCCAAGTGAATCACAAAAAGCTGTCATCTTAGCATTTCTGAATTCAGTACCATTATCAGTATGAATACGACAGACTTTGAATTTGTATATGGATTCAAACTTGGATAATAGCTTCTGAATTGACTCTGGAGTTTCATCCTTTGAAGCTAGAGACACCACCCATGAACACCGAGAAAAATCATCCGTAATAACCAAACAGTAATAACTTCCCTCAATACTACGAATATTCACAGGACCAAACAGATCCATATGAAGCAGTTCCAAAGGAGTTACAATTGAATTCAAACGTTTGGACGGACGAGACTTCTTTCCCTGTTTACCTTTCTTGCAAGAGACACACACATCATTGATAGAAAATCTATTCTTTGAAACTCCTTCAACCAGATTATGATTGACCAAGTAGTTCATTTTTCGGTAATTGATGTGCCCCATGCAACGATGCCACATAATGGATTCTTTTTCTGTAGCCTTTGAAATAAAACACGTAGCAGATACCGCAGATGAAGTCGGATTCATATTCAACACATATAGATCACGAAATCTAGGAGGTCGCATAACAATCCAATCGTCAGGTATTTGAATACCAGGTTTCAAAATCAAGCACTTGGAACTTGTTAGAACCTATTTGTTAGCAACACAAACTTATTGTTTTCTTATCTTGTAATTGATAATTTATTTTGTAATTGTCTTTTGATATGTACTTGGTAAACTTTGTTATATATGTTAGCGTACTTGTTATGCTTCTTAGCTGACTTGTGACTTGTGTTCTTAGCGGACTTGATTTACACTTAGCATACTTGTTTGATTGTTTATCTTAGCGGACTTGTTTATTCCTAGTAATATTGTTTACTTAGCAGACTTGTCTTGTTCCTAGCGTACTTGATTTTTTCTTAGCGAACTTGTTAGCGTACTTGTTCATGTTAGCGAACTTGATAATGCTTAGCGTACTTGTTAGCGGACTAGTTGCTACTTAGCGTACTTGTTAGCGAACTTGATAATGCTTAGCGTACTTGTTAGCGGACTAGTTGCTACTTAGCGTACTTGTTAGCGAACTTGTTAAGTGCTAGCGAACTTCATTTAAGTCTTAGTGAACTTGTTCTCCTGATAGAATATTTTGCTGAATTCTAGGTTATGATTGTGTTGTGTCAAACATTCTTTTTGTCCCAGACTCTCTATTAGTATAAATACCAATGAGAAAACCCTATTAGTAACGCTTGAAGGAGTATTTTCCTACAGAGAGCCTTTGTGTGTGTGTTCTTGGTGTTAGTGCGTGTTCTTGAGCTTTAGGAATCATCAATGGGTGAGCATTGATGCTGATTCATCCGGAATCGACCATCACACATGATTTCCGCACTTGTGTGATGAATCATATGAGAACAATGTTGCTCAAATCTGGTCCTGACAATTGGTATCAGAGCCTTGTTCTTCATTTTTGAAGGTTTTCTCAAAATGGAGAAAATCTCATATGAGTTGTCGATTTTGGATGGATTTGCTAGTTGTTTTAGTTGATTCTTGGCAGAAATCACTCAATAAACTCAATGCCATACTCAGATTTCTGAAAATATCAAGCTAAATAGTCCGATTTTTGGATTTCAGCCATGAACATCGCTTTCTTTGTTAAGTCTTATTCTTGAGAAAATTTTTCAATCTTGTTTTTCTATTGATTATATGTTAAAATTGATGAATGGCGAGTTTAACACTACTAAAACCGAATCTATAGCCACTGATTTCTCTCAAAACCATCAAGTATTGAAGATTTTAGAGGCTAAAAGTGGTGATTTTTGGTGTTCTTCACATAAACTCACTATTCCATTGATTTAGGTCATTTAGAGTGATTTTTGGAGTTCGTGACAGTTAAGTCTGAAAATTTGTCTTTTCAAATTTTTTGCTGAAATCTCATTTACGAATGACTAATGATGTTTATTATTGTTGGTCTTGTAGGATTTGGGTATTTTCAAGCAATTTACAACTTTGTAAGCAAGTGAACCGATTTCGACTCGTTTGACCCGTTAGCTTACTTTGTCTTGAAATTGACAAGTGTTGATCATTTCAACATGTCGGATCACTTCACTCCTGCCACACAAGGCAACAATAGGCCTCCTAAACTAATGGGGGCAAGTGACTTCGATGATTGGAAGGCGAAATTCCTATCTTACTTGGAATTCGTTGACTTTGACCTGTTGACTTCTGTAGTCGAAGGTCCTGCTGCGTTTGAAGTGGAAGAGGCTACCACTACTATCGATCAAGTAAGTCACATATGGCTGGCAAAGACGTTGATGAAGATTCTTTCCGCAGAAATCTTCATTGGGTTTCGTGTCGGGCACTTGGGACTTCCTCTTGATCAGCATCAGCTTGAACTTCTTGAAATGAACAAGTTAATGAGATGGAGGATTCTCAATGACTTGCTTCTTTTGAAAGAACTGGTTCTTGCTGAATCTTCGGTAACTGTCTTGAATCTCCAAAAATTAGAGGGTAAATTTTGAAAACCTCCTAACTTTGGAGAACTTGATTGTTGATCTTCAAACTTCATAATCTCTGACTGCTCTCATTTTCTGTTTCAAAGATTTGACTTGAAATCTTCAGCTTCCCCTAAACTTGTGAGCATCTTCTTTGAAGAAATTTCGAAGCTTTTGAAAACTTGTAAAGACACCAACAACTTCCCCCTGAACAGTTGCTTTTCCAGATGGAAGTCTTGTCCGGTTGGTTCTTTAACTTGAGCAGCAGCAACATCTTTCTATCATCAACCTGTCTGACACACATTTGAAAAAATATACACTACCAGACATGTGATGACTGGTCTTTGGGTTAGGAGGTAATTATCATCTGTTCAGTTGATTCAAATTAACATAATTTTAACCAAAAACCCTAATATAGATTACGGGTTTTCTATAAAACTTCCCCTGAACCCAAAGACCTCTAAAGACTTCCCCTTAGCTGATTACTTCCCCTCAGCTAAGGACTTCCCCTGAAATAATACATATTATCTTCGAGTTCCCTTCAGATACTATGTATTATGGAAGTCTTTTCATTAGATAATAAGTATCATCCTCGAGTTCCCTTCGGATAATACTTATTATCCTCCCTCCTTCCCCTAAAAATTTGTCAAGATCTGACGGAGGAAGTCTTTTCCATTAGATAATAAGTATCATCCTCGAGTTCCCTTCGGATAATACTTATTATCCCATACTCCTTCCCCTAAAAATTTGGCAAGATCTGTCGGGGGCACATTGTCATGCATTAAGACCCATGAAAAACACATTTTGACTTCTCAAATCAACCTGGCCAAGACGAAAACACATAAAAAGGAACTTAACGACTCACACACTAAAGATAAAAATAAACAAATACTTACCAAACCAAACATGAGAAAGTTTACAAGGGATCAAACCGTATGAATCTGACTGAGGAACCCTTTTCAGCTTCAGTTACTTGACTAGTCCAGGTGATTGCCGGTATGTTTGTCCGCTTTAAACTCAAACCCGTTTAATCCCAACCGAATGCGTCGTGCTTAATATAGTACAATATTACCGTCATGTTTAATTGTCCCCACACCCAAGCGTACACAGCAAAACCTACCCAACCTCAGAGTTTATTGAGGATTCACAAACCCCCAACTTGAGGAACCATGCAATACCGTTATGACTACCACTTATTTCATAAACCATCAGTTGGTGATCAGGTCGGCCGCTAAGCACGCAAAGAAGACCAACTGAGTGATTATTTATTCTCTTTTCTTTTTCATTTTTTTTTTTTTTTTTAATTTCTTTTTCTTTTCTTTTTCTTTTCTTTTTATTATGTGGTGTAGTCATGACAGCAGAGACATGGCGTGTGAGAGAGTGAATACTAGGTAATTACCACTCTCAACCCATTTTTGCCGGGACTCAGTTTTTTAAACCATGCAACCTAGGATGGGAAACTAAACACATATATTTTTTTTTAAGTTCACTGCACTTTCATTGGAGGTCATAAGTTTAGGTCGAGCCTACCGAGCATATCACCGTGGAGCTTGCCTTTCACTTCCGCCTTACGCGTGTCAGCCATCTCCAACCCGGTCATTCATTTTACTTCCCCTAAACTTCTCAAAAACAAGACACAAACAATTAAACACAAACAATTAAAAATTAAAAAGCACACTATTTTTGAGGGGTCAACATTTTCTTCATCTTTACATTTCTTCCCCTTGCTTTTTGATTTTTAATGTCACAATCTTGTGAACATCATTTTTTTTTTTTTTTTTTTAAACAAATAAACAAAACACACAAACACACTTAAAAGAAAAACACAAAATTAAATGACTTTACACACATCTGGCCAAGCTAACTTTCAAAGAATTGATTTGAAAATTTTTAGAAAATAGGGTTTCATGACATGCACACTTCATTCCGTTTGAAGTCAACCACTTAATCAATCAATTGAAAATTTTAGGAAATTTGGTTTGACTCAAAACACTCTTTGCCGCTTCATTCACACAACCAAGTTAAGAACAGTACCTTTCGTGCTGAAATTTTACCTTTTACCTCTCAATGAGACATACCTTCCATTTATAGATTACTTGACATGACATGAAGATACGTCTCCTAAACTGTGCCTGGAACAATCACTTATCAACAAACACATTAGTAAATAAAAACGTTAGTGATAATCCTCCTTGATCGTTCCTGCACAGAGTGAGAGATTAGTTACCCAGTGGTACCCAGGCCATTGTTTTTCTGGGTACACCTGAGGAATCAATGAATGAAACTTCTTTTAAAAACATTCCTTTTGAAAAATCAGGAAGTTGTGATGATTCGGTTGTAGCTGCCTTGACTTTTGGCTTCCAAATTCCAGGTGATTTAACATTTGTTTTAGTCACTTTTGGAGTTGTGACTTTAGGTATTTCAACCTTCTTCGTTTTAGATTCACTTTTCAAAACAGTTTTTGTTTTAGTCACCTTTTGAGTTGTGACTTTAGGAATTTCAACCTTCTTCGTTTTAGAATCATTTTTTAAAACAGTTCTAGTTACCTTGGGTTTTTCAAGCTTTGGTTGTTTTGAAACTGGTTTCTTCACCTGTTTTTGAAAATTTTTGTAACTTGGAAAGCTGTTGTTTTGATTTATAGATTTTCTTTCAGCTTTGGCAGCGCCCCAATGTTGATCAGAGGGTTTAACCTTAGGAGTAACAGTCTTCATTGCCTTAGGTTTCTGCACCATCATCGGCTTAGACTTTACAGACTCCTGAGATGAAACCCTTTGACTTTTTGGAAAGTAGGGTTCATAGGGGCGATACAGACAGTTCCTAGCAATATGACCAGCAGTGCCACAATTAAAGCAAGTCTGCTTCTTTAGATAGAAGTCAGACGTGTACCCATTTGACTTTGGTGGCTGATATGGAGCTGGTTTGCCTTGTGTCTGCTTCGTTGCTTTGACTGCTGCTTCAGATTTGACTTTCTGCTGGTTCGTCGAAGCCTGTGTCGAACCTGTCTTTACTATCTTTGTGCTTCCTTGATTCTTTGACGTTGAAGCACCATCCTTGCAATTACAACAGCAACTGCATGATCCAACTGAAGAAATGGGAGACACAGCCACTCCCTTGAGTTTTTCATTCTTCACCACAGTTGTTGACTTCACACTTGGATGCTTGATGGTGATCTTTGGCTTCTTAACTTTAGCTTCACCGACCACTCCATCAGTTAATCCCTTGAACTTGGAGGAGAAGGATGGTAAGTCATACCCAACATCTGGTTCTTGGTCAAACATAGATCCAGATGTCATAAAGATCTTCCCCCCAGGCCGTGTCGTCAAGATCACCTTTTCCCTTTTGACTTTGTCAACAACTTTCAAGCATGGGGTTTCAATTTTAGGGTATGGTTTCAACTCTACCCCAACTTCATCAGACTTGGAATTATGACACCTGTTGTATTCTCGGCACTCAGCATCATTTTCTGATATATCCTTTACCCTCCCTTCACCATAAGTCATATTTGCTTCATTATCAATTTCTTCTTGTGTCAATGGTGTAGTTCCAACCAAGACACTATCAACAGGAGGAGCAGCTTCTTTATAATCAAACTCGGTTCGTACAACTTGATCCTCACTAAGAAGTATTCCGATAATGTCTCTGGGAACTGGTGGAGGTATGATGTTGTTTGCAGCCAAGGCCTTATCAGTCTTTTCTGATCCAAATCCAGGTGTGTGTTTCCCAACTTGACCAGTCACAACAGCATGTGACAATTCCTTTCCAGCATCAAGCATTCTTTTGCTCCTCATTTGATTCATATCAAGCTTAACCTGCATCTCATTGTTCTTATGCTTCAGGTCATCTATCTGCTTACTTAGCTCAGCTATTTCTAATTTAGCGTTGTCATACAGATAGGCGTTCTCAGTCGCAAGGTTCCTATATTTTGCTATATCTAATTTCTGAGCTTTTACCTTCTCTTCATTCTTTTGCCATCTACCATTAAAGGAACTCTTCTCGCACTTTGTCTCAAACAATTCTGACTGAAAATTTCTACACATTTCTTTAAGTTCAGGAATTATCCGAGCACAAGTAGGATTGGGGCATATCTCAGCATCTTCGTCCTCAAATATATTCTTTTCTTCAACCACTGAACTCATTTTCTTTCTTTAGGTATGCAACTTCTGAAAATCTTGAAAATCGGCAAAAGCGGCAAAATCGGCAAAAGTACTATTCAAAGAATAGTGTCAAAAACTTAAAACTGAAAAACGGAGGCCTTCGGAGTGGAATTTGGGGGTCCAAACGAGCTCCCCTGGACGTTAGTCTGGGGTAATTCTGGGGCTCAGTGTCACGAACGTCGTGTTCAAATTTGAGCTTCTAACTCCAAACGAGTCAAAAGTTACGCCCGTTTCCGTGAAAGTGAGAAAAAGTGACTTTTTGCCGCAAAAACCTTGTTTCCGATCGTAAACCCTGTTTACGATCGTAATCACCTATGGATCGTAAACACCTTCAGTCGTAAACACTTAAACCGCCTTAAAGAATCGTAAACTGTGATTACGATCCTTGATTACGACCCCGTGGTCGTAAACACCTGTTTACGATTCGAAATTGTCGTAAACACCCTTTACGATTAGAAAGAATCGTAAACACAAGTACACCAAAAAGTACAATCGTAATCTCCAATTGCCGGGTCGTAAACACGTAAAAATCCAAACTTTATGTCGTGAACGTGATTCAGATGAAGATCTTCAAGTACACCCGGTCGTAAACACGTGAAAAACCCAGAAAACACTCGTAAACCCGAAGAACAGCTCCAAAATCTTCAAAAATTCGATCTTTTTCCAGAAAATGCTTGAATCTAATATCGTGAGAACCTCGAAACACTTGTTTCTTTGCTCTGATACCAATTGTAGGTCCGGAAATCTCCCAAACACACGATATAAAGATCTAACACGAGTGCGGAATCTTCGTGAGAGATTGATTCAAGAAGAATAGTAGAATAAAAGACTAGATCTTTAAGAAAGATAAAGTCTTGAATGGAATCGGCTACTATTGAAGCAAAGATAAGCTGATCGTAAACTAGAGCCCTCTTGAAGAAATCGTGAACAACAATATCAAATGCTTGCCTTGATCATAAACATGAGGTGGTATTTATACCACCTCTTACATGCACATGGGCCAATCATAAACACTAACAAGCCCAATAGTAAACCCAAACAAACTAGCCTACTAAACTAAATGAAACCCACTAAGCCCAGCCCAACTTATTTAATATTACAAGCCTCATAATCTAGCCTCTACATTAGGAGTTCTTCAATTGCTCCCAATGCTGCGTTCATTGCTCCCGACCTAGATGATGAGTTCTAATTCTCTGTTCCTGCAAGTCAAAGCCCACTTGTCACTACTTCTGTTCCAGCTGCTCCTCCAACTGAAGCTGTCATTGCTCCCGTCACCGGTCAGACACCAAATGTGACTTTTGTGCAAAAATCTCCAACTGGTTACTTCGTTCAGCAATTATCTCCTGCATCTCAACCGAACACAAGCATGGATTCCGACTTGTGCAACGCTTTTCTGGCTTGCATGAATTCTCAGATGTCCGGAAGTCTTGAGTCCATGACCGTCTATCAAGAAGACATTGACCAAGTTTCTGCTGACGATCTCGAAGAGATCGATATCAAATGGCAAATGGGTATGATAGCTGCCCGAACTCGAAAGTTCTTCAAGAAGACTGGAAGAAAGCTTTTTCAAGCTCCCTCAAACACCAACATCGGCTTTGACAAGTCAAAAGTGCAATGTTACAACTGTCAAGAAATGGGTCACTTTGCACGTGAATGTCCTAAGCCAAGGACGTGGAAAGGGCAATCGAATTCTGGTGGAAGTAACCAAACTCATCAAAAGCAGGGTGGTGGTGTTACCCAATCTTATCAGAAACAAGGCAGCTCGTCATTCCATAAGCCACAAGGCACTAGCTCAAATGTCTCTCAACGAGGATCGTCATCTTCTCAACTACCACAAAGATTGGATGAAAGCAAAAAGGTTTTGGTATCGCTTGAAGACTCAAACTACAACTGGACCTCCTCGTCTCAGAATCCGTCTTCTAGCCAGACCAACTATGCTCTTGTAGTAAAGGCAAATGGTGGAGAGATAGATGTGTCTAACACAATTGAACCTCTCTTTCCAACTAACTTCTGCTTAATGGCTGGAATTGATGATCTGACTAAAGACAATGCTCAAGACACTGGAACTGTTACTGAGGTGAGCTCATCTGAAGTTGAATCTGAGGCAAGTAAGAGGCTTGTAGAACTCCAACGCGAAACCATCCCTGATGAGGTAAAATCTGCTTTATGTTCTGATAAATGTATTGAGGTTGTAGCTCGCTATCACGCTTACAACCTTGAGTTGGTCGGTAAGGCGAAAGAGAGTGAGAGCCAAGTTGAGAAATTGAAAGAAAATGAGAAAGACTTTTTGATTAAGATCAAGTCTTTACAAGATGACATTGAGGTCATGAAGCATACGGAAACAACTCTAACAATTTAAATAACTGATCTTTTGGAAAAAACTAACTTCTCTGAGGACAAGCTATGCTCAGGCTCGAGAAACCATTGATTTGTTAAAACTTAATCCGGCAACACTTGGCAATACTATTGGCCGTGATATTTTTGCTAGACATAAAACTGGACTTGGCTTGAAAAGGGAAATTGATGATAGTGCGGCAGAGCATCCTCTTAACCATAACTATTATAGAGTTCCCAAGTTAACCAATATTAACTCAAAGAGTCACTTAAAATTCATTAATCCTGAGTTGGTTCCAAGTGCTTCCGAAATCCAAAAGATGGAAGATCAGCTCTCTACCCACACGAGTGGATCTGATCTCCCACCAATCGATGTCGCACTTCACTTTGATGAAGTCAATCCTGATATTTTAAAAGGTGTTGATACTAGTCTTTCTAAGACTCTGACTAAAGAGGCGGTTGAACATGAATTCCTTGATTTGTTGAAAACATCTGCCGTGGATGGTCAATCGTTTTTGTTTGACGACAACTACGAGATTTTAAAAACCACTGTTACTCCAAAACAAGCTAAGACCACACGAAGTCGAAAGCCTAGGCAGAATTCCAACAAGGGATTCACTGATCAGTCTGATGTTAATGAGGATGAGTTCAATCGTGCATTTGCTGAAATGGCACTTAAACATGGTATGACTGTCATGCACACACAAGCTGGTCTTGTGATCACCGATGGTAAGGTGAAGTCTATACCAAGTGCCTCAACTGGAACTCACTCTACATCAACACCACATGCTGGACAATCTCCTCAATCAAGCAAAACAAAGGCCGTTGTTGAAAGTTCTGCTTCCACTGGAGCTGTTGACTCGAAAGTTGAATTGGTAAAGAATGTCAAACCGAAGATGAAGAGTGTTCCAAAAGTAACTGGTACAACCTCCTCACAAACTGTTGAATCTGCATTGATCATGGTAGAGCCTTCTGCTCCAATAACAGAAAGTGCTGAAGTTGTTGTTATGGAAAAGAAGAAAAGAACAAGAAGAAGGAAAAAGAAGGTTGTTACAGATGATGAGAAGACTCCTGCTGCTTCATCTGTTGAACCATCAGTGGTTCCTGTTGTGTTGCTTTTGTTGTTTCAAATGCACCATCTGTGAAAAATGGTTGTGCTATCTGTGGCAATCCTCATCACGATGCAATGGTGTGTATCTACAACCAAGGTTACAACACCTATGGCAACGCACCAATGCCACCTGTACACTATTATGAGCAACAAGCAACTGCTGGTCAGAGTACACACCTCCACTCGAGAAACTACGGTAATTGCAGTGAAGACTTCATGGAATTGTGGGATGATTCTTTGTTCCAACAGTCTTATCCCAACCAACCGTACATTCCGAGTCAAGCCCCGTATCTACCACAAGGCTTAGGGGGAAGTCTGTATGCAAGTCAGCCACACATCAGACAACCACCAAGGATGAATGCACCAAGTCTGACTCCATTCAGGTCATGGAACCCAAGGCCAAGACCCGGCTTTATACCAAGGCCATTTCCGTCTCAAAGGCCAATGAAAGCTCCAAGGCCTGCAACCACCTTCATTCCACCTTCAGTTATTCCATCAGCTCCATCGTCTTCATCCGCACCATCTTCGTCAACTGTGAAGAAACCGGTTATCAAGAAGACCCAAGGTCAAAATGACCGCGGGTCCCTCCTTAAACTAATCAATTTCTTTACTTGTGCATGGACGTACCCGGAAAGCTGTAAACACATGGTACATGGACAGCGGGTGCTCCAGGCACATGACAGGGAACAAGGACTTGCTGTATGATGTCAAAACAATATCTAACGGTAGTTCTATTGCCTTTGGGGGAGATGTGTATGGCGGAAGAATAATAGAAAACGGTGTCTTAACAAACGGAGAAATTTCATTTGACAAGGTTAACCTGGTATCGAATCTGAAGTTCAACCTACTCAATGTGTCGCAAATCTGCGATAACCAAATGCCAATGGTGTTCAACGATCGTGAGTGTCTAATTCTGAAGCCTGGTCTCAAGATACCTGAAGATCAGATCTTGTTTCGAGCACATCGAAGAGGAAACTTGTACGCTTTGGATATGGTGGAAGCAAAGCTAGCAAATTCAACCGCTTATTTTCTAGTAAAGGCATCGGAAGAAGACTCAACCATATGGCACCAGCGAATGGGTCAAGTCAACTTTAGGAACATGAATCGACTCGTAAGAGGAAAATACGTTATTGGGCTACTGGAGAAAGAATTCGTCCATGTCGATCACTATGTTGCGTGTTCCAAAGGAAAACAGCACAAGACGTCTCACAAGCCGAAGCCACCTGCGAGAACGACTACAATTCTTCAGCAACTCCATCTTGATCTTTTCGGGCCAGTGAACATCATGAGCTTAGGGGGAAAGTCTTATTGCCTCGTTGTTACTGACGACTACTCCAGATACTCGTGGGTGTTCTTCCTGAGAGAAAAATCTGAGATAGCTGAGATATTGAAGAATTTCGTTACTTGCATTGAAAACGCCAGCAGAGAGCGGGTCAGGATAATCAGATCAGATAACGGGACGGAGTTCAAGAATCAAACAGTTTGACGCTTTTTGCAATTAGAAAGGCATCACATGACAGTTCAGTTCACCGTACACGCCACAGCAAAATGGTGTAGCGGAATAGAAGAATAGAACCATCATCGAGTCTGCCAGAACCATGCTTGCTGATTCTAACCTTAAACTCTCTTTTTGGGTAGAAGCAGTGAATACTGCGTGCTACGTTCTGAACAGAACACTCTTGGTCAAGCATGCTAACAAGACGCCGTTCGAACTGTTTTCTAAACAAAAACCTGTTTTAACAAGACTAAAACCGTTCGGATGTCCTTGCACTGTTCTTATACAATCTGATCAGTTAGCCAAGTTTGCCCCTCGGGCAGATGAAGGTTATTTTGTTGGATATTCTATGTCCTCAGCGGCGTATCGAGTATACAACAAAAGAACTCAAGTGATCATGGAGTCGTGCAATGTTAATATTAACGAGCACACTCGGATCACTCGAGAACCTGATTCAGATAGCATGTATGACCTTGACTCTCTTTCTTCTACATTTAATATTGTTGATTATGGTGTTTCAGGAAATACTATCTCAGATGATGATGCTCGTGAGGAAGACTTTCCAACTTTTGATACCTTTGCTCCGGTTTCTTCATCGATTTTGGGATCTATCTATTCAGCAGATCCTCCTGATCTTACATGGAGAAATCGAGTGATCGAATGTCCGGAGAATCATCTTCATCAGCAACTCCTGATGAAACTGTAATTCCAGTGCCAGATCCAGTTATTGTAGAAACAGAACCAACACCTGCAGCAGTTCAGGGGGAAACCAGTGTGGAAACTGCTCCCGAAGATCATGATTCTGATTCAGAAGTTGAAGCTGAAATTGAAACCGGTGAGGTCCCGGGAAATGATCTGCAAATTGGGAACCTTGAATCTACCATCGAAGACACCATTGTTGAAGAGTCAAGGATTCACAAAATTCATCCAACAAGCCAGATTATAGGCCCCGTAGACAAAAGGATCACCCGAAGTCAAATAGAACATGTTAACTCGTGTCTATTTTCATGCTTCATATCTCAAGAAGAACCAACCTCAGTTGCTGCTGCTCTCAAAGATGACAACTGGATTGAAGCCATGCAAGCAGCGTTACTTCAGTTCAAACTGCTCAATGTTTGGCATCTTGTTGAAGCTCTAAAGGGTGTTGAACCCATACCGTTCAAGTGGAGTTTCAAGAACAAACGAGACGACCATGGAATAATCATTAGAAACAGAGCTCGATTAGTAGTTAAAGGGTACATGCAAGAAGACGACATTGATTATGACGAAGTCTATGCACCTGTCGCTCGTCTAGGAGCCATTCGGATTTTCTTAGCTTATGCTGCGTCTATGGACATCACGGTTTACCAACTTGATGTTAAGACTGCATTTCTTTATGGCGAGCTGGATGAGGACGTGTACGTACATCAACCTCCCGGGTTTGTGAACAAGTCATGTCCAAACAAATGTTACAAACTTGACAGGGCCCTTTATGGTCTGCAGCAAGCCCCGAGGAAGTGGTACAAGACATTGTCTACATATCTGCTGGAAAATGGATATAAAAGGGGTGTTATTGATCAGACTCTCTTCATTCGACACGTTGGGAAGGATATGCTTTTGGTTCAAGTATACGTTGACGATATCATTTTCGGGTCAACGAACGTGAATTTGTGTCATGCATTCGAGGACTTGATGAAGAAAAAGTTCGAGATGAGTGCCATGGGTGAATTGACATTTTTCCTAGGAATTCAAGTGAAACAGTCGCCAGACGGCATACTGATCAGCCAAGGGAAATACGTTAAAGAAATTCTGAAGAAGTTCGGTTTTCACGAATCTAAGGGATTCTCTACACCAGTGGAAACTCGTCACAGACTGAATACTGATGCTCATGGTATCTCGGTGGATGAACACTTATATTGTTCGATGATCGGGTCGTTGATGTATTTGACGACAAGTCGTCCTGATATCATGTTTGGAGTCTGTCTCTGTTCAAGATTTCAGAGCAAACCAAAGGAATCTCATTTGACTGCGGTTAAGAGATTTTTCGATACTTGAAGTCTAATCCCAACCGAGGGCTATGGTATCCAAAAGATTCAGCCTTCGATCTTAGAGCCTACTTGGATAGTGACTATGCTGGTTGTCAACTCGATCGGAAGTCTACAATGGGTGGAGCTTAGTTTTTGGGAAACCGACTCGTGTCGTGGCAATGCAAGAAGCAGACTACAGTGTCCAATTCAACTGCTGAGGCGGAATACATCGCTGCTGTATCATGCTGCTCTTAAGTTCTCTGGATCCAGAATCAATTACTGGACTACGGTTTGAATTTCATGAGTACTCCTATTCATATTGATAATTTTGCTGCTGTATGTATTGTTAAAAATCCGATTCAGCATTCTAAGACTAAGCATATAGAGATTAGACACCATTTCATTAGGGATTGTGCTGAGAAGAAACTAGTCACCTTAGTTCAGATTGATTCAGAAAATCAGTTAGCTGACCTTTTCACTAAGTCATTTGATATGTCTAGGTTCAACTTTCTGGTTACATCTTTAGGTATGATCAACTTTGACTAGGACTAGAACTTCTTGCTCTCTGATACGTTAGTGTCTTGCTCTCTAGGTTGCTTTCTTTTGTGAATTATCTGTGTGTATATCCTAATTCTTGCATTCCTCTCACTAAAATCACCAAAAAGATTTTACACTTCTTGCTTGTTTTGCATTTTATCTAATTATTGATGTCTGGCTTATTTTATCTTATGTTATTGCTTTTGTTACTCTTTTGACTCACTTGAGTCGGTTCCTATGTTGTTTGACTTGTTTTGGCTGAGAAAAATATTTCAGTATGTTTGTGTCTCGAGTCAATATGATTTATGACCTAAGGAATTTCTTTTCATTCAAATAGCTTGTTTTTTGAGTCTGTCTGCCATGCCTGCATCTGTGGAAGATAAAACCAAAAATAGTGTCAATTCTGTAAGTGTTTAGTATTTGTCTAGACACATGTGTAGTAAAAATAGCAGAAAAATACCAAAAACATTGAAAAAGCTAAAACCTTTGGTCTGTGGTCGGACAATATGTAAGGAACATGATATGATTCTGGTCTTGTTGATCTAACCATAGGATATGATCCAATCGACCGGTAACTCTATCATTTGATGTGTTGGTAGGCTCAACATACTTAGAAGTAAACAAGTCTCTGTGATAACACACTAATTTCATTGAGAAATGTGGACCTTGGAAGTTTAAACAGTGGCATATTCTTTAAAATTGCCCTTCTCATTAGTACTAGTAAGAAAACTCTAATCACACATCCTTTGTTTCTTCAGTATTAAGTTGACTTATTTCAAAATCAACACATGAGACTCAACTGCTGAGGAAACTCTAACCTTGAGTCTCATCCATAAATAAAGCTGAGACACATCTGCTGTGAGAAATCACTGACCTTGTGTTCTTACGCTCCATCATTCCATAAAATAAAGTGAGAAGTCATCTGCTGAGGAAACTCTGACCTTGACGCTCTCACCCTATCAAAATTCATTCATCTATAGTCATGAAAGAAGGGTTATCATGATTTCATGACTATATCCATGAAATAAGTCACTTAACACTAAAGAAAAGGGGGAAAGATTACTTTTAAATGTGTGATTGAATTTGAAAAACTATTTGATGATTGGTAGAATACTGTTAACTTCCAACCTAACAAGGTCCACACAAAATATTGTCTCTGAACTGCATAGAAAACATGATAAATACATCACATGAGACAAGTTGAAAATTACCTTGTTTGAGCTTAAGTGGCGTAGGGTATCGGACACGAAAGGTGAATTGAATTATAAGTGTTATTGATCACGTAATTGATCGGTATGATTCTAAACATGTCTGACCACGACCATACAAAAATATGTGAATTCTCAAAGCCAATGTGCTAGAATTTCCAAGTTTGGTGATAAATTGACCAACTTGTACTAAAATTAATCTTGGTATTGGTTTGAAATTAACCAACTTGAAAGAATATGAATTCTTGAGTTTGGGTAGAAAATTTACCCAATTCAAATAAAATTAGAAATTTTGAGTTCGGGTGGAATTTTGACCGATAAAAGTCAAATTTAGGTACCAGGTGTGTCATCATCAAATTTGTTGAAATTAACTGGTACTTGTGTTATAAATTCAAATTTATCTTCCTGGTAGGTTACTGGTGGCAGGCATGCATTTCTGTTTTTTTTGGTTTTGTAGTTAATTGCAAATCTTTAAAATTTTGAAAACTTTTGGACTTAGAATTTTTTTTTCACTTCTTATTACAATTCTGCTCTTAGCAGACTTGTTTTTTCCTTAGCGAACTTTTGTCTGAGGCAAGTCCGCTAAGCATGCTCAACATGTTTGCCCTTAGCGAACTTGTTTGAATGACTTGTAAATGTTTGGTGTTTTTCATGAAGTCCGCTAAGAACAAATTGTTCTTAGCGAACTTGTTTATGTGTGAGTCTTTTATATATGTTGAGAAGTCCGTTAAGTTGAACTTGTCCTTAGCGAACTTCTCCTATGTTTTGATTCTTTTGGTTAAGTGTTTGAGAAGTCCGCTAAGAAGGATTTTGCCTTAGCGAACTTCTCCACTTTAATTTTAAGTCTACTAAGGTTAAAACTGTTCTTAGCAAACTTGTTCATACCTTAGCGGACTTCTTTTTACTTAGAAATTTTTTATGTATCAAGTTCAAATTGGCCTTAGCGTACTTTATTTTGCCTTAGCGAACTTCCTAGCTTAGCGAACTTCATTTAGGCTTAGCGTACTTGTTTTAACCTTAGCGAACTTCCTATCTTAGCGAACTTCATTTAGGCTTAGCGTACTTGATTTAGCCTTAGCGAACTTCCTGGGTTAGCGAACTTCATTTAGGCTTAGCGTACTTCTCTGAGGCCTTAGCGAACTTGTTTTAATCAACTCTCCCTTTAGCGTACTTGTTTCGGTCTGCTAATACTTAGCAGACTTGGAGACAGCCTTAGCGAACTTGTTTAAATTCAGGATATTTACAAGTCCGCTAAACCCTACACTATATAAAGGAGACTTAGTCATTTTTCTTCACTCACGCATTCAAACAAACACACAACCGCTCTCACAATACGAACCGGCGACTCTCTCCCTTCCACTGTTCGATCGAATACCTCCTGTTCTCTGTCGAATCTGTCACTCTCATTGCGATTAGGGTTGATTCGCACACTCTCATTGCAATCACAGGTTCGCTTTTATATATTTGGGTTGATTTTGGTCTCGGTGTTTGTTGTTGAGCCGTAGGTCCGATTTTTCATATCTCTAGGGTTCTAATGCTTTAATTTGATGTAACTACAGATTTCATTCATCTTTACTTGATCCTAATTCACTCGTGCTCAAGTTAAAGGTATGTGAATCTAAACTCTCATTTATCATTTTGAATCCGAGAACATTGTGTGCAGGGGAGTGGTTGAATGTGTTTTAAGTATAAAATTTCTTTGAGTGTTTCATAACAGTTGGTTGCTATTATGTACTTGTTAATCAGTTTGAACCCTAATGGTTGTTTAGATTGATAAAATAATTCGAAGTAGTAATCCTCTGTTATATGAATACTTAGGAATTTTTAATTAAATTGTCAACTTTGGAACTTTGGTTGGCTTGACAGAACTCAATGTGGCTACTGTCATTTCAGTTTAGTTAACTCAAATTTGATAGTGTATATATGCCTGTGAGTTTACTTTTAGCAACTTTGAAGTTTCAATTTAGTTTCACTTATGATTGGTTTGACTTAATGAATTCCACATAGTATTGAATTTAACTAGTCTCAAGTCAAAATTTGTTATTCTTTATTGTCCATGACTATAAACTGATTGAGACTTAAACTTGAGAATCTGCTGATAAATGGTGATTAGTCTAGTCACTGATCACATTGATAGATTAAGTTTAAAGTTTCTCAAGTTATGCCTTTAAGTTCAAATTGCCTATATCTTTATGTGTTTGTCAAAAAATTTGAAGTCTAACATAACTTGTCTGATCATAAAAACAGAACTTCTTACTGTTGAGAGATTGATCAAGAGCATTGCGTCTTTTTCATTGATCTTAGCAAACCATAGATCATCAAAAAGATAACTCACTGAGTCATTGAGAAATTAACTTCATCTTATATTAGATCTTAGTCATCCTTAGATCTTCAGAAAGGTATGAGTTTCTCAATACAAGCATTCATGTTATTAATCAGGTAGTGCATCAACTTATTTTAATTTTTGTGTGCTTAAGTGTCTCTCTCTCTCTCTCTGTGTGTAAATTGACATCCAATTGAGCCTAACACTAGTGGTTTAGACTGGTTAAGATCCACATGGGTCTGAAACAGGTCAATAACTCAGGTGGAAGGATCTTGGACACAGTTAACACTAAGATAGACATAATTGAATATCTTGACATATCTAAGTTAATTTGACCACTTTTGTGAACTAATTGAAAGCATAACTACATAGGATGTGATCTATGATACCTCTAAGGTTCATATGAACTGTCTTAGGTATTTAAGCTCTACATGAACACTCATTTGGTCATTTTAACTTTAATAAGTCAAAACTTTGCATGAAATTGTTTTTATGAGACTTGTGTGACTGTATTAGCTTGAATGTGAATTTGGTGATTTGGGTATGTGTTATTTGATCCATACATGCTTGTATTTGTGTGTTAGGATTAAATGTGACATGTAATGGCTCCATCTAATCTGTTAAGCTTACATAATCACATTTTGTCCTTTAAATGATAATATTGAAACAGTTGACCCATTAGGACTTCTTACTTGATCGTAAGTGGTAACATGACTCTGTTGCATCTAGAAAATCCTTGTTAAATGTTGATATATGATTTACACTTTTTGTTGTCATTTCTAAGTATAGTGAATCTGCATATGAGATCATTCTGGTCTTAGCGGACTTGATTCAGTCCTTAGCATACTTCATTGCCTGCTTAGCGAACTTCTTTTGTTCTTAGCGAACTTGTTCCATTGCTTAGCGAACTTGTTGTAGTTCCTAGCGAACTTGTTCTCACTTAGCGAACTTAATGAGTTCTAGCGGACTTGTTGTTCTGCTTAGCGGACTTGAGTCATTTCACTGTAAATATTTCTGATATACTAGGATTGTTCTGAATGTTTGACAAGTCATTATTACACTTATTGCATGCATTTAACTGTTCCTTGAATTTAAGTTTGTTTATATTCCGACTTTCCTGTCTTACATTAAGACATTGTTTTAACTAAATTGTTTCTTGTCATAATCACATGACATCAAATCAAGGAGTTCACAAGCTCGGGTGGAACCAAGTCCCAATGTGACTTTCCCTGAACTGACTTGACAAATTAGGACAACCTAAACTTCTAGATGTTGATCCCAGATTGCCAAGAACTCCCTAGTTTGATATCTCTGACTGTTGTTGAGACCAAGTAGTAGAATTCTCTTTGAAATTCTCCTTGATCCTCCAACAAATCAGAATTTAGTTAACTTAATCTTCATTTGGGTCATTTTTCAATTTTCATGCAAAACATTCAATTAAGTCAATGTTAATGGAGATTTAGATCTGGCTCCTTGTTTTCCAGATTTTATTACTTCACACACAACTGTTATTCTTCCTGAAATACTTACATTTGTTAATCATGACATTCCGGTTGCTTGTGATCATTTTAAAGTATATGCACTATATGAGTTAATTTATGTCATTAATACTCAAATGAAAAGCTCTGTCACTATCATGGGTTTAGTGTGACATGACATTCATCTAGTGTTGAATTAGATGTAATATTTTAATTCTATATGTGCAGATGCCTCCCAGACAAGCTGCAGAAGCTTTAGAGTATGGCCGCCTGCACAACAGAAGGTGCATATTTAACAAAAACTGGGAAGGTGCTAACGAGCAAGCCCTTGATCTTATGCTACAATCAAGCTGGGCAACGACCATGCAGATTAACCCTGTTATCTACAAGGGTATTATTGAAGCATTCTGGTACAATGCTGAATCTGCAGAACTGGATGATGGAACAAGCGTGATAAGGTCTAGAATTCAGAATATTGATGTTGAGATTACTGAAGAAAAGATCAGAACTGTCCTGGATATACAAGATGCTAACAAGCCCAAGACTTTCACTAAGGCTTAGTGGCAGTCAACTATCACAAGAATGGGATATTCGAGTGTCTTTCTTCCTGATGTCAGCAACAAAGTTCAGAAGACTTTATTCCCGACAAATTGGAAATTTATTATCAGTTTCTTCATTGCGGCATTTGGACACCGAAAGGCAGCCCCAGATGATTTTATTGATGACACTGCATGTGCTATCCATGGGTTCGTCTCAGGTGGTGGTTTAAATCTTTCCCACCAACTACTGAAGTGGATGATTTCTAACCTGCACCCCACTGGAAGGCAAAAGAAGTTTCTGATGTACCCTCGTTTTGTTCAAGCCATCCTGGACCATTACTACCCAACCTTGGTGAAGCAAGGAGAGACATTCTCCACAAGTTCAATGAATACTGGCTCGTACAGCAAGTACCACAAAGGTAAGTATCAAGGGAATGAGGTGCCTTTCTTTCCCGAGATGATTGCTCGATTAGCTCCCGTTAATGCTGAAGGAGATATTCCCATGGGTGAAGCTGCAGAAGAAGCACAAATTGAACCCACTGATGCGGCTCAAGTCCACCACGAATTGGACTTGAATGCCCCAGTTATCTCAAATCCTGCTACTGCTGCTGAAGACCTTGGGAATCTCCAAGGTGAAAATGTTGAAGCATCTGAGCATATTAAACATTCCTTGATTCCAGTGAATGTGATCTCTTCAGAAGCTGAGGAAGGTGATGACACAAATGATGATGAATTTAAATCCTCAAGCTCAGATGACAACCCTGCTCAAACTGAAGAAGTTCACCCTCATAAAAGACAAAGGACTGGAGAATCTTCCAGGGCCTCGACGAATTTGACACAACAATCATCATCAGATGAAAGCTACAAGCCGTCCAAGGATGATTTAGATGAAGATGACTCTTCGGTGTCTCTCGATCAAGAGGATTCTACATATGATTTTGCAGCTGAGACTGAAAGTCCTCCTAAGTCTCCTCCTAAGTTAACCTTAAACAGACTTACAATTACTGCTGATGATCGTAATCAATCGTCCGAGTTACTCATGGTAAGAGCTGTAAGAAGCAAGTCCTGCACAGAGAAACTCCAAGTCAGAAGAAAGCCCGGTTCCACAGATGAGTATGAAGTTGTTGGTTCATCTAGCACTCAACTGGATACAGCATTGGCTACAACACCTGTTTCTCCATCTCCTGCTGATCACAGTGATAGGATTGATATGGATATGAGACCTCTGGAGACCATAGCTGAGGATGTTGTTATTACCACTGACCCCTCTGGTACCGTGACTTCAAGCCCAACAGTTTCTAAATCTGAAAAGATGATGGACCTACAAGCTGAAGTTGTTAATCTTCAAAGTCAGAACGATCATCTCAATTGTTCTCTGCAAGTGGCTAACCAGAAGATCAGTGAACAGTCACTTGTAATTGCTGAACAGGCAGCTGAGATTCAAAGACTCAAGGATTTGTTAAGCAAATCAGGTGAAGACAAACAACATAGTGACAAACCAGATGGTGATGATGTTGGTGATAAAGAAAGTGAGTTGCCTGAAGACCAGCCTCAAACTAATCAAGGAACTGATGGTGACAATTCTCAAGATCCTAATTCTTCTACAACAATGCCTGCTGGTAAAGACTCTACAGGTGCTCAAGACACCTCAAGCCCCATGCATGACAGTGATTTTGAGTTTGATGAAGATATGTTTACAGAAGGAGATGGACTGAACTCCTCAGACGATGATGAATCTTTTATCAACAGTCTCCTTCATGACGAGCCTGTAGATGAAACTTTAGATTCAATCAAGAAGCTTGCTCCTGTGCCAGGGAATCTGAAACTCTCTCTTGTACCCTCCTTTCATACTTCAACTGACACATCCACTGCCTTAGTTCCCTTGACTGAAGGAGTCCGTCATATGCACGTTGACCCGGCCTTCCTAGATTTTGCTATGGCCAACTTAAGTGAATACTATGCAGAAAAGATCTACTCGAGAAGAAACTCTTGTGGTATTTTGATCGAGTCAATCGAAGATGACACTGGTGAAGTCTCGTATGAGGAACATCCATATTCTGTAGACTTCGGTGATGAAGAAGACATGAATGAGCTAGAAGAACGTATGCATGTGCTCATGAATGATGCCAATCCACTGAATTACATTGATCTGGATCTGATCGAGAGTGAAGATGAAAAAAATGGAACCTCTGTTTCCCACTCCTATTCAAGTAAAGAAGGAGGTGGATGATATATATGTACAGGTTTCACTTTCTGAGCTTATGCAGACCTCAGCTAAGGCTTCTGCTTTGGATATTGCTCCCCATGTTCCAGGTTTTATTCCTGCAGATGTAAATATCATCAACCTTGAATCAAGTGTTGCCCAAGAATCTGAGAGTCAATATGTTCCTAATGTATCGGCTGAGCAAAGCTTCCGTGATCAAATCTTTGAAGCCTCCTTTGTGCACTTCTCCTCTGAGTCTGACACTGAAGATGAACCTAATGTAACTGCAACTCAAGAGCCTGCGGTTACAGGACAACCTGGTCCTTCTACCGAGGATAGAGCAAAAAGGATTTTAACTCCTGAAGAAATTGCTGAAGAGCATCAAAAAAGGGAAGCTGAGAAAGAAAGATCCCGTAGAGCGCTTATTGATGAAACTCACCGGGAACAAAATAGACTTCTTGAGGAAAAGGCTGAAGCACTCAAGAGATATGAATCTAACCATCCTCCAGCTGTCATGTATGCAAAAGGCTCGAGCACTTTGCCGGATCATTCAGAATCAACCAGAACAGATGAACCTTTGATCCGCATTGTCAGCAACTTAGAGGGCACCAATGTGGATGTTGATGATAACTCTGTTACAGCCAACATGGTTAAACCTCTGATGAAAGACAACTTCTCATTGAAATATCTGATGAGTCTCACTGACACTGAGTTGACCAAGTTATACACTGATGAGGAGAGGTTGAATTCTCACCTACCTTAAAATCAAACGGTTGAAGCACAATCTGATCTCCTAGCTGATATCTTTGCCGACGCAACCAAGACTGTGGACTTCCTTCCATCCGTGATCATCTCTCTGATCTTACCCTTGACATCGGCAACACATACATTCCTACTCCAGAGAACACATCCGTTGACCCTCCTGACTCTGAAGCATACATTGAATCCACCACCAACAGTATGAACTCTGAAGCACTCCGCAACTTCTGTAAATTCAAGAACATTGATAAAAAGGAATACTACAAGAAGAGACTTACTGGTCTCCGGAAGTTTGTGTGTGAGTATCGGAAGACAGAGCGGTTGGCTAGGTTGGAACAAATCAAAATCAATGAAGAGGAACGGGCTGAGGCTCTCAAGATAAAAGATAATCCCTCAATCTATGACGAATGGGAAAAGCTCACTCCTAACCTGAAGGCTATGCAATTATTTGCTGCCAAGAACTTAAGGAAAATGCCTAGCAACCCTAATGTCAATCATGGGATGAAGATCTTGGGTTGGAAGTATGATAAAGCCTTTCATGCTTTCATGGTAAAGAGGAGAAATGGCTATGTTCAAATAGTCGGAGACTTCAAAACTCTCACTAGCTTATTCTCTTGGGAACTCAAACAGCTTAAGTACCTAGACTTGGTGAACCACACTAAACATCCAAAGGGTATAAGGGCTGCTGCGTTGATCCAGTCTGCTTATAATGATAAAAGATTCAGTCAAAATCCAGAAGCAGAGAGAAAAGCTCAGTTGGCAGAAGAGAAAAGAAGGCTTCGTGCTCCTCACCGAGGTATGTTCAAGGATATAGGGAAGGAACTAAAAGCAAAGACTATCCTTGGAAACCAGAAAAATGCTCCTATGATCAGTTGGTACTATAATGGGATGACTCATGAGTTGGTAATTGAAAGAGATGGTGCTGACGCTATCAGAATATTTGCTGCAATAGAACTCTGTCTTCTCTCTCGATCCTACTTGAAGATAATATTATGAGAAGATTCGGACCATACCTGTTCAGTTGAGACCTCATGAATGCTATGATGCCAACTACTTCTTGATATTCTTAAACTGGTGGTGTACAAGGCTAGCAGAATTAGGTAGACTCACTCTTGATTCAGAACTCCTGAGAACAGCAAATTGTTGGTTGATTGAAGAACATGGTTCAAGTGTCATTTTGGATAAGTCAAGACGATTGGTCGAGCTGAACAACTATAATGACCTGAAGAAACTTGTCTGGCAAGATCTCAAGCTATATGATATGGGTATTCACGTACTTTCTGATAAAGACAAACCTGCAGCTAGAGAGAACTGGAGATTTCTGCTAAAGCTGATCGGTCAAGATGCTTGAAGCTCGAGAGCTTGCATTGCCAACAAGGGTGGAATTGTTAGAACCTATTTGTTAGCAACACAAACTTATTTTTTTCTTATCTTGTAATTGATACTTTATTTTGTAATTGTCTTTTGATATGTACTTGGTAAACATTGTTATATATGTTAGCGTACTTGTTATGCTTCTTAGCTGACTTGTGACTTATGTTCTTAGCGGACTTGATTTACACTTAGCGTACTTGTTTGATTGTTTATCTTAGCGGACTTGTTTATTCCTAGCGAACTTGTTTGCTTAGCAGACTTGTCTTGTTCCTAGCGTACTTGATTTGTTCTTAACGAACTTGTTAGCGTACTTGTTCATGTTAGCGAACTTCATAATGCTTAGCGTACTTGTTAGCGGACTAGTTGCTACTTAGTGTACTTGTTAGCGAACTTGAAAATGCTTAGCGTACTTGTTAGCGGACTAGTTGCTACCTAGCGTACTTGTTAGCGAACTTGTTAAGTGCTAGCGAACTTCATTTAAGTCTTAGCGAATTTGTTCTCCTGATAGAATATTTTGCTGAATTCTAGGTAATGATTGTGTTGTGTCAAACATTCTTTTTGTCCCAGGCTCTCTAGTAGTATAAATACCAATGAGAAAACCCTATTGGTAACGCTTGAAGGAGTATTTTCCTACAGAGAGCCTTTGTGTGTGTGTTCTTGGTGTTAGTGTGTGTTCTTGAGCTTTAGGAATCATCAATGGGTGAGCATTGATGCTGATTCATCCGGAATCGACCATCACACATGATTTCCGCACTTGTGTGATGAATCATATGAGAACAATGTTGCTCAAATCTGGTCCTGACAGAACTTGTGAAAGCAGCCGTATACTGTTATCACAAATTTGAGATACACTCAGCAAGTTGTGTTGCAATTCTTGAACACATTGAACTTTTTCAAATGAGATCTTCTCGTTACCCAGCTTTCCTTCACCAGTAATTCGTCCACCTTTATTGCCAGCGAAAGTAACATTTCCTCCTTGAATTGGTTTGACTTCAGAAAGCAAGGAAATATTACTCGTCATGTGCCTAGATGCTCCACTATCAACGACCCAAAAGTTGTTAACAACTGGCTTTTGAGCACCCTGCACATTTCAGCAAACAATTAGTGAGCATCTGGACCCAAGCTTTCACCTTTGGGTCGACCGGTGTCTTCAGAAAAGTCCTCAATGGCTTTTGAAGTCAATTTAGGCAGCCACTTTTGCCTTAAACCAGAAGTAGATGAATCTGTGGTAACATCACTTGAAAATGAACATCCAAATGATTATCGATTTTTGAAAAATTTGTCTCTTTTGAAAAATTGTTTTGTGACCACCTTTTCATCTACCTGTTTTGGCTCAGAAACTTTTTCAGATTTTTTAATACTAACAGCGGAAGCTCGTTTCTTAGCCAAAACCGGACATCTTTTTCTTAGATGACCCTTTTGGTAACAATGATACACCTCCTATGATCAACAAAAACTGTAGGAACACTACCTCCTGAATCAGTCGAGGTGTTATCATCAATCGTTTGTCTAACCACCTTCCTAGGTGCCTTAGCACTAAATCGTCGAGATTTGTGCTTTGGAAGTGGTTTAAACAATGGACTAACATATCCAAATTGATTATAAAAACCATATTCATCAAAGCCACAATGATCAGAATACCCAGTGGGTTTGGCACGGTTGTTTTTGATATCCTCAAATTTTTGAAAAGTTTGTTCATAATGACCAAAGTCATCATAGAATTCATAATCCTCATAGAATCCATAAGATTCATAATCAAAACTCTTTGTTTTAGCAAAAAATTTACCATCAGAATTATAAAAACTCTTAGGTGAATATTTTGAAGTTTTTGATTTTGATGACATCTTTTGATCTTTTGGAGTTTGAGAAATCTGATCATCGGGACTAGTTCTAAGTTTCAACAATGGACCTTTTGTCACAGGTTCATGATCAGACACATGTGTTTCTTCTGAATCAGCATAGAACACTTTAGAAACTCTTTTTTAGTCAACACAACTCAACGGAAATGTCTCATCTGAGAATATGGTATCACTACCTTTGAGACAATATAATCTCACTTTCTGAGAAGATTCACCAATCTCAGTCTTACCTTTTAGTTTGTCAGCAGACTTCTCAGATGTGACATCTCTTTTATTATGTTGTTGAACTTTCTGAGGTTTCTTTTGATTAACCTTAAAAACTTCATCAGGGTGTCCAAACCCGATGCCATTGAATTTTGTCGATCTCGGCGGAGGCACCGGTATTGAGTGAACATCAGGTGTGGTTGTGTTGCTTATAGTTACAGAATCACGTTCAAAAAGCAAGTCACGACCTTTTGCAAAATTTGTGTTTTCAAAATCTTTCATTGTTTTTTCTGTTTCAATGATTTTCTGAGCAACCTCTAAAAGTGTAGGAGTTACACATTTAGGTTTTTCAACCACTGATTCATGAGATTCAGATTGTTTGGTAACCTCATTGACAGATTTGGTCACATTTTTAACAGGCTTTCTCTTATGAGTGCCCTTGGACTTCTCAGATGAGCCCTTAGTAAACATAGAATAATCAAACACAACAGCTGGTTTGATCTCAGAATCATTTGGTCCTAGACCATGAACAATAGGTGGAGGAACTGAATTACAACCTGATTCTTTGAGCACCTCTTTCAAATTTTCATATTTGCAAAGAAAACTTGCAAAGGAAGATGAATTTCTGAAATTTTCAAGTTGTCTTTGAAGATCCAAGATTTCAATTTGTAAATTAGAAATTTTAGCAGTTGCTTCTGCAAGCTTTTTCTCACAAAAGATATAACCTTCAGTTTTGTTATTTAATTTTATTTTTGTGCTCAGAATCAAGGCATCCTGACTTTTAAGTTCAGCCTTAACAGCCTCCCACCTTTGTTTGTAAATTTTAACATTTTCTTCTGCTAACATGTATTTGTCATGATACATGCCTTTCTCATCAGAAAGTTCTTTCATTTAGTTAGCAGTTGTCATGCAAAAATCACAGATTTTAGAATCTACCCGAATGTCGGCCATAAAAGATTGTTGGCCTTCAGCAAAGAAATCTTCACTAGGAAGATCAAGATCTTCAACTGTTACATTTCTTTCAGCAGTGCATAAAAATGCATATTCATCGGGAAAATCATCAGCCCAATCATAACCATCACCAGTTTGTGAGACCAAAGCTTTAGTATCTGAGTTTGACCCACTGGCATTAGCATTTGAATTACTTCCCGAAGCTTTGTTACTTTGAGCAGCATACTTTTGATATAACTTTGAAGTTTCCTGTTTCTTGGCCTTGTTGCATTCTTTAGTAAAGTGACCATAATTTTGACAATTATAGCACCGAACCTTAGATTTATCAAATCCAAGCTTGCCTTTAGGATTGAGATCTTTACAGCCTATTCTTTTCGTAAACTTTTTGCCTCTTCTTACATTCATAGCCATCGACCAATTGATATCCATCAATTCTAAGTCATCAGGATCGATTTGTTCATAATCTTCATCTGTCAACTCAGCACTGGTCAAGTTTCCTGCTATCACCCCATCATATGATGAAATCATTGCTGAAAATAGTTCCATAAAATCATTTGTGGTTTTAGCTGAAAATGCACTTTGATTTGATGTTGGAGTAGAGGATGATTGACTTGAATATACTGGGTATGTCACCGCAGCTTTGTGAGTAAAACTTTCACTTAAAGAACCCCGAGACATATTTGCATGTCCACTAGAAGTATTTTCCACATAAAATGCAGTCGTCGGTGGATTTGAGTTTGCTTTTCCCTTTGCATTCATAGTTGAAGCATTCTCACCAAAATACACATCGGGATTTTGAACTTAAGTTGGTAGAGTTTTAACTCGCTTCATATCTAATTCTCGAGCTAGCAAGTTTCTTGTTAGATCATCATAGGTAATATCATCAAATCCCTTATCATGTGTTAACAACAAAATATATCCTTCCCATGATGCAGGTAGAGCATCTAACAATTTCTCCTTCAATTCACCTGCTTCTTTACTCACCCCAACTATGTCAAGTTCACTTACCAAATGTGATAATCTTGAAATGAGATAATTTATGGTTTCATTTGGAACATGACAGAAATTATCAAATTCCTTCAACAACACCTTTTTCTTACTTTTCTTGTATTGAGCATTGCCTTCACATCTGTGACACAATGCATCCCATAACGCTTTTGAGGTTGTGTGCATTTTGAACTGATGCAGGATATCTTTTGGTAAAGCCATTGATAAGTTTGAATAGGCTTTCTTTTCCAGCTTAAAAGCTTCTTTCTCAGCATCATTCATCTTGTTATACTGCTTGATTTGACCAGCAAATTCACCAGTTGTGAACTTTGGTACTTGGTAACCATCCAACATTGGAGTCCATACTGTTACATCCGTCACCCCAATGTGATTCATAACGAGTTTTCCAATTATGGAAATATTCAAATTTCATCAATTTAGGAACTTTGTTTGTAGTACCTATCTCGTTATCATAATTCAGTATAGCTTGAACGGTCGAAGACATTGCTGCAAAAGCTTGAAACGGATCCATGATTGTAGAATCAAAAACTGACCCAACGAACCAAAGTATCGATCTGCGTACCAATCTTCAACCCAACGTACCAACAGACTTCACGAACCAAACACGAACCAGAATAACAATGAATGTACCACCAATGAACCACCTTTCAACGTACCAAGTATATTGAACGAACCAACTGGTACGTCCCAACTACCACGAACCAGTCTGTTACTGCTACGAACCAGCCTTTGAAGATTGTCCTGCGTACCAGTGCCGCGTACCAAACCTTCTGTTGAATATTGCTGTGCGTACCAGCTGCGTACCACCTGTTCTTGATACGTACCAGCTACGTACCGACCATAATTCGACTGATTTTTAAAAATTCCGACTTGCGGGACGTGTAATCAATGTAGAACTCATAGGAACCACTCACAGATCATTTTGAACGTAAAACATGAACTGTATACACGTAAAACAGATTAGAATTGATGAATTTATTACCAAAAGTTTGTTTCTCTATCTAAAAACCAAAACCGACCAGAAATCACAAGCAAACCTGCTCTGATACCACTTATAAATCACGTATACGATCTTGCTAAGACATGATTGCTATCGGATTCGGTACACAACGAGTAAATAACAATTCTTCGATTGATTCACTAGCTCATTTAAGAGAGAGGTTACAGAGAGATTACACCTTGAGAAACACACAGTTAAAACACTAACTCTCACAAACTTACACTCTCTAAACGAACTAAAAAATTTATACTAAACTGTCCAGCGTACCAACTAACCAACGTACCAGATGGTTCGTGCGTACCATCTAGTCCGCCACTGGTACGCTGAGACCAGTTTTTACAAAACACTTAATTACAAAGACCTAGCACTAGACATACAAACATGCTCTAACATTAGTGAACTTCATGGCATACTCAGTGCTTATGAAATGGAACTAAACCTTAAACAAACCTCATCTTCTGAGTCAACTAAACTGTTTTCAACTGCACTAGTAACTACCAATTTTCACAATCAAAGAACTTCAAACTCATCATCATACTTGTCACCTACCGTCAGTTTCCCTAAGACACCAAGGTGTCAAGAGAGCTTCTCAAACACGTTTGACAACTCTCAAAATGCTCACGTAGCAACTGACTCTTACCAAGGCTTTATTCCTGAAGATCTTGAGTGCATAGGTGCTGATGATTTGGAAGAAATGGATATTATGACCCAACTTGCCATGGTGTCTGTCAGAGCTCAAAGGTTTTACAAAAGAACTGGTAGAACCTATAAGGGAGCAAAGGGCGCTCACATAGGCCTAGACAAAAGCAAAGTGAAATGCTATAAATGTCACCAACTTGGCCACTTCGCAAGGGAGTGCTCTCAACCAAGAAGAGAAGGACAGAACTAGGGTCATGTCCAAGTGAAAAATCATGGAGGAAACAATTCAAATAACAACATCTCTGGTAACAACTCAGGTCATCACCCCACCCCACCAAAGCTAACCAGAAGTCAAAACCACCAGAATGTGGTTGCTTTTATTGCTAATCAAACCTTATGTGTTGAATGGGAAGAGTTTGTTGCTGATTTTGAGCCTATCAACCATACTTTTATGGCCAAACAAGACTCCATCTCAGATCAGGTAAACTCTATCCCTAAGAAAGTTTTAGAAAACCTATGCAGCCCTACTTGCATAGAGCAAGTGGCAAAGTATCGAAATTACAACACTGACTTGATTGATGAAGTTTCAAACCTAAATGAGTTAAAGGAATGTTTTAAGAAAAATGAATCAATACATTTCAAAAATTGAAAACTGAACCAAAGAGTATGAACAGTTAAAACAAACCAACTCAGTTCTTGAAACACAGCTTGATGACTTGCTGTCAAAACTTGAGAAATCAAGAAATGAAACCAAAGATGCTAAGGCTGAGATTGATGTTCTTGACATCAAACTAAAATATGCTTTGTTTACTTGTGACAAATTTCAAACAGCAAATAAAAAGGCTGAGAAATTGTGGATGGGAGGGATGTATGGTAAAGCAGGTGTTGGGTATAATAGTGTTGAACCACCAATTGAATATTCACCTGTAATCAAACCAATTGAAGCTTTGAGTTTAGAATGTAAAGTTAGTCTTACTGTTGATGACATTTCATCACAGTCAAGCTTTTAAAACACTGTTGTGTCAAAGAAAACTGAAATCATTGATGCAAGCACCTCTGCATTAGCTGACCAATCAAGCATTTTGAAACCTTCAATTGTTGTTCCACCACCAACTATTTATGAGCCTAAAGACTCAAAATTTGGAGGGAAACAACCTGAGCAACCAAAGGGAAGTCAAACTCAAAGGCTTGGTCAACTCACTTTCAACCAAGTGACCAAACATGAGTCTCCCAGAAGATTTGAAACCAAACTTGTTGAATGCATGTTCTATGGTGAACAAGGCCACTTAGCTGTTGTGTGCCAGTTCAACCCATTGAGTAAAACTAAACCATTTTTGAAACCAAAACCTGTTTTGCAACCAAAGGCTAATTTTCAAAAGAAACTCACAGGAAGAATTTCATCTGTGAAAAGCCACAAAATAAAGCATTTTGTTTCTAAATCCAACAGGGTCTTAATTGGTAATGATAAAAATGGAAGCTTTTATGTTCTAAGGCAAAATTGTTTTCCGGCGGAAGTTCAAGCGGAACACTTTTCCGCTCGAACTCAAGTTCAACCAGAAAACAAAATTTAACCCAGATCAGCTATTGCTCCAAAGCGGAGACCACATGTACACTTTGCTGATGGGTTTGAGCATTTTGAAGCTCAAGGAAGAATAAATCCCTCTAGAGGAAAGACCACCTCTAGAGAAAACTTTTCAAGAAGCAAAAAGTCTAACCAACCTGAAATTGAATTTGCTACTAGTTCAAACGGAAATTACACTGTTCCACTTCAGGGGGAGAGTTCAAGCCAAAACAAACACTTTCCTCAAAGATTTTACAAATCCCCTGAAAGAACTAAGTTGGTTAATCAAGGTAATGAAAAATCTAAGAAAATAACCAACAAGCAAAGAAAATTTAAGGAGTACAGGGAAAGAAAAATTGCTGAAAGGAAAAACACCAAAGGTGAAGGATTTAGTCAAACAAGTACTCAATATGAGAACTTCAGTTTGACAATAATGATCAGCTTAATGAAGCTCCAGTGCTAAATACTTTAGTACTCAAGGAGTACAAGTATAATGATGCTTATGGCAGACCCAAGACCACTCAGGCTTGGGTCCCCTATAGAAACTAATCAATTCTGATGTGTGCAGGTGCAAAATAAAGGCCAAAATAGCCTATGGGTAGTTGACAGTGGATGCACTTGCCACATGACAAGGAATAAGCAAATTCTGGAAAATACAAAAAGAATTAATGGAGGACCAGTTGCCTTTGGAAGCACAAAAGGCCATATCACACCACAAGGTGATGTGACAAATGGACTGGTAAAATTTGACAGAGTCAATTTTGTTGATACATTAAATTTCAACTTGCTTAGTGTCTCACAGATGTGTGACAAGAATTTGAATTTGATGTTTAATGAGAGAGAGGCTATTGTCCTTAAACCAGGTGTTAAAATTCCTGATGAATTAATTATGCTTAAAGCACCTAGGAGAGATGGGCTATACATCTTGGATATGTCAGTTGCTGCACCCTCATGTGGCACTGCCTGCTTTGTATATAAAGCCTCTGTTGATGAGAGTGATATGTGGCATAGAAGATTAGGGTATGTAAACTACAAGAATATGAATCAAATTGTCAATCTTGGCTTGGTTAAGGGTCGTCCTAACAAGCATTTTGCATGTTCTGAAAACTGTGTGCCATGTCTCAAGGGCAAGCAACACAAAACCTCTTTTAAGCCAAAAGTTGAGTCTTCTATTTCAAAACCTCTAGAGTTATTGCACATGGATCTCTTTGGTCCAACTAGAGTGATGAGCTTAGGGAAAAGGTCATATTGTTTTTGTCATAATTGATGATTTTTCTAGATACACTTGGGTTTTCTTTCTTAAAACAAAAGATGAAACTGCTGAATTGTTGAAAACACTTGTGACAAATTTAGAAAATCAGTCTAGTCTTAAGGTCAAAACAATCAGATGTGATAATGGCACAGAATTCAAAAATCATGTTCTGAATTCATTTTGTGAGAAAAAGGGAATTGTGAGACAATTCAGTGCTCCTAGAACTCCACAGCAAAACGGTGTTGCTGAAAGGAGAAATAGGACATTGATTGAAGCTGCTAGATCTATGTTAGTAGACTCCAAGCTCCCTGTGATATTTTGGGCAGAAGCAGTGAACACTACCTGTTATGTCCAAAACAGGATTCTAATTGTCAAAGGCAAAAACAAGACACCCTATGAGCTTTGGAGAAAAAGAAAGCCAAACATTTACTTCTTTAAGCCATTTGGTTGTCCTGTTACAATATTAATAACCAATGAGTTATTGCCCAAATTTGCAGAAAAGGCAGATGAGGGATATTTTGTTAGATACTCAGGTGTGTCAAAAGCATACAGAGTGTACAACAAGAGAACCAAAGCAAGACTAGTAGTGCAAGGCTATGTTCAGGGGAATTGTTATAAAAAACAAAGAAAGACTAGTAGTGCAAGGCTATGTTCAGGAAGAAGGCATTGATTATGATGAAGTGTTTGCACCTGTGGCTAGATTGGAAGCAATCAGAATCTTTTTAGCCTATGCTTCCTTCAAAGACTTCCAAGTATTTTAGATGGATGTCAAAAGTGCCTTCTTGTATGGGCTACTGGAACAAGAAGTATATGTCAAACAACCTCCTGGTTTTGAGGATCCTCATTATCCTAACAAGGTGTGCAAGCTGATCAAAGCTTTGTATGGTCTCAAACAAGCACCTAGAACCTGGTATGAAACTCTTTCTAACTATCTTCTAGAGAATGGCTACAGGAGAGGGGCAATTGACAAAACACTTTTTGTCAAAACTGTTGGTAAGGATATGTTGATGGTACAAATTTATGTAGATGATATTATTTTTGGTTCATCTAACACTGTTTTGTGCAAGGAGTTTGAAACATTGATGCAGTCCAAATTTAAGATGAGCTCCATGGGAAAACTAACATTCTTCTTAGGACTACAAGTGAAGCAAACTGCAGATGGAATCTTTTTGAACCAATCAAAGTACATCCAAGACATGCTGAAAAGATTTGATATGCAAGCATGCTCAAGTGCAAAAACTCCTATGTCCACTTCCCACAAGTTAACAAGTGACTTAAGTGGAAAGTCAGTGGATGTGCACATGTACAGGGCAATGATAGGCTCACTGATGTATCTCACTGCTAGTAGACCTAACATCATGTTCAGTGTTTGCCTATGTGCTAGATACCAATCCTCACCAAAGGAGTCACATATGCTAGTTGTTAAGAGAATCTTCAAGTATCTGAAGGGGCAACCAAAACTAGGTTTGTGGTATCCCAAGAACTCTGACTTCTCTTTTAGAGCATTCATAGACAGTGACTATGGAGGATGTGACATAGACAAGAATTCAACATCAGGTGGATGTCAATTTTTGGGAGAAAGGCTTGTCTCTTGGCAATGCAAGAAACAAACTTATGTTTCCACTTCAACTGCAGAGGCTGAGTATATTTCTCCCTCAAGTTGTTATAGTCAAGTCCTTTGGATCCAAAATCAGATGCTTGACTATGGGATCACATTCATGGAAACTCCTATTCTTGCAGACAACAACAGTGCCATCTCCATCATCAACAATCCAGTAAAGCACTCCAAAACCAAACACATTGACATAAGGTATCATTTTATTAGAGATTGTGCAGAAAAGAATCTGATTAAATTGTTCAAAGTTCACACTGATCATCAATTGGCAGATCTGTTTCACCAACGCAATTATGTCGCAATGGTATCTCAGTGATGGGTTAGAGTCCGGGCAACTTCCTTCTGGGAGACCCGGGTTCGAATCTGGAGAGGGGGCAGTTTTACCACCTGGCCTTAAGTGGGGGTGGGTTTCTCCCAGAATGGTGTATGGAGGTGGTGTCCTGGTTGTCCCAAAAGGGACATACCGCTGACCGGGGCACGGTTAAGACACTCGCGTTCGGGCTGGTGTCCGGGGGCTAGGTTCGACTGAAATCGCCGT
>JBCNJP010000009.1:29445413-29463530 GCA_039602395.1 Deinandra increscens subsp. villosa
GTTATGGGTATATTGAGTCATTGGGCCAATTTAGATGCGTTTGGGCTCATTTAAACAATGTTTAGTGGGAGTTTTATGGGCCTTAGGGTTCAAATACGGGAATTAGGAGTTATTTTAGGTAGGTAGGTTAACTTGTTTTCCAAGTTCACCATCTCCTATAAATAGGACTCCTAGTAATCAATTTAGGGTGGCTAGTCTTTTGGTGGTTTAACCTGTGGTGTAATCGAAATTCTCATAGAGAATTTCGATCCAAGGTGTAGCAAGCAATCAAGTGTTCAATCAAGTTTCTTTCTCAAATCGGTTTGTTTTTCATTGTTCATTATACTTTTCGATTATTACTTTCTTCTTTGTTCTTGAATCAACTAGCGAAAACCGGATTCCGCACGGTTTCACTAGTCAAGATATCGCGTGAGGGTTTAAATTGATCCTTACAATTGGTATCAGAGCCAAGAAACACAAGTTTCGAGGCTCTCGCGATATCAGATTCAAGATTTTGAGTACTAACGATTTGGGTTTTTCTGGTGATTTTCAGCTATTAGCACGTTCGGAGGTGTTTTTGTGCAGGTTGTAACTCAAGTCAGAAGTTTCGGAAGCTGTGATTGTGTTTTCAACACTTTTCGACCCTGTTTTCTGGATCGAAAAGTCCCTCCTGTTGACCCTTTCCGATCGAGAAAGCCCCCTCAGTGGCTTTTCGATTCGTTCCTCTTGCTCGAAAAGTCCCCTAAGTGACTTTTCGACCAGCCTGCCCAATCGAGAAGTCCCCTTTTGTGACTTCTCGATCAATTACACCAATCGAAAAGTCCCTTTGAGACTTTTCGATCCAACCCTTTCAATCGAGAAGTCCCCTTGAGACTTCTCGATCAGCCTCCTTTGATCGAAAAGTCCCCTGTGACTTTTCGATCCATTGTGCTCCTTGATCGAAAAGTCCCCTTCGAGACTTTTCGATCCAGCCAAACAGCTTTTCGATCAGCCAAAACAGATTTTCGATCAGCCAACCAGCTTTTCGACCAGCTTTTCGATCAGCCACACTTTTCGATCAAAAAGTCCATTTTTCGATCAAAAAGTCCACTTTTCGATCCAAAACTTGACTTTTCTATCCAAACTTCACCCTTTTCTATCCAACCCTTCGGCTTTCACTCTTTGATCCAGAAGTTCAATCAAATACATTCATGACATCCTTTCTTCCAGGTAATTCTGTATCTACCAGTAACAATGAGGTATGTTCTAACCCTAAATGCCAAATTACATTTAATGAATCTCAAGACTGGCAACGCAAGTTCTTTAATGAAACGTTAAATCGTGAACTATCTGATAGAGACCTGCGAGAGTACAAAGGTAGGAGTAAAACATTAAGTGAAAAACTAGAAGCTGCCAAAATTGACATAAAAAATCTTCAAAGGGACTTGAGTAACAAAACCACATATCTAAGAGTTGCTAATGAAGAGATTATCACATTAAAAACTGAACTTGATCAACTTAAAGGTCAATTAGAAACATCTCAAACCAAAGTTGAGCGAAACGATAAAATTGTCTCAGAAATGATGAAAGCTAGTTCACTTTTCTACAATACAGACGCTCGAATGCGTCATCTAAAAGCCAACTCTGGTTTGGGCCTCGGCACTGAAGAAAAAGATGAAAAGTCCAGTCACACAGTACCGATGCCCCTGATGCATGAAATGATCTCAGATTATGAGTGTTCTAAGACCTCCTTGGAAGCTAAAGCTGAGATTGAAAAGAAACTGGCAGCTTGTCCAATTAAAATTTCTGCTCCTGTTTCTAACCTTACTAACAGTTCTACTTGTTGTGCAGATAAAGGCAATAAAGAAGCAGGGGTAGTGGATAGCAAGGAGTCTTCTGAGAGTTCCAGTTCTAATGATCTTCACAAAAATTTTAATTTTGGAAAACCTGAATCGTCTGTTCAGTCTGAGTCCACAACTTCTGAGTTAGCATTTCCCAAGTCAACTGTGTTTGATGAATCTGGTACTTGTAGTGTGTTTAACTTTGGGAAATGTGATGCTAAACCTGTGAAACCCTTAAAAACTGTTAAAATTTTAAGAAGGGATAAGGGACCACAGGTTGCTGGTCCCAAACTCACAAATGGTGGGGTGTTGGGTGGGAAACCTACAGAAAATAAGAATGATTGTCATGATCAAAATGTGCAGAAAGTGCGGGACATTAGACCTCATGATTTTGTCCCGTACCCAGAAATCAATTCAGCATATGACCAACTTAAGCCAGTTCAGCGGGAGTACATTTTAACCACAAAGCCCCACGGTAAAACCCATTGGATCCACAAAAATTGTTCAAAACCAACTTGGATTTCCACTGGGCGTAACCAACCACAGGCTCCCGCTTACCCAAAGAAACAATCTTGCCATGTCTGTGGTAGACCAGGACACGTGGCAAGAAACTGTTTATACCGGCCTTATGAACCATATTATCCCAAAAGGGTTCATCAGAGACCCAGTCCAAGGACCCAGAAACAAAGTGACCCAACTCCAAGGCCCGGTCCATCAAAACCCAAGGTGAAGAAACAAGCACCTCAGAGTCACAAAGCTCAGCAGAAACCCAAGGCTCCTAAGCAACGGCCAAAGAACATTTTTAAAGAAAACAAAGCATCTCAGAAATCTGTGAAAACAGCTTGGAGACCTAAATCTGTTGAATCCCCAAAACCTGTTTTCAAATCTATTTCAAAATCACCCATCCATCCAAATCCAGTTGGTTCAGCTAAATCAAATGGTTGGAGGAAGGATGACAGGTGGAATGTTTCAAAGGTGGTAAACCTATCTTTCAAGCCTAGTGGAGTGTACAAAAAACACTCCAAACAGTTTCAAGAGGTAAAATTTCTAAAGAAAAATGAAACCAAAAATTCACCACCAAGAAAACTGTCACACCCCTAAAAATCCCACGCGCGTTAACACGCCACAGGGAGCGTGACAAACCAGGATCGCCGTCCATTAGTTACACCAAACGACCAGTAATTAATAAAAACGTTTCATATTTCATTAAAATATGAATTCAGAGTGTTACAATTGCGGAAGCGTAAATACAATTAAATTATTTATTTAAAAACATCGTCACCCAAGGAGACGTAGCTTGTTCAAAGACACTGAAAGTGTTTCAAAGTCTCATGCATGCGTACTCGTGATACTCGAACATCAGCAACCTGAGATATAACATGCTAAAAAGTGTCAACACAAAGGTTGGTGAGTTCACAGGTTTATCAGTTTATAAACAGTTCCAGTCTAATGTAAATCGATTGTTCAACAACAGTTCAAGTTCAGTTTAAGATTGATTGTTCAACAACAATCAAGTTGAGTTTAAGATTTACTATTCAACAATAGTCAAGTTGAGTTTAAGATTGACTGTTCAATAACGTCAAGTTGTAAGAGCATAATCACTAATATATACCAAATAGCTAGCTAGGCTATATACATGAAACTTCGCACGTTGATGGTCACCGAAGCTAACAGTTGTTTATAGTTTGCCTTGTTGTGTTTAGGACGAATATAACACCCGTTCGATATCCAATCGTGTCAGAGCGACTGACCCGGGTGGGGTTTGTCAGACCCAGTAGTACTACAATATATTTCCCGCTATCGTCATTAATATTAACGGTACCATAGGAAGGACTTTGTTGTATAGTGTGCTACAAGTCTTCAAGTGATATATAAAAGTCTAATTATCTCAGTTGTGTAAATCATGCATGTTAATCTCCCCCAACAGGATTTAAAACAGTAAAATGGGGCCGTGAAACTCACCTTAGGGTGCACAACAAGTCCTGATAATCAACAACAGCAAATATAACTAATAGCAGCTTGTTCTACCAAACACCTAACAAGCATAATAATATAAGTGTGTGTTCAATCGGAAACGACTAAGTCTAACGTAAACGATGAAAACGAATGGGCGTGAAGTCCAGAACAATTCGAGGATGACACGTTTGTCGAGTCTGAGCGATAATCAAAATGACGCGGAAAAAAAAATATATAATATATCGATAATATATATTTTCTAGGTTCAAAGGTCCAAAATAATTATACATATATATAATATGTAATCCAAACGTGCAAATGATGCTAATAATGAGGTTACAAAATGAGATACCTATTTGAATTCACAAAAATATATCTAATCGTTTAAACAAACAAAAGATATACATTTATATATTAATTTATGCAAAAATATATTTATTTTGTCTTTTACATAAAACCATGATTTTTGAGTAAAAAAAATAAATAAAATATACTTACGGATTTATTAAAACTATAGTTTGGTTCGAAACGTCAAAGTTTATGGGTTTAATAGTCGAAAATACATTTTACGGGTCTAAACCTTACTAAGAATCCATTCTAAACAAGTTCTTTTGTCGAGCCAAAGCATAGAATTCCAAAAATAAAGAAAACAGGACGAAATGAGGTTGCTCAGGTTCGAACCCGTGACCTCGTTCTCACAAACGAAGGCACTGACCACTGGGAAAGCTTTCTGATTTGGTTAACAGTTAAGAGCGAAATCTTTTATCCAACACCATGCCCAGATCTCGGTACAGAAGAAAAGAGGAAAAAAAAGAACCGCAGAGGCTGGGTTTCGAACCCCAGACCTCTAAGATACGGGACGTGCGCATTAACCACTGGGCTAGACCCAGAATGTTGGTTTGATTTGTTGAAACAAATATATAACCAGTGTAAACCTGTCATCATCTTCTTCATTGTGAACTCCGGTGATCGGACATTTATTCCGGTCACCGGAAAAATGTGAAATATGAGTACTAAGCCCAGAAAAGGTGCGATTAACATGAATAAATTGTTACTTTGAGTCGAAGATCGATTGCAAGGCGTTTTTGGCGTCGAAACCGAACACCGAGCACGGTCACGATTCGCAAAACTAATAACTTATGCTTGCTCGTCGGGGGTTCACGATCACCACGTGGTGATCGAATGGTGGTGTAGTGGTGGTGGTTGGCCGATTGTTCAAAACTTTCGGTGGTGGTGGTGTCGCAAGGAAAAACGAGACAGAGAGATCGAGGGAGATGCTTGAGAGTGTGTTTGATCAAAATGATATGAATGATGGATTGAGAAGGGTTTCATCGGTTGAGTGAGGTCGATTCAATGCAGGTCAGTTACCGAAGTTGAAGGGTTCGATCGGTACGTCGGTTCAAATAAGATTGAATGCGACTTTGAGAACTTGGCAAAAATGATCCCTCATGTAAATACAAAAGGGGTTATCAAATTTCGGTTATGACATAACTTGTCCCTCAAAGTTTGGTTGTTTTAAAAGAGTTTCGGAATTGACAAACAAGTCCCTCGAAGTTTAGAAAACGTTAACGGGCTCTAACAGGGTTAACAGGGATTATTTTAACGATTAATATACAAGTGTACGACCAAGTAACGTATGACGTATAAAAAAAAGTAAATTTTGTTTTGTCACATAAGATAATAAATATGAAATATATATATATATATATATATATATATATATATATATATATATATATATCTTGAGTTCACATAAAATGATGAATCCGAAATCATAACAATACATGTAAACTTATGTAAACCGATAGATATTTAATCGTAAAATCATGAGTAGTTACACGACATATTGAAACATAAAATAATAGAATAACACGTGCATATATATACATATATATCACATAAAATCATAAGTATAATTGTCACATAAAATGACAAACCGCTCACATGAAAACATAGAACATGATTTACATAAAATCATAAAATATAAAACATCTAGACTCAAGTGTATGCTCGTATAGATGATAGTTACACAAACCCTAGATAATGAAGCCTACACAAGTCAATCACATAAATGTTCACACAACATTTATAACAGTTGGTTTGGGTTAAATCAGGAAGAGATCTGAAAAGACGGATTACCACTTCATGACATAAAATGACGTGTAACATTACGTTAACTATTTAGTTAACTAAGATAACGAAAGTTATTAATGGAGTTAACCTGGAAATTACCAGTTGTCACATCATCCCCAAGTTGAAAGAATTTTCGTCCCGAAAATTAAGGTAACGTTTGAGGTAGCGCTGACTAATTGACTGGAATGAAAGAAAAGGGGAAAGAAAAATTTCGAGTTATGACATCATCCCCAAGTTGAAAAGAAATTTCGTCCCGAAATTTAAATCAGTGGTTTGAGGAGTCAGATTGATGGTAACGTATCGAAATAATCCAGGGTTCTTACCCAAAAGGAGTCAAGAATGTTATAATCAAGAATGCTTGCTCGATGTTGAGAAGATGTTAAAATTTTAGTGGATTTCAAAAGAAATTCGAATCAAAAGTATAGAAAGTGATTTCCTATCAAACGTTCTCTAATGAGAAGAGTCGAACAACCGTATTATGGGGATCGTATTGAGTGGTAAGGCCGAATAGAGTAACATGATACATAAGTAACCGAAATCAAAATTTCAATATGAAGAAGAACCATAACATGTCCGAGTAACTTCCAACTATTGTACCCAACGCTGGGAGTGAGATTTCCATTTCGTGTCTGCTTTCAGTTAGGGTGTTCACATTTACCAATAACCCAGGTGAATCGGAGAGGAGAGAAATTGAGTATGTGAGAAAATTATGTGTGCATCAAGTCAATCAGCGTTTAGTAAACCCAATGTCGAACAAAAACGTAAACGTCTGATCTTATCTACAAATTAGCAATTAGCATAGAATTGCACAAGACTGACCAAGTTAACATGAGGACCTATTGATTGATTTAGTAGTTTTATGACCAATTAAGTTTCACATGATTCATAATAACATTGAAATTCACATTTCATGCAGTAACGGTTCAAATAGCGTACGAGTCTCTACGAAGGTTTCTTTTAAAGGTTTATGCGGTCAAAGCGTACTAGCATGCAATCTATCATGAAGGTTTTACCATACAACGCGTACAATTGTCCTAACTTCTTATATACTACCATGCAACCCTAGAATGGCATATATCTAGCATATAAGTTCATAAACTAACCAACACAACCCATAAGATGCAAAGTTGACGGGGCAACTTCATACAGTCTTGTCATTCCCACCGAAGTAGGAGACTTAGGACCTTGTATGGTGTATGGTTTTCATACTCAATCAAGCTAATAAATTCAGAACATGTCATTTTCTAGTTCCTAACACGTTTCATACACATAACTAATGATGTAATCCTATGCAGCTTACGTTTAAACCCGCACTTCAATAATTAATCATTTTATATTCTCTAAACATAGGATTAGATTCTCAAATTTTAGCATGCATAAACACGTATGTTTTATAAACATTTATCATGAGAAGATCAGAAGCAAACAATCTATTTATCAGGGTTATATGGTTCAACAGTTGCTAACATCCTAAAATATAACTGGTAACACACTGATTTTGTGACAAAATGATTGAGATCTAAAGAGAAATCCAATCAAGAGCCTACACCATTTTAAAGGTAATACGTAGGAGTTTGTTTTAGAAACGAATTACTCAACTCTCTTAAGAATTATTCAAGAAATAACATAGACAATCAGATTTAAATTTAAGTTGGAGTTCAGTATCATACAACATATCATCGTGCACATTACCTTGCTAAATAACCCAAAAATTTAGAGTGAAGATCCAACAAAATAAAATTGTAAGCTATGGGATACTGGACATCGAAAAGTGCTCTGCAGGAATACGCATGTCATCAAGCATGAGAATATCAAATAGAGGGAAAAGCGTCAACGGATTATTTTGTGAATTCGAGTAAGCTATGGGATAGAAAGCTTATGATAGTCGCAACTACACATTCCAGGAATGAAATGTGAGTTTAAAATGACACCGGTGAAGATACCAGTAGGGAGGATGCAAGTAACGTAGTGGATAGTATAAAATTCAGAGGGAAACATATAGAGTGCTTGACAGGATTTGGCAAGGAATTTGTGTAAATAGATATCGAAATGAACGTCAACGATTATACAATCTAATAGAGTAGACGTCTTGTTAGGAAAATTTTCTTTGTTTAAGCTCACCAGTGTGCCCAATCTCCTTGGTATTCGTGCGCTTAATGCGTCATGCTTCCTTTCTTGTTAAAACATCGGTTCAAATGGTCTTCAAAAGCAAGATAGGGTACACAAGTGTTGAAAAATAGTGTCTTCGAAACGCAAAGCACCAAGATGTTCAGAAGTGGTTTTGGGCTTTGACTGTCTGTATATATGCGTTTTTGCTAGGGTTCAGTGCAGGTTTACCGCGGATCAAAAGATCAAATTGGGTGTTCCATAGAAAGGTATTGGGGATATCACCTTAGTGAATGCCAGCGAGTTTATAGTAACAAAGCAGTCGACCCAAAAGTAGTGTCCCTTAAACAAAAGTCGATCTACTTCTTAACACGTGCTTCTAAAGGTTAGAGTTGATCATTCGATCAGGTGGTTTGTCATTCATAAGAGAAAATCTCCGGTTTTCAAAACGTTGGTGTTCATCTGAGTCAGAACTCACGTCTAAATCATGGCAGTAAATTCGTTTTAGAAAAGTTGTCTTCTAGACTCGGACAATTGAAAGCATGAAATTTGATTATTTTGGGTATGTCTCTTTAGCTAGGGATACGTAAGGGATTTTTGTAATCTCGAAGAAATTAGCATTAAGCAGTTTTGTCAAGGATCTAGTCCCGTTAGATGGTGTGTCTCATGACGAAGCTCATGTGTATGACTCTAAAGTCAATCCTTGGTCCGGTACCGGTCCCACATTCAACGTGCCACTATTGTTTATATATAGGGTGTACCGCAGCTAACCCACCACACTACTAGCACCTTGAAAGTGTACCAGCAACCTACCATTACTCGCTATTAGTCAAACCACACGGGATATTTTCATTGGAAATAGAGACTTCAAGTTTCTCCCATACGCTTGAATGTAAAAGGGGCAAGAGATTAAAACCTCGATACGTTGTACAAACAAAAGGTGTAGGTATTTCCATTCACAAGAGCAGTAGGATGCGTAAGGTTTGCTATTCTCGTGAAGATCGTTGAGAGTTTGGCATTCGCGGTGCGAATATCATAAAGCTTCATATTTCCAAGATGATCAAAATTTAAACAGGTCACAAGGTTTAAGTTTAAGCTGGGTTCATCAATGAAAGTTTCCTGAATGGATGTTGAGGATCCATATACCAGAAATTTGTCGGTAGTTGTTATGATAGGAGCATTAATAATGTACAAAGTGTAAGGATAACTTGGTGGACTTAATGTGTAAGAAGGGTAAGTATATTTTGAACGCACATTTAGCTATCGATAACAAGAAGTTCTCGCTCGATGGGTGCAAATAGTGTTTCCATATAAAGCTTGGTATTGTTACCGCGATTGAAGCACAAGGTCGTGTTATCATCAATGATGTTAACTAGTAGAAAAGAACTAACCAAAAGTGTAACACCCTTCGGTTCAAATTAGAAGCTTATCGAGGACATAAAGGATTACCAAGCACGAGAATCAGAAATTTTCGGTTGCTAAGTCATGAAAGGTTGAATTATGCAAACAAAAATCAATAGTTCAGGCTCAGGAGTTCAATCAGAACAGTCCTTACGTTAAAGCTAGGAGTCATTAGTTTGAAATTCAGGAAGGATTCTCATTAACATTAGCCCCATTAGAGATAAATATGCTTGCGGTGTGGTAGACAGTTTGTACAACCGTGTCGATGTTGTTGGCAACAAGTATTGGTTCGCACAAGGAAATCAGGGAGTATGAATCTTCAGAGGGTAACCTCACAAGAGCTTTCAGCCAATAAATACGCCTCGGTGCTCACGGTATATGATTTATCCAATTCGTTCATCTAACGTTGTCTAGATATCCGTCCGGTGAATGTACGGCCAAGTTATCTCACGATCGTAAAGTTCCAGGGATTGATATGGTCGGTAAAATCGTAAAAATAGATTATGATTCAGGATGAGTTCAAACCAGTCAAGGGTTTCATCGAGAGTGTTCATAGTTAAGGAAGACTGATCATTGAAATACACGTGTGACGGTGTCATACCAGGACTAACTTTTCATAATATGCTTCAAAAGGGTTCACGTATGGATTAGAGTCCAATAGTAAAGGGGCAAAGTCAGGTGCGACAGCGTTTTCAAATATAGATGACTTCAATCATTCGGTTGAGTTCAACAAGTTCAACATTCAATACCACGAGGAAAAAAAAAATACAGGAATTTGGTCCCAATACGACCATTGGCTTGCCTAGTAAGATTCTCCAGGATTTCCATATATTGCAAATAACATTTATGTGTGCACCCATAACTGCGATTTACTTTATATGATAACCCGAGTTCCTCTTACTTCAGCTACCAGATATGGCGGAGTACATATGACATATCCTCGGAGTGTGTATGAAGAATTTGGTTACTGAACCAAGGTTATCTTGACCAGAATTTGATAAAAGACAAGTTTCGAGAATAAAATGCTCACTTAGATTGGAATGGCCCACCCGAAACGAGCCAGCCATAAATTTAGCTCACTAGGATCCAAATAGGGTTTATCATAATGTCCCTAGCTTAGTTCAAAGTTAGAGAATAATTACCACACATACTGGTGTGATCGCAATCCGATACATAAAGAGGGAATTTCAATCGACCCGCATCAGGATTCATTGGGGTTATGAGAATTGTACTCAAGTTGTATTATTTCAACACACAACGCGATAAGATCGAGAAGGGAAAGATCTTAAGAGATCACAGCAAATGTGAAGACGATCAGGATAATGAAAGTTGATATAAGTGCCCTATAGGCAGCTACTTGAATTCATACCCTGCTAACTCTAGTGAAGCTAAATAATCGTGCTACTAGCACATCAAGTTAACATTCCCTAAACGAATGAGATATATGTAAGGCAGGTATAACAAGAACCTCCTAAGCTAAGATAGTGGTTTAAGGACAAGAAGAGGTATTACACCACCTTCCCTATGCAGCATACATCCATAGTATGGGCACTACGCCCAGTTGTTCAATCCGGAAAAATCCTGAGTAGCAATCAGCTCGTCAAAAGTATAAACGTGATCCTTCGATCCGATTCGACATCTCGCCGTACATGAATGTTAACCAAGAGGTACACAACTTAGAGAAGTTAAGAAAAAAAACGAGTCAAGACTAACCGGCTCCTCGCCGAGAGTATAAGGTGAGTGGATGATGTAAACGACAAATCGTAAACCAGGTGCGTGTGGGAGTGAGTATCACGATGCATGAGAGAAATGTTTAAGTGCAACTAATGCAAAACAGTTACAGTCTAAGACGAATCTTAGTTCGCTGCAACCAATGGCTCTGATACCAATCTGTCACACCCCCAAAAATCCCACGCGCGTTAACGCGCCACAGGGAGCGTGACAAACCAGGATCGCCGTCCATTAGTTACACCAAACGACCAGTAATTAATAAAAACGTTTCATATTTCATTAAAATATGAATTCAGAGTGTTACAATTGCGGAAGCGTAAATACAATTAAATTATTTATTTAAAAACATCGTCACCCAAGGAGACGTAGCTTGTTCAAAGACACTGAAAGTGTTTCAAAGTCTCATGCATGCGTACTCGTGATACTCGAACATCAGCAACCTGAGATATAACATGCTAAAAAGTGTCAACACAAAGGTTGGTGAGTTCACAGGTTTATCAGTTTATAAACAGTTCCAGTCTAATGTAAATCGATTGTTCAACAACAGTTCAAGTTCAGTTTAAGATTGATTGTTCAACAACAATCAAGTTAAGTTTAAGATTTACTATTCAACAATAGTCAAGTTGAGTTTAAGATTGACTGTTCAATAACGTCAAGTTGTAAGAGCATAATCACTAATATATACCAAATAGCTAGCTAGTAAACAAGAAAATAGTCAAGTTGAGTTGAGTTTAAGATAGTCAAGTTGAGTTTAAGATGGCTGACACGCGTAAGGCAGATGTGAAAGACATGATCCATGGTGATATGCTGGTAGGCTCGGCTCTAAAATCTGAAAAGGTATGCGTTACACACTTAAAGATAACGTATGGCAGTTTGTTGGGTAACAGAATTAGGTTAATTGCATTTCTATTTGACTGCATGTTCAAGTTCCTGATACACACGCTTGTCTCCAAGAGTGTGAAATTGAGCTCAAAAAGTCGGTGTCCCCTCTGCTTTGCGTGAGCAATGACCTGGGGATGCTTCGCGTGTATGTAAGGCTCTCCTCTGCTTTGCGTGAGCAATGACCTGGAGTTGTCCATACATACGTGCTTCTAGATCACCTAAAATAAATTAAAAAAAATAATAATATACACCCAAAAGATGCCAAAGAGCACATCAAAAGAGACCCTCAAGAGTCCAAAACCCTCAGCCTCTGTCACTGATGAGAGCATTATTAAAATTGTTTCAAAAATTCAGTTGACTTTGTATATTATACCCAAAAAAAATCTATCTGATCTATTCTTTCTCTTCTCAACCCAGTCTGGAGCTCAGTTTCAAACTTCTGGATCAGGTTGTGAAAATATGTGGTAGGGAATTTATGTGCTTGATAGTGTGTAATAACATGTACCTAGGATTTGTTGAAACCCACTTGTTGTTCATAATTAATGCACCAATAAAAGATAATAAAGTGACAAACAGCCTGATTAAGAAAAGGGTTTGAGTTTAAACTGGATCAGTATATTGGCAATCACCTGGACGTGTTCGAGTAACAGAAGCTGAAAAGGGTTCCTCGGTCAGATTCATACGGTTTGATCCCATAGAAACCTTCTCGTTTAGTAATTTGGTATGTTGGTTTTTATTTTTATTTTTCTTTCGTGTTATCTTAAGTTTTTATTGTTTATTTTGTTTTACAACCATGGCCAGGTTAATTTAAAGGTTTTAATAAGTTTTATGGGTTTTATGCAAGAAAGTATCACCCCTCCAGAATCTCAGGGGGAGATAATGTGAAGAGTCCTCGGGTTCAGGGGAAGTATTTGGTAAAATAATTCTAACCCGATAATCAGTCATCATGTCTGGTTAGTGTCTGTTTCATGTTGTGCTTGACAGGATAAGTCAGAAAAAGAAAACTCATGGACAAGATGGTCAAGGACTCAGTTGACCGATGCACTGATGCTGTTACTGTTCGTGTTGAAGAACCAGCCGGAAAAGGACTTACCCTATGCTCAGGGGAAGTTTGTTGGTTTTTCAAGTGAAGCTTCTTAAGACTCAAAAGATACCGTTCTCAAGTTTAGGGGAAGCTGATTGAAGAAAAGATGCAGAGCACTCACAACAAGAAATTCAAGAATGCCAAGACAGAGGTTGTTCAAAATTTATCCTCTGAAGTCTCATGCAAGTCAAGACAGTTACTGATGCTTTAGCAAGGACTCGCCATGTTTCAAGAAGAAGCAAGTACATGAGAATCCTCCTCTCATTACTTGTTTGTCATTTGAAGTCCAAGCTGATGTTGATTGAGAGAAAACTCCCAGAACTCGACCGTTGCTACCCACTGAAGATTGTTAAAGAAAAGAATCTTCACCAACCCATGTTCAAGCCAAGGAGAAGACTGAAGTCTGAAGATTGAAAGTAGAAGATATTTAATAGCACAAGCCAAGGGGAAGATTGTAAGGACCAAGATTTGTGTCTTGTGTATTAAATCATCACTTGGCGGAGTATTCTGAAGGCCTATGTGTTAGAATAGGTGAAAATAAGCTGGGTTATGGGTATATTGAGTCATTGGGCCAATTTAGATGCGTTTGGGCTCATTTAAACAATGTTTAGTGGGAGTTTTATGGGCCTTAGGGTTCAAATACGGGAATTAGGAGTTATTTTAGGTAGGTAGGTTAACTTGTTTTCCAAGTTTACCATCTCCTATAAATAGGACTCCTAGTAATCAATTTAGGGTGGCTAGTCTTTTGGTGGTTTAACCTGTGGTGTAATCGAAATTCTCATAGAGAATTTCGATCCAAGGTGTAGCAAGCAATCAAGTGTTCAATCAAGTTTCTTTCACAAATCGGTTTGTTTTTCATTGTTCATTATACTTTTCGATTATTACTTTCTTCTTTGTTCTTGAATCAACTAGCGAAAACCGGATTCCGCACGGTTTCACTAGTCAAGATATCGCGTGAGGGTTTAAATTGATCCTTACAAGCATGCTCAGAATACTAGAGATCCTGCTCCCGATAGCATGTATGACCTTGAGACTTTTTCTTCTACTTTTAACATGCTTGAGTCTGATGTTGCAGGTAAATTGTCAAATCAAGCTGAACAAGTAAATGAAGAAGTTCTTCCTTCTGTTGATATGTTTCTCCAATTACTTCGTCTATCCTGGATTCCATCTATTCGGTTGATACTTCGACGATATCAAGGGGAGAACAGTCAACACCATCAACTGATGTCACTGAAGCGACTACGACAACTTCTTTACCTGATCAGCCCTCAGTTCAGACTCTCGAGCCAGTAATTGTGGAGATAGAACCAACACAAGCAACAACTGAGGCAGAAAACTTAGTTGGAAATGAAGCTGAAACTCATGAGTCAGATTCAGATGACATATCTGAAATTGAAACTGGAGAGACCCCAGGCGACGATCTTCAAATTGGGAATCTAGAATCGTCTATTCCAGCACCTGCTGTTGAAGAGACTCGGATTCATAAGAATCATCCCACTAGTCAGATCATTGGTCCCGTCGATGTGCGTCTCACTAGGAGTAAAACTAAGGATCTGCACACATGTCTGTTTTCTTGTTTCATATCACAAGAAGAGCCTACTACTGTTGCTGCTGCCCTTCTTGATGAAAATTGGATTGATGCGATGCAAACAGAGCTTCTTCAGTTCAAACTGCTCAAGGTCTGGCACTTGGTGGACCCGCCAGAAGGTTTAGAACCCATTCCTATCAAATGGATTTTCAAGAACAAAAGAGATGATCGTGGAATCATTATAAGGAATAAAGCCCGATTAGTTGTAAAAGGGTATAAGCAAATCGATGGCATTGATTATGACGATGTCTATGCTCCAGTCGCTCGTCTAGAGGCAATCCGGATTTTCTTGGCGTATGCTGCGTCAATGAACATCACCGTCTATCAGTTGGACGTGAAAACCGCCTTTCTCTATGGTGAGCTCGACGAAGACGTGTACGTAGACCAACCTCCGGGGTTTGTGAACAAATCTTTTCCCAAGAAATGTTACAAGTTGGATAAGGCTCTTTATGGTCTACACCAAGCCCCGAGGAAATGGTACGAGACATTGTCAACTTATCTGCTGTCAAATGGTTACAAAAGGGGTGTCATTGATCAGACTCTTTTCATTCGTCATGTTGGAAAAGACAAGCTGTTAGTACAAGTGTACGTTGACGACATCATTTTTGCCTCAACAGATGTTGCTCTCTGTCACGAATTTGAGGATCTGATGAAAAAGAAGTTTGAGATGAGTGCTATGGGCGAACTGACATTCTTTCTGGGAATTCAAGTGAAGCAAACACCGGATGGTATTTTAATCAGCCAAGGGAAGTATGTCAAAGAAATCCTGAAGAAATTTGGTTTCAATGATTCTAAGGGTTTTTCTACACCCGTCGTTACGCGTCATAGACTTAATCAGGATCCGGAAGGTATTTGTGTGGATGAGCATCTCTACAGGTCAATGATAGGCTCTCTCATGTATCTGACAGCCAGCCGTCCCGACATCATGTATGGAGTGTGTCTATGTTCCCGATTCCAATGCAAGCCAAAAGAATCGCACTTACTAGCTGTGAAAAGGATTTTTCGATACTTGAGGTCCAATTCAAACAGAGGACTTTGGTATCCTAAAGACCCATCCTTCGATCTTCGAGCCTTCTCAGATAGTGACTATGCTGGTTGTGAACTCAATCGTAAGTCGACAACGGGAGGAGCTCAGTTCTTGGGAAACCGGTTAGTCTCATGGCAATGCAAGAAGCAGACAACAGTGTCAGTCTCAACGGCTGAAGCGGAATACATTGCTGCCGCATCGTGCTGCTCTCAAGTGCTTTGGATTCAGAATCAGCTTCTGGATTACGGTTTGAACTTCATGGGTACCCCTATTCATATAGATAATACTGCTGCTGTTTCTATTGTTAAAAATCCTATTCAGCATTCTAAAACTAAGCACATAGAGATTAGATATCATTTCATTAGGGATTGTGCCGAGAAGAAGCTAGTCACTTTAGTCCATGTTAGCTCCGATGACCAGTTAGCAGACCTATTCACAAAACCCTTTGATATGTCTAGGTTTAACTTTCTGGTTAGTGCAGTAGGCATGATAAACTATGACTAAGCTTTCTCCATTCTCTAGTATGTTAGTATCTTAACTTTATAGGTTTAGCTGCTTAGAAGTATTATCTCTGATTTTTTTTGTTACAAATTTTACTTTTATCTGCTTTTTGACTCATTTTATCTTTTGACCCTGATTTGACCTAAACTTTCTGTTTGTGGTTGTCTAGTGTCAATTTTTGTCTTAAAAGATCAAAAGGAGTTTTCTTGTTTACTTATGGTTTTGTGACTGTCTGCCGTTTCTGCACTATGGAAGATAAATCAATCTTTTTGGTCTGTGGTTGGACAATATGTTTGAGAACATGATATAATTCTGGTCTTGTCGATCTAACCATAGGATATGATCCAATCGATCGGTAATTCTATCATTTGATGTGTCGGTAGGCTCAACATACTAAGAAGTAGACAACTCTCTGTGATTACACACTAATTTCATTGAGAAATGTGGACCACGGAAGTTTAAACAGTCACATATTCTTTAAATTAGCCCGACTCAGTAGTCTTAGTAAGAAAACTCTAATCACACATCCTTTGTTTCTTCAGTATTAAGTTGACTTATTTCAAAACCGAGCACATCATTTGTCCAAATTCCTAAATGTATTATTAATACAAAGGACATTTGATGGCGCTCAATGAGACTCATCTGCTGAGGAAACTCTGACCTTGAGTTCTCATCCGCCATAAAATAATGCTAAGACACATCTGCTGAGGAAACTCTGACCTTGTGTTCTTACGCGTTCATTCCATCAAATAAAGTGAGAGGTCATCTGCTGAGGAAACTCTGACCTTGACGCTCTCACACCGCAAAACATCACTTTTATAGTCATGAAAGAAGGGTTATCATGATTTCATGACTATATCCATGAAATAAGTCACTTAACACTAAAGAAAAGGGGGAAAGATTACTTTTAAATGTGTGATTGAATCTGAAAAGCTACTTGACGTTAGGTAGAATACTGTTAACTTCCAAACAAATAAGGACCCCACAAAATATTTCTCTGAATCGGACTAAAACATGATAAAAATCACATCACATGAGAAAAGTTGAAAATTACCATGTTTGAGCTTAAGTGGACAACAATACCGACAATCTGACTTAGGTTACCTGATATGAAAGGTGAATTGATTTATAAGTGTTATTGATTACGTAAATGATCGGTTTGATTCTAAACATGTCTGACCACGACCATACAAAAATATGTGAATTCTCTAAGCCAATGTGCTTAAAATTTCCAAGTTTGGTGAAAAATTGACCAACTTGTGCTTAAAATATTTTGGAATTGGTTTGAAATGAACCAACTTGAAAATTTGGAAATCTTGAGTTCGGGTGGAAAATTGACCCAACTCGGTTGAAAATGAAAATTTCTTAAGTTTGAATAGGTTTTGGACCAATAAATGTCAAAGTTTAGGTACTAGGTGTGTCATTATCAAATTTGTTGAAATCAACAAGTACTTGTCTTAATAAATTCAAATTTATCTTCCTGGTAGGTTACCGGTGGCAGGCATGCATTTCTGTTTTTAGTTTTGTAGCAAATTTGCAAGATTTAAAATTTTGGTAAATTGTTAGTAAATTCTTCAAATCTTTGAATTTTACTTATGAATTTCAGATTTCTGCTCTTAGCGTACTTGACTTATGCCTTAGCGAACTTCTTCCTAGGATAAGTCCGCTAAGAACAGTTCATTGATTTTATCACAAGTTTGCCCTTAGCGAACTTGGTTGATGTCTTGTAAATTTATTTCATGTATTTCTTTAAGTCCGCTAAGAACAAAGTGTTCTTAGCGAACTTGTTTTTTATTATTTTCTCTTTTAGTTGAGAAGTCCTGTGACACCCGAGAATTTCAAGGTTAACTTCCGTTAGACAAACCCGTTAGTTACGTTATAAGTGTTAACTTAGTAACTAATGCTTAAC
>JBCNJP010000009.1:29464030-29638037 GCA_039602395.1 Deinandra increscens subsp. villosa
AAGTTCAACCGGAAGATCAACTGGAAGATCAACCGGAAGTTCAACCGGAAGTTCAACCGGAAGCTCAACTAGTGGTTCAACCGGAAGAACAGAGAAGTGAAGAAGCAGAAGACATAGCTGCAACCTTATTAGCTATGAGGAGTACAAAACCAGTTCAAGCTGAAGAACCTGTTCAATCCGAAACTGTTAGAACCATTCAACAGGTGGTTCAAACTCCTGAAGCTAAAGCTATGTTGAAAATGGTAGAAGATGCCAAAAGGGCAGCAGAAGATGAGAGGTTAGCCAAAGAGCTTTAAGAGGAATTTAATCTATATTCACAGTTTGGAGTTTTTGAGAACCTGCTTGAAGAGGCTAAGTCAAGATCCTTTAATTGGAGACTGAAGGAATACAATTTGGATGCTTTGACTGAGGTTGATAGGCAGAGGTTGATTTCTATTGCCTCTCAGATGCCTACCAAGCTGGTAAGGAATGATGAGAATTACCTACTGCTGAAGAAGGTAAAAAGGGCTCTTGTGGTTAGAAATTTGAAGACAAAAGAAGAGGTAGCTCAGCTGAAAGTTAGAGAACTTTGCAGCTTGATTGACTTAATTTTTCATGAGCTTAAAGGGGATATAGCTGCTGTGAATTCAAATTTGGTGATGCCTTCACCTTCAGAGCTCACTTCAGGTACATCATCTAACTTGAATATTAAACCTGAGCTTGCTGATGCAGATATCCAACCTCCACCTTCCTTCATATACAACCCAAACCCCTCACCTACAACAGTTCCATCATTTCCACAGTCACTTGCCTTAATACCCTACAAACCACCCTCTATCTCCAAAAAGGTAGCCACCAAGCTTGCAAATCCAAAATATAGAACAGACAATTTCACACCTATTGTCCCTCTCAAGAAGAAACCTCCACCTACCATTGATTTCTCAGATATCTTCCCACCTACTCCACCTTCCAGTCCCACACCAGAGGCCAGTAGACCACCAACCAAAACCACCTTACCTCCACTCACCATCAAAGAACCATCAACCACCAATGTTTCTGCCACCATCACCAAACCAACTAAAGACCAACCTGATCCCTCTTCTCCCTCATCAAAGGGCAAAGCACCTGTTGTGCAAGAATCAGAAACTGATTCTGATGAGGAGAAAAAGAAGAGAAAGAAGAGGATGATGCATGCTAAGAAGAAGAAAGACCAGAAGCAAAGGAGAGAGGCTCCACCCAGAAGGAACAAGATCGTGGGTTGGACAACAGATGAAGCAACCTTTGACTTCACTTTCACCTTAGCAAATGGCACAACTTTAGTAGTGAATGCTCACAAAGCCACCAACATGCTCTCTAAACTTCAAATTGGGAGTCATTCAAACATGTGAAGGTGACCAAAACAAATTCTAAAGAGCTCTCTCAAGATTTGGATGCCAACATCAAGTCCTTGGATAAGTAGGTCAAGAAGAAGAAATTTTTTTTGGGTACAAGTCAGTTTTTGAAGATAAACATTGGAATTGAAGAATAATTTGACAGCATCAGCTTAGGGGGAGATTGTAAGGAATATTGCGCTTAGAAGATTTCCGGCTGAAAGCTAATTTTGTTAAGTTTCGGCTGAAGTTGAAGTTAAAGCGGAATTCTCAACTTCGAGCGGAACTGGCAGTTCAAGCGGAAAGAAGCAGTTTTGTCACTTAGCGAATATTCTGGGTGAACTCGATTATCCACCAGATAATGAGTTCAACCGGACTTTTCCTGAGATGTCTTTTCAGCAAGTCCAATCCTGCAAAAGCTTCTCGGTTGCTTCTAAATCTGTTCAAGCCGCTCTCCTAAAGTAGTATGTTGCTGTTTAGACGCAAGATATTCCAATTGTCGATGTTTATGCTTTTGGTAGTTTGTATTTGACTTTATATTTTACGGTCTAGATTAGATCGCATGAGATCAATGGCTGTCATTGATCTCATTAGCACTATATATAGCTTTGTTAGCTCATAGTTTACACAACGGGTCTCGAACAACTTGTAATAGTGTAGCTTTGAGTTAATGCAAATAGTGCCGAGTATTTGTTACTTCGTTGTTACTATCTTTATGCAATCAAGCACTCACGTCAATACAAGAGAACTAATATAAGCTTAAGTAGAGTGAAATATAACTTTAATTCCGCAGGGTTATATTTGCAAGTAGAAGGGTTTCTTGTTAAGTTAATCTGTTTAACACCGATCCTACAGACGTACCAATGGTACATTGGTTGGTACGCTGGACTTAGTGATAAGTATAAATAGTTCGTGTTAGAGAGGGATTAGAGAGTTCTGTCATTCCCTATCTTCTTAACTGTGTGTATTAAGTGTGTTTCTCTCTCTAGCATTGTATTCTCTCTAAGTGAATCATAAAGCCAAGCTTTATTTACTCTCGTTATTATCGATTGGCCGAATCATGCAGTAGTAAGATCCTTTACATGTACTTACAAGTGGTATCAGAGCAATCCAGGTTGCTCTAACTACTGTGATTTGATCAAAATCGAAATCCTAGTGAGAGAAAGTTTGAGTTTGAGTCATTTTCATCAATTCTTCTCAATTCTGAGTGTTTCTAAGGTCAAAAATGATTTCTAAACCTTCCCAGAGTGTTTTCGCACATCACTGTTCCAAATTCCTGTTCAAATTGTCAAAATTCGCAAAAATTGGTCGATTTCAGTTTGGTACGCAACTGGTACGCCCGATGAAGATGATGGTACGCCGGATGAACAACTGGTACGCAAGGGAATCTTCATAGATTGATTGGTACGCTGATTTTTCATACGCAAGACAATCTTCAAGTTTGGTACGTGACGGTTATTCAGTGGTACGCTAACAGTTACACCAGTACCAAGTTGGTACGCCGCCTTGTTTTGGTACGCTGATATTTCTAGTCAGGGTTTTGGTACGCTGAGTCAGTGGTACGCTGGTGGTCCGGTGAAGAGTAGTGGTATGGAGATCGTTAGTTTGGTACGCTGAGACTAGTTTGGTACGCTTGCAGAATAGTTGCGTTCACTAAAACTAACGTAACTTGAGAACCGTTTTGAGTTACGGAACCCAGGAACCCAATACCAGCCAAAACGTTTGTCTCGACGAGATCTATACTTTTACTCGCCTAACAGCCAGTACCCTTCGGGCTGACCCCCAAAATCCGCTTGGAAGACCCTCGTTTTTGAGTTTGAAGTTTTTACATTCGGTATCGTAAATTGAAAATGATTGATTATCAAGCATTTTCGGCTGTTCAAACCTCGATGCAAGCCATGTTGAATTATGGTAACGAGATAGGAACGACTCAGAAGGTTCCTAAGTTGCTTCGATTGGAAGATTATCATAATTGGAAGAAACGATTTAAATCTTACATATATTCATAAGATGTTGATTGTTGGATTCCGATTGAAAAACAATTGATAGCTAATACTTTGCCAAAGTCAATAAGTGATTTTGAGCCTGACGAAAAGAAAGAGTTTGCAAGAGAGAAGAAAATTTACAGTTTTCTTACGATGGCATTACCTAAAGATTTGATGCATCAGTTTAAGAATTTTCCTACTTCTAAACAATTATGGGATGCTATTAAAGAAAGATGCGAGGGTAATGATCAGTATAAAAACACTCGAAAAAAAGTTTTGAAGAAGGAGTTTGATAATTTCGGGCTTTGCGAGAATGAGAAAATCACAGATTTGATTGCAAGGTTTTCATATTTGATCAATGAACTTGATGTTGTAGGTGTCAAGAAAGAAAGTGATGAATTGAAGGAGAAGTTTCTAGAAGCTTTACCTGAAAAGTGGGAGAATTTTGTTATGATGTTGACTAATGGTCCAAACTACTCAAGTTGGACATTCAACCAATTGATAAGCAAATTACAAGCTCGTGAAATGGAATTGCTTGTGAAAAAGTCAGCAACTCCGTCTGTTCAGAATCCTGAAGTATATTTTGGAGAATATTCTGCTACCATGCATGCTAAAGCAAAGTCACATTCTAATTCAAGCATTGATCCACCACCAACAGCTTTTCTTGCTGGAAAATCTGAATATTCTGGTTACTCTCCAGGTTGCAGTTTCTCTACTTCTGGAAAATCAACAAATAATTCGATTTCTGCTCATGCAACTGAAGATTTAACTGCATTGATATATGCTTTCCGATCATATTCTTCTGGTTCTATACTTAATCAAGTTGGTGAAGCTGGTTTGCATCCAAATGACTTAAGTGAACTGGATGATGATCAGTTACATAAACTAGATTTGGATTGGCATTTTGCTATGATAATTGAATGAGGAAGAAGGTTTATGAAGAAACATGGCAAACAATCTATTTGTCAAGGAGAAAACCTTGGTTTGATAAGTCGAAGGTTAAATGTTTCAAATGTTCAAAGTTAGGACATTTTGCTCGTGAGTGTAATCAATCATCATCTGAAAAGAGTACTTCGGATAAGCATGCTCATGATAAAAATGCAAAAGCTCTAGTGGCCGATGACGGATATGATTGGTCTAAAGATTTTCCGGATGAAACTACTTTTCTTAGTAACGATTAATCTGCGTTTATCGCCACTGTGCAAGTTGAATCAAGTGATTCTGATTCTGAAGTAAGTGGTTATGAATCAACTTGTGAATTTTGTGCTCTAAAGGATAACAAGATTCGAGATTTGATTCAAGAAAAAGAAAGAGTGATTGTTGAAAAGAGAAAGAAAGCAGAAGAGATGGATAGTTACAAAAAGAAGTGTGATGTTTCTGATGAGGTTTTCAAAGACAATGAAATGTTGAAACAAGAAAAGAGTGTGTTGCGGGGAGAGTGTGTAGAGCTAAAGACAAGATTGGATGAGATGGTTAGTGCCAATAAAGAACAAATTTTGAAGTTACAAAATGAAAATGCAGAGTTGACGAAAAGTGTTGAAAAGTGGGAGTACGAAGCGAAGGATGCTATTGGAGATTTTGATGCATTGTATAAGAAATCAAAGGCAAGATTGGAATCACTTCAGTTATCTAATGCTGAACTTCAGAAAGCTTATGATGAAATAACTATTTTGAATAATGAATATCAAGTCGACAAGTCCAAATTACAAGATAAAGTTACTAGTTTGACAAAAGAAAACAAATTGTTGACAAGAAATGTAGTGATTTATAAAGGGAAGGTGGACAAAGTTACACAGGAAGTGTATAATGCACATGAGAAGATGAGAAGAGAAAATTTTTTGTCTAACAGAGCTTCAGAACAGTTAATTGATTTAGAAAAGGCTTTAGGTGAAGCTCAGAAGAAGATATCAGATTTAAGTGTTTAAGTTCTGGATTTGAATCGTCAATTAAATAAATTTTAAGAATTCACACTCTTTCACAAGTTATTTATGCAACGATGCGAATTTCAAAAGAGTGTTTGTAGGAGAAGAATTTAATCAATTACCACCCCCATTGATTTAAACTGATCCTCTGGCCGATGTCAAATCTTCTGATGCGTCTGGTGATTATTCTAAATTTGTTTCTAAGAAATCTGAGAAAAAGAAATCAAAGTCTGAATCTAACAAGAACATGGAAAAGGAGGAAAGTTTGGTTGATAACTCTGCTTCTCAGTTTGTTTCTGGTGGGTTTATTTCAGAAGAAGGAATTATTTTCTACTGGGAAACAGGTTGATAAAGATGAAAAGCAGTTGAATGGAGAAAGAAGTTGCTGCTAAGCTGGTAGAAGCTAACAAGTTGAAGGATATTAAAGCTTCATTCAATCAAGCTGCTAAAGCTGGTCCTACTAGTTCTCAAATTGATTTGTCAATGCTACCAGGTTACAAATGTTCAGCTTTGGGTAGTGAGGGTAAGAAGTTTGAAAAGAATATCAAGAAGAATATGTCCAAGAAGGTTACACCGGAAAAGAAAGACACCAGTCTGGAACAAAATTTATTATTTGGCCCAAGTTTTCATGTCTACAATGGAGAAAGGGTTTGGAGTTCAGATTCAGAAGAAGGCTTCGTCTGAAAGGTTTTCTCGGGCTGCTCAACAAGTCAAAGATTTTTCATCATCTGGATCGAATTCATCACCTCGAAGTCCTACTTCTAAATGGGTGCATGCAAATAGGTTTCAATATTTTGATGAAATTCATGATTCTTTCGAATCTGATGATAGATGTCATACAGTTTAGGACAAACCACAATCTAAACGATCATATCGTTTGTGCTATCCATTTCGCCGAAAGGGACATATGGCACAGGATTATCCTGAAATTGCCAAAAGAACATTTTCAAACAAATCTGCCACATTTATTGATGAATCAGGCAGAATTTTTACTGAGTCAACACCATCCCAAACAAAATCTAAAACAAAACAAAATTTCAAATTTGATTCTAGTGTTGGTGGTTCATCTTCGGATGATGACTCGGTTAAAAATGAAAAGGTGAAAATGCAGTTGCGACCTAAGGTGGTCAGCAAGGCTGCAAATGATTTTGTGGAAGACACTGGTCGACCAGAAGCTGTGTGCTTCGGGTCATTTGAATACTAATCATTTAAATCCAGTGTGCAGGTACTTCAAGAAGACCTGTTGGTGATTGTGAAGTTCAAAGCTTCAAGCAGTTACTGATAGTGGAGTTTCCTGCGTAACTTAAATTGAATGCTTCATATTACAAAAATAAAAGTTTTTTTTTTCTGAAAAGGTATCAGTATCGATTGGTCAATTTTCTTTCTTTTACATTTCGTATGTAGTTTAGGGGGAGAAAATTAAAAATCAAAAATAGTGTCTTTGTGTTTTTGTTAAAATGAAAAATCCAAAAATAAAATAGAGTTTTCATTTTAAGGGGGAGAAAAAGGAAAAGTACAAAAACATTAAAAAACAGAAAAATACAAAAACATTAAAAAATGAGAAATTGATCCGGCATATTTGGGAAATGATGGTACATTGGCTTACGTGTCTGTCTCGTGGATGAAATAGATGAAAAAGCCATAAGATCATTGCTCGATGTGCTTGGTAGGCTCGGCATTAAATCAGAAAGTATTCAGATGTGATAAACGCATTACATACTAATACTTGACCAAGTGAACAACATCTTGATACGTATCTCAAGATATCAAGAAAATGATGTGTGAAAAAGAAAATGAGAAGGCACTGTGTATGCATGTGTTCATTTTGCAAAGATTTAAACTTGTTTGATTTTCTTTATTTTGTCAAACGATCGGACTTTCTATGCGTATCAAATGATCGACCTGATTGTTGTTCGTTTGACATTCTGCTTTATTTTCTTTGGTGTTTCGTATAACTCATCGGACTTTCTCTACGTGTACAGGAGTACCAACCTGATTGTTGTTGAGTAATACAATTTCAACTTGTTTTTATTTTCTTATTTTGTTAAATTCGAGGCCTTGTCTGCGTATAGAAAGATCGACCTTAAGGTAGACGATTTGACGATATCATAAATATCATAAATTGGAAGATTATCATATGTGGGAACAAATGATGTCGATTTTTGGATATCTTACAATAATCAATATGAAAATCCTATGGGTTTAAATGGAAGGCTAATTTTGCAACAAAGTCTCACTAGTGAACAAAAGAAGGTATATCAAGCTGAACAAAAAGCTTACGGAACTTTGACAATGGCGTTACCCAAAGATTTATTACATTAATTTTCTGCGTACACTTCTTCAAAGGAATTGTGGGATGCCATTCAGAAACAATGTGAGGGTAATGATAAATTCAAGAAAAGTAAGCAAAAGGTATTGAAGAAAGAATTCGATAATTTCAAGTATTATCCAAACAAAGATATTTCAAAGCTTATTACTAGGTTTTCACATTTACTCAGCGAATGTCATTAGTAAGCATCAAAAAGGAAGAAGCTGATTTGAAAGAGAAGTTACTTGAAGCATTACCTGAAAAGTGGGAAAATTATGTAATGATGATTACACATGATAAAGAATTTTCAGGAATGTCGTTCAACAGTTTGATAGAGCAGATACAAGCTAGGGATATGGAAATGAGTGTAAATAAATCCATGCCTGCTCAAGTACAGAATGCAGCAGCATATCATGGTGAAAATGAGTCGACCATGAATGCTAAAAAATTAAATATATTTAGTGAAGGTCCTACTACTGCCTTTCTTGCTGGAAAATATGAGAGTTATAGTTATTCTCCTGGTTGTACATTTACAAGTCCAAATCAATCACCAAAGCCTACATTGTCTAATAATGCATATGATGATTTAGCTACATTGCTATCTGCATTTATTTCATCATCTAGTGGTTCAATTTTTGGAAATATTGGAGAAGCTGATCTATTTACAAATGACTTAGGTCAGTTGGATGATGATCATCTAAATGAGTTGGATTTACATTGGCAATTTGCTATGACTGTTGAAAGAGGTAAGAGATTCGTAAAGAAGCATGGTAAACAATCTTTTCTTCTAGGAGGAAAACTTGGATTGGATAAATCCAAAGTTAAATGTTTCAAATGTTCTGAGATTGGTCATTTAACTCGTGAATGTCAAAATTCAAAAGCATCTGCATCCTCGTCTTCAACAAACAATTCAAATTCACAAGCTTTGATTTCACAAAAGGTTGAAGGATATGACTGGGAAAAGGATATTACAATTATAGACGAAAGACATAATTAGAGGGCATTAACTGCAGTTTGCAATTCAAATAGTTTTACTTCTAAGTCTGATCATGTTACAAATTCTGTTTACAAAACATCACCTGCTATGGTTTATAATGCTGATCTAAAACAGTATGTTAAATTGTATCCTGATGAGTCTGCATTTCTTACCGAGATTATATGGGAAAAAGTGACTAACTCAGATTTGGACACAAGTTCATGTGAAACGATTGAGGGAGAGGTTTCTGGAATCATTACATATGAGCAAATGGTAAAGTGTTTTCCATGTCCAAATTGTGATGCTGCCAATAGAAAAATTGAAGCTTTATTGAAAAGTCAAGGTTTGATAATTGAAGAACTTAAAGTTGTGAAACCTGATTTAGATTGTTCACAACAACGAAATGCTGAATTAGAAAAAGTTAATGCTGAGTTCGTCAAAGAAAAGAATGAGTTGGCTGAAGAGTATGAAAAAGAAAAAGCTGAACATTTAGATGCGGTTCAAGATTTTGAAAATCTATTTGCAAAGAGTTATCATGTTCAACAAAAGTATGAAAAAGCAAATGCAATTGCTGTTGAAGCTGCAGATAGAATTTTAGAGCTTCAAGAAGAAATTTCAAAGTTCGAGATGCAAATGTTCAGGTTCGTGAGAAGAATGAAATTCTAACAAAATATGTTGCTTATTTCACAAAGAAGTGGGAGAAGGTTAATACTGAATTAATGTATTTATGTGATACAAAACGGCAATAGCATCTGAATACAATGAATTATCAGATCAGTTTATTGGTACTCAGAAAGAATTGTTGGATGCTCAAGTCAAGATATCTGAGTTGAAAATTGAGATTCTTGTTCTTCAAAAGCAAACGAAGAATTCAGCCTTGTCTCCTACGTTACTGAGTTACATTTACAAACAGCAGAAGAATGAAGAAAGTATGAAAGAAGAAGAGTTACATTCTGTTCCAGCTCTGGTGGTTATATTAAATCCTCCATCAGTGTCACTCGATCCAAGAGCTGAATTGCAAGATTATTCTAAATTTCCAACTCCAGCAAAGAAGAACAACATGTCTAAGAAACAGGAGACGAAGTTGGGTGAAGCTCCAAAGTTTATATCAACTTCAAAAATATTGGAAGATGAAAAGATTTGTGAGATACTTTCTTCTGGTTCTTCCACTATCAATGGCGAAGAGAAGGCTTTGATTAGGAATAACAACTTAAAAGATATTAAAGCTAAATTCACTAGCAAAGCTAAAAGAAGAGAAGCTTCTGGATCTTCTTCAAATTCTTCCAAACTTCAGGGTTAGAAGCATAAAGGCATTGGTTATGAAGTTCAAGAGGAATCAATTCATCAAAGCTCACAAAAGATGAAAGCTTCAAAGAATACTTCAAAACTGAAGAAACCTTATGTGTTCAAATCAAAGAATGTTGATTATTATTCTGGAGGGTGTTCTTATAGTTCTAGTTATTCTCCACGAAGTTCACCTCCAAGGTATGATTGTTCAGATGAGTTCTTTGATTCATTGGGTTCTAAAAATTCTTTTGGTTCTCCTGATATGTTTAGTCAACAGAGAAACAAACAACCAAAGATTTTTTCTGATGAAAATCAATTTTTTGAATCACATTTGAGTAGCAGTTCGCTTAATGTTTTCCAAATAAAATGTTACGCATGCCGTAAACCAGGGCATCTTGCTGCTCAGTGTCCTACGCATGCGAGCACTCACTCCTATGTGAACAAAACTGCTAAATTTGTGAATGCAGAGGGTCAAATTTTTGATGAACCACAACCATTCATGTTCAAATCAACTAGTAAGCCGTCTTGGCTAAAGACGCAAGTTCATCACTTTGTGGATTCATTAAAAAGTTTTTCATCGCCAAAGATTTGGAAACCCCGAGTTGTTTCCAAGATTGTCAAAGACCATGTTGAAGACACTGGGCGACCCGAGGCAGTTGACTCAGGCTGATCCCAAACCGGCTAATGATTTATCTGGTGTCTGCAGGTTTCTTCAAGAAGACCTATCATGCGTGTGTTGCTGGTAGTGAAGAACTTGCATAATTTAGCATTTCAACGTTTTATCATTCACCAACAGTCTTTCAAAAGAAATTTTTGATAAACAATATGTTTTCAAAAACTAAAACTGAAAAGTGTCAATGTTTGGTCGATCAATTTTCTTTATTTTCCGTATTATTACTTGTGGTGGTTGTACATATGTTTGGGGGGGGGGGGGGAGAAAATTGACAAAAGTTTTTTTGTCAAAATGAAAAATCCAAAAATAGAGTGTTTCATTTTAGGGGGAGAAAAAGGCAATGCGAAAGATAAAAAAAAAGGAAAAGATCAAAATTGAGGAATTGATCATTGGGAAATGATGGTACATTGGCTGACGTTTCTGACTAGCGGATAGAGTATATGAAAAAGCCGTAAGATCATTGTTCGATGTGCTAGGTAGGCTCGACAAATCAGAAAGTATTCAAATGTGATATACAATTAAATCTGATGCTTGACCTAGTGGACAACATCTTGATGCGTATTCCAAGATATCAAGACAAAGATATGTGAAAATAAAATTGAGAAGTCACTGTCTAAACATGTGTTATTTTTGCAAAAATTTAAACTTGTTTAATTTTCTTTGTTTTCTCAAACTATAGGACTTTCTCTGCGTGTCCACAAGACCGACCTGATTGTTGTTCGTTTGAGGTTCTGCTTTATTTTTTCTTGGTGTTTCGTATAACTCATCGGACTTTCTCTGCGTGTACGGGAGTACCGACCTAATTGTTGTTGGGTTATACAATTTCAACTTGTTTTATTTTCTTATTATGTTAAATCCGAGGCCTTATCTGCGTATCGAAAGATCGACCTTAAGGTAGACGATTTAACGTTCTTATTTCTTTTTGCATGGAACACAGTTGACGATATCATGAATAAAAATAAATAATCGCTATGTGTTAAATCACAAGTGAAATAACAAAATGTGATAAGCAAAGAATATCTGAATATGTCTTATAGTGTGGGGTACACTGGTCAATGCAAATCTAATCAATACCTTAACATATACAGATGTTATGAGTATGATTATGCCAGAGTTTAAAGTTGGACAAATTATATCTGTAATCGACATGGCTTATGTGCTACAATAATTGAAATTGAAGTGTAGTTCAGCACGTTGTGACCAATATGATCCCAGATAGTGATCTTTCTCAAACCATAAATAGAATGTATTTTAGTATTGCATTTATGTTTCCATTTTGGAAAAATCCAAAAATATTTTAGGTGTGATTTGATCTAAAAGTGTTTAAAAGTTAAAAAGATTTTATTTCTTATTTGTTTTCGATCGATCAACAATTGATACAAAAACAAAATTTTGAAAATCAATATCTTGGATTCTCAAAGAGAAGTTTTGCACCAAGATTAAATTAATTTTGGTAATTCAAAAGAAAAAAATGCACTTTTGTCTTTTAAAGTTGCAGGTTCTATGTGTCAAGGCTCAAGCATGGTGAAAAGAGGAGTTTGTTGTATCTTTTACAAGTGGATCTTAAAGATCAAAGATTGTTTAAGTTCTGATCCAGCCATGCAAGCTCTATTTCTGATGAGATTTCAAGTTGAAGATCGGATGCAGCGATGTTGAAGATTGAAGACTAGAGATTTCGTTAAAATAGATACACTACACGTTAAGTGGGAGTTAGTTTGTCAAACCCCCAAATAACCACCAACGGAGTTTATACCGTTAAGGGGTGCGGCTAGACCAGGATCCACAACCATTAGTTACAAATACTAAATGAATCGGAGTTAGTTCAAAAATCAGTTATAAAGTAAAGTCTCAAATACAAACGCAGCGGAATAAATATTGTCTTAGCACTAACCACGTGCTTTACAAATCCTTTGTTTAAAATTCCCAATTAAGTTTAACAGAAATAAAATTGTCTTCACGTGCCATGCCAACCTGCTCCGGAAAACTCCTCAGCGATCTGCAAAAGTTTAAACCACGCAAGTGTCAACCTAACGGTTGGTGAGTTCACAGTGGGCTTGTCATGCATTGGCCCGGTCTCATAATTATAATTTGTATCAAGGTATACTTACATAGTATTCGTTTGTGAAAAGCAATGCTAAATGTTATGTCTTAGTTTATAAAGGAATTGTCCGTGACCTACGTCATCGGGTATGAACTAGTTTTGTAAAGTTAAAGTGCTCAACCGATATCGCGGGTAGCTAATCCGTTGTTCCATGCACTAAGGAAGTTTGCACCAAAGCTGACTATAAATTATTGTAGTGGCCGTGCCATCTAGTACTGCGGACCTACGTCATCGCGGTTTTGCCTCCCCCGTGTCCTCTCGGGATCACGGTCAAATAGGCTGATATTGTACCTCCGTGCACTCCCCGTGCCACGGGGCGGAGTTTGTCAAACTCCAGTAGATCTACTCAACATCCCCTCGCTTTACAATTAATGGTACAAGTTAGTTGAGGACTTTTAAGTTTCAAGGCATCCTTAGAAATCATGTGATATCATGTGGTTTAGACTTTAACCTACACTAGCCATATTAAAATGGTTTACCAGATTCTCATGAATCTCAAAAGTGTTTTCAGTTTCGTTTTAGAAATCGTTGTTTTGGTAATTCGCAAGTGCTTCCCATAAAGCACTTCGAGTTCATCAAGTGGGTGCCGAGCACTCCAAGTTTTCAAGTTTATCAGGGAGGTGCCTAGCACTCTCGAATTTGTCAGCATTGTTTTACTTTTAGTTATTCGGTGTGACCCAAACGGGTTCACGGTAATCGGGTTAGTGACACTCACCTTTGGTTGCACTGCTACACTTGCTAATAATCCAAGTTTGCTTAACGAAGACCTATGAACACGTTTAGGTCTTAAGTATTAGTTTTGTGTCTAATCTTTACTTAACGTCACTATGGCCCATAACATAGCACGTTGGAACTATGACTCGACACACAGTCACACGACACCGATGGTTGATCATAAACAAGGGTTCATATACATCAGAAATCAAAGCATGTATCATCATGGCATAATCATGTAAGTCATGGCATAACATTCAAACAAATTGTACAAATTTGGATTCTGGTCTCAGTTTCGCTAGCAGTTTCGCTAGTCAGTTTCGCTGTGTGCACGGGCAGCACTTTCGCTAGGCAATACCCGATGACACAGTTTCGCTAGGCTAGTTTCGCTCGAAACTGTTGGCACAGTTTCGCTAGCCTAGTTTCGCCCGAAACTGGTTTGAACTTTCGTTCAGGGAATTTCGCTCGGTAGATTCGCTCGAGCTGGTCTGGTTGGTTTACCCGGCGACACTGCAGTTTCGCTGCATAGTGTCGCTGGTTGAAGATATACATAGTTTCGCTGGACAATTTCGCCCAGAGAACACCACAGTTTCGCTAGTCGCGAAAAATACATAAATCAGCCTAAAAATCAATCTAATAGCTTCCATATTACATGCAATTCATTATCTAGCATACATAACCATTTACCAACATAAATCAGTAAGCTTTAACACCTTAGACATGCATTTTCATCATCAAATCATCAAAAACACATTTTAACCTAAAATGACCTAATCTAGCATAAATCTTTATCATGGATCAGTTTTACACGTAAAGTTATCAACTTTATGGTAGATCTAGCATTCCTAAGCATTCCTACAGAAGATCTAATGATATCATGAAGGTTTAAGCATGCTTTATGAAGAAATACATAGAAAACACATAGAAATGGCATAAAGGAAGGTTTTAGGACTCACGATTCGATCAGGGAATCGAATGGATGTTGTCTTGAGCCTGAGATCTTGGTTTCTCTTGATGGTTTTCGGCTGATCAGATTTCCAGAGAAGAATGTGTGTGTTTTTGGTGTAAATGAGGCAAATAGGAGAACTAGGGTTTATTAAGATTATTTATATCAGGGGCTAGTTTCGCTGGCAGTTTCGCTGGCCCAGCGAAACTGGCTTTGATCACATTTAACTGATTAGTTTAGCTGGCTACCGGGCGACACTACAGTTTCGCCCGGTAGTTTCGCTGGCTGCACAACTTAGGCAATTTTCACATACTCAAGGATTTACAATTTGTCATGCTATTCATAATATTAAATCATGCATTTAAATCACATTGCACATAATGACAACCATAAATGAACACATAGCACATATGGGCGGGTTCGGTGATCAAGCAAAGGACGTGGACGTATTCGGCCTAGTTATGCATTAGTTACTTAAGTTAACACTTATGACGTAACTAACGGAGATTGTCTAACGGAAGTAAACCTTGAAATTCTCGGATGTCACATAGTTAGAGCATATTCCTGTGTTATGTTATTTTGTGTATTGTATTTATGTAATGAGCATGAGAGTGAGTCTTGCTGGCAGCGTACCAGGCTCCATACCAGTTGGTACATACCAGCGTACCAGATAGTATGCTGGGTGGTACGCTAGCCAGAGTAAGTCACCTATAAATAGGTAGCTTGTGTAGAGAGCATTAGAACTTCTGGTCATTCATATTATATTCTGTGTGTGTTACTGTGTGAATGCTCTCAAGCTTTATCAATACAAATCTCATTTGTATTTACGTTTGATGTAAAACCACGGAGGGATCTTACTACTGCATGATTCGGTAATACGAGAATGCACACGATGTAAATAAAGCTTTGCTTTATTGATTTCACTTAGAGAATACACAAAGTCTAGAGAGAGAGAACACACTCAGTTTACACACACTTAAGAGATATGAAATGACAGAACTGACTCTAAATCTCTCTAACACGAACTATTTATAGGTGCAACATATTAACCTGCGTACCATCTGGTACAGACGTACCAATTGGTCCGGCGTACCATTTGGTACGGCCACCAATAAGTAGCCACTAAGACTCACAAAGATGCTCTAACCTAGATACAATACACGAGACATAAGATAGCATAGGAATATGCTCTAACAAACTCCCCCTTAACGTGTAATGTATCTAGCTATCTATCTATCTAACAAACTACAGTCTTCAATCTTCAGCATCACTGCGTCTGATCTTCAACTTGAAATCTTGTCAGAAATAGAGCTTGCATGGCTGGATCAATCTTGAACAGTCTTTGAACTTCAAGATCCTCTTGTGAAAGATATTACTTACTCCCCCTTTCACCATGCCTGAGTCTTGTTCACAAAGAAACCTGTAATTTCAGAAGACAGAAATGCGGCTTTTCTTTTTCTTTGACAATTAATTTAATCTTGGCGCAAAACTTCTCTTCGAGAATCCAAGATATAGTTTTGAAATAATAATTTTGTATCTTGTATCGATCGGTCGAAAACAAATAAGAAACAAAATCTTTTTGACTTTTTTAAACTTTTTATCAAAACACACCTAAAATCTTTTTGATTTCTCTAAATTTATGCTAAAACACACCTAAAATCTTTTTGGAATTTTCAGATATGAAACATAAATGCAATACAGAAATGAAATACTAAATCACACACTATTTTTGTCTTTTGCGAGAAAGATCACAACTTGGGATCATATTGAACATGACATGCTGAACTACACTTCAATTTCAATTACTTCAGCACACAAGTCATGCCGATTACTGGTATAATTTGTCCATCTTAAACACAGGCACAATCATACTCATAACATTTGGTTATGTTATTGTATTGATTAGATTTGCTTTGGCCAGTGTAGACATACTCAGATATGTATTTCATATCACACTTTGTGATTTCATTTCTGATTTAATCACATAATGATTATATGCATGATATAGTCAACGGTGTTCCATGCAAAAAGAAATAAGAACGTCAAATCGTCCACCTTAAGGTCGGTCTTTCGATATGCAGATAAGGCCTCAGATTTAACAAAACAAGAAAATAAAACAAGTTGAAATTGTATAACCCAACAACAATCAGGTCGGTACTCCCGTACACGCAGAGAAAGTCCGATGAGTTATACGAAACACCAAAGAAAATAAAGCAGAACGTCAAACGAACAACAATTAGGTCGGTCTTGTGGACACCCAGAGAAAGTCCAATCGTTTGACAAAATAAAGAAAATCAAACAAGTTTAAATCTTTACAAAATGAACACATGTTTACACAGTGACTTCTCATTTTTCTTTTTCATAGATCTTTTCACAATCTTGATATATGCTTCAAGATGTTGTCCACTTGGTCAAGCATTAGTATTTAATGTATATCACATTTGAATACTTTCTGATTAAATTCCGATCCTACCAAGCACATCAAACAATGATCTTATGGCTTTTTCATATGTTTTATCCATTAGTCAGACACGTAAGCCAATCTACCATCATTTCCCAATCATGTTGGATACAATTTCTCATTTTTCAATGTTTTTGCATTTTTCTATTTTTCCATGTTTTTGTATATTTCTCTTTTTCTCCCCCTTAAAATGAAAACTCTATTTTTGGATTTTCATTTTAACAACAAAAGCACAAAGACACTATTTTTGGTATTTTTAATTTTCTCCCCCTAAATGACAAACAAAAAGCATTAAAGAAAGAAAATTGACCTTTCGACATGGATACCTTTTCGATTTAGATTTCAGAAAAATTTCAGTTTTTTTTAAATTTGATGTCACATATAATTTAACTTAGATCAGCAGAATACTCCTCCATCAGCAACTTTTCAATCACCGATACGTCTTCTAGAAGTACCTGCACACTGGATTTAAATATTAGTACTCAAATGATCCGAAGCACACAGCTTCTGGTCGACCAGTGTCTTCCACAAAATCATTTGCAGCCTTGGCGACCAACTTAGGTCGCCACTGCATTTTTGGTTTTTCTGTTTTTAGTGAGTCACTTCGAGTGGATGAAATTGTTTCTTTGAAGATTTAAAAGATGTGTGTCACACCCCCAATTAACCACTAACGGAGTTTATACCGTTAAGGGGCGCGACTAGACCAGGACCACAACCATTAGTTACAAATACTAAACAAATCAGAGTAAAGTCCAAGTGTTCATCATAAAACAGTCTAAAATTCGCAGCGGAAAAGTAAACAAAAGTATCTCAGCACTAACCACGTGCTTTAAGTACAAATTATATATTGATATTCAAAATGTCCAACGTAAGTTAAAACAGTTTAAAGTCTTCTGTGTGCCATGCCAACCCCTGGTGGATACTCCTCAGCGATCTGCAAAAGTGAAAACCACACAAGTGTCAACCTAACGGTTGGTGAGTCCACGGTGGGCATGTCATGCATTGGCCCGGTCTCATAAGCGTATGTATCAACATGTAATAAGGATTAGTTTTGCAAACATTGCCAAGTGTTGAATTATCGAATATGCACTAGTTAAGTAAAAGTTAAAGCGGTCAACCGATATCGCGGGTAGCTAATCCGGTTTCCATGCACTAAGGAAGTTCGTACCAAAGCTGACGTAACAGAGTTCGGCATTTGCCGATGGTTTGTGCCTCCAGTTGTGTTCCTCATGGGACCCACAACTAAAATAGGCTGATATTGCACTCCGTTCGGCCTCCAACCGGTTGGCTACACATTTGTGTACCGCGGAGCAGGGTTTGTCAAACCCCAGTAGATCTACCCAACATCCCCTCGCTTCACAGATTAATGGTACTAAATTGTTGAGGACTTTTAAGTTTTAAGGCATCCTTAGAAATCATGTGATATCATTTGGTTTAGACTTTAACCTACACTAGCCATATTAAAAGTTGTTTATTCTGGATTTCATTTGAAATCCTAAAAATAGTTTAAGTGTCAAAACGGTTATTCCAGATTTCATTTGAAATCCCAAGGACGGACAGTTGCAAGCGCTTCCCATAAAGCACTCCAGCTTCCATAACAGATATCCCATTCGGCGATATCTCAAAGTGTCAGCGTTGTTTTCCGTTAAGTAATTCGTTGTGACCCAAACGGGTTCACAATTAAGGGGTTAGTGAAACTCACCTTAGGTTGCTCAGCTACACTTGTTAATTAATCCAAATATTGCTTAACGAAGACCTATGAACACGTTTAGGTCTTAAGTATTAGTTTTGTGTCTAAACATTAAGGAAAATTGGATTTTAATAATACGAATTATCACTCATTGGCCGATAATAATACGAATTATCACCTTGGCACACAATAATACCAATTAACCATTCCGGTCTCTAGAATGATACACCGTTAGTTTTTCATTAACATCGTTAGTCTCTTGCTGACGTGGAACCCTCCAAATCAAGCCACGTCAGCAAACTACTAGGCCACGTCAGGTCCCACGTCAGCAAGAGATTAACACCGTTAGTGAAAAACTAACGGTGTATCATTCTAGAGACCAGAATGGTTAATTGGTATTATTGTGTGCCAAGGTGATAATTCGTATTATTATCGGCCAATGAGTGATAATTCGTATTATTAAAATCCAATTTTCCAAACATTAACTTATCGTCACTATGGCCCATAACATAGCACGTTGGAACTACGACACGACATAACAACACACGACACCGATGGTTGATCATAAACAAGGGTTCATATATTATAGAAATCATAGCATGTTTCATCATTGCATAATCATACAAGTCATGGCATATCATTTAAATAAGTTGCACAAGTTTGGGTTTAGTCTGGAGAAACTGCTAGAGAAACTGCTAGAGAAACTGCTAGAGAAACTGCTAGTTTCGCTGGCTAGTTTCGCCAGGAACTGGTTGAACTTTCGTTCAGGGACAAGGTCAGTTTCGTTCACGAGAGACACTGCAGTTTCGCTGGACAGTGTCGCTGGAAGGAGATATGCACAGTTTCGCTGGATAGTTTCTCCTAATGAATGCACAGTTTCGCTGGTCGCTAAAAAACCCGTAAATTTGACTAAAAATCTTTCTAACAGCCTCCATGCTTCGTGTAATTCATTTTCAAGCAAACATAATCATTTAGGAACATCACAGGAGCATTTTTAACATCATAAACATGCATTTTCATCATCAAATCTTCAAGAACACACTTTACCCAAAATGACCTAATCTAGCATGAATCTCTATTATGGATCAGTTTCACACGTAAAGTTGTAGTCTTTATCATAGATCTAGCATTCCTAAGCATTCTTACAGAAAATCTAACGATTACATGGAGATCTAGGCATGCTTTATGAAGAAAACACATAGAAAACATATAGAAATGGTTCATGGGACTCACGGTCTGATCAAGGATCGATAGATGATCTTCACCAACAGAAGTGATGGCTGATCTTGGTGTGTCTTGGGGCTGGTCCAGAAGTCGTGAGAGGGAGAGAGTGTGATGGGGAGTGTGTGTGTGTGGTGATGGAGCATGTAAATGGGATTAGGGTTTATAATTCTATTTAAATACTAGTGGTCTCATGGGCTTTCATTGGGATTTGGGCCCCCAATGATTAACCATCATTAGCCCATGATTAGTCCATCATTAACTAATTACTAGCCCAATCATTAAACATGTATGCATACATTTAATTACCCGGTTAACATATAATAATCCAAATAAGCAATTTGTCACATAATTTATCAATTAATTAAATAGTCATGCTTTTTATTAATAATTATGCATTTAAATCACGTTTGCACATAATGACCATAAATAATTGAACACATAACATATATGGGCGGGTTTGGTGATCAACCAAAGGACGTGGACGTATTCGGCCTAGTTAAGTATTAGTTACTAACGTAACTAACGGAAGTTGTCTAACGGAAGTTAACCTTGGAATTCTCGGGTGTCACATCATCCCCTTGTAAATGGAATTTTCGTCCCGAAAATTATTCTAGTGTTGTAGCGTTCGCAGCCTCAGCTGTCGTCGTTGCTGTAGTTGCTGGGGAAAGAAAGCAAAAGTTTTAGGGTTGCCACATCCTCCTCTTGTTAAAGGAATTTTGGTCCCCAAAATTAAATCATACCTTGAGTTTCCGTGGACGTTTGCTCGAACAAGTGAGGATACTTTTTCTTCATCTGGTCCTCCCGTTCCCATGTATATTCAGGTCCACGTCTTGAGTTCCATCGAACTTTGACGATCGGAATCTTGCTACGTTTGAGGGCTTTCTCCTCGCGTCCCATGATTTCTACCGGTTGCTCTATGAATCTGAGATGTTCGTCGATCTCCAATTCCTCCAAAGGAATTATTTCAGTGTCTTCAGCCAGACATTTCTTCAGATTAGAAACGTGAAACACGTTGTGGACTCCATCGAGTTCGGCCGGGAGTTGTAATCGGTAGGCCACCGGGCCTACTTCCCCGGTGATTTTAAACGGACCGATATAACGAGGATTCAACTTTCCACGTTTTCCAAAGCGTATCACTCCTTTCCAGGGAGATACCTTCAATAGTACCTTGTCGCCTACCTCGAACTTCAAAGGTTTACGGCGTTTGTCGGGATAGCTCTTTTGCCTGTCACGTGCTGCGGCTATCCGCTTTCTGATTTGAATAATCCGTTCAGTTGTGTCGTGAATGATTTCTGGTCCGGTGATTCCCTTCTCACCCGTTTCTGCCCAACACACGGACGATCTACATTTTCTGCCATATAGTGCTTCAAAAGGTGCTGCACCGATACTTGAATGATAACTGTTGTTGTAGGAGAACTCCACCAACGGAAGGTGAGCCTCCCAGTCTTTACCGAAGTCGAGAACGCAAGCTCGTAGCATATCTTCTAAAGTCTGAATCGTTCGTTCCGTCTGACCATCGGTCTATGGGCGATAAGCTGTACTCATATCCAGTCTGGTTCCCAGTGATTCTTGCATAGATTGCCATAGTCGGGAAGTAAATCGAGGATCTCTGTCGGAGATGATAGTCTTAGGCACTCCATGACGTGCCACAATTCGGTCAATGTACAGCTTGGTTAACTTATCCATATTGTCAGTTTCCTTCATCGGGATAAAATATGCAGATTTGGTTAATCGATCAATGATAACCCAAATCGCATCCGGTCGATTCGATCGATGAGGTAATCCTGTTACGAAGTCCATGGAGATATCCTCCCATTTCCATTCTGGGATCTTTGGTTGTTGCAGTAATCCAGCAGGCTTTTGATACTCGACCTTAACCCTTGAGCATGTTAAACACTTAGCCACATATCGCGCAATGTCGGCTTTCATGTTCGGCCACCAGTATAAGTTCTTCGAATCCTGGTACATTTTATCCGATCCAGGGTGCACCGAATATCTTGACTTGTGAGCCTCATCCATCACGAGCTCACGAAGATTCCCAAGTAGAGGAATCCAAACTCTGTCATTATAATACCTGAGTCCATCAGACTTAACCTCAGAGTGACCATCTACACCACGCAGTGCTTCAGCTGCGAAGTTTTCTTCCTTTAAAGCTTCTTGTTGGGCATCGCGGATTCGATCCGGCAATCCCGTGTGAATGGTCAGTTGTAGCGCTCGTACTCGTCGAGGCTTTTCATACTCTTTCCGACTTAAGGCATCAGCCACAACGTTGGCTTTTCCAGGATGATACTTAATCGCTAAATCATAATCATTTAGTAGCTCGATCCACCTTCGTTGTCGCATGTTGAGATCCTTTTGTTCGAAGATGTGTTGTAAGCTTTTGTGGTCGGTGAATATCGTGCACTTTGTTCCGTAGAGGTAATGTCTCCAAATCTTAAGTGCAAATACAACGGCTCCTAATTCCAAGTCATGCGTTGTGTAATTCTTCTCAGTATCCTTCAGCTGCCTGGACCCGTAGGCAATTACCTTGTCTCGTTGCATCAACACGCAACCGAGTCCTTGAATGGATGCATCGCAAAAAACCACGAAGTCGTCCACCCCATCGGGTAACGAGAGAATCGGAGCTGAACATAACATATCCTTAAGTGTTTGAAACGCTCGTTCTTCTTTTTCACCCCATCTGTATTGCACCCCTTTGTGCGTTAAAGCTGTTAAGGGTTGAGCTATTTGCGAGAAACCCTTAATGAATCTTCGATAGTATCCGGCAAGTCCCAAAAATTGTCGGATTTCGGTCGGCGCTCTAGGAGTAGACCAATTCTTGATAGCTTCCACTTTAGCTGGGTCAACTTGAATTCCTTCTTCATTAACAATGTGTCCAAGAAACTGGACTTCGCGGATCCAAAAATCGCATTTTGAAAACTTGGCGTAAAGCTGTTCCTTGCGGAGTAATTCCAAAATAAGTCGCAGGTGATTCTCGTGTTCTTCCTTTGTCTTGGAGTAGATCAAAATATCATCGATGAAAACTATCACAAACTGATCGAGGTACGGCTTGCACACTCGATTCATCAGATCCATAAACACGGCAGGTGCATTGGTTAGCCCAAACGGCATAACCAGGAACTCGTAGTGTCCATACCGAGTTCTGAAGGCAGTCTTGGGGATATCCTCATCACGTACGCGAAGTTGGTGATAACCAGACCGTAGATCAATCTTTGAATAGTAGCTTGAACCTTGTAGTTGATCGAAGAGGTCGTCGATTCGAGGAAAAACAAAAGTATCTCAGCACTAACCACGTGCTTTAAGTACAAATTATATATTGATATTCAAAATGTCCAACGTAAGTTAAAACAGTTTAAAGTCTTCTGTGTGCCATGCCAACCCCTGGTGGATACTCCTCAGCGATCTGCAAAAGTGAAAACCACACAAGTGTCAACCTAACGGTTGGTGAGTCCACGGTGGGCATGTCATGCATTGGCCCGGTCTCATAAGCGTATGTATCAACATGTAATAAGGATTAGTTTTGCAAACATTGCCAAGTGTTGAATTATCGAATATGCACTAGTTAAGTAAAAGTTAAAGCGGTCAACCGATATCGCGGGTAGCTAATCCGGTTTCCATGCACTAAGGAAGTTCGTACCAAAGCTGACGTAACAGAGTTCGGCATTTGCTGATGGTTTGTGCCTCCAGTTGTGTTCCTCATGGGACCCACAACTAAAATAGGCTGATATTGCACTCCGTTCGGCCTCCAACCGGTTGGCTACACATTTGTGTACCGTGGAGCAGGGTTTGTCAAACCCCAGTAGATCTACCCAACATCCCCTCGCTTCACAGATTAATGGTACTAAATTGTTGAGGACTTTTAAGTTTTAAGGCATCCTTAGAAATCATGTGATATCATTTGGTTTAGACTTTAACCTACACTAGCCATATTAAAAGTTGTTTATTCTGGATTTCATTTGAAATCCTAAAAATAGTTTAAGTGTCAAAACGGTTATTCCGGATTTCATTTGAAATCCCAAGGATGGACAGTTGCAAGCGCTTCCCATAAAGCACTCCAGCTTCCATAACAGATATCCCATTCGGCGATATCTCAAAGTGTCAGCGTTGTTTTCCGTTAAGTAATTCGTTGTGACCCAAACGGGTTCACAATTAAGGGGTTAGTGAAACTCACCTTAGGTTGCTCAGCTACACTTGTTAATTAATCCAAATATTGCTTAACGAAGACCTATGAACACGTTTAGGTCTTAAGTATTAGTTTTGTGTCTAAACATTAACTTATCGTCACTATGGCCCATAACATAGCACGTTGGAACTACGACACGACATAACGACACACGACACCGATGGTTGATCATAAACAAGGGTTCATATATTACAGAAATCATAGCATGTTTCATCATTGCATAATCATACAAGTCATGGCATATCATTTAAATAAGTTGCACAAGTTTGGGTTTAGTCTGGAGAAACTGCTAGAGAAACTGCTAGAGAAACTGCTAGAGAAACTGCCAGAGAAACTGCTAGTTTCGCTGGCTAGTTTCTCAAGGAACTGGTTGAACTTTCGTTCAGGGACAAGGTCAGTTTCGTTCACGAGAGACACTGCAGTTTCGCTGGACAGTGTCGCTGGAAGGAGATATGCACAGTTTCGCTGGATAGTTTCTCCTAATGAATGCACAGTTTCGCTGGTCGCTAAAAAACCCGTAAATTTGACTAAAAATCTTTCTAACAGCCTCCATGCTTCGTGTAATTCATTTTCAAGCATACATAATCATTTAGGAACATCACAGGAGCATTTTTAACATCATAAACATGCATTTTCATCATCAAATCTTCAAGAACACACTTTACCCAAAACGACCTAATCTAGCATGAATCTCTATTATGGATCAGTTTCACACGTAAAGTTGTAGTCTTTATCATAGATCTAGCATTCCTAAGCATTCTTACAGAAAATATTGATTTACATGGAGATCTAGGCATGCTTTATGAAGAAAACATTTAGAAAACACATAGAAATGGTTCATGAGACTCACGGTTTGATCAAGGATCGATGGATGATCTTCACCAACAGAAGTGATGGCTGATCTTGGTGTGTCTTGGGGCTGGTCCAGAAGTCGTGAGAGGGAGAGAGTGTGATGGGGAGTGTGTGTGTGTGTGGTGATGGAGCATGTAAATGGGATTAGGGTTTATAATTCTATTTAAATACTAGTGGTCTCATGGGCTTTCATTGGGATTTGGGCACCCAATGATTAGCCATCATTAGCCCATGATTAGTCCATCATTAACTAATTACTAGCCCAATCATTAAACATGTATGCATACATTTAATTACCCGGTTAACATATAATAATCCAAATAAGCAATTTGTCACATAATTTATCAATTAATTAAATAGTCATGCTTTTTATTAATAATTATGCATTTAAATCACGTTTGCACATAATGACCATAAATAATTGAACACATAACATATATGGGCGGGTTTGGTGATCAACCAAAGGACGTGGACGTATTCGGCCTAGTTAAGTATTAGTTACTAACGTAACTAACGGAAGTTGTCTAACGGAAGTTAACATTGGAATTCTCGGGTGTCACAATGTGGATGTGGACTCAGTAAAAACTATGCCTGATTCATCAATAAATGTAGCACATTTGTTAGAAAATAATCTTTTGATATTTGCAGGACAATCCTGTGCCATGTGTCCCTTTCGGCGACATTGATAGCACAAACGATATGATCGTTTAGATTGTGGTTTTCCCTGATATTTATGACATTTTTCATCAGATTCATAACTATTGAAATAATCATCAAATGCTTGAAACCGATTATTGTGCACCCATTTGGAAGTCGGACTTCGAGGAGTCAGATTTGAACCAGATGAAGAAGCCCATCCATAATGTCTTTGACCAACGGGAGACGAAATTGAGAAAATCTGCTTCTTCAAATTTTTCTTCGATTGTTGGCTCCCGAATCCTTTCTCCATTGTGGACATGAACACCTGAGCCAAATGATAAATTTGATCAAGGTTCGTATCTTTCTTTTCTTTCGGAGCTTTCTTGGGCATGTTCTTTTTGTCTTTCTTCTCAAATTTCTTGTGCTCACTACCCAAACCAGACTGTTTGTAACCTGGTAACTTTGATAAGTCTACTTGAGAACTCGAGGGACCAGTTTTAGCAGCTTGATTGAATGAAACTTTAATATCCTTTAATTTGTTAGCTTCGACCAGCTTTGCAGCAACATTTTTTTCATTCAACTGTTTTTCATCTTTTTCAACCTGTTTCCCAGCAGAAATAACTCCCTCCTCTGAAATAAACCCACCAGAGACAAACTTAGCAGTAGGTTTGTCAAGCAGACTATCCTCCTTCACCATTTTCTTGTTAGTTTGAGACTTTGATTTCTTTTTCTCAGATTTCTTAGAACCAAATTCAAAATAAACACCATTTGCATCAGAAGGTTTGGCATCAGCCAGAGGATCAGTTTGAATCACCGGGGGTGGTAATTGATTGAATTCTTCTCCTCCAAACACTTTCTTAAAATTATCATCTTTGCACAAGTAGCTAGTGAATGAATGTGAATTTGTCAGATTATTCAACTGTCTTTTAAGATCCAAAACCTCTACATTTAAGTCGGATATCTTCTTTTGAGCTTCACCCAATGCCTTTTCGGAATCGATTAACTTTTCTGAAGCTCTATTTGATAACAATTTTTCTCTTCTCATTTTATCATGAGCATCATACACTTCTTGCGTGATTTTCTTCACCCTTTCCACATGAATCTCAATATTTCTTATCAACAAATTGTTGTTATGTGCAAGGTTGTGACTTTATCGAGTAATTTTGAATGTTCCCATTGACGATCATTTTCCTTAGCATTAACTTCATCATCCGCTTTCTGAAGATCATTATACAATTGCTGAAGCAAATCCAATCTAGCTTTTGACTTACTAAACAGAGCATCAAAATCGCCAATGGTATCTTTTGCTTCGTGTTCCCATATTTCAGCATTTCTAACGAACTCTGCATTTTCATTTTGTAACTTCAAAATTTATTGTTTATCTTCACCAACTTCTTTTGATAACTTTTCATTCTCAATCAGCAATTTGTCACTTGTCTTCTTTAAATCCTCAATTTCAATTTGAAACTTCAATTCTTTCACAGCAGCTTTATTCTGAACACATTCTTCGTCTTTCTTGTGATTTTCATCACTTAAGAAATTAGATCAGTAAAAAATTCCCGAATCATTGTCTTTTTATGTGAAATCACTTCACAGTCATCAACCAGACGAGAAAATTTTGACATCAACTCTGGAATCTTTGAATTTTTGCTTGTCTCAACGACAAAATCAGATATTTCTTTAGCATTCTTCTTCCATTTCTCCAATTCTTTTATCAGAATACTATTTTCTTTAGTCAACTTTGTCACTTGCTTTCCTAACTCCTCAATATCATCATTAGAACTCTTGTTGGACCTTGAATTCTGATAAAGTTGCATATTGTGATAGTCACATATTATTTTCAGATTGTCCCACAATACTTTTGATCTCCAACAATCCTTAAAATACACAAATAATTCTGTTGATAATGCCAACTTCAGAAATGCATATGTCTTCTTTTCATTTTCATACTGCTTCTTTTGTGCATCTGAAAGATCCATTGTCCATATGGGATCTCCATAAGAACTAGTTGGATAGACATATAGCTTATTGATCGGAATCCATAAATCTTTATCCATGGTATCAAGATATGTTTTAAAATATTGTTACCCAACTCGAATAATCTTCACACTTCATCAATTTTGGCCCAGTCTGACGATGACCCGCAACAAATGCATCAATTTCTTTCATTTTGAAAATTGTGAAATTGGATATCAAAACTTCAAACTCGAAAACGAGGGTCTTCCATGCGGATTTTGGAGGTCAAACCGGATGGTACAGCTATATCTCATCAAGACGGTCGTTTTGGCTAGTAATTGCTCTCGTAACTCTTAACGGTTCTCACGTTACGTCAGTTTTAGTAACGACTACTTTTCTGCCAGCGGACCAGTAGCAGACCAAAATTACCAATGTACAAGATTGACTAGCGTACCAGCAACAGACCAAATCAGACCAGCAAACCAAAATGCTCAGCGTACCAGTTTGGTACGGCGTAACTGCCAGCGGACCAAACTTGAAGATTGCCTAGCGTACCAAATTCCAGCGGACCAGAAACTGATGAATATTGCCTTGCGTACCAGCAGCGTATCAACGGCGTACCAGCTGTTCTTCGAGCGTACCAACGACGTATCACGCTAAAATCGACGGATTTTTCAAATTTTCGACTTTGGGGACTAGAATTTGATTCAGTGAGGTGCGAAAACTCACTAGGAACACTCAGAAATCATTTTTAACCTTGAAAACACTCGGAATTGGAAGAATTGATGAAAAAACTTAAGAAACCCAAACTTTCTCTATCTAAAAATCCGGAAATTTACCAAAAACGCAGCAGTAAAGCAACTAAATGCTTTGATACCACTTGTAAAACCACGGAGGGATCTTACTACTGCATGATTCGGTAATACGAGAATGCACACGATGTAAATAAAGCTTTGCTTTATTGATTTCACTTAGAGAATACACAAAGTCTATAGAGAGAGAGAACACACTCAGTTTACACACAGTTAAGAGATATGAAATGACAGAACTGACTCTAACTCTCTCTCTAACACGAACTATTTATAGGTGCAACATATTAACCTGCATACCATCTGGTATGGACGTACCAATTAGTCCGGCGAACAATTTTGGTACAGCCACCAATATGTTGCCACTAAGACTCACAAATATGCTCTAACCTAGATACAATACACGAGACATAAGGTAGCATAGGAATATGCTCTAACATTTGATCTTATATCTATCTCGTTATCACTTAATTAGCAAACAATCCATCGCTCCATGATTTTACAAAACCCTATAGCAAAATTTTTGGTATATAAAACATATAGCATATTCATTCAAAATATTAAAGCGTTAATCTTTACAACATACAACTTTTAAAATAGAAAACATTACCCCAGATGTAATCCCCAATTACACCCCTTTCTTCTATGGAAAACTTGTTTATCCAGGTACAACCTCCCATTCTACCCCTTAACCCTTGAATGATTACCCCAGCCACAATCCCCCATTGTACCCCTTAGTCCTCGCAAATTACTACTAAAGCATAACCCTACTCTGGTTTGCGTACCGCTAAGGCAATCGTCATCGCCTATGAAGAGATTCAATCGTCACCAACTCTGGGTGTTCGAAAGACACCCAGTCCTAATTGTACAATCTGATCGTTCCACTTTACCCACTAGAATAGTGTCCCTCCGCTCCCTTAGAGGGGCCCCACCCCTTAGTGAGGCCTTTTGCCTCGTTCGAAGAACAAGGTAGTAGGTTAGCTTTGCCTTGCCCTTGGACCAGCTTTCCCCTTTCCATCACGCCTCCCTAGGCTTAGATGACTCCCAGTCAAATTATTTATTTGACCCTACCTTGGCACAATGAACCTTTCCACCCTGGTCTAATGTCCATGAGTTAAGACTGTAGTCGAAACCCTTTTCTCCCCCAAGTCCCTCGCCAGTTTACTAAACAAATGATCGCTACATAGAATCACTATTGGTTTCGTCCCACTATGGCCATAACTTCTGCCTGCACGGGATTAACTCTAGTGTTCTCAATCAGATGCACGATGACTCCACTGTTTTAACCATGACATGAACCAACATAATTTATACATAGCCACCATTTATTACATAAACCCTCTTAGACTTCCTTTCCCTTAGCCCACCCCGCAGTTGTGATAACCCAAAACCATTTTTAAGAATTTTCCCCCTTTGCAATACCTGTTACCATTACCCTCCCGGAAACAGTTTCAAAATAGCTATTCATAATTCAAAAAACAGTTTCAAGTATAAAAACTAAACACATATGCATATAAGCCCAAAACATTCAAAACATATAAAAGTGGGCTCTTAGAACTCTCCTTAGCTAACTTTGTAGATTATTTGGTTAATCCCTTGCTAATCAACTATGCACCCAGATATCCCCCACTGTCTTTGCTAGGACTCCCTAAAGGTACCACAATGATTACAGATTACCCCCTAACTTAAACCCAACCCTACGGGCTCAATTCCCTAGCATACATAACTTTTAACATTCTGGTCCCCTTGGATACGCTCATATCACATTTCCCCAATACGGTCGTATCGCGACTATTCACAACATACTCCTTTCTAACCTTCCTTGGATATGGCCATATCACTAAACCACAATAGGGCCGTATCGCGGCTACGTTAGCTAACATAGCATGCATGTGCTTAATCCATACATACGGCCGCCAATACTCCCTCTGATAAGGCCAGCCCTTGAATACATATGTATCACTTATAACCCAATACGGGCATATTCATTAGCTATCCCTTTTGTGTTACAGCTAACCCACGATACGGGCGTATTCCCCCTTACGGAATACAATCGTATTCATATGGCAGTAACTTAAATCTGATCATTTGGTCATTTTCCAGTGGTTATTTACCCGTTTTCTTGCTAATAAAATCATTACCTTTACATATAATCATAAACCCCTTTGATCAAACCACTAGAAACAACCAGTTTAACCATTGATCATCACATGCAACCCTAACTTTCCAAAACTAGAAATGTTACATGAATCATCTAACCTAGTTTTCTTGCTTCCTTAATTATCAAAAACCTTTTTTATCAACAAATGATCATCCTCTACCACACTCAATCTGACCAAAATCAGCAATTCATGATCAATTCTCAAGAACTCAACCAAAATCATGAATAATGCATAAAACCCACTTACCTCTGTGATCTTGGTCACTTTCTCAACATTCCAACCCTTCAAGAACCTCTTCTCAGCTCCCTAGATGCTCACCAGGTCAGGGCATTTGAGAGATAGCCGAACAAATGACCAAAGATGGTCAAAATCAGCTTTTATACATTAGACACGATACATGCGTATCGCTGTAAACCAATATGGTCGTATCGCGCTTCGCGGACTTGTCGTCTTGGATCTGACCCACACGATACGAGCGTATCCCTTTCCCTAGATACAGCCATATCCCTTTCAAGACTTCAAAAATTTCTTATTTTCAAATACTTGATCCGATCTACAAACACGATTCTTTTACCTTTCTCATTATCCATCGTAACACAGTCCTTAGCCTCATTCTTGTTCCGCTTTATGAAAACTGGGGTGTTACACAAGATTGTGAATATGGATTATTCAATTTCCTCCGATACCAATTATTATGACCCGAATAGGCTCTAATCAGAATTGGCTTAGTTGATTTAAATAATAATTAAGATTGTACGGAATGTAAAACCAACTGGAAGACAAGGACTCATAAGAAGATTTTTCTATATATCTCATGTAGGAAATGGTTACAAGAGTTTATTATGTGGACGTATTTAATACAATAGCTTTCTACAAGAGTATAATTGAAGCTCTTTGAAGATACTTAAGAAAATGTGAACTTGTGTCTTGCTTTACTTGAGGCTGAATACTTTCTATTTATAGCAGGTTTGAGAGAACAAAGTTGTTGAAGATTTTTGAATATAGCATTTAATTTTATCACTTTCCAACTACTTACTTTAAATAGGTGGACCCGCTAATTATAGAAAGTGAGCAACTTTTACTCATGTTCATTTATTTCACTTAGAATCGTCTTGTCTTCTGATAATCTCGAACACCTTCGAGATTCTTCTGTGAAGACTGACGTAGCTTCCCATTAGAAGTTTCCACGGAACTCTGTGAATGTTTTCACATAAATTCTGTGAATGGACAGAACAGTCAAATAACAAATAACAGATTCTGTTATTTTATTTGTTTCTTCATTTGATCTTCATTATCTTTTTATGAATAATTTTATTTTCTTTGAATACTTTAATTCACTATTACACTAACAGTGATCCATGACCGTCATATCACACAGATTCCGCCTTGACGGGGTGTAACACTTTCTTGCTGTCAGATAATTTGTTGCCATAGTTTACTTTGTGTATTTTGTGGATTTGGTACTCTTACCATGTTTCTTACTTCTTCGTACTTTCTTTTGTTGGTTCGTACTTCCTTTTGTTGGGTATTGAAAAATAAGTTTTTGTAACTGGTGGTCTTACTTTGACCATTTAAAAAAGAAGTTTTTGTTGTAGTGATTGATAATTGTCCATCTTGCATTACACATATGGGTTAACATAATGCTATTTTGTTTTACAATACGTGCGAATGTGAGGATATGTGTAGGATCGTGGTTAGGATCAACTAACCAAACAAGTTACCAAAGGTGTCAAACAAGAAAGGCGGAATCAGACTTGTTTGTGTTATAGTTTGAAATGGTTTGATCGAAACAGTAACTAGTAAACAAGAAGTAAAGTAGATAAACACAAGATATCAATTCCAAGCACTACTATATTTATACTTCACAGTGTTTACAAAGAGTTACAGCTGATGAACAAGGAGAGATTCGATCACACAGAAACAAAGGAAATACAACTAATATATATAGTGCAAGGAGGAAATAAAAGATATTCTTTTATTTCCTTTTAGCTCCTAGGCTAAATAAACAAATAATATCTACTCCAGAGTTGTTGTAGTACAAGCATGCTTCTGTGAACAGTTGAGCAGACCTATCGGTGAACAGTGCACAGCATGGTGTAAAGTAAAACTGATTTCTGACAGCTTTATGCATTGGAACTTGCAACAAGGGGATAAGTCAAACTTGCGGAGTAACACTAAGAGGAGTTCCGGAGGAACTACTCAGTGTGAAGGAAGTTCCGGACTAACTTCCTTCGGAACTCTGACTTAGAGAATTTCTGCCTAGCAAAACATTCCCAACAGTCTCCCCTTAAGATGTTGCTACCAAAAACTGTTCTTCTGTCTGAATCTTCATGATGCTTCAACTTGAGCTCTACACTACCTTTTAGTTAGGAGTTCCCATTATAGCCATGATATCCATTTGATTCAACTTATCCCAGTCATCCATTTTTAAATCAGGCTTCTTCCTGATTTCACCATTGCTCATGAAGAAGTAACACATGTTCTCACTCCTATGCACTTCAATCCTTAGTATGCAGGGATGAATGACTTCAACATTTGCAGTTTGGGAATCTGAAGGTTCGGACTCTTCTTCTGATTCACTTACAGCTAACTTCTTTCTTTTGGCTAGGCGATTTTTACTAGCCATTGACTTCTTTCTTCCAGAATAAGAAAAGGGAATAGGCTGAGTGGGTGAAGGTTTTTGGGATGAGGATTCAGGCTCGGGTTGTGTAGGCTTTGGAATTTTGGGAGGTGGAGAAGATGGTGGAGATGGAATTGGTTGGTTTGGAGTTTGAAATGTAGGGGCAGTGGGTTGTGATGATGAGGTAAAGGGTTGTGATGAGGATGAGAGATGAGGGTCAGAAACAGTGTCAAACATTTGCTTGACAATGTTAATTCTGGGTTTCTTCTGTTGAGTAGCTGAGACAGGAGCTTTCCTCTTCTTCTCTTTGAGGTAACTGAGACCTTCAGGGTGAAGAGAGTCGAAAAGAGTATACATACCTGGTGGTCTTTTCTCACCTGTAGTTCTCTCCTTTTCTATTTGACTCTTCCTGATGGCATCAAGTTCAGTTCTCAGTCTTGGCAGTTTGCAAGAGTTGATTCTTTTAGGATTCTCCATTAGAATTTCTTTGAAATACCATTTGTGAATCAGCAAGTCATCTTCCTCAGACAATTTCTGGTATCTGGTGCCTTGCTTCTCTTGTGCCTTCTCCTGCTCATAACTACATTCAACAAACCTCTTAACATTTAGCTTCTTGGTCTCATCAGCTTGAATGGTGAGAATCATGTACATCCAATTCACCAAGTCATTTCCCTTCATTTCATTTACCCATGCATCAGTGAAACACTCCTTGCTTCTGAGCATAACACTGAATTGACCAAGGAAAATCTTGTTTTCTTCATTGCTTTTCATACGGATTTTCCTGTAGTCATTCCCTAAGACCCTTTTGTACTTTTCAACCTTGTCTGAAAGACCTTGCTCTTCGGCTCTAGCAATTCTTTCTTTTATGTACTTGTCTGATCTTAGTCTAGCTCCATTAATGAAGAACATCAGGTCTGAGTTATTGATAACATACTCATAAATACCTCCTTCTATGAGCAGTTGTTTCTGTTCTTCAAATACAGCAGCCTCCTTCTGTTCTTGGAACTTCTTCTGCATTTCAACATTCTCCTTCTCCAATTGATCAATCAGAGCCTTTGTAACAGGGTCTAATTCTTCGTTTTGACCGCCTGTACTCTGATTATCATCTTCCAAATCAGTGAAACCAGATATGCTTCTCTCATCAAGAGAATCACCATCAGCAGGCTTTGAAGACTCAGGAAGTGAAGTTGTAGCATTTAGACTGGCTTCCGAGGTAACTTGCTCAGGAATAGTCTTAGTGCCAAGTTCCGAAGTAACTACCTTAGGACTGACTTCCGGAGCAATTGGTTCCGAAATAGTCTTAGGTAATTCCTTGGAAACAACTTCCGAAGTAACTTCCTTCTGAACATTCTCAGTGGTGAGAAGTTCTTCCGGAGTAACTTCCTTCGGAATATCCTTAGCCAAGGTTGGTTCTTCCGGAGTAACATCCTTCGGAGTTTCATCAGTGGTGATTAGCTCCTCCGGAGTAACTTCCTTCGGAATTACAGTGTTAGAGGCAAATTCCTCCGGAACAACATCCTTTGGAATTTCCTCTGTTAAAACCTTTGCTGCAGAAGATAGGTTCAGTAAAGCTTCAGTCACTTCTATGTCAAACAGATCTTCTTGCTGAGTCACATCTTCCACTGGTTTACTTTCAGGTGTATCAACCTGTTCTTCACTTCTTTCTCCTCCTTCAGCTTCAAACTGTTCTACACCTGTTTAAAGATACTCTTGCTCTTTTGTCAGGTAGACATTTGATATAAAGCTTCTGACTTCTGCAATGTTTTGAGGATGAGCACCTGAAGCAGCCATCACGAATCTTAGGAATTCCATGTGATTGACTTTGCATTCTTCAGGTGTTGCCTGCATTAGCTGATCCATGTGAACATTAAGCAAACCTTCTATTGGGTTGAAGGGCTTAATTCCACAGATTTTGAATAGCTTTGTCTTCATCTTCTCAGGTATCCTCTCATTGTGATCAAAATCAATTTCAGAAGAGCTAGCAGAGTCTTCAGTTGGCTTACTTTTAGCAGAAATGTTTTGGATAGGTGTTGAAGAGCTAGCTTTCTCCCCCTTTTTGGTAGCAACAGCTTCACCAGTTGGGTTTGATGCACTAACCTTCTCCTGCTTAAGCCTTTGAATCAAGGTGTCCTGCTGTTGAATAGTGTGAAGCAGGGATTGCATCTGTTTCTGCAATTCAGTTTGATTAGCCGTCAATTCCATAAGTAAAGCACTGCCCTCAACTGATTTCTCAGTATCCTTGGGCGAAGAAGAGCCATCAAGCCTAGCTTGATCAAGCTCAACACCCTGGTTGTCTTGGCTCCTGGGATTCCCTGCAAGCACAGTTGTTGCCTCAGGTTCCATTTCTGGTTCCTTTGGTTCAAACTGGCTGCTGGTTGCCATAGATTGGGTCTTAAGAATGTTACTACTGTCCAATTGTTCCAGTGGGGAACCAATTGTAGTAGCAGCCCTTTCTACATGAACATCTTCATCACTCCTGATGTTCAACTCCTTAGTGGGTGAATGGGGGTTAGGAGAAACATAATCAAGATCCATCCAATCATCTTCATGAGGTGAAGTTGATGAGAAGATATTGTCATTTGGATTTAGATCAGGTTCTTCATCATTCACAGGCAGATCTAGGTTTAGGTCTATGGAGGTAAACAAGAGGGATGAGGGTTGTACATCCAATCTAATAGAAGATGAGGTCTCAAGTGAGAGATCATCAGCAATATGGCTTAACCCTTGGCTTTGATGTTGAGCAGACAGTGGGTCATGCTCAAGTTTTTCAGGTTGGGTGGCAGTAGGAGACACAGGTGGAGTAGACCCTGTCTCCTTTTCAACAACTTTTGATGGAGTAGGTGAGGAAGTTTTGGTTGTAGTTTTTGAGTGCTTGACCCTCTTTCTTATGTAAGTAAAATTCACAGGTAATTTTGCTAGAGGGTCAGTTTCAGGTGTGGGTTCAACAACTGATGGTGTAGGTTCAGTGTTGTCACCTGGAGCAGGTTGCTCAGTTGGTTCTTGAACAGCAACTGGTTGCTCTTGCACCCTAGGTGCAGGAATAACTCTTGGATCGGGTAGTGGATGGTCATTTTCCACACCAAGACAGTTGGAAATTGCAGATTTTGAAAGCAAGTAAGAAAAAAATTTCTCAGTTAGGTTCTTTTGGTGAAAAATGGTACCAGCTCTGGAAACATCAGGGAATTGTGTATCCAGAATGTGTTGTAAAAACCTGGGATACATATTAAAAGGTTTTTCACAATTCTCCCTGAGCCCATCAAAAATCATTTTTGAAAAATTAAAGCAATCTCCCCTGATCACAGCATGAAGAGCAGTGGCTTGGACTTCACCAAGTTCCTCATGAGATCTTCTGGGAGTTAGGCACACCATCAGAGTATGAGCAAGAAATCTCCAAACAGGTGGAATGTGACACTTCTTCACCGTTTTGCTTTTGGGGTTTCCTCCATATCCTATGCCCATCAGAGTAAATTGGTAATCTTCCTTGGGAACAGTGAGAATACCATCTCTGTCTTGTAATTTCAAATGATTTCTGATCATTTCTTCAGTGACAAACACATTTTTACCATGAACCTGGCTTTCAATTTGCATCACCTGCTTCCCGTCTTCACTGCCGGCACCTACTACAGCATTTGCCCAGAACTGAGTGATAGTTTCATCGTAAATTGTGGGATTCACAGTTAGGGCAAAATTAAGCTCTGACGCTGTAAGGAAGTCGATCATTCCATCGAACGGAGCAGACTTCTCTGTTTTCTCTAGAAAAGCCCTTTGATTGTGCTCGTTGTGAAATGTGAATGCTGCCATTTGTTCTGTACCGAGTGATTGCTTGAGAGATTCAGAAGAAATTTGATGAAATTGAGAGAAATCGAGAGCGATTGAGGGGAATTCGGGATTTAGGTTTTGTAAGTGAAAGGGTTTCTCTAGAATTGACAGTTAAAGGGTGAGGAGAGAGGGAAGTGACGTTAACGGAAAAGGTGGAGTTAGTGGGGCCACCAGTTAACCGTCACTGTTAAAGTTTGAAATAAAGGGTCCCACTTAATCCGATTAAAAGGATTAAGTCAACAAAGTTCCTCCGGAACTTTTCCTTCGGAACGATTGAGTTCCTTCGGAAGAGTGAAGTTCCTTCGGAACTTATTCCCTTAGACATTTTCTTCACCTCTCCTGAAATACTTCCGCAGGAAGTTCCTTCGGAGTTTCAAAATTTACTCCGGAACACCTGAAACACTTAGAAAACACTTGAAATCTATTAGAAACATTAGAGAGTTCCCTCGGAACTTCTCTTGAGAAGGAAAAAACTTCAGGAGTAAGTTCCTCCGGAACAATGTTCCCTTGGAATTTACTTAAGTATCAAAAAGTTCAGAAATGCTCATAACTTTGGAAATTTCTCAAATTATCAGTTATAAGAACATTTCTTGAAAGAGTTCTCATGATTTTGAAGAGATGGATGTTAAGAACATAAGCATATAAGGTGATAGAAAAATTTATGTACATAAAAGTAACAATTGACAGCAAAAGTTAACCAAAGTTCATCATCCCAATAGCGGTGATAAGAAAGAAAAATCTTGCTTCATCAAATGCCTTTGTGAAAAGGTCAGCTAATTGAAGATCAGTATGAACCTTGTGTAACTTAATCAATTTCTTTTCTGCACAATCTCTAATGAAATGGTACCTTATTTCAATGTGCTTTGTCTTAGAGTGCTTCACAGGATTGTTGGTGATGGAAATGGCACTGGTGTTGTCTGCATACATAGGAGTTTCCAGAAATGTGATTCCATAATCCAGCAATTGATTCTGAATCCAAAGTACTTGACCACAGCAACTTGAAGCAGCAATGTACTCAGCTTCAGCAGTTGAAGTAGAAACACAGGTCTGTTTCTTGCATTGCCATGATACAAGCCTATTTCCTAGAAATTGACATCCTCCTGATGTTGATTTCTTATCCAGGTAGCAGCCACCATAGTCACTGTCAGTGTAGGCAACAAGAGAAAAGTCATTGTTCTTTGCATACCACAACCCAAGTTTTGGTTGACCTTTGAGGTATTTAAAGATTCTCTTTACTGCCTTCATGTGGGATTCTTTGGGAGCTGATTGATATCTAGAGCATAAGCATACACTGAACATGATATCAGGCCTACTTGCTGTTAAGTACATTAGAGAACCAATCATTGCCCTGTAAGTGTGCTGATCAACAGGTTCACTTTCTGATTCTGAATTCAGATTGTGAGAGGTTGAGATAGGAGTTTTTGCAGAAGAGGAAGATAGCATATCAAACCTCTTGAGCATATCTTGAATATATTTTGACTGATTCAAGAAGATGCCATCTGCAGTTTGTTTAACTTGGAGACCCAGAAAGAAGTTAAGTTCACCCATTGAACTCATTTCAAATTGATCTTGCATCAGGGTCTCAAACTCCTTGCACAACATAGGATTGGTAGATCCAAAGATAATATCATCCACATAAATCTGAACAAGCAACTTATCTTTTCCAACTTTCCTTATGAAGAGAGTTTTATCAATGGCTCCTCTTCTGTATCCATGGCCAAGCAGGTAATTTGACAGAGTCTCATACCAAGTTCTTGGTGCTTGCTTGAGACCATAGAGAGCCTTGATTAGTTTACACACCTTGTTAGGATGGTGTGGGTCTTCAAACCCTGGTGGTTGACAGACATAAACCTCTTCCTTCAGTTTCCCATAAAGGAAAGCACTCTTGACATCCATTTGATAAACAGTGAAGTTCTTGTAAGCTGCATAGGCAAGGAAGATTCTGATTGCCTCTAATCTTGCAACTGGAGCAAAAACCTCATCATAGTCTATCCCTTCTTCTTGAGAATATCCCTGAACAACAAGCCTAGCTTTGTTCTTGACAACAATTCCTCTTTCATCCTTCTTGTTTCTAAAAACCCATTTTGTTCCAATAGGTTGAGCATGTACTGGTAAATCAACCAGTTCCCAAACCTGTTGTTTGTTGATTTGGAAAAATTCCTCTTGCATAGCTTCAATCCAATGATTGTCTTTAAGTGCTTGCTCCACTTGTTTTGGTTCTTCTTGAGACAGGAAGCATGCAAATAAACAGATGTTTGCAGTCAGCAGATTTGCTTCTTGTAAGAACAGGAGCATTTACTTCACCAATCACATTCTCAATGGGATGAGTTTTGCTGACATTGGTATTCTGAAAACTTGGAAATTCGTGACTTTGAACTTGCCTAGTTGGTGGAATAATTGGGGGCAATAAGACACTAAGCTCAATTCCTGGCAATCTTTGTGAAGGGGGCAAATTCGATGTAGTTGCAGCAGAGACATGTTGATCACTTGAGTTGTTAGCAGAGTTGATGGTATCTTCAAGAGATGAGTCATTGAAATTTGACTCATGAGAACCATCATGATCACCATGTAAGTTATCATTTGGAGAATGCTGTAAACTCCCATCATCACTGGTGTCTGAGACATAACCACCCTGTTGTGATTGAGAGTCACTTGACTCAGTTTCAACCAAATTCACTGGAGTGGGATCAGTGACTTGTTGAATTGCAACAGTTGGCATGGTAGGTGGCTTGTAAGGTTGTGTGCTGACAGAGGAGTAGAAATGACCAAACTTGTTGCCATCCTTCTTTGCATTTGAATTCTCCCCCTGAGACTGCACATACTCACTAAAGGACTTATCAACAGTAAAGTTGAAAGCATTGGTTAGTGAATCAATATCAAATAACCATGAGGGTTCAGAACTAAACTTATTTGTTGATTTTTCATTGAAAAACACATTAATTGACTCTTCAATAATTTTAGTTCTGAGATTGTATACTCTGTATGCCTTGGCAACACCTGAGTAACCAACCATGAAGCCATCATCTGCCTTTTCAGCAAACTTAGCTAAATTCTCACTGGTTATTAATATTGTAACAGGACAACCAAAAACTTTGAGAAAGTGTATACTTGGTTTTCTTTTTCTCCAAAGTTCATATGGTGTCTTGTTTTTACCTTTGACCACAAGCACCCTGTTCTGAACATAGCAGGCAGTGTTCACTGCTTCAGCCCAGAAAGTTACAGGGAGCTTAGACTCAGCCAGCATTGATCTAGCAGCTTCAATCAGTGTTCTATTTCTCCTCTCAGCTACTCCATTTTGCTGAGGAGTTCTAGCAACACTAAACTGCCTAGATATCCCCTTTTCTTCACAAAAAGAATTTAAAACATGATTTTTAAATTCTGTGCCATTGTCACTTCTAATTGTTTTGACTTTGAAATTTGACTGATTTTCAAGTTGAGTGATTAAGGATTTTAAAATCTCAGGTGTCTCATCCTTAGTTCTTAGGAAGAAAACCCATGTGTATCTTGAAAAGTCATCAGTAATTACAAAACAATATGATTTCTTTCCCAAACTCATTACCCTTGTAGGACCAAAGAGATCCATATGCAACAATTCTAAGGGTTGAGAAATTGAGTTTTCAGTTTTGGACTTATGAGAAGACTTGTGTTGCTTGCCCTTCAAGCAAGCAGTACAATGCTCATTACAGTTACAGTGTTTTTGAGGCAAACCATTGACCAAACCTAAATTAACAAGTTTGTTCATGGTTTTGTAATTAACATGTACAAGTCTTCTGTGCCAAAGGTCAGACTCATCAACAGAAGCTCTTGATATCAAACAAGCATTGCCATCAAGGGATTTGGCACTTGCCATATCAAGCAAGTACAAGCCATCCTGTCTTTTTGCTTTTATCAAGATCATTTCATTAGGAATTTTTAGACCAGGCTTAAGTACTAGAGCTTCTTCATCATTAAACAGAACATTCATCTTTTTATCACAGATTTGTGATACACTCAGCAAATTAAAATTCAGAACATTAACAAGACTTACCTTGTCAAGAGTAAAACTTCCATTTGATACATTACCAAGTGCTGTAATGTACCCTTCATTGCTTCCAAAAGCAACGGGACCGCCATCATATCTTTTTGTATTTTCTAGAAGGTTTTTATTACCTGTCATGTGACTGGAGCACCCACTATCTACAACCCAAACGTTTGCTTGAGATTTATTAGGTGACCCCTACACAGGTAAAAAGCATGATCAGTTGGAGTATGGGACCCAAGCCTTTGTGGTCTTGGGTCTTCCCATGGCATCATTATAAGAGTAGTTTCCTAACACAAGTTGTTCTGCAGGAAAATCATCATACTCAGAAAAATCACCATTTTTCTCATTTAAGTTTCTGTTATAACTCTGCCATTTGGGAAAACCATGTTTCTTAATAAAAGCCTTCTTTTCCCTAAACTTTCTGTTGCTTCTTTGCCTTGCATTTTCAAGTTTTGGTTGTGCAGCAACTTTGAAAGTTTCAGTATGAGGATGCTGAGTTCTGTAGGAACTCACTTGTGCAGGATAATCATGCACTTCATACTGTTCAAACACTTGTTTTCTTTCACGAGGAGCAGATTTTGCTCGTGAATTTCCTTTGAAAGATGGGTGAACTTGATTAATGAACTCAGTGGATTGAAACTCAGGTCTTTGTTTTGAAGGTTTAGAAGACCTGATGTTGTTAAAATGTTCCGAGGGAACTGTATTTCTTCCGGAGGAATTTTCTCCCGGAAGATATGAAGTTCCTGCGGAATGTTCCTTAGAAAAATTGTTTCTTTTAACATATGAAAAGCTGTTATTCTTTTCATTTCCAATCCAGACCTTTTGAGTTTTTCCAGAAATCTTTTGATCAACATGTGATCCTTTTGGTGACATGTTCCTGCTATCCTTTAAATTCCTTGAGTTTAACAGATTTTGGTTTCTCCTTGGAGAAGTTCTGACATTGTTAATTATCTGTTTGAAAGGATTGTAGGAACAGTTGACAGCAACATGCCCTAGTTCACCACAAATTATGCATTCTTTCATGGAATTGTGAGAATTTTGTTTTGATGACACTGAAACAGTTTTTGCTTTTCCACCTTTTTGAGCAATAGAATTTGACAAGTAAGATTCATCATTTTCTAAACTCACAGTCTTGGTATCTTTAAGAATTGGTTTTGAAATTTTTGATTTATCAACCTTGGCAGAAATGCTGGTTGATTCAGTTGTGACACCAGGAAAACCAATAAAACTTTCAGTTCTCATGTCATCACTCTCTTTCAGACTTTCAGCTTCTTTGGAAAGGTCCTCAATTACAGTACCATTTGCCAGTGGGTCAGGAGTTAAGGGAACACTTGTTTCTTTAAGAGTTAAGGTTTCAAGACAAGTGTATGAGTCAGGGTTTTCAACAATTTTAAAAGATACCCTTCCCTTCCCATGTGTGTGCTCATGCCATAACTTTTCTGCTTTTTCACTTGCAATTTGAAATTTATCAGCATTGCACATGGCTTCCCTTAGCTGATCTTTTAGGGTTTGAATGTCAAGCACATATTCCACATTTTGTTTCTTTGAAATATTTAGTTGCTCAACCACATCATCCATTTGAGTTATAAAATTTGTTTGTTGATGTTTCAAAATCCCTATTGTTTGTCTGAGTTCATCAGTTTTGGTTGAGTAAGCTATATCAGCCCTTTTTTAGTACTCTTTCAACTCATTTAGATTTTTAAGTTCATCTACAAGTAACTGATTGTGCTTTTTGTAACTTTCAACCAGTTCAATACACTCAGGTGTACATAGCACATTCTTAGGTTCAGTGTTGGAGTTAGAGTTTACCTCTGCAGATGCAGGTGAAGAACCACTTGCCATCAAGGCATGGTTAGTTGGAGCAAACTCATGCATCACTTCTTCCCAGTCAACAAACCCTGTTTGGTTTGCTACAGCAGCAGTTGCTTGGCTTAGGGTGTTGTAAGAGGGCTTTGGTGGAGTAGGACCAGAGGAAGAGCTTGGTTTGGTATATTCTTGTTTCTTCTCAGCATTGTAACCAGTGTCTTTCCTTGGCTGAGAACACTCCCTGGCAAAATGTCCCAACTGATGACAGTTGTAACACTTGACCTTTGATTTGTCAAGACCAATAGGAGCATTCTTGGCTCCATTGTATTTTCTCCCGGTTCTCTTGTAGAACCTTTGAGCCCTAAGTGACACCATTGCAAGTTGGGTAGTGATGTCAATCTCCTCTAGATCATCTGCACTGATGCACTCAAGATCTGATCTAGTGAAACCTGTATAAGAACTGTTAGCAACATTAGCAAAGTTTTGGTAGTATGAAGCTTCATGTCCTTTAGGAGACTCAGGAAAGGATACATATGGTTCAGGTTCAGAATAGTTCTCTGAGTGAGCAGTAATGAGGGCCAAAGTGCCTCTGGAAGATGATGTCTGGTTCGATGATACACCTGACTTCTCATTCATTTCCATCTAATGTGCACTCAGCATTCCATAGAGATCTCCTAATTTCAAGGTTTTAAGGTCTTTGTTGTACTTAATGCTGACTGTATAGACAGTCCAAACTTCAGGTAATGATCTTAAAAATTTTCTGATTATATCAGCATTGTCAATTTTTACATCTACACCCTGTAGTTCATCTATAAGTCGAACATATCTTAAGTACTGCTCAGACATTGATTCACCTCTTTTATGACAGAAATTTTCATATCTTTGTTTTAAAATGTCTTTCTTGTTCTCTTTCACCTCTTCTGTTCCCTCATACATTTCAATAAGTGCTTTCCAAAGATCATGTGCAGTTTTGCATCTCTTAAAGCCTATTAGTATAGAATTAGGAAGAGCTGCCTGGAGTGCCCACAAAGCTTTGTAGTCACATTCACAGGTCTTATGGTCATCATCAGAATAATTCTCATACGCTTTGATAAGGTCAACAACATGTTGAGTAGCAGATGGGGTGGTGATGACTTGTGGTCCATTGACAATGGAAGCCCACATTTTGTGGTCAGTGTTTTTACAGTAAATCTCCATTCTAAGTTTCCATGTGTCAAAGTCATCAGGAGTGAAGGTTGGAGGTTTGTTAGTGCTGCCATTCCTTAGTTCACTCATTTTCAGAGATCAAGAATCGAAACAGTCTTATCCAAAACAAACAAGTACACCTTTAGTGGAAAAAGTTTTAGAAAACAGAATTTAAAAACTTTTAAACACAAGAGCCAAGGCTCTGATACCACTTGTAGGATCGTGGTTAGGATCAACTAACCAAACAAGTTACCAAAGGTGTCAAACAAGAAAGTCGGAATCAGACTTGTTTGTGTTATAGTTTGAAATGGTTTGATCGAAACAGTAACTAGTAAACAAGAAGTAAAGTAGATAAACACAAGATATCAATTCCAAGCACTACTATATTTATACTTCACAGTGTTTACAAAGAGTTACAGCTGATGAACAAGGAGAGATTCGATCACACAGAAACAAAGGAAATACAACTAATATATATAGTGCAAGGAGGAAATAAAAGATATTCTTTTATTTCCTTTTAGCTCCTAGGCTAAATAAACAAATAATATCTACTCCAGAGTTGTTGTAGTACAAGCATGCTTCTGTGAACAGTTGAGCAGACCTATCGGTGAACAGTGCACAGCATGGTGTAAAGTAAAACTGCTTTATGACAGCTTTATGCATTGGAACTTGCAACAAGGGGATAAGTCAAACTTCCGGAGTAACACTAAGAGGAGTTCCGGAGGAACTACTCAGTGTGAAGGAAGTTCCGGACTAACTTCCTTCGGAACTCTGACTTAGAGAATTTCTGCCTAGCAAAACATTCCCAACAATATGGCAAACCTTTATACTAGGTAGTTAAGTTTTATTAATTTTCTCTATGCTAAATTTATTCACTATTTCTGTTTGTTGATAATTAGATGCCTAATATGTATTAATAGAATGGAATGTAATGAATGTATTGTATACACTTCTAAGTAGTCGCGTTTATAGTTTTTAGGATGTGACAATTATTAATATTTTTGCATTTGACAAATAATGCATAACTTCTTTTGTATTAGTTCTAGGAAAGTAAACAAAGATAGTATATTATGAAGTATGGGGGATAGAAAAAAGGGAGATTGTACGAAGCTAGAGATATTGTTGACCCATGTGTCGTGATGATGGGTATAGCATCAATGTCGAGTACACGTAGTTACATCCAACGGCAAGAAGTGACAAATATTGTATTCTCATTTTAAAATCGTACCTCATTGTGATGATTTGAATAAAATCCTTACCCATTGTTATAGTTTTGACCAAGGATATGATATGTTTTATTTTTTTTTATTTTTTTTTTATGGTTCACATATGTTGGCCCAGTTTATGATATTACATAAATAATTACCACTTTTTAATCTCATATGAATAATTACGACTAAGCTTGCCGGTGTGGCTCTCATATGCTAGACCCACTTTTTAATATTACATGCTGTCTTGAAGCACACTCTTTATTTCTATGAGTAGAGGTAAGACTGTATACATCTTACTCTCCTTAGACCTTTTCTTAGTTTTTCTATTGATTGGATATACTTAGTATAATGATGATGATACTGACCCACTTTTTAAAATTACATGCTGACTCAATCGAATAGTTTTTACAATCTGCGGAATTTTAAATGCTTTTACTCTTCTATGTAACAAGCATTGGTGAAGATATAATACATCATCATCCAATTCTTCTAACTGTATGTGATTATTTGCTAATTTTACATGTTTTGTAATTAGTTAATTATAAATATTTATATGTCATGTTGATAATAGTATTAGGATGTGCTATATAATAGTATCAATATATGGCCTTGTACTATGTATTATGGTTAATCAATACATGGGTCATATTTACAAATATGGTATCATAGACAAAATTTCTCAAAACCTAAGGGCGCGTTTAGTTGTGGAAAACAAGGGGTGTTTTCTATTTCTGTTTTCCAAGAAAACAAGGAAAACAGAAAACGCGTTCAAATTGTATTTTTTAGAAAACTTTTTCCAGGAAAACAGAAAATAGTGTTTTCTAAATTTTAACTAAAAATGGAAAACACTTTTTTTACTGTTTTCTGATTTCTATTTTCGTTTTCCAAATATATACAAAAGAAAATGGGCGTTCATTTTTTAGGGTTTATATGCACAGCCGCTCGACCTCTCCTCCGTTAAGAAATACTTATTATTTTAAATCTTTTATATATGTATTGTCTTTACTTTATGTGTTTTATTTTAATATTTTTGTTCTTTAATTTGTCATATGTAAGGAAATCTAATGAAATGTAGAGATAGAAAACAAATAGAAAACACTTGATTTGAACATGTTTTCTAGTTTTCTAATTTTGAAAATGAAAATTCCATCTTTCAAATTTGAACGCGTTTTCAAAAATTTCCATGTGTTTTCTAGAGATTGGAAACTCATTTCATTTTCTAGAAAATTAGAAATGGAAAACTGGAAAACATTTTCCACAACTAAACGGCCCCTAAATTTTCCCCTTCGTAAACCTGCCGTCGCTGTTTCCATTGAACAAAACCCTCATTTGTTGTTTTTCTTTCTTCAACAGCAATTATATTATAGCCTGTCTTATAATAAAAGAATCCTTCTTTCTGGTTTGATTTGAAGACTCCACATAGCAAGCAAAAATAACCTTTTAATTTGCTTTGAGGTGAGTAATTAATTCCATTAAAATTGGTTTTAATATTCTTTCTAGTTCCTGCGAAAAAACATATCTAGGTTTCAAACAAAAGAATTATTCTTTTGCTATAATTTGTGTTGATATTGAGCCACGTCGATGGGAAAAAGAGAGTTCACACTTTCAATCTTATTTTCTGTATAGTCTTTAAATTAAAAAAAAAATAAACATGTCTTCAAACTACCCAACGGCTATGGCCTTTAAAGAACCAGATCCTAATTGGTATATGGATACAGGAGCATCGACACACCTTACTACAAATCCAGGTATAATTCAATCCTCAATGTCAAAATCTACAATTCCTCATATTTTTGTTGGAAATGGAAATATGTTGCATATTCATGGTTAGGGTTATGCTTTACATCATCTCCTTAATTATTCATATAAAGTCAATAATATTCTCCTTGCACCTAATATAATTAAAAATCTTATTTTGGTTCGCCAATTTACTCGTGAAAATCAAGTTTCTATTGAGTTTGATCCAGTTTCTCTTTGAAGGAACTCAAAACCAGCAAAATCCTTTCCTGACACAATAGTTTAGGAGATCTCTACCCCTTTACCACACCCACCACAAACACTTTTGCTTGCATAACTTCATCTTCCTCACATCTTTGGCACAACCGTCTTGGACATCCTGGTTTTCAAGTTTTAGATTTTTTATCCATTGGTCACTTTATTTTTGTAATAAAGACAAATTGTATTCTGTTTGCTATTCATGTCAACTTTCTAATAGTAAACGTCTCCCCTTTCATGAATCTTTATCTGTTACGTTTGCACTGTTTGATATAATCCGTTGTGATCCTTGGACATCCCCAATCCTTAGTAAATCCGGATATAAATACTACATGGACTTAATTGACAATTTTGCCAACTATGTCTAGATCTACCCTTTAAAATTCAAATCCGAGGCATTCACTACCTTTGTTAAATTTCATAGACTTATTGAAGCTCAATTTAACAAAACCATCAAATCCTTTCAATGTGACTTGGGTGGTGAATTTAATAACAGTGAGTTTTAGAATTTTGCTCACACACACGGTCTTGTCTTTCGATTTTCTTGCCCTCAAACCTCATCCAAAAACGGCAAGGCCGAAAGGATGATCCGCCGCCTAAACGACATCATTCGGGCACTTCTCGTGCAAGCCAAACTTCCGCCCCCGTTTTAAGTGGAAGCTCTCCATACCGTCACATACTTACACAACATCATTCCCATTAAACGACTTAACTTTAATACCCCTGCCTATGCCCTTTACCTTCGTCATCCAACATACGACCACCTTTGTACGTTTGGATGTGTATGCTACCCGAACTTGTCTGCCACCCAACCGCATAAACTTCATCCCCGTGCTGTACGGTGTATCTTTCTAGGATACATGACCAATTTCCGAGGCTACCGACTGCCACACCCTCCGTTACCGACTTTGATGAACCCGTCCATCTGCCCCATACCACTCCCTCCTCTACGACCAACACATTCCTTTCGCCTCCTAGCCCACATGTCACTCCTAACCCAAATTCCCATCCTCCCCGCCATTCGGCCGAATCCCCTTAACACCCATCCGGCTCACCCATGCCTACAGAACCTACTATACAAAACAGTACACCCTCCCATTCAGCCAATACACCTCCTACCCCTCCTCACAAATCAACATCCCATGACCACTCGTGCCAAATCCAGTATCGTTAAACCCCTTGAACGTCTCAATCTTCATGCTGATACGCATCCTCATCTCTCACCTGTTCCAACATCTTATACTAAAGAATTAAATGAACCGAATTGGCGACAAGCCATGACTAATGAATATAAGGCATTGTTGGATAATGACACTTGGGAATTAGTCCTGTGACCACACGGACAACCGGTTATTCATTTTATTTGGTTGTTCCATCATAAATCCAGATCAGATGGTTCCCTTTAGTGTTACAAAGCGTGATTAGTGGCCAATGGTAAATCACATACAGTGGGGGTTGATTGTATGGAGACATTTAGTACGGTTGTCAAATCGGCCACCATTTGGACCGTTTTATCTTTAGCAGTCTCACGAGACTGGCCAATACATTAGCTTGACGTTAAGAACGCCTTTCTATATGGCGAATTGGCAGAGATCGTTTTTATGCAGCAGCCTCCTGGATTTATTGATCAGTATGGCCCATATTATGTATGTCGCCTTAAGAGATGTCTATACAGCCTTAAACAGTCTCCACGTGCTTGGTAAACTCGGTTTTCTGCATTTTTACTGGTGCATGAGTTCACAAGTAGCATTTCAGATTCCTCATTGTTTGTGTATCGCCACGGCATACACACGGCTTACTTGTTACTCCATGTAACGACATAGTCTTGACAGCAACACAGGGTTTCTTCAGCACTTAATCACGACTCTTTATAAAGAGTTTTCTATGTCTGATCTAGGCTCTCTTCATCATTTTTTGGGCATTACGGTTGTGACAATCCGACCCTCCGGGTGGGACCCGAACCTCAGAAACGGATAAAAACCGATAAACCGGTGAAACCGGAACGCGCGTATATACGCGTAGTATGTCAATTAAGGTATTAGAAAAGTCTAGTAGCCTTAAAACACTTCACAAGTATCACACACTCGTTGGAGTCTTGAAATATTGGTGATTGATTTAGATTCGGTGAATATCGTGAATTATGTGAAAACTGATACGTGAATTTAACTGCATGATCGTAAATTGTTATATGGCAAGTTGATACTTGATTTTATTGGATTTGATGTGATAAAAATGATGGTGAATTGAAAATGGAGAAAACGTTGAAAACCGTGACCAAAAACATGAAAAACTGACAAAACGGGCTGCGGTCAACAAAAGTAAACAGGGCTGCATTACGGGCGCTCTAGGCATATCGCCTGGAGCCTATGGGAGTTGTAAGAGATACGCCTACAACCCAGTTTTTTTCAGCAAAACCCTAATTCTCCACTATTTAAGCACCATTAGCCCCCATTTCTCCATTTCATCACCCCCAGACGTCATTACAACCCCATTTACGTCTCTTATGATCCTTCTACTCATTTCTCATCAAGATCTAGGCTTTATTACAAGATTCAAGCCCCAAATTCATCCTTTATCACCCCTACATCATTCGGTATGTGATTTCATGTGTTTTCCTTGTGTTTAAGTTGTCAAGATTCATGCTTTATGATAGATCTAGGTCTGATCTATAATGGTTTGATGATATCAAGTGTATATAAAGTGTTTAGCATGATAAAGAATGCATCTTTTGATAAAAAATGAGGCTTTTATGCATGATGATGTGTTATAAGCTATATCTAGGGTTTTTGATGAAAAATCATGCATGCATGTGAATAAAGGTTGATGATTTGTGCTAGATCTATGTTGTAATGTTTAGGTAATGATAGATCTAGGGTTGATGATGCATAAAGTTGGTGACTTTGCGTGAGATCTATGATGAAAACATGATTTCGGTTGCCATGCATGCAATATCTTGAATAAAGATATATGATTGTTGTTAGATCTGCAATGTGGGCACGTAATCTAGGTTATTGAATGCATGAAGGTGTATAAAGTTGTGATCTTGATGATCAAATGCATGCGGATAATTTTATAAAAATTATTTACATGAATGTGGGTAGTTAGCTTACATGCATGTGGGTAGGAATCTTTGATATGGTTTAATACATGCTAAAATATGATCTATGTGATTTGTATAGGAGAATGATGTTATGTGAACATGGACTTAGCCTACATGTGATAAATATATATATATATATATATATATATATATATATATATATATATATATATATATATATATCGGTAAATAAATAAATTAGGAAAATTGCATAATTATTTGCATAAAGTTACTTGGCTATGTGTTTGCATGTGATATGTTAAATTGACTATGAGTTATACATGTATACAAGTCCTAAGTCTCCTACCTAGGTTGGAGTGACAAGACTTTGTAAGATTGTTCCATCGATCGTACATCGTATATGCGGGATAATGTTGTAAGTCATAGTAACGCATATATTCATCATGATACAATGTGTTCTATATGAGATACGTGTTAGGTTATAATAGGAAACCTAAATGTGATCACCAATATGTTCTCAGGTCCACTTATATATCCAATGTCCGCGAATTATCGGGATGTTCGGTCAAACACGGTCAACACTTACACAGTTATGTGTCATAGGTGAAGTCTAGAAGTAATAGCTTATTTGCAACCTAAGGTGAGTTCACGGCCCCACTTTTACTATTTAACGCTTTTGGGGGAGAAGACATGTGGTAAACTTTTACGGTTTCCGAAATGCTTTATTGTTTTATATACTAGTTCGTGAATAGTAGATGAAAAGATATGCAAGGGAGTCCTTCCACTAATAACGTAAGCCATTTTATATCAGTGAGAACGGGTAAATGTTTGGTAGTTCTACTGGGTCTGACAAACCCTGCCCGTGCTAGCCGCACTAGCTCCTACTGGCCCTTGGAGGGGAGAGGAACGGGTATAATGTTGTCCTAATTCGGTGTTGTGTTCCGCATTATAGCACAACCGAAAGGAAAAAACTTAAGTCTATCAGTTATGGTGATTACGAATTCCTACTAGTTTATAAACGACGTGATAGCTAACCCAGGTATATAAAAATGCAATGTTTTGAGAAACTGATTTGATTAAACTTGTTTTCGGAAATGGGATTCCTGCTGGGTTAAGTCTCGATGAGAGTAACAAGATAAACTTATATTTTCTGGAAAATGATGTTTCCTACTCTTAAACTCTGTTAATTCACCAACCATGCGTTAACTCTTTACATGTTTCTTCTCAGGTCCTTAGGAGGAAGTCGATAAGGCACGCACGCTTAGGATCATTGGTCTGTGGTCTGCATTGCCATGTTTGATTGATATTTGCTTTGATCGCCTTGGGCGAAAGACTTATTAAACTATTTATATTTTGCTTCCGCAACTTTTGTTTTGGATAACTAATGGTTTGTCGCTTCCACAAATGTTTTCTAAACTTGTAAATGCTTCCGCACTATTTTTGGATAATATTATTACTTATCTCTGATAAAAACAAATTTTGAAACGTGTTTTGATTTTTGAGTCAAGCATGTAGATGTTCGATTTGTGTGACGACTCAGATCCTGGTGGTGGTTGCGGCAGTCGCGGTCACGCCACCAGTCGTGCCCCAGGTCCGCGGAGCCCCGAGGGCGGCGAGTTTTTCGTGGGGTGTGACATAGTGGTATTAGAGCGGTTGGTTATAGCGAACTTAGGATTGTATTAGATCCAACTATGACTAGAGTTATTTAGACACACACATAGACGCACATATACACAGTTCTCTTGTTTTACATATTGCTGATATATAGGTATATATAAGTATATATATATACGACTATACATACGACTATACGTAATGATTTCTTGCTATAGTTGCTATCTCTATATCTCTCTATCGCCATTTCACATCTACCTTCGAGTAGTACTTGTTTGAATAAGCCATGTCGTATTCAAAGGGTAGCTACTTACTGTAATATACACTACAACAAAAGTAGCTTGATAGGACACCCTAAAAGGTCCTAAAATGTTATTTTATAGGACGCATGAGATAATAGGACCACTAATAAAAGTGTCCTTTCTAAAGGGGTCCTATAAACTTAGAGTGTCCTAATAAACCACAAAATAGGACACGTTATAGCGTCCTAATAAACCACAAAATAGGACGCGTTAGAGCGTCCTAATAAACCACAAAATAGGACACATTATAGCGTCCTAATAAACCACAAAATAGGACACGTTAAAGCGTCTTAATTAACCACAAAATAGGACACTGTTTAGCGTCCTAATAAACAACAAAATAGGACACTTTATAAGGTTTTAAGATGCATATGAGCATACCTATTTTAAGGATGATTATGAACATACTAAAAATTGTTATTCATAAATACAAATAAGATACCATCTACTTATCGAGAGATGAACTTCAAGTAATAGGAACAAATAAAGTTTACTTATCATTGAAATAAGTCATTTCGATAACAAAAGCATTAAACAAAAATAAGTTATAATATTATTATCCAAGATCCTAACATTAAACATGAAACTTAAAGTAATGAAAGACACTAGAAGAATATAGTCTTCAGTCATCATGCTTCCTTCTCACTCGTCACAAACCACCTACAAATTAATGATCCATATATAAGTTAAAAGTTTGTTATAAACTAATAATATATTAAAGGTTTAATAATAATGACATACCGAAATGAAAGAACATGGCCATGCTATAGATGCACCAATAGCAGCTTGGATTGTGTCTAATGACCCATATGGTCTAACCAAATTTTCATCTCTTTTCACAGCTACTTGAATATTTACCTCACACCAATCACGCCCAATCTCTGTGCCCCCAACTTTTTTATTTGGATCTAAACTATTTACCATTCCTCTGGCTACAGTCTCTGAGTTTGAAATGATTTTAAGGAAAACTTCATCTCCAACCTAGATTTCAATTTGAGAAACATTTATCAAAAAAAAAAAACATAAGTAATGTAAACATTTCTTAAAAGAAAAAAGAGCAAAAAAAGTTTAACCAAAAGCCTGATAAGATGATGCATTGTACACAATCTGATCTGGTTTACTAGTTCTACCAATGTTAATATTAATATATAGTATATTATAGCATACTCGTTGTAAGAAATTAAGTCAACACAGTAAGTAACATATAGAGATATTGTAAATAGTTATGTAATTTCAATAGTTATTTTATGCATGCATCACATAAGTAATGTAAATATTGTTATAAAAATATAGAGATAACATAAGTAACATACTCAATAGAAACGTACCCATAAACGTTGAGGCCCATTGGCTACAACAGTGAGATGTTGTGATGTAGAAGTTGGAACACTAGAATGATTCATTGACCCATTCTTTTCTGCTCTTAACTGGGCGACTGTATGACTAAGTTCTTCAACCCGAGACCTTAATTCGATGTTCTCTCTACGACAAGAAGCAGGAGCACCTAGACCAAACATGTCTCCATTTTTGCCTTCACCCATTACTTTTGAAAAAATATCATTTGGTCCAGGTTTGTCAACTGAGCCCTCGGGAAGTAAAGATTTAAGTTTTTCCATCTGTTGATGTTATATATACAAAATATGTAAAACTAGATTTCTTAATTCTACCCTAACTATAAGAAGAAAGAATAAAAAATGAGGATAAGAATTATGTATATAGTTACTACAGAAAAGCTAATATGTTTATGTATTAAAAAAATATATGTATTATAAGCTTGTTACTTACAATTGCATTTTTAGCTTCCAAATTTTTTGTTTTGCCATCTTTAGAAAAACTGCATCTGATATGTGCCGGGTTTATTAAAGGCTATAAAATTGCACCTTTGAGTTCCGAACGATGTGATAGTCCTATGTTGGATGCTGAAGATGATATGCAAGGATTGGTGCATGATGCCTTCCACGGTTTTTGTGAGAACAGACATGAAAATGAAATAGGAATAGGAAATGAAAGTCAGAGTACGCCAAACACTGAAGCGAAGAGGTTTTATAAAGTATTGGAAGATGCAAAGAAAGAACTATATCCCGGGTGTAAAAAGTTCTCAGTTCTTTCTTTTGTCATTAGACTATTTCATAGTAAGTGTATTTGGAAATGTAATGACAAGGGTTTCAGCATGATGCTTGATACTTTGTGGGAAGCCTTCCCGGATGCTTCCATACCGAAGTCATTGTATGACCTAAGGAAGATAATAAGAGAGTTGGGACTTAGTTATGAGAAAATTGATGCATGTCCTAATGACTGTATGTTGTACTGGAATGAAAACAATGATAAAACAAAATGTGACATATGTCATACGTCAAGGTATAAAGCAAGTGAAAATGATTCTGAAGATGAGCCAACCACTTCCAATATAGATAAGAAGATTGGAGCAAAGGTTTTGCGTTATTTTCCCCTCATACCACGGTTGCAAAGGTTGTTTATGTCATCTAAAACGGCTGCCTCCATGAGATGGCATGAAGAGAGTCGCACGAAAGATGGTTACTTGAGACATCCTGCAGATTCCCCAGCTTGGAAAACATTTGATTTTAAGTATCCTGAATTTGCTAAGGAATCTCGTAATGTCAGGCTTGGTTTAGCGAGTGACGGGTTTAACCCTTATAGAACAATGAGTGTTTCTCATAGTACATGGCCTGTTGTTTTGATGCCATATAATCTACCTCCTTGGATGTGCATGAAACAACCTTATTTCATGGTATCTTTACTTATACCTGGCCCATCTGCTCCAGGGAATAATATAGATGTCTATTTGGAACCTTTGGTGGTTGAGCTAAAGGAGTTGTGGGATATTAAAGGAGAAGAGACTTATGATGCATCAACAAAGAGTAACTTTCAGATGCGTGCTTCTTTGTTATGGACAGTAAGTGACTTTCCAGCTTATGCCAATTTGTCGGGATGGAGCACCAAAGGTAAACTTTCATGTCCTTCTTGCCACAAGCATACAAAATCACAACGCCTAACTCATGGCAGAAAATATTGTTTCATGGGACATCGTCGATATTTTCCAAGTGATCATGCTTTTCGAAAAGATAAGAACTCTTTTGATGGCACAGAAGAACATGAGAGGCAACCACGTGGCTTAACAGGGTCAGAAGTACTTGACGAGCTAAATGGTTTTGAAATTAAATTTGGAAAACTTGTGAAGACCAACCCAAATCTACCATTTAACTAGAAGAAGAGAAGTATTTTTTTTGAATTACCATACTGGAAAGATAACTTGATACGAAATAATCTAGATGTAATGCATATTGAGAAGAATGTTTGTGACAGTGTCGTTGGAACGTTAATGAATCTAGACGGAAAGACCAAGGATCATATAAAAGCTCGCCTTGATTTACAAGATATGGGTATTAGACCTGAACTTCATCCTAAAGTTCAAAATAACAACAAAGTAAAGAAGAGAAAGATATATTTTGTCGTGTGCTTAAAAAGGTGAAAGTTCCTGATGGTTATGCATCTAATATATCAAGATGCGTAGATTTAAAACCTCCAAAACTGTATGGCCTTAAAAGTCATGATAGCCATATTTTGATGCAGCAGTTGCTTCCCCTTGCCTTGCGAAATGTGTTACCTAAGCAAGTGCGCTATCCTGTGATGAAGCTATGTCGATACTATAGACAATTATGTTCAAAAGTACTTAATCCAAATGATTTGGTTCAAATGGAAAGTGAGATTGGAAAAATCCTTTGTGATTTAGAAAGGATTTTTCCGCCATCATTCTTTGACGTCATGGTTCATCTTTCAGTTCATCTTGCTTCTGAGGCCAAATTAGGAGGCCCAGTTCATTACCGATGGATGTATCCTATTGAGAGGTGGGCATTTATATTGTAGTAAATAATTTTTTTATAAAGAATATTATTGAATCTCATATTAAATTTTTTGATGACTCAGGTTTTTATCTACATTAAAATCTTACATGCGAAACCCGAGCAAACCCGAGGGTTCCATTGCAGAAGGATATTTAGCAGAAGAGTGTTTATCAATTTGCTCATTATACTTATCCAGTGATGTCGAGACTATACATAATAAGACGAGTCGAAATTATGATGATGGTGGTTATGAAGATGTTTTACCTATCTTTTCTATGTCGGGTCAACCGATTGGTGCTTCAAATGTAGAACTACTAGACCTTGACACTTTGGCTGTAGCACATTCATATGTGTTGTTCAATTGTAGTGAAGTTGATGAATTTAGAACGTAAGTACTTTTATTAGAAGTTGAGTTTCATTATTTATATTATTTTGACATTATTATTGTCGTTATCATCAGTGTGATCTTTTGACATTACAGAGAACATCTGGCAATTGTTCATCGTGAAAATCGGAAGCGGAAATTACGTGAGCGTGATATTCAACGTTTACATATTGAAACTTTTGAGTCGTGGTTTCAAGATCATGTAAGGAAGAGTCATAGGTGTATTACTTTTAAATGACAATTACAATGATATAACATTTCAAACCTTCTAACACAAGGATGTATAACAAATAGTTTAACTCATCTTGCCTTAATTTAGGTTGCGGAGCTGCTTTCTAGTGGGGATCATAGAATCACAGAAGATTTAAGGATCTTGGCAAGTGGCCCAGCTGAGTTGGTTACAAAATATAAGGGATTTATCATTAATGGTTTCCGGTTTCACACAAAGGACATGGAAAACAATAGGAAAACACAAAATAGTGGAGTTATGCTTGAGGCCATGACAAATAGCTTCTCGAGTGCTAGAGATAACAATCCTATCATGGGAGATGTAACATACTATGGGATTTTGAATGAGATCATTGAGTTGGAGTATGATGCTGACAAGAAAGTAGTTTTGTTCCATTGTGATTGGATCTCAAATGGTTCAAGGAAAAAACAAGATGATAATGGGTTTACTCTACTTAATTTTGAAGGTTTGAAGTCTCATAACGACCCTTTTATACTAGCTTCTCAAGCACAACAAGTATTTTATGTTGCGAATCGTGTTGACAAAGGATGGAAAGTTGTGATCAAGACAACGCCTAGAGATTTTTATGACATGAAAGAGCAAATATGTCTTGATGATGTGGAAACACATTTGAAGAGTGACGTATCCATGGGTCCTCAACTTGATGAAAATATGAATATTGAATTAGTTAGACGGGGTTTAGATGGGACTCTAGTTGACAATAATAGCTTAGTTTTCGATGGAGATGAAGATCTATTTGAAGCTCCTTCATGATTTTAGTTAGTTATTACTGTGCCTTGTTCCAATGTAAGATTAAATTGTTTATTTTTGGTTCAAAATCAGATTGACAGTAGTGCTAAATGAACTGGGCTAAAGTCTCGATATTACTGATATTATTCTTTTCTAACACAGGCTGCAGGAATAAATTTCTGAGGGTGTGAAGTGCATCTATGCAAGTATCTTTGCTGCCATCTTGAGGGAACCTCTACTGCCGACATAGGTGATGCTAATTTTGCTGGTTACTGATGTACTGCCGTTTTGAGGTAAACATTTATGTACATTGGCTGAAATAATTATTGTATGTACTGTTGTTTTGATAAAATCGGTTTTGTATTGAATGTCCCTACATGAAATTAAGTCCTTTTCATAATGGTTCTATAGTTTCGAATATCTAATAGTACTGAATACTTTTCCAGGTCTCTTTTTTCTATCTCCCACGGATATTTTCCTATATAAATATAGCTTAGGGTAAATGGACTGTTACAAAAACGTAAGAACTAATATTTGCATTCAACCACCACTTCATCAAATTGTTTCACATTTTTTTAGGAATCTTTCAAAATAACTTGTGGTTCTGTCTACAAAATCCTATAATCTTTTGAAGGGACAGTTGGTCTCTCATATTGACATATCAACTTGATGTCTTACAAATATCCAAAACTTCTAATGATATTCTTTATTATTAAAATTGGTTGATATTATTTTGATGGGGTGTTTTTTATGATCACAGATGATGCCAAGGAAAGGAAAGAAAATCTGGAAGAAGGAGGATGTAAATGTGTGCAAAAGTGATTTGCTAGATAGGTCATAATAACATTAATTTTTGTGAGCTCACTTCATCTTATTCCCGCATTATAAAAGAGACACATTTACCAAGATTTTGAATGGTCCATTAAATCTTATCGTCATTTCCTTGAATATGTACCAAACACATCACTTGTTTTGGGCTTATCTAACTAGACATACTGGCAATTATTATGTGTTTCGGCAAAAATGGATGCCCTACCCGCAGAGAAAAAATGCCTGGTTGTTTATACCAATTGTCCAAATTACCACATACAACCCAAATAAAGAAAATATAGTGCTAGAATAACTATCGGTAGCAATTTGAGGTATCAAGGACTTCTGCATTTAAAATTTAAATCACAATTAGTATTCTAAAACAGTCGAGTCTTCTTTTCATCTCGTATTGTTCCCTAATTCAAAAGAATATAATTCCAATTTTACATAAAATCTAGGCCCGAGGCCCACCCTAATCTTATTATTGCGGTCTAGGTTTCGGGCCTTGGACGGGTTACCCGATTTTTTATCACCCTTATCGCAGATTATATGGGACAATTGTAATCTATATTGGCATACTAAAATTATGGTTTGATTTTAATAAACTATCTTTCTTTTTAGTTCCTGTCGTGTTTTTTACTATGTAATGTATCTTGAATGAGTTTTTTTTTTCTTCTTTTTTTTGAGATCAAGGCCTTAGTTTAGTAGGTCTTCAAATGCTAACCATCAGGTTTTGAGTTAATTTTATTCCTTTCTAATATCAAGTGTCCTGTTAAGTAATGTTATAATACAACTCTGACAAATAAGGTCTTATTACATTCATCTTTTATGACTTAAATACCAAATTTCCTATTAAGTTGTGTTAAAATACAACTCCAACAAATAAGGGTCCTATTATACTGATCTATTATGACTAAAATACTAAGTGTCATATTATGTTATGTTATAATACGACTCTAAAAATAATGGTCCTATTACATTTAACTTTTATGACTTAAATATCAAGTGTCCTATCAGTGATCTTTTATGACTAAACTTCCAAGTGTCCTATAAGGTTATGCTTTAATAGGACCCTCAATGATTAAGTGTCCTATTACATTACCACATAATAAGACATTAACTACTAAACGTCCTATAATGTACTTTATTAGGACCCCAAATACTAAGCGTCCTATTAAGTTATATGATAATAGGACCCTAAATATTCATCCGTCCTTTTACATAGTTTTTTAGGACACCGGTTTAACTCCATATAGTATAATAGGACCCTGAACACTCATTTGTCCTATTAGATAGTTTTGTAGGACACTGTTTTAATAGCGTCCCACAGGAAGGGTCCTAAAACCCCCTTTTTGTTGTAGTGATACATGGGATGTATAATGCAGGCATGTCAACTAACCAATCGAACATGGAGCGTCATCGAGAGCCAAGGGTAAGAGACTTCGTGTGACGAGCGATGATGAGGAGTCATCCGACGAGCACGATAATGTCGAGTCATCTTACGTCCGCAACCGTCAAGACCCTACGAATTGGAGGTGGTACCGAGGACACGTACGACGGCTGGTCGAGGAGCAGCAAGTCCCTGGCCCTATCGGCACTGACCTTACCCTTCCTATGCTAGAAGTCCCTATTGTGCCCTTTTTACCACCATTACCGTGCCAGGTGATTATGACATTGGTTTCAACCTTGGACACCACACAAAGAGCCTTGATTAACGCTATGCATGACATCGCACAACTAAGAGAAAAGCAGCATCGTTCGAACGAGGTGATTGAGACATTGAGCCACAGCTTGAGGGTGACTGATGAGATGCATGATAAATTGGTCAAGTATGTACGGGCGATGCGAAACCAAGTGATCGTTTTGGGGGATCGTCAGCAAGTGACCCAAGCTAGAGTTACTACCTTGGAGGGATTACTGGGAGCCATGGGAGGCGGTCCCGCAAACCATCCAGCTGAAGACCCCGATCAGGACCCGGAAGGGGAAAAAAAGCCGATTATCATCAATTAAGTACCCTGATATTACTTATTAGTCAGTAGTATCTGGAAGTATTTAGGACGTCTTTTGGAGAAACATTGTAGTCTTTATCAATGTTTAGCATGTAAAAATTTGACTCAATTTGAAATTTAATGAAGTTGTGAATCACTTACGATTTCGTTTTAATTTAAGTTGTTGTTTGAATTTGTTATGTGTTTTTCCTATTTGTCATTTGATATTTATTTTATGCTTAGATGATAAACACCAGGATGTTAATCATTTTTGTATATTATGAATAAAGAAAATGGCAGGTAGAGGTCGTGGTCGAGGAGGTGGTATCAACATGACAGCGGAAGAGCGTAACACTGTCATTGGGCAGAGTGTTGCAGCAGCGTTAGCAGCACATGCACAGGCAAATCCGAAAAATCAGCAAGGTTGTACGTATAAGATGTTTATGGATTGTAAGCCTCACAGTTTCAATAGAACTGAAGGAGTGGTTGGTTTGCTTCATTGGTTGGAGAAGGCGGAGTCTGTGTTTGAGCGATGGAATTGTCCACAGGAGTATCGTGTGAAGTATGCTGCTGGTTTACTGGAAGGAGTGGCGTTGACTTGGTGGAATTCTCAAGTCCAATAGCTGGGATTGGTTGAGGTTGCTGCTATTCCATGGGCTGAGTTTTCAAGGATGTTGGTTGAAGAATACTGTCCTCGAGTGGAAATTGGAAAGCTCAAAGTTGAGTTCGGTTGTCTGAAAATGGAAGGATCTAAAATCGAATCCTACACTACGAGACAGAACGAGTTGGCAGATTCAGAGGTTGGTGACATCTAGTAATCCTTTGACGATTCGAGAGACAATCCACTTAGCTCACCAACTGACTAATCAAGCAGTTCAATAAGGGATCTTGCCACCGCGAAAGGCTAACTCTAGTTCGGGAGACAACAAGAGGAAATGGGATGGACCAGGAAGCATTGGAGGTTCGAATTCGAATCAGAATCAGTATCGCAAGGGTTGTTAGAGAAAGGTTTAATAAGACATAGTTCATCGCCGTGGGGAGCACCTGTTTTGTTCGTCAAGAAGAAAGATGGTACGTTTCGGATGTGCATCGACTATCGGGAATTGAATAATGTTACCGTAAAGAATTGGTATCCTTTTCCGCGAATTGACGACTTGTTTGATCAGCTTCAAGGTTCGAGTTATTATTCGAAGATAGACTTGAGATCTGGCTATCATCAATTACGAGTCCGAGAGGGGGATGTTGAGATAATAGCGTTCAGAACTAGATATGGGCATTACGAGTTTTTGGTTATGCCGTTTGGGTTAACCAATGCACCCGTAGTATTCATGGATTTAATGAATCATGTCTGCAAGCCGTATCTGGACCAGTTCGTCATAGTGTTTATTGACGACATTCTTATCTATTCTAGGACAAAAGAAGATCACGCTAAGCACCTTCGTATCATGCTCCACTTATATATCCAATGTCCGCGAATTATCGGGATGTTCGGTCAAACACGGTCAACACTTACACAGTTATGTGTCATAGGTGAAGTCTAGGAGTAATAGCTTATTTGCACCCTAAGGTGAGTTCACGGCCCCACTTTTACTATTTAACGCTTTTGGGGGAGAAGACATGTGGTAAACTTTTACGGTTTCCGAAATGCTTTATTGTTTTATATACTAGTTCGTAAATAGTAGATGAAAAGATATGCAAGGGAGTCCTTCCACTAATAACGTAAGCCATTTTATATCAGTGAGAATGGGTAAATGTTGGTAGATCTACTGGGTCTGACAAACCCTACCCGTGCTAGCCGCACTAGCTCCTACTGGCCCTTGGAGGGGAGAGGAACGGGTATAATGTTGTCCTAATTCGGTGTTGTGTTCCGCATTATAGCACAACCGGAAGGAAAAAACTTAATTCTATCAGTTATGGTGATTACAAATTCCTACTAGTTTATAAACGACGTGATAGCTAACCCAGGTATATAAAAATGCAATGTTTTGAGAAACTGATTTGATTAAACTTGTTTTTGGAAATGGGATTCATGCTGGGTTAAGTCTCGATGAGAGTAAGAAGATAAACTTATATTTTCTGGAAAATGATGTTTCCTACTCTTAAACTCTGTGAATTCACCAACCATGCGTTAACTCTTTACATGTTTCTTCTCAGGTCCTTAGGAGGAAGTCGATAAGGCATGCACGCTTAGGATCATTGGTCTTTGGTCTGCATTGCCATGTTTGATTGATATTTGCTTTGATCGCCTTAGGCGAAAGACTTATTAAACTATTTATATTTTGCTTCCACAACTTTTGTTTTGGATAACTAATGATTTGTCGCTTCCACAAATGTTTTCTAAACTTGTAAATGCTTCCGCACTATTTTTGGATAATATTATTACTTATCTCTGATAAAAACAAATTTTGAAACGTGTTTTGATTATTGAGTCAAGCATGTAGATGTTCGATTTGTGTGACGACTCAGATCCTGGTGGTGGTTGCGGCAGTCGCGGTCACGCCACCAGTCGTGCCCCAGGTCCGCGGAGCCCCGAGGGCGGCGAGTTTTTCGTGGGGTGTGACATAGTGGTATTAGAGCGGTTGGTCATAGCGAACTTAGGATTGTATTAGATCCAACTATGACTAGAGTTATTTAGACACACACATAGACGCACATATACACAGTTCTCTTGTTTTACATATTGCTGATATATAGGTATATATAAGTATATATATACGACTATACATACGACTATACGTAATGATTTCTTGCTATAGTTGTTATCTATATATCTCTCTATTGCCATTTCACATCTACCTTCGAGTAGTACTTGTTTGAATAAGCCATGTCGTTATTCAAAGGGTAGCTACTTACTGTAATATACATGGGATGTATAATGCAGGCATGTCAACTAACCAATCGGACATGGAGCGTCATCGAGAGCCAAGCGGAAGAGACTTCGTGTGACGCGCGATGATGAGGAGTCATCCGACGAGCGCGATAATGTCGAGTCATCTTACGTCCGCAACCGTCAAGACCCTACGAATTGGAGGTGGTACCGAGGACACGTACGACGGCTGGTCGAGGAGCAGCAAGTCCCTGGCCCTATCGGCACTGACCTTACCCTTCCTATGCTAGAAGTCCCTATTATGCCATTTTTACCACCATTACCGTGCCAGGTGATTATGACATTGGTTTCAACCTTGGACACCACACAAAGAGCCTTGATTAACGTTATGCATGACATCGCACAACTAAGAGAAAAGCAGCATCGTTCGAACGAGGTGATTGAGACATTGAGCCACAGCTTGAGGGTGACTGATGAGATGCATGATAACTTGGTCAGGTATGTACGGGCGATGCGAAACCAAGTGATCGTTTTAGGGGATCGTCAGCAAGTGACCCAAGCTAGAGTTACTACCTTGGAGGGATTACTGGGAGCCATGGGAGGCGGTCCCGCAAACCATCCAGCTGAAGACCCCGATCAGGACCCGGAAGGGGAAAAAAAGCCGATTATCATCAATTAAGTACCCTGATATTACTTATTAGTCAGTAGTATCTGGAAGTATTTAGGGCGTCTTTTGGAGAAACATTGTAGTCTTTATCAATGTTTAGCATGTAAAAATTTGACTCAATTTGAAATTTAATGAAGTTGTGAATCACTTACGATTTCGTTTTAATTTAAGTTGTTGTTTGAATTTGTTATGTGTTTTTCCTATTTGTCATTTGATATTTATTTTATGCTTAGATGATAAACACCGGGATGTTAATCATTTTTGTATATTATGAATAAAGAAAATGGCAGGTAGAGGTCGTGGTCGAGGAGGTGGTATCAACATGACAGCGGAAGAGCGTAACACTGTCATTGGGCAGAGTGTTGCAGCAGCGTTAGCAGCACATGCACAGGCAAATCCGAAAAATTAGCAAGGTTGTACGTATAAGATGTTTATGGATTGTAAGCCTCACAGTTTCAATAGAACTGAAGGAGTGGTTGGTTTGCTTCATTGGTTGGAGAAGGCGGAGTCTGTGTTTGAGCGATGGAATTGTCCACAGGAGTATCGTGTGAAGTATGCTGCTGGTTTACTGGAAGGAGTGGCATTGACTTGGTGGAATTCTCAAGTCCAATAGCTGGGATTGGTTGAGGTTGCTGCTATTCCATGGGCTGAGTTTTCAAGGATGTTGGTTGAAGAATACTGTCCTCGAGTGGAAATTGGAAAGCTCAAAGTTGAGTTCGGTTGTCTGAAAATGGAAGGATCTAAAATCGAATCCTACACTACGAGACAGAACGAGTTGGCAGATTCAGAGGTTGGTGACATCTAGTAATCCTTTGACGATTCGAGAGACAATCCACTTAGCTCACCAACTGACTAATCAAGCAGTTCAATAAGGGATCTTGCCACCACGAAAGGCGTTATCTAGTTCGGGAGACAACAAGAGGAAATGGGATGGACCAGGAAGCATTGGAGGTTCGAATTCGAATCAGAATCAGTATCGCAAGGGTTGTTAGAGAAAGGTTTAATAAGACATAGTTCATCGCCGTGGGGAGCACCTGTTTTGTTCGTCAAGAAGAAAGATGGTACGTTTCGGATGTGCATCGACTATCGGGAATTGAATAAGGTTACCGTAAAGAATTGGTATCCTTTTCCGCGGATTGACGACTTGTTTGATCAGCTTCAAGGTTCGAGTTATTATTCGAAGATAGACTTGAGATCTGGCTATCATCAATTACGAGTCCGAGAGGGGGATGTTGAGAAAATAGCGTTCAGAACTAGATATGGGCATTACGAGTTTTTGGTTATGCCGTTTGGGTTAACCAATGCACCCGTAGTATTCATGGATTTAATGAATCGTGTCTGCAAGCCGTATCTGGACCAGTTCGTCATAGTGTTTATTGACGACATTCTTATCTATTCTAGGACAAAAGAAGATCACGCTAAGCACCTTCGTATCATGCTCCACTTATATATCCAATGTCCGCGAATTATCGGGATGTTCGGTCAAACACGGTCAACACTTACACAGTTATGTGTCATAGGTGAAGTCTAGGAGTAATAGCTTATTTGCACCCTAAGGTGAGTTCACGGCCCCACTTTTACTATTTAACGCTTTTGGGGGAGAAGACATGTGGTAAACTTTTACGGTTTCCGAAATGCTTTATTGTTTTATATACTAGTTCGTAAATAGTAGATGAAAAGATATGCAAGGGAGTCCTTCCACTAATAACGTAAGCCATTTTATATCAGTGAGAACGGGTAAATGTTTGGTAGATCTACTGGGTCTGACAAACCCTACCCGTGCTAGCCGCACTAGCTCCTACTGGCCCTTGGAGGGGAGAGGAACGGGTATAATGTTGTCCTAATTCGGTGTTGTGTTCCGCATTATAACACAACCGGAAGGAAAAAACTTAAGTCTATCAGTTATGGTGATTACAAATTCCTACTAGTTTATAAACGACGTGATAGCTAACCCAGGTATATAAAAATGCAATGTTTTGAGAAACTGATTTGATTAAACTTGTTTTCGGAAATGGGATTCCTGCTGGGTTAAGTCTCGATGAGAGTAACAAGATAAACTTATATTTTCTGGAAAATGATGTTTCCTACTCTTAAACTCTGTGAATTCACCAACCATGCGTTAACTCTTTACATGTTTCTTCTCAGGTCCTTAGGAGGAAGTCGATAAGGCATGCACGCTTAGGATCATTGGTCTTTGGTCTGCATTGCCATGTTTGATTGATATTTGCTTTGATCGCCTTACGCGAAAGACTTATTAAACTATTTATATTTTGCTTCCACAACTTTTGTTTTGGATAACTAATGATTTGTCGCTTCCACAAATGTTTTCTAAACTTGTAAATGCTTCCGCACTATTTTTGGATAATATTATTACTTATCTCTGATAAAAACAAATTTTGAAACGTGTTTTGATTATTGAGTCAAGCATGTAGATGTTCGATTTGTGTGACGACTCAGATCCTGGTGGTGGTTGCGGCAGTCGCGGTCACGCCACCAGTCGTGCCCCAGGTCCGCGGAGCCCCGAGGGCGGCGAGTTTTTCGTGGGGTGTGACATAGTGGTATTAGAGCGGTTGGTCATAGCGAACTTAGGATTGTATTAGATCCAACTATGACTAGAGTTATTTAGACACACACATAGACGCACATATACACAGTTCTCTTGTTTTACATATTGCTGATATATAGGTATATATAAGTATATATATACGACTATACATACGACTATACGTAATGATTTCTTGCTATAGTTGTTATCTATATATCTCTCTATCGCCATTTCACATCTACCTTCGAGTAGTACTTGTTTGAATAAGCCATGTCGTTATTCAAAGGGTAGCTACTTACTGTAATATACATGGGATGTATAATGCAGGCATGTCAACTAACCAATCGGACATGGAGCGTCATCGAGAGCCAAGCGGAAGAGACTTCGTGTGACGCGCGATGATGAGGAGTCATCCGACGAGCGCGATAATGTCGAGTCATCTTACGTCCGCAACCGTCAAGACCCTACGAATTGGAGGTGGTACCGAGGACACGTACGACGGCTGGTCGAGGAGCAGCAAGTCCCTGGCCCTATCGGCACTGACCTTACCCTTCGTATGCTAGAAGTCCCTATTATGCCATTTTTACCACCATTACCATGCCAGGTGATTATGACATTGGTTTCAACCTTGGACACCACACAAAGAGCCTTGATTAACGCTATGCATGACATCGCACAACTAAGAGAAAAGCAGCATCGTTCGAACAAGGTGATTGAGACATTGAGCCACAGCTTGAGGGTGACTGATGAGATGCATGATAACTTGGTCAGGTATGTACGGGCGATGCGAAACCAAGTGATCGTTTTGGGGGATCGTCAGCAAGTGACCCAAGCTAGAGTTACTACCTTGGAGGGATTACTGGGAGCCATGGGAGGCGGTCCCGCAAACCATCCAGCTGAAGACCCCGATCAGGACCCGGAAGGGGAAAAAAAGCCGATTATCATCAATTAAGTACCCTGATATTACTTATTAGTCAGTAGTATCTGGAAGTATTTAGGACGTCTTTTGGAGAAACATTGTAGTCTTTATCAATGTTTAGCATGTAAAAATTTGACTCAATTTGAAATTTAATGAAGTTGTGAATCACTTACGATTTCGTTTTAATTTAAGTTGTTGTTTGAATTTGTTATGTGTTTTTCCTATTTGTCATTTGATATTTATTTTATGCTTAGATGATAAACACCGGGATGTTAATCATTTTTGTATATTATGAATAAAGAAAATGGCAGGTAGAGGTCGTGGTCGAGGAGGTGGTATCAACATGACAGCGGAAGAGCGTAACACTGTCATTGGGCAGAGTGTTGCAGCAGCGTTAGCAGCACATGCACAGGCAAATCCGAAAAATCAGCAAGGTTGTACGTATAAGATGTTTATGGATTGTAAGCCTCACAGTTTCAATAGAACTGAAGGAGTGGTTGGTTTGCTTCATTGGTTGGAGAAGACGGAGTCTGTGTTTGAGCGATGGAATTGTCCACAGGAGTATCGTGTGAAGTATGCTGCTGGTTTACTGGAAGGAGTGGCATTGACTTGGTGGAATTCTCAAGTCCAATAGCTGGGATTGGTTGAGGTTGCTGCTATTCCATGGGCTGAGTTTTCAAGGATGTTGGTTGAAGAATACTGTCCTCGAGTGGAAATTGGAAAGCTCAAAGTTGAGTTCGGTTGTCTGAAATGGAAGGATCTAAAATCGAATCCTACACTACGAGACAGAATGAGTTGGCAGATTCAGAGGTTGGTGACATCTAGTAATCCTTTGACGATTCGAGAGACAATCCACTTAGCTCACCAACTGACTAATCAAGCAGTTCAATAAGGGATCTTGCCACCGCGAAAGGCGTTATCTTGTTCGGGAGACAACAAGAGGAAATGGGATGGACCAGGAAGCAGTGGAGGTTCGAATTCGAATCAGAATCAGTATCGCAAGGGTTGTTAGAGAAAGGTTTAATAATACATAGTTCATCGCCGTGGGGAGCACCTGTTTTGTTCGTCAAGAAGAAAGATGGTACGTTTCGGATGTGCATCGACTATCGGGAATTGAATAAGGTTACCGTAAAGAATTGTTATCCTTTTCCGCGAATTGACGACTTGTTTGATCAGCTTCAAGGTTCAAGTTATTATTCGAAGATAGACTTGAGATCTAGCTATCATCAATTACGAGTTCGAGAGGGGGATGTTGAAAAAATAGCGTTCAGAACTAGATATGGGCATTACGAGTTTTTGGTTATGCCGTTTGGGTTAACCAATGCACCCGTAGTATTCATGATGGATTTAATGAATCGTGTCTGCAAGCCGTATCTGGACCAATTCGCCATAGTGTTTATTGACGACATTCTTATCTATTCTAGGACAAAAGAAGATCACGCTAAGCACCTTCGTATCATGCTTGACTTATTGAGAAAGGAGCAGCTGTATGCTAAATTCTCAAAGTGCGACTTCTGGATTCGAGAAGTGCAATTTCTGGGTCATATTATCAATGAATCAAGAATTCAAGTTCATCCGTCAAAGATTGAGGCAATTAAGAATTGGCCTGTGCCAAAGACGCCGACCGAAGTACGCCAATTCCTCGGTTTAGCGGGCTATTATAGGCGATTTATTGAGAATTTTTCTCCTATTGCGCAACCTTTGACTTCACTGACTCACAAGGGAGTGGTGTATAATTGGGTGAAAGTGACTGATCGTGGATCGCTTTGGTCGAATTGATCGAATACAATCATAAACAAGTGAGAAATCAACACACAAACGTAAATAAAACTCAATCTCGTATTTAACAGAGAATCAGAGTTACACAGAGAAAACTCACAGACAAAGTTCACTCACTCTCTCAAAAACTGAATTACAAAGACACAAACACTTATATATAAGCTACGGACGTCCGAACTCCTCTGCCTGTCTGAACCTCAGGTTCGGCCAAGGCTCGGCCAAGGTTCGGCCGGAGTTCGGCAACCAGACCAAAATGCCAAAACTTCGTGTCTTCGTCAGATCCAGCTCATTGCCATTTCGTGTATCAACATTGGGGAGTGAAGCAGGAAGAAGCTTTTCAGCTTTTGAAGCAGAAGCTTTGTAGTGCACCTATTCTTTCGTTGCCAGAAGGGACTAAGGATTTCGTGGTGTACTGTGACGCATCGATTCGAGGGATGGGATGTGTGCTTATGCAGCGTGATAAAGTTATCGCTTATACCTTGAGACAGCTCAGGGATAACGAGAAGAATTATACGACTCATGATTTGGAGTTAGGAGCTGTGGTTTTTGCGTTGAAAATCTGGAGACATTACTTGTACGGTACCGAGTGCACGATTTACACCGATCACAAGATTCTTCAGCACATCTTTGACCAAAAGGAGTTGAATATGAGGCACGATGATGGGTAGAATTGTTCAACGACTATGAATGTGCTATCAAGTATCATCCGGGGAAGGCTAATATACTAGTTAACGACCTAAGCCAAAGAGAGTTCGCGCTTTGCAGTTGACAATTCATTCAGAGTTGCTGGATCAGATTCGGAACGCACAACTCGAAGCTCTGAAGGAAGAGAATTTGGAGTCGGAATCTCTACGTGGTTTGGATAATCAGTTCGAAATCCGATCAGATGGAAGCTGATATTTTGCTGGTAGATTATGGGTTCCTAAGTATGGGGATTTTAGACAGCTTATCATGGACGAGGCTCACAAGTCAAGGTATTTCATACATCCAGGTTCGGATAAGATGTACAACGACTTGAAAGTAGTATATTGGTGGCCGAAGATGAAAGTTGATATAGCGACGTACGTGAGTAAGTGTTTGACTTGTTCAAAAGTCAAAATCGACTATCAAAAGCCGTCGGGTTTGCTTCAACAACCTGTTCTTCCAGAATGGAAATGGGAGCATATTACTATGGATTTTGTGATGAAATAGCCTAAGACCCCCAACAGGCATGATACGATATGGGTAATCGTTGACAGATTAACAAAATCTGCAAATTTCTTGCCTATTCAAGAGTCAGATGGATCTGAACAATTAGCCAGATTATATATGAAGTATGTGGTCTCGTGTCTTGGAGTTCCTTTATCATTATATCGAACTGAGATGCAAGATTTACTTCGCATTTTTGGAAGTCTTTGTAAAAGGCATTGGGAACAAAGCTAGATACGAGTATAACTTATCATCCTCAGACTGATGGTCAGAGTGAGAGGACTATCAAGACATTAGAGGATATGCTCAGAGCTTGTGTGATGGACTTTGATGGGAATTAGGAATCTCACCTACCATTGGTGGAGTTTTCTTACAACGATAGTTATCACACTAGTATTGGAACCGTGTCGTTTGAGGCATTATATGGTCGTAATTGTAGGTCCCCAATCTGTTGGGCAGAAGTGGGTGACAGTCAACTTATTGGACCCGAGCTTATACATGAGACAACGGAAAGGATTGTTCAGATCAGAAATCGCTTAGTTGCAGCTTGTGACAAGCAGAAGGCAGATAAGCGAAGGAAACCCTTGGAATTTCAGGAGGGAGTTCGTGTTCTTCTGAAAGTTTTGCCATGGAAGGGTGTTATTTGTTTTGGTAAGCGAGGAAAGCTAAACCTAAGATACGTTGGACTGTTCGATATTGTGGAACGAGTTGGTCTTTCTGCTTATAGATTGAACTTACCAGAAGAGTTGAGCGCAGTGCATAATGTGTTCCATGTATCCAATCTGAAGAAATGTCTAGCGGACGAATCTCTCGTAGTTCCGCTTGAAGAGCTAAGGATTGACGAGAAATTACGTTTCGTAGATGAGCCAGTTGAGATATTGGAGCGGGAAGTTAAGAAACTCAAACAGAGTAAGATTCCGATCGTTAGTGTTCGGTGGAACTCGAAACGTGGACCAGAGTTCACCTGGGAACGTGAAGATCAGATGATGAAAAAGTACCTGATCTTGTTTAAACAACCTGCGACGAGAATCGAATCTACATCTTAAATTTCTGGACGAAATTTCCAAAAAGGTAGGGATGATGTGACAAACTGAGAGAAAACTAATGCGATAAATAAGAAAACTAATGTGAAGATAATGCGAGAAATCAAAAATTTTCTTTTTTACTATTAAGTAAACTGTTGGCTTTGATTACTACTTTGAGTGAAGCTCAAAACGTTTAATTTGATTTCTTACTATTTACAACGGGGTTATAACTGTTAAATTTGTGAGATTTATACTTTTAACTCAAACGTTTAGCAACTGAGTTATAACCTTAATTTTCGGGAAGAAAATTCCTTAACAAGGGGAGGATGTGACAATCCGGCCCTCTAGGTGGGACCCGAACCTTAGAAACACATAAAAATCGATAAACCGGTGAAACCGGAACGCGCGTATATAGGCATAGTATGTCAATTAAGGTATTAGAAGAGTCTAGTAGCCTTAAAACACTTCACAAGTATCACACACAAGTCGGAGTCTTGAAATATTGGTGATTGATTTAGAACGGTGAATATCGTTAATTATGTGAAAAATGATACGTGAATTTAATTGCATGATCATAAATTGTTATATAGAAAGTTAATACTTGATTTTATTGGATTTGATGTAAAAAAATTGATGGTGAATTGAAAATGGGAGAAAACGTTAAAAACCGTGACCAGAAACGCGAAAAACTGACAAAACGGGTTGCGGTCAACAAAAGTCAACAAGGCTGCCAGACGGACGCTCTAGGCGTATCGCCTGGAGCCTATGGGAGTTGTAAGCGATACCCCTACAACCCAGTTTTCAGCAAAACCCTAATTCTCCACTATTTAAGAACCATTAGCCCCCATTTCTCCATTTCATCACCCCCAGACGTCATTACAGCCCCATTTACGTCTCTTATCATCCTTCTACTCATTTCTCATCAAGATCTAAGCCTTATTACAAGATTCAAGCCCCAAATTCATCCTTTATCATCCTACATCATTCGGTATGTGATTTCATGTGTTTTCCTTGTGTTTATGTTGTCAAGATTCATGCTTTATGATCTATAATGGTTTGATGATATCAAATGTAGATCTAGTGTTTAGCATGATAAAGATTGCATCTTTTGATAAAAAATGAGGCTTTTATGCATGATGATGTGTTATGAGCTTGATCTAGGGTTTTGATGAAAAATCATGCATGCATGTGAATAGAGGTTGATGATTTTTGCTAGATCTATGTTGTAATGTTTAGATAATGATAGATCTAGGGTTGATGATGCATAAAGTTGATGACTTTGCGTGAGATCGATGATGAAAACATGATTTCGGTTGCCATGCATGCAATATCTTGAATAAAAACATATGATTGTTGTTAGATCTGCTATGTGGGCACGTAATCTAGGTTATTGATTGCATGAAGGTGTCTAAAGTTGTGAACTTGATGATCAAATGCATGCGGATAATTTTATAAAAATTATTTACATGAAAATATGGTGAAAATAGCCAATTAGGGCAAGTTAGCTTACATGCATGTGGGTAGGAATCTATGATATGGTTTAATACATTCTAACATGATGATCTATGTGATTTGTATGGGAGAATGATGTTATGTGAACATGGATTTAGCCTACATGTGATAAATATATATTTATCGGTAAAAAAATAAATTGGGAAAATTGCATAATTATGAGCATAAAATTACTTGGGTATGTGTTTGCATGTGATATGCTAAATTGACTATGAGTTATACGTGTATACAAGTCCTAAGTCTCCTACCACGGTTGGAATAACAAGACTTTGTAAGATTGTTCCGTTGATCATACATCGTATATGCGGGATAATGTCGTAAGTCACCGTAACGCATATATTCATTATGATACAATGTGTTGTATATGAGATACGTGTTAGGTTATAATAGGAAACCTAAATGTGATCACCAATATGTTCTCAAGTCCACTTATCCAATGTCCGCGAAGGTCAACACTTACATGGTTATGTGTCATAGGTGAAGTCTAGGAGGTCTTCACTACTTCTTAGTGGTTGGTTGATTGGAATAGCTTATTTGCACCCTAAGGTGATTCACGGCCCCACTATACTATTTAACGATTTTGGGGGAGAAGATATGTGGTAGACTTTTACGGTTTCCAAACTGCTTTATTATTTTATATACTAGTTCGTAAATAGTAGACGAATAGATATGCAAGGGAGTCCTTCCACTAATAACGTAAGCCATTATATATTAGTGATAATGGGGAAATGTTTGGTAGATATACTGGGTCTAACAAACCATGCCCGTGCTAGCCGCAGTAGCTCCTACTGGCCCTTGGAGGGGAGAGGAACAGGTATAATGTTGTCCTAACTCGGTGTTGTGTTTCGCATTATAGCACAACCGGAAGGCAAAAACTTAAGTGTGTCAGTTATGGTGATTACGAATTCCTACTAGTTTATAAACGACGTGGTCTAGCTAACCTAGGTATATAAAAATGCAATGTTTTGATAAACTGATTTGATTAAACTTGTTTTCGGGAATAGGATTCCTGCTGGGTTACGTCTCGATGAGAGTAACAAGATAAACTTATATTTTCTGGAAAATGATGTTTCATACTCTTAAACTCTATGAATTCACCAACCATGAGTTAACTCTTTACATGTTACTTCTCAGGTCCTTAGGGGGAAGTCGCTAAGGCACGCACGCTTAGGATCATTGGTCTTTGGTCTGCATTGCCATGTTTGATTTAAATTTGCTTTGATCGCCTTGGGCGAAAGACTTATTAAACTATTTATGTTTTGTTTCAACAACTTTTGTTTTGGATAACTAATGGTTTGTCGCTTCCGCGAATGTTTTCTAAACTCGTAAATGCTTCCGCACTATTTTTGGATAATATTATTACTTATCTCTGATAAAAACAAAATTTGAAATGTGTTTTGATTATTGAGTCGAGCATGTAGATGTTCGATGTGTCTGACGACTCAGATCCTGGTGGTGGTTGCGGCAGTTGCGGTCGCGCCATCAGTCGTGCCCTAGGTCCGCGGAGCCCCGAGGGCAGCGGGTTTTTTGTGAGGTGTGACAACGGTTACTAGAGATTCTACGGGTTTGTTCTTACAGTAGTCCCAGTATGCCCGTGAAATTCTTCAGTGCGCTTCTATGAGCTCGTGTAAACCTTCTACAACTCTGGTTGACACGAACTCAAAGTTGTGTGAAACAGACGGTCTCCTACTTCCTGAAGGCAAGTTATATCGTGGTCTCGCGGGTGCCCTACAATATCTGACATGCACCCGCCCGACATCTCATACATCGTACAACATGTTTGTTTATTTATGCATGCCCACGGGAGCCTCATTTTCAGTTTCTAGCGCATTTTGCGCTATCTACATGGGACACTGGATTATGGTATTCGCATAACGGCATCACACACTACTTCTCTTACGGTACTCCGATTCTGATTGGGCGGGGTGCCCGGATTCTCGCCGCTCTACATCATGTTTTTGTGTGTTCATGGGTGATAACCTATTGTCCTGGTCTTCTAAGCACCAGAATACCGTGTCCCGATCGAGCGCTAAAGCCGAATACCATGGAGTCACAAACGCCCAGTTGCTGAGGTTAGTTGGATACGCAACCTGCTTCTTGAGTTGCATGTTCCTCTTCGCACCACCACTATTGTCTACTGTGATAACGTCTGTGCGGTGCATCTCTCTGGTAATCTTGTTTAGCACAAACACACCAAGCATGTGGAGATTGATATACATTTTGTTCGTGAAAAAGTACGAGTTGGGAACATTCGGGTTCTTCATGTCCCGTCTGAGTTTTCATATGCTGATATTTTCACTAAATCCCTTTCCGTCCCTTGTTTTAAAGTTTTCAAGACAGTCTTCGTGTCCGTCATCCTCCCGCTCCGACTGAGGGGGCGTATTAGTTATTATATATCTATATGTCATGTTGACAATAGTATAAGGGTACGTTGTGTATATAGTATCAATATATATAGGGCCTTGTATTGTGTATTATGGTTAATCAATACAGGGGTCATATTTACGAATAGTTTTTTTTTTCTTTTGAACGGCGTTTAGAACTACTCGCTAAATCTCCAATACCCGAGTGAGCCTTCTTGAGACGAGATTGCAACTGTCCATACTGATTTTGACACTCCAGGCTTGGCTCACCCAGAAACATCATCAAGGAGGAAACTCACCACTTGAGAAAAATCCCCTTGAGTTAGGTTTAAACTTGTGACCTCAAGGTCCCCAAGCTCTAACCTTTATCCCCATACTATTGGGACAAATACCCCTTGGTGAATAGCTTTTAGTTACTTATATAACTGTGTGAGATACTTAAGGGTTCCGTTTAAAGAAACAAGCTGTGCCAGAAAAAATCAAAGAAAATGCCAAGTTGAATGTTGAATTATATGCGAAAATTCCAATTGTTGTTATAGAACTTTCCACACAACTTGTCACCAAACTAAGCATGGCACTTTGTTTTGGTAAACATTACAATAGGATTTTTGTCATATTTTTCATTTATTATTTTGATCTTTTTTCTATCACATTTGGCTATTTTAATTTATTATGTTGAGACTTATATCTTATTAAACTAGAAATTGACCACGCGTTGCTGCGGTATCTAAGGTTTTTATCAGTCTCATACAACATTGTTGTGGATAAGAGTATGATTTTTTTTTAAACTAAAATCGAACGTAGAATAATAACGTTTTTTAGAAATTTCGAAATTTGATATAGCGGTTCCCTCTGATTCTAGAAAAAGTCCGAGAAAAACTGCTATGGAAGGGTCAGCGCGAACGAAGGTGTACAAAAGGAGTCGATGTGTTTTGATTATTTTCTTTGTAGGAACAGAGATAGAAGGCTTCGAATGTTTCGCCGAATTGTCGAACTCTCTTCTCCTCTTGATCTTAAACAGGATAAGTGATGTTAAAGCTTTAGGTTGTTTAAGTGTTATTTCTAGAAGACCCCAGTCCCCTGTTCCTCAGGTGGAAAGCGTCTTCGTTCGAGCAGATTGCCCTATCTCCAGCAAAGATTATTCAAATAGAATGCTTCGAACCAATCATCAATCTTTTATGCTTCGGCAAGAAAAACTACAGTCCAGCCTTCTCCAGTTTCTATCTTAGAGGTGTACAAAAAACCGGTTTGCAAACCGAACTGGTATAAAAACCAAAACCGGTTCGAGATAAAAACTGGTTTTAGGAAAACCGGTTCGGTTCGAATATAAACTGATGGTTCCCCATCGATTTGGCATTCTTATTTAGCGAACCGGTTCCAAACCAGGTTGTCTTGGAAACCGATTTGGAACCGGTTTAGAAACTGGTTTGGAACAACTTTAGAAACCGGGCTATTATAACTATCTCATTTTCTAATTCCAATTAACTATTAATCACTTAAATTCTATTAGCCGTAATTCCAATACAAATAGAAGTAATAAATTTTTAGTTCTGTTTATACTTGTAGCCTTTGGTGTACGTTCAAGCTTTAAAATTTTAGTAATGTACTTTTAGCCAATTTTTTTCTCTTATATCAAGTCTTAAGCTTTTGTTTAGTTGATCTGAGTGAATTAAAAAGAATTAAAAAAATGGCTTTTTTACAAATCGATTCAGCCCAAGCCCGTTTCAATTGAACCTGATTCAGTACTATAGGTTTGAGGTTTTGTTGTTTCAAACCGACTTATAACCGGAACCGATTTTGACCAAACCAATTTTGACCAAACCAATTTTGATCAAAGTTGACCAAACCGGTTTCGGTTTATAACCCGAACTTGTTTAAACCGGTTTTGTACACCTCAACGTTAGTTGTCAGAATTTGTGTTCATAGAATCAACAATCGGTAGGTCTTGATTTAATTAATATTTGTATCATGTTTTTTTGTAAAAAAAAAAAAACGAATTCAACTGCTTAAAAAAAAGTCACTTCTACCAAGTCTCGAAACAGGGTATTGCACTTTGGGAGCAAAATGCATAACCAGCTGCACCACTTGCTTTCTTGCTAAAGTCCGCACCGGATATATATAATATATAAGTGTTTTTGTACTGGGCACGAAATCATATGCCGCTTTGTCTATTGTATATATATACAATATATGAAAATTTTAATATATTGTTTATATGAAAAAGTGGCATATATAAAAGAATTTTTTAAAAATTGGGTTAAATCCTGTAGCAAAAGTGTTAAAAAATCCATAACAAAAAGATTTAAAAAAAAAAAGTCGTAGCAAGGTTCCGTAGTAGAAATTTATAGCCAAATCCATAGCTTAATTCTGTTGCATATTCCATATCTAAACTAAACCGTTTCTAAAACCCTATAGCAAAAACGGTAGTTAAAAACTCTATAGCTAAAACTCTATAGCAAAATCTATAGCTAAATAGCTATCACTATTTTCCTCACTAAACCGTATGACAAAGATTTTGTTACCAAATCCGTTACAAAAGGGTCGTTGTTACGAACTTACTATGAATTTAACCGGAGCGAATACTTATTTTCACTTAGTTTATTATTAAGCCATGATATATATAATTCACATTACAAAATATAACACCCTCATCTACACCGGGCACTTCAATATCCAATATACACACACCTTCAATATCTATCATCCATCACTAACAGCTTTCCTTCGTTCATAATCAACATCATCTGTTAACAGTTCATGGCGGCAGACAGGACACGTGTTCCGGATCCCCAACCATGGAAGAATGCAATCACCATGGTATAGATGATCACAAGGTAGCTGCTTTGCCATTAACCCAATGCCCATTTCTTCTTTACACACAGCACAAACTGTATTTTTATGTTCCTCACTTATCACCACAGACGAAAGATTTTCCACAACTGTCACGGAAGCTGGTGGCCGACCTGTAGATGACGAATCGTTTTCTAAAAACTGCCCGAATAACATCTCGTAGTCTGGATTAATCGATTCAAGATTGTGAGTGTTTAGTAAAACTTCCCACTCCAAAGAATCTGGCTGTTGTCGTTCAGATTCATGGGCTTCATCGATTTCTTCCCATTCTAAACCTTCATTGGGGTTGGGTATGGGATCGGGATTTAGATCATTATCAGATTCCGACCGATTTGCTATTGTTGCCCGGGATATGAAGAAATCATCCCAGCAATCAGAAAACACATATCCTGAATTTTCATCATGTGCATGCGTTCCCCCGCTGCTGTGATCATGATTACGCGAATAGCTGACGCGTGATTGCGATTGTTCGACGCTCTGATGAAACATGTCGATCACGAAATTGACCTGGTTCTCACGATCGAATAGGATTGAATGGTGTTCGTTTTGAGATGGGTTTGGATCGGTGTGACACAAGAAATCATCAAGATCTTTGTCATCGTGTTCATCGTCATTTTCATGAAGATGGAGGCAAGAAACCTCCGCCATAGAAGATTTGGATGAATGATCGAAAAAGATGTGTGTTTTTTCATTGAATTAAAAACGAGTATGCGTGAAAATAGGATTTTCGTTGGTTGCTGTCGTGAGGTTGAAGTTGCAGATTTCTTGACTGCACAACAGAAAAAAGTAGGAAGACCACTTGCTATCTAAATGTCAACAGAAAAAAAAAATACTAATTTGTTAATAACCCACTTTATATAGACTCTTTATACTAGTTCAAGGCCCTGTGTTCTAATCTTAGGAAGACCCTATCTTTGTTGCTTGGGTTGATCACAGCCTGTCAAGTGTCTAAAAGAGGTTTTTCGAGAATGAGAGGGGTGTCTTCAAGATGATGAAATCGGTAGTGATATTTACATTATTTACACGGATTAGAACATCTTTCATTATTCCCTTCGCATAACGTATAGATCGATCAATCAAGAGAATGACAAACAAATAGAAAGGGGGTTAGTTAACTTGGATCTTTCTAAAAATCTTTGTTGTGTGTCCCTGGCACAGGCACCAAAAACTTGACGTGTGTGTGGTGTATATATAAATTATGACAATTACGAGTCAAAAAACATTACTCTTGTGCAAGTTTTAAATTTATAAAACACAATAACAAACTATCACCAAACACCACACTTTAGGGAAGCGCACTCATCGTTAGTGTAATATAGTGTTGGTAAGATACTGAGGTCATCCTATGACACACGTGTGAGGGCTCTTGATACTAAACCTTCATTAACGTCTAACCAAACCAAGAGTCGATAAGTTTAAGATATAGAGATAAAATAAGGATAATATAAGTTTTAGTTCACTTCAATCAAATAAATATATCACTTAGGAAGACTTGTCATTGGTAAGATTGGTAACCTTATTATCCATAGACTTTTCCAGAAGATTTTTATACTAAGGTAGAAATGACCGCCTCCCAGCCTCAAATTCAATCATACGTTCCTCCCGTTGTTCACTAGCAGGGATGACTCTCGAGAGGACCGTTCTGTTAAGTAACATATATAGTATGTAACCAATGTCAGTTTGTCATAGGACCTTATGGTCAAAGTATCGCTACGCTCGGATACGTTGTTCATTTGAGGTTCTGCTTTATTTTCTTTGTGTTTCTTTCAAACTTGACTTTCTTTGCGTATCGAAAGATTGACCTGACTGTTAAATTTTGAACAACTTCAACTTGTTTCGCTTTCTTATTTTATTAAATCTGAGGCCTTATTTGCGTATCGAAAGATTGAATTTAAGGTAGACGATTTAACATTATATATTCTTTTTACATGGAACACAATTGAGATTATCAGAATAAAATACACTATGTGTTAAGCACAAGTGTAATCACATAATAATAGATGAGAAATGTCTGAATATGTCTGATAGCGTGGGATTCACAGGTCTGAGCAAACTAATAATACCATAACATATCCAGATGCTATGATTTTGATTCCGCCTGAGTTCAAAAGTTGGATAAATTATACCGGAAATTATCTTAGCTTATGTGCTACAACAAGTCACAGTTCAGAACATTATGATCAATATGATCCCATGTTGTGATCTTTGTCATAAAAACAAAATAGAGTTTAAGTCAGTAATTGGATTTTTGTTTCATTTCAAAACATCCAAAAATATTTTAGGTGTATTTTGATATAAAGTCTGTAAAATCCAAAAAGATTTTATTTCTTATTTATTTTCAATCTGATCGACATGTGATACATCATGATTTCAAATATAATTCCAAAATATCTTGGTTCTCCAAAGGAGATTTTTGGCCAAGATTAAAGTTATTCTTGGAAATGGAAACCCGCACTTCTGTCTTCAAAAGATGCAGGTTGAAGGACATGACTCACAAGCATGGTGAAATACTGAAATGGGAACTTTGTTAAAAGTTATTAAAAGGATCTTGAAGAATTGTTTGTTGATTCAAGTTTCGATCCTGCGATGCAAACTCTGCAACAACTAACATCAAGTTTCAAAGTTGAAGATCAGATACAGCACATTGAAGATCAGCAATGAAGATCAAATACAATACATATCAAGGGGGATTTTGTTAGTGCAAAGTCTATGTGTCGTGTGATGTGTCTAGTCAATGTGTGTTAGTTGTTAGAGTCATAGAGTTGAGTTCATGTATTTTGTATGGGAGAATAAAAGCCACCAAATGAGCTCATTCTGTAGCGGGTCATTCGGTGGCATCTATGCCTATAAATAGCAATTTTATTCTGTCCCTTTAAGCTTTTTTGGTCTGTGTGTGTTTAAGTGATTTCATTCGGTGAGAGTGTCTAGAGTGTGTATTTATACCGAATTACTTGAAATCAATATTAAATACATTCTTATTTACTGATTTGTGCATTACTCTATGTTCTACACTTGATACGCACTAAGACAAGATCCAGAAAGGCACATTACAAAAGGAAGCAACAAGCTTTTCTCTTAGCGTCATGGCCAGACTTTGTCGACTTATGAGATAATTAAGAGTGCACAAATTTAAACCATACTGAAATGTAATCAAACAACTGGATTTACAAGAACATGCAATGATATAGTCAAAGGTAGATCATTACTTCAGTAATTTAGTTTATGAGAATCACATACACAGTTAATATTTTAATGCTAAGCCTACCAGATACTTTATCAAGAAAGACCATTGGCCTTATTTATTGAGAATCCACAAGAAAGATGAAAAATATAAATTTACCTATCATTTCTCACAAAAAAAAAAAGTCTTGTGTATATCTCAAAACATCTTATTAAAAAAAGGAGGTACTTTCAGGTCATTCTTTTCTCGCCCAAAATTTTTGTTTTTGTGAGAAAGATCACAACATAGACTTTTGGCCATGAAGTTTTTGATTGTTTCAGAGGACGACTAAGAACCTATTTTTGGTTTGGTAGGTACAAACTTCATTACAAAGCGAGTGGTTTTGTTCAGAGTTTGGTTTAACCCATGTTTCAAAGATTGAAACTTAGAGCATCAAGCTTCTGCCTGGCTTGGAGTAGAAGCTTCAGATTGAGCACATATTGTTAAAGAAACATGTTGCTATTTTGTTTCTTGTCAGCACGTTTGTCATATTTTATTGTAAAATGTCCAACACAACCACATACATACCATTTAACACCACGATTCGGCTTACTAGCACCAGATGTATCACTACATGAACCAGAACATTATGAGCTAGTATCCTCTGTTTTTGTAGATGTGGAAGGTTGATTTATCATGTTTTCCTCCTTTTTAATTTCAAAATCCTTTTTTAGATTTTCTTTAGAACTCCACCGCACCCTGCTAGGTGCAGGGAAGGGTGTGGGACTGGCTATCCATATCAGATCTCGCGGAAATAATAGGTAGACCACAAATAAATGAAACCACATAAATGGACACCAACCCTATGGTGATACCACTAGGCCGACCATAACGTAAAATGCACTAAGCATATCTTAGCGAACTTATGTGGGTCAATAAGCCCCAGATAGACCCAAGACTGGATAAGCAACTAAAACATAGCATCAATGAATTTGTAGTCATAACATGTACCTGTAGGTCCGAGATCAAACCACCTCCACGATATCTAGCAAAATACGAGTGCGGAAACCTCGTACAAGCTTGATTCAAGAGAAATAGTAGAAGAATAGACTAGATCTATGATAAAGATGAAGTCTTGAATGATAAATCTCTACTATGAAGCTGATCGTAAACAAGCAATAAACAAGAAATCGTAAACTGCCTTTTGATTGAAAGAAAAGCTTGAATACAAAGAAAGACAAATGGGTTTATATACAACCCATTCCCTAATCGTAAACCTAGCAGGCCCAAGAAGCCCAAATCGTAAGCTAGACTAGTCCAATTACAAGACAAATAACTAGCCCAAATCAAAACTAAGAAAGCCCAATTACAAATGTTCATGCCTTAAATAAGCCTAGCCCAACAATCTTCCCCTAGGCATGAAGCATTTGAACTTCTCTTCTATGGCAGCAGGAGGTCAAACCTGAAGGTGTTCTGAACGTTGTTTGACCACCACTTGTTCGCAACAATCCGCTCTGCAGTCCCATGAAAAATTCCCACCCTCACAGCATTCTCCATATCATTTTCATCACCAAGTATAGGCTGTGAGGCGAGTAGCTTTATATCTCTTTCTCCAAAACGCAGCAGATCAACTGGATCATAGAAGCGAAACTGCCGGAGACCTTTGCATAGAACCACCACCTCGTGAGTTGTTGGATCATAGCACCAGCAGTCAAAGTTTTTGACCAATGTACCGTCTTCGATTTCATCCAACATATTGATCACTCGTGTACGCTTGGTAGGTGGTCTTCTAGCTTCACCAATTGGATCCCCAGTCACAGGGTCAGTACCTGTCTCAACCCATCTCACCTGCTTCAGGTCAAACTCAGCAAAATTGTTCTCCAGATGGCTTAAAAGGTTGTTTCTGATAAGTTCCCCATCTGTGCTGTTCCACCTGTTGATGAAGGGAGCTCGGAGCAAACTTCTGATCTCAGGCTCAGTCCATGAGTGGAATTGTGCACGTGTTCTGTAATACTCAACTGGACTGAAGCCGTCACGGATCACAGCAAACAGTTTCTTCTCCGTATCATAGTGCCAGCACAAAATTGCTTCACGACTCCCCCTTTTGTCAATGGAGCTTTCACCAACATCGAGGGCGTATTTTGTGGGGGCTGGTCCTTGGTAGAATTCACGGAACCAGTTGTCGTGTCCCTCAGGGGCCTTGGAGATGACTCTGCCACTTCGGGCGTAATCTGGCATCTCTATGTTTTCATCACCATCATCTCCCTCCACAGCTTCTCCAGCTTGAGATGAACTCTGACCTGAGGCACCTGTGTTGCCAGGCCCTGCACCACCTGTCAGTTCATTAACCTTCTTTCTCAGCCCCTTTATCATATTGTAGAGATATTCCATCCTTTCCTTGTCAGCTACCTCATATCCTTTCATATACTTGCTGTTTGCCTCCTCCTTCTCTCTCAAACGCTGATTTTCTTCCATGAGAGCCTTGATCTCATTTTGTCTCATCCTATTCTGAGAGATCAGGAAGTTAATCTGAGGATCAGAACTAATCCTCAGATCAACTGGAAGCTCAGCAGCCATTAACGGGCGGAAACCTGGAGCAGCGAGAGGTTGGCTTGTCGCGGTAGAGAGGCTAATTCTGACCGGACTAGGAACAACGAACGTGCTATCAACCTCCAGAAATTGCCTATCTTCACGTACAGGGCTTTGCACGTTCAGAATCGGACTATTGTGCTGCACAAGGGTAGGTTGATCTTGCACCGCTTCTGTCTGAGTAGCAGAAGGTTGTTCTTGACTGGCTTCTTCATTTGTTTCTTCCCGTCCAGTGAGTCCCTCAGAATTTGGTTCAGTTGGTTCTATAAGCATTATACTGGAGCTCGTCTTGGTGAGCTTGAACCGAACGTTTCTTGGATCAGATTTTCTACGAGGAGATGGCTCACGGACAGGGGCAGGTTCCTCAACAAGAACATCATCGACAGTCAAATTTATCTCAGGAGGCGTATCATCACTGCCAGACGACCCAACCATATCTTCTCTTGACCTTTTGTGGATTAGAGGCTCCAAGTCTCTATAGATATCATCTTCACCTATGTCTTGTCCAGCGAGAATGTCATCCATTATATTTTCTTCGTCGGACGGAATGACATCATCCTCCTGAACATTGACAGCAGTCATTGCCGTTACATCTTGTTCCTCAGCAATGGATGCATTAATAACAGGAACATCTGCCTCAGGCTCGGATTCATCCATAACTTGCTCCCGTGCAACTTCTGGAAATGCACCCCTTTTAACCCACTCCAGTCTACCTTCAAAAGATTTTTTACCTGGTCTATCCTGGGTTTGCAGCCCAAACACCCCAATATCCATTACTTTCACATCCAGCTTCTCAATCCTCTCCTCTATCGTTGGATATTTCTTCATCACCACCATTTGGACAAACCTCGGTGTCATTAGAAATTGTTCTCTGGCACTTAGTTCTGCATTTCCTATCCAATCAATCAGCATCATCTTTGAAAAATTGAAGTTCCAATCTAAGGCCAAAGCAACAAAGGCAGTTCCATGAAGTTGATTTAATTGATCGAAGCTTGTTCTTTTCCCAAGGAAAGATTTCTGCATATAGTGTGCCAGACACCTCCAGTAGTGCGGCAAAAGCTTCTTGAAGATGGGTGGAAATTTTCCTTCATACCCCATTGATTGCGCCCCTGCCAGAACTACTTCCTTCGGATACTTGATAGGATGTGAAGCATCATCAGTAATGTTCAGTCCTTGCCGTATATCTTCTTCCTCAATAACAACTTGTCTGTTATTGACCGTTGCAGTAATCCTTGTTCTGTCAGAATTTGCCCTGGCAGTTCCCCAAAATTCCCTGACCAGCATCTCGTCAATCAGAACATTTGTCCGTAAAGCATAGTTGATCTTGCACGTGTTCATCCCAGCTACCAGCGAGTAGAATAATTCCATGGGTTTTTCTGGTGGGTCCTCCAGAAAAGCTGGCATACAGTGATCTGGTTCATATTTTATGTCTTGAATCAGCATCTCTTCAGCCATCTGAGAGAGACAAGACATATGCATCAGATTTGTTCATCAAGTGCAATTATGATTATTAACCCTTAACATTGTCCAATTTGAAGATCACATATTTGAATATTTCAGGGAAAATAATTGAATTAAGCACAAGGTCACAAACATCGTCAAATTCTATCTCAAAAACGCACAATTTTAATGAGATCTCAAAAATGTTAAGAGTATAAGTCTTTAATTTTTATTTTATGAGAGTTTACGATTTAGAAAATCAAGTTTACGACTTATAACATGTGATTACGATCCTTTAAACGGGTTTACGATCCAACAAACTTTGGCCCAATCGGAAACAGGAAGCCCCAATCGTAATCGTTCAAAAATAGCCCAGGCCCGATCGTAAACACCCTGTCGGAAACAGCGATCGTAATCGGATGTCGGAATCATCGATCGTAATCGCCGATCGTAATCGGCGATCGTAAACATCGATCGAGAACACCAAACGTCGTCTTCTTCACAGAGAATGTCGTAAACGCCATTTCCGCCATTTTCGAACCTGCACATAACTCGTAATCACGTTAAAACTCGATCAAAATACATCAGATGCTATTTCCATTTACCTCTGAGTGTTTCAAACACGAATACAACTTGTAATCACCGAAAAATCCACTCGAAATGAGTCAAACCAGAAAATCTTCGAGACTTAGGATTTCGAACACAAAAAACTGTGAAAGAGTCTCGAAAACACGTGAAAGCAGTCGATTCAGATGGGGTTTTTGGTCGGAAAGTGATTGCGAACACAGAGGTGTGCACGGATGTGGCGGAGGATGGTCGGAGGTGGGCTGGGAGCAGGTTTCCGGCGAAAGGCGACGGCGGAGGTTAGGGTTTCTCGGCGGAGGTCGTAATCGGTGTGGAAGGGTGAAATGAAGATCGTAAACAGGATTTGGGTTTATATACCCCTTTTAAAAATTTACATTCAGCCCCCTTGAGTTTCAGAAATGGTTTAAAAACACCTCCAAATCTTTAATTCTCCAAAAATGTTAACCATAAGTTAAAAAAAATTTCACGAAGCTTCCCCTCAAACTTAGCCCCGAGTATCTGATCTTGATCATAAGATACAAAACTTTAAATATTATAAAGACTAAAAACAAATTAAAAAAAATGATAAAACACAAACTTAAGATAATCTATAAACTAGATAAAACACACTTACCTTGAGTTTGATATTTTTCATGGATCAAACCAGACAGATCATTAACCGAAGAACCCTTTTCAGCTTTCCGTTACTTGACGCTCTAAACGATTGCTCAAAATTTTATATCATGTAAACTCACATCCAGTTAAAACATTTTAAGTGCTTAAAAATATGGTACATTGTTACCGTTATGTTTATCAGTCCCCACACCCAATTGTTCATAGCAAAACCTACCCAACCTCAGAGTTTATTGAGGATTCACAAACCCCCAACTTGAGGAACCATGCAATGCCACATAGACTACCACTTATTTTATAATTATCCGTTGATGATCAGGTCGGCCGCATAAGCACGCAGAGAAGACCAACAAAATAATTGACTTTATTTTCAACAATTTTTGATTTTCTTTTGACTTTTCATTTTTCTTTTTCTTTTTCTTTTGACTCTTTCTGTGGCGTTGTCATGTTAGCATAAACATGGTGTGTGAGAGAGTGAATACTAGGTAATACCACTCTCAACCTGTTTTTGCTGGGACTTAGTCTTTTAAACTATGTAAACTAGGATGGAAAGCTAAACACGTATAGAGTTTAAGATTATTGCACTTACATGGATGATCATAGTTTTTGATTTATCTTACCGAACATCATCTTTGAGACGTCTTTCACTTCTGCCTTACGCGTGTCAGTCTCCGATCGTCATGGAAATTTATATCACCTCCTACCGACTCAAGGCAAAACAAAAGACATCATAAAAACCTCAAACATATATTTTTGTATTTTCTGAGACAATTATATTTCTTCCCCTGTTTTTATGAGGCTTTTGAAAAACAAACACTATTTTTGGAAATTTCCTGATTTTTTTTTTATTTTTTATTTTTTTTTTATATATTTTTTTTATTTTTTTTTTAATTTTCTTAAAAGATATTTACAAACACAAATTGATCAGATCATTCCTCGAAGGCAATCATCCGAAGTCCTTCGACGCACATTTCAAAATTTGGTCGTGGGAGGGGTTTTGTGAAGATATCAGACACGTTTTGGTCTGAGCTTACCTTCTGAAGCTGAATCAACTCCCGATCATAACAATCACGTATGAAGTGTACCTTGATGTCTATGTGCTTTGTTTTAGAGTGATGAACGGGGTTTTTCACAATTTCCAGAGCAGCAGCATTATCACAGAAAATTGGAGTGTTAACGAATTCCATACCGTAATCCATGAGCTGATTCTGGATCCACACTACCTGTGAAGTACCGGCAGATGCGGCCACGTACTCAGCTTCTGCAGTTGATTTGGATACGGTATGCTGCTTCTTGCTCTGCCATGAGATGAGTCGATCGCCCAAATATTGACATCCTCCCGTTGTTGACTTCCGATCCAAGTCACTGCCTTCATAGTCTCTGTCAGAATAAGCATACAGTTGAAAGTCAGTGTTCTTTGGGTACCAAAGACCAAGCCGAGGCCTGCCCTTTAGATACCGAAATATACGTTTAACAGCATTCAAATGAGAAAGTTTAGGGTTAGCCTGATAACGAGCACACAAGCAAACTGCATGCATAATATCTGGCTGACTCGCTGTTAGGTACATCAGAGAACCAATCATTGAGCGATACATGAACTCGCTTACTGACTCCCCGTCTGCATCTGCTGACAAAAGAGGTCGGGATGCCATTGGAGTTGAGATCGGCTTTGAGTCTTGCATCTTGAATTTCTCTAGGATCTCATTCACATACTTGGCTTGATGAATAAGAATCCCAGATTCATCTTGTTTAACCTGCAAGGCTAGGAAGAAACTCATTTCCCCCTGATCGCTCATCTCAAACTTCTTCCTCATAATCTCTTCAAATTCGGTGCATAGATCTTCATTCGTTGATCCATAAATGATGTCATCCACATATACTTGCACCATTATAATATGATCGTCCACCCGTTTTCTGAACAACGTCTGATCCACCACCCCTCTAGTATACCCATTTTCCACCAGGTGTGTTGACAACGTCTCATACCACGTTCTTGGAGCTTGATGTAAACCATACAATGCCTTATCCAGCAGATACACATGATCTGGATGCTCCTCATCTATGAACCCAGGTGGTTGAGTCACGTACACCTCTTCATTCATCTCAGCATACAGGAATGCTGTCTTCACGTCCATCTGGTGCACCGTAAAATTCAGATAAGATGCAACCGCAAGAAATATCCGTATGGCTTCCAATCTTGCTACAGGGGCATACACCTCATCATAGTCAATTCCATGTATTTGGCGGTGACCTTGGACAATTAACCTTGCCTTGTTTCGAACGATTATACCCGTGTCATCTTTTTTGTTCTTGTACAACCAACGGGTGGGTATAACCTTCTTGTTATCTGGCCTCTTGACTAGCCGCCACACTCCCAGCTTTGAGAATTGATTCAATTCGTTGTGCATGGCCTCGATCCAGCTCGGATCTCTGAGAGCTACCATCACATTTGGAGGCTCAATCTGGGAGATAAAGCACGAGTACATGCAGACATTAATGTCTCCTGTGCGGCTTCTAGTTCTAACTCCTGACGTCACTGGTCCAAGAATATTGCTGACCGGATGGTCCTTGTTGATCCTTGAAACCTGAATATCTGGCACAGACACTGAAACAGGCAGATTAGAATTCACAAGATTATCATTTATATCACTAATACCTGAACCTTGTTGAATTTCTGAATCAACATCACACGTTCCTGAAGTTCCTGAAGCATCTGCGTTGACATCTGCGGTGACAGTTGTTGGAACTGGAACTGGGGCTTTATCACAGACTTTTTCAACAGAAGGTCTTGATTCAGAAGGCTGTGTGATAATCTCTTCTTCTTCCCCCAAATTATGAAGATCATTTGAAAACTTAAAACCCTCAAACAGAGACCCATAATTAAATATCCAATCTGGTCCAGTCCCTGCATCCGTCGGGTTGTCTTCAAGCCAGTCCACATTGAATGCTTCAATAATCAAGCCGGTGGTCTTGTTATAGACTCGATAAGCACTATTTCCTGAGTAACCAACGAAATAACACTCATCTGCTTTCGCCTCGAATTTCCCTACGTCGGACTGAATCAGCACCGTGCACGGACACCCGAAAGTCTTGAAATAACCCACTGTCGGCTTCTCTTTGTAGATAATCTGATATGGAGTTTTCTCATGACGTTTGTTCAACAAAACCCGATTTTGCACATAGCATGCTGTGTTGACTGCTTCAGCCCAGAAGAAGATTGGTAGTTTTGCTTCACACATCATCGTCCTTGCAGCTTCAATGAGTGTCCTATTCCTTCTCTCGGCTACTCCATTCTGTTGTGGAGTGTAGGGAGCACTAAACTGTCTCTCTATGCCTTTAGCCCCACAAAACATATTCAACTCAGCATTCTTGAACTCCGTTCCATTATCTGATCTGATAGCTTTGACCTTCTTGTTCAGCTGGTTCTCTATAAGTGTGACAAACTGCTTCACTAGGGCTGGAGTTTCATACTTGTTTGACAAAAAGTAGACCCAAGTGAATCGTGAGTAGTCATCTACAATCACGAGGCAGTAAGAGAACTTGCTGATGCTCTGAACTTGCATAGGTCCAAATAAATCCATGTGTAAGAGTTGTAGAACTGACGATACTGAATTAGCTATCTTTGGCCGATGTGGCAACTTGTGCTGCTTCCCCTTCGCACATGCCACACATTTTTCAACCGTTGAGAAGTCTTTAATCGGCAGCTTTCTGACATGCTCTCCCTTCGCGAGCTTGGTCAAATTCTTCATATTAGCATGCCCTAGTCGTCGATGCCACAACATAGCCAAATTTTCATTCTGCTTCGATATGAGGCATGCTTCTTCTGACGTTGGAGGTTTGCTCATGTTTAGAAGATATGAATTTGATCGTCTTGGAGTACGCATCAGTACGCACTCCTCGGGAATCTTCACACCAGGCTTCAAAATAATACATTTTTTTCGATTGAACATCACAGAATAGTCCTTGTCACAGATCTGAGACACACTCAGCAAACTGTGAGACAGTTCCTCCACATAGTGTACGTCAGAAAATGACAGATTTCCACTTCTCACCACTCCCTTCTTACTGATTCTTCCACCAACACCACCTGCAAATGATACACCACCTCCATTGAAGTCCTCTACATCTTCCAAAAGTGACAGATCTCCGGTCATGTGTCGGGAGCAACCACTATCAACGTACCAGAGATTGTTGATAGACCGTCTTGGCTGTCCCTACAAAAATCAGAAATCATTGAGATCCAGGTACCCAGGCCATAACAGATCTGGGCACACCTTTAGCATCAATGTAGTTAACTAGTTGGTGGATCATTTCAGATTTGAATTCAGACATATTTCCATTCTGAATGTTGACTTTTGGTTTCCAGGTGGTTGGTTTCTCTGGTTTCAACACAGTTGTTGATTTGTTCACTAACACAGGTTTCTTCTGTGGAGAAGTGACCTTTTTACCAGCAGGCTTTTTAACCGGTGTCCACTCAAGTTTTAACTTTGTATACACAAGTTGTTTCGTTTGGGTGACATTGTTTTGTTTCAAAACCTGTTGCTCGGCTTTCGCTTTGCCATTAGGTTGATTAATTCTTTTCACTTTAGCCACTTGTTTTTCAACAAATTCTGGTTTTGTCTTTTGGTAGACTCCTTTAGTTTGAAAAGTTTGTTTTGGAGTTCTGGTCACTTTCCATTTATCCACAACAGGCTTTGTCACAGGTGCCTTTGCGTTTGATACCTTAGACTGTTCAGTCTTCATTGGTTCAACACGCTGCTTCCCCTGAAACACAGCTTGTTGCTTCTGCTTTTGTTTCTGTTTTTTCACCTGTCATCATCTTTTCCAACATACTAGTCCGTGGATTTTGTGGATAGTATGGTTGGTAAGGTCTGTTCACACAGTTAGCTGCAAAATGTCCTGGCTTCCCACATTGAAAGCAATTCATGAGTCTAGGCCCATTGACATGGCTACAGAGGTATGAACGTCTTGGGTAAGACGACTTCCACTCTGGCTTATCATCCCATTTGTGTATGACACGTTGTTTTTCCTTATCCGATTGTGTAATTAAACAAAATTGATCCGATTTGGATTTGTTGGTTCTATTAAAAGCTGACACAACCTGGGGATAAGCAACGAAGTCTTTGGGCTTAGTCTCACGACCAATTTTTGTGTTAGGCACACGAATTTTAAAACCAGACACTTTTTCATTAGATTCTGAAACATTTTTTAACATCGATACAGCTACTTGTTTTGACTTGGATGTTTCTAGTTCTGACACAAGTGCCATTACATCATCCTTAGGTAAACATAAACTAGAACTATTAGAACTACTAGACGCATGACTCTCATCCACTCTCTGACACTCTTCATCCTCCTCAGAAATGTCATTGATTTCTACTTCATCTGCACAAGAAACAGATACATCAGAAGTACTCACACAGTTATTCATTGAAGTATTGGATGGGCCTGCTTCACATGGGTCTGTCATCACTCTATTCATTTTACCCAACCCATAAGTCATGTGTTTTTCATTCTCAATTTCCTCCTCAGTCAAAGGCTTCACTCCAACCAAGACACTATCTAAGGGAGGTCCTTCTTCATGCATTTCCGATGCCGATCTATCTATCTGATCCTCCTCTAAGATCATTCCTATGACATCTCTAGTTTTGTCTTGAGGAACAACATTCTTGGTAGCAAAGCTGATTCCTATTCCTCCTTTGTCCTTTCCCATTCTAACCTTAGTTATGCAATTGTCTAAGGATTTACTAGCCTGCAACATCCTTTTGCTTCTCATAAAGTTGATATCAAGTTTAACCTGCATCTCATTGTTCTTATGCTTAAGTTCTTCTATCTGTTTACTTAGCTCAGCTATTTCTAACTTAGCATTGTCATACAAATAGGCATTTTCAGTTGCAAGGTTCTTATACTTAGCTATATCTAGTTTCTGGGCTTTAACCTTTTCTTCATTCTTATGCCATCTACCCTTGAAAGAACTCTTTTCACATTTTACTTCAAACAATTCAGATTCAAAGTTTTTGCAATATTCTCTAAGAGTAGTAATTATACGATCACAAACAGAATTAGAACATACCTTGGTGTGATCTGCAGCCATGGCTTCATTCTCCTCAGGTTCCTCTGGTTCATCATCAGTGACCACAAAAGCATGCTCCTTTTCATCCTCATCATCATCCAAAGTTGTCATCATAGCATGCGTCAAACTCAGATCCTTCAGCTGTGGGGTCCAGTCATAGCCACCACCTTCTTGCACAACTAAAGCACTTGTCTCTGCCTTTCCCTTCCCATCAGCTGGCTTCTTCATCTCTGCTCTCTCCTTCCTTGGTTTGCTGCATTCCCTAGCAAAGTGCCCATATTCGTCACAATTGTAGCACCTAAGCTTCGTCTTATCAAACCCCATCCTGATCTTATCTTGATCCTTCCAAACATTTCGCCCCGTAGTAGCCATGAACTTTTTAGCCCTGAACACTGCCATAGCCATTTGCCAAGAGACGTCCAACATTTCCACGTCTTCTGGATTAATCTGATTAAGCTCCCCCGAAAGAATCTCAGAAGGAATTAGTGTTCCAGCCATTAACGCATGATAACTATTCATGAATCCCATACCCAGAGCAAAATTGGGATCGTTGTTAGCTTCAGAAGTATCGCCTCCACTTGAACCTGATTGGGGTTGTGCCACAACTGCCTTCGTTTGACTCATTGAACTTGATCCACCTGCTACAGCCTTTCCTTTCTGCTTCTCATCAACCTCTTCAGACAACAAAGCTTGATTCAACTTCCCCGCCAAACTTAGTGAACTTATATGATTCAACTCACGCTGCTTATCATCAATCATCTTGGACTTCAACTTGTTGATCATTTCATCCAAAGACAGTTCACTCAGTTTGTTGTTGTCCTTAATGATTGAAATGTTGGTGTTCCATGACTTAGGCAAACTGTTTAGGAGCTTCAAATTTTTATCTTCCAATTCCGGTTCCACTCCATAACTTGACATCTCAGCCATTAGAGAGACAAATCTTTGCACTTGTGCTTCAAAGGATTCACCCTGGATATGATTAAACAAATTGAACTTTTGCTTCAACATCTGCTTTCGACTTGCCTTGATGTCTGGGTTTCCCTCATAAGCCACTATCAAAGCATTCCACAGTTCCTTTGCCGTCTTGCAATGCTTAAACCCTTGAGCAATGTCCGGTGTTAATGCCATGGTCATTATCGCAAAGGCCCTTTCAGCCTTGTTACACCTCTCCCAGTCATCATCCTCAAATTCATCTTCAGTCTTTTTCTTTCCTGATTTAGGTCCTGCTTGATGAATAGGTATGTGTGGTCCATTTAGAACAGCTCTCCACAACCTTAAATCAACACTCTTCAAGTGGTTCTCGAATCTATATTTCCACTCTAAGAAGTTATCTGCCGAAGTTAGCCTTGGTGGACGAGTTATAGATCCGATCTCAAAGTCCAATTTCTGGTACATACTTGGTTCAAAGTCCATCCCGATAGCTTAGGAAACTTAAAACTAAAGTCTGAAAGTTCACAGAGTCTTGATTACGAAAAAACAGTCCCGATTACGATTACAGAAGCTGATTACGATCGGAAACCCTTGTTTACGATCCGATGAAATCGAGAACACCGAATCCGATAGAATGACTCGTAAACGCCGATTACGATAAGAGATTACGACTCAGTATGTCGTAAACTCTAATTACGATCAGTCTTGATCGTAAACACCGTTTGCGATTAGCCGATTCCGATAAGCAGAATCGTAAACCTTGATTACGACAAGGAAATGTCGTAATCTCCAAATGTACGACTCGTAATCACCAAAAGAACTGATCTTGAAGTCGTAAACTCCCTAAATGATGAAGATCTTCAAATGGAACACTCGTAAACGTCAAGAAACCCAGAAATGATGATCGTAAACACCAAATCTTGAAGAACACCAGCAGTAACAGTGATCGTAATCACCTGGAACTCCTTCAAAACTTCGAAACCAACCCAGAAACACAGAAAACCTTCTTGAATCAATACCGTGTGAGCCTCGAATCAATGATTCTTGGCTCTGATACCAATTGTAGGTCCGAGATCAAACCACCTCCACGATATCTAGCAAAATACGAGTGCGGAAACCTCGTACAAGCTTGATTCAAGAGAAATAGTAGAAGAATAGACTAGATCTATGATAAAGATGAAGTCTTGAATGATAAATCTCTACTATGAAGCTGATCGTAAACAAGCAATAAACAAGAAATCGTAAACTGCCTTTTGATTGAAAGAAAAGCTTGAATACAAAGAAAGACAAATGGGTTTATATACAACCCATTCCCTAATCGTAAACCTAGCAGGCCCAAGAAGCCCAAATCGTAAGCTAGACTAGTCCAATTACAAGACAAATAACTAGCCCAAATCAAAACTAAGAAAGCCCAATTACAAATGTTCATGCCTTAAATAAGCCTAGCCCAACAGTACCAAACAAAAAACAAAACATATGTTATATTGTACAGGGCCCTAACAAGTGGCAAGAACAATTCGACCATTCCCATACTATAAAATCTTCACCTACTATCTCACTTACCTACAATATGAATCAAAACAGAGTCAACAACAAAAGTTTTTGGTGAGCCATAGCTATAGACTCCAGTTATTAAACATTTTTCAAATACTTGTGCCTGCTATTAATGACAAGTCACACCTAAGGTCAAACAGCAATCTAGAGGGTACGACATGAATCTAAGCATGAATCTGACCCACTTTCATGTTACAAATATATAAATTATATTCCCCCTAACTTTCACTTAAGCTAGAGTATCTAGCAAATATGGACCACCATCAACTATACCGGCCGCTATAGTCACTTATATGCCTCGGGGTAATTACATACCTAAATGACCCAAGATTTTATTAATGGGCTCCTAGTGATTAACAACAAGTAATTCACAACTTGTTAGAACAAAAATTTAAGTGACTGACGCCATCAAATCTGTTTACCGAAGCATTTGACTGAAGAATCCATGTGAATCGATTTAGAGACTGGGTTGTGATGATCGAGGCTTACAAGATTGGACCGAAGACCGTTTTCTGGAAAAGTCAACCGTTCGGGTCAACGGTCAACGTAAAAGTCAACGGAAGATCGGTTCGAACGAGTCAAGCTTCAGATTAATTAAATCAACTTTGATTTAATTAATATTTTACGTTATTTACCTTTCTTGTAATTTTCAGTTATTTTATGTTTTTCTGTTGTTAGTCACCCTCACTATATATAGTGAGGGTGCCCATTACAAGTAAAGGAGTCTCCGAATGTGGAGATGATGAATTTCTTGTAGAATGTGAGATTTCCATTCTAGAGAGAGAGTGAGTCATGGTTTCTAGAGAGAGTGTGTTCTTCATGATTCATTGATTGCAATCTTTCGATTAATGAATTCATTCGATTTGTTCATCTTTCTTCTTATGTTGATTATCTATGATTCATCATCATCATCTTCTTCATTTGTTTTGAGTTTTCGAATCCGAACTCGTTCTTGCTCAAGATCGAGATTCTCGTAGTGAAAATCGGTCCTAACAAATGGTATCAGAGCGGGTACCGATCAGATTCATCTCACCGTGAATCTGGTCACTCGAATCTGTGATTTTGAGCTTGAATGGTGAAGATGAGAAAACTTAGTTTTTAGAGACTTTTTTTCTATTTTTTCTTCATTTCTGGATGGATTCTGATGATATGGATGATAGATTCATGTTTAGGAGTGCATCAGGATGTTATTTAGTGTTCTACATCTTCAGATTTGGTGGAGAAATGAAGATCCGAAGCTATTTTTGGAACTTTGAAGTTTTTCCCGTATTTGAAGATTTTGAAGATTTTTGAGTTTGATTCTTCGTTTTCTGGGCATTTCTTCATGGATTTGGATGATATGAGGTATGATTCTCAGTGGAAAACGCATTCCGGATCCATTGGAAGCATCCGTTTCGTCTGAATCTCAACGGTTTGAGTGGATCTGGAAAAACACACACTGACGGTGTAACTGTGTGTTCTTCGTGTTCTTGAAGATTTCCAGAAATTTGAAGACTGTTTTGATCCGATTAGCTACTGTTTATGGGTTGTTGGTGGCCACAATAGTCTCGTGAATGGTTTAGCTTCATATCTCGTGCATCATTACGGGTTTTCTTATCATTTTTGGGCAGATTCGAGTTCATCAAGTAAGTATTCATAGTGTTCATCGATTTTCCAGAATTGTTCATCAGTATTGAAGTTATGAAGATTGCCTTAGCGAACTTGTTCAAGTCTTAGCGGACTTGTTCTCCTCTTAGCGAACTTCATCACTGTTTAGCGTACTTGAAGTATACCTTAGCGAACTTGAGTCCTTAGCGGACTTGAGGAAAGTCTTAGTGAACTTCTCTACCCTTTAGCGGACTTCTGGTAAGCTTTAGCGGACTTGGGAGGTTAGCGGACTTGTTTCTGGGTTTTCGTTCGAGGTCGTTTCAGAGAGTTTTGTTCGTACAGGGTTGTAGAGGACGTCGCTACGAGTTCATCCGTATAAGAATCGCGAATTTTCATCAAGTATTCGCTGAGATATGGGCGGAACACGCTTTTCCGGCGACTGGTTACGTTTTTCCGATCAGGTCCGGCAATATTAGGGTTTTAAGGGGGTCGGACGAATTTATTTGAGGATGATGATGACGTGGCGACCATGTATTGGTTGCAAAGGAATGTCTCTCTCCTGCTTTTCACGGTCAACCCCAACAGTCCTTTTTCGTTGTCGAACCTCTATTGGTGGAGAGGGAATGTAGCTGGGACCCGCCTGCTCAAAATGAGACGATGAGAGGCATTTTCTGTTGCTCTCCTATTGGTTGCTGGAAGTGGCGCGTGGGCCCCATTGGAAAGAATGTGCCGTTGAAAATTTTGGAGCATTGTTGCGCGTGGGCCCCGCCTGCACACAAGAATATGTTGAAGGCTGGTGCGCTACCACTCTCTGATTGGCTCTTTCACCAATCACACGGATCAGCCTTGTTCAGCCTTTGGATCCCCTTAATTGTAACCGCCGGATCAGATTTCTGGAGGAATTCTGATTGGCCAGAAATAAAACACAAGGATTGTGCTTGTTGGAGGGATTTTCTCTACTAATTAATTATTTTCTGCATTATTTTCGTTAAATGCGGGGATTTTTCTATTCAATCTTTTTACGAGATTAACGGAGATGACACCGCGACGGAATTTGCGAAAATATTTTATTAGTCGCGGATTTATTCTATTTTATTGGGGTTCTCGTTTATTGGCGTCGCGCGTAACGTTTGCTATCGATCACTGACGGGTTAGCTTTATTATCCGGTTAATTACTCGGCTTTCTCGTTATATCTCACGGTTTATTTTTAGTGGATGCAGCGCTGTCGTCAACTAACCGGATTAACTGGAATCTCAGTTAAATATTGGAATTTATCCGATTAAATCTCTCGGATGACCGTTTATTGAAGAAATTTAACAGTTTATTTAATTTTCGCATCCAACCTCAGTCAGCGGATTATTCACAACTGTCAGCATCCGGCTTCCGGTTTTTCGCAAGATTGTCCGATTTCAAGATTTTTTATCCGGTTTCTCTAGGCAACCGATCGCGACAGTTCGACTCTCCGCATCTTATTTTTCCGCTTCCGCATCTGATGTTTTCAGAGAGATTTAGAGAAATAGGGGGAATTATTATGAATTTGGATATCGGGTCGACTATCAGAAGTTAGAGCATGTTCGGTGTCAAACTGTTTTATCTGATTCAGTTTGTTGCGGTTTTGACTCCGAGATGTAGCATTTTCTCAGTATTGTACCCGACCGTGTGAACCGAGTGAACTGCAGCACTTAGATCTCGAACTGAGCAACGAGAACAGAAGAAGCTTATTCAGAGGGGGGATCTCTTCGACAGATTGTCTCCGGTTTATCAGTTTCTCATTGAAGATGTACGGCAGAGCGATTCTTCAGCAGTTGAACAGATTTGAAAGCGTCAGTCAAGGGGGAATTGTTAGAACTTAAAATCTATGTGACTGACGCCATCAAATCTGTTTACCGAAGCATTCGACTAAATAATCCATGTGAATTGATTCAGAGACGCGGGTTGTGATGCTCGAGGCTTGCAAGATTGGACCGAAGACCGTTTTCTAGAAAAGTCAACCGTTCGGGTCAACGGTCAACGTAAAAGTCAACGGAAGATCGGTTCGAGCGAGTCAAGCTTCGGATTAATTTAATCAGCTTTGATTTAATTATCAATTTACGTTATTTGCTTTACTTGTAATTTCGTTCATTTGTCGTGTTTTTCTGTTGTCAGTCACCCTCACTATATATAGTGAGGGTGCCCATTACAAGTAAAGGAGTCTCCGAATGGGGAGATGATGATTTTCTTGTAGAGTGTGAGATTTCCATTCTAGAGAGAGAGTGAGTCATGGATTCTAGAGAGAGAGTGTTCTTCATGATTTCTTGTAACTAATCATTCGGTTATATGAAATCATTCGATTTGTTCATCTTTCTTCTTATGTTGATTATCTATGATTCATCATCATCATCTTCTTCATTTGTTTTGAGTTTTCGAATCCGAACCATGTTCTTGCTCAAGATCGGGATTCTTGTAACAAAACAAATGAAGAAGATGATGATGATGAATCATAGATAATCAACATAAGAAGAAAGATGAACAAATCGAATGATTTCATATAACCGAATGATAATTACAAGAAATCATGAAGAACACTCTCTCTCTAGAATCCATGACTCACTCTCTCTCTAGAATGGAAATCTCACACTCTACAAGAAAATCATCATCTCCCCATTCGGAGACTCCTTTACTTGTAATGGGCACCCTCAATATATATAGTGAGGGTGACTGACAACAGAAAAACACGACAAATGAACGAAATTACAAGTAAAGCAAATAACGTAAATTGATAATTAAATCAAAGCTGATTAAATTAATCCGAAGGTTAACTCGCTTGAACCGATCTTCCGTTGACTTTTACGTTGACCGTTGACCCGAACGGTTGATTTTTCCAGAAAACGGTCTTCGGTCCAATCTTGCAAGCCTCGAGCATCACAACCCGCGTCTCTGAATCAATTCACATGGATTATTTAGTCGAATGCTTCGGTAAACAGATTTGATGGCGTCAGTCACATAAATTTTTGTTCTAACACAACTGATATAACACATACATCAACGGCAGAGGTAATATTAAAATAGTTAAACAGATTCATATAACCTGTCACACCCCCCCCCCCCTCCGCCACACCCTTTGAACTAGCTTAGAAGTTTTTGTGTGACTAGCTGAAGATGTGACATGTCTTACAACATGTGGTGGAAATTCCTCAGATAAATCCACATCTTCAATAGTTACTTCATTTGACTTATCAAATGATGAGAAAATTTCCGCGGACCTATCCATATTTCTAACATGCATCACATTGTTCACGGAGGCATTTAGTTTAGACTATAAGAAAACACAAAGTTCACAGAAGTTGGGGTCGGGTCTGGAGAGCGTTCTACACCGCCTCCCAAAACTTAATGGGTTGACATATGAGCATTTACAGAAAAATTAGAAGTCCCGCCATGACATGCCATGGTAAGAAACTACGGTCGTCCAAGGATACAATATAGGAAAATGAGGGCTTTTGATAGCTCGTCTTTGTTAACGTTTAACCAGATCTTACTTTTTGTTTAAGATGAATAAAGTAAGAAAAGAAAAATAAAACAAAGATAAAATGGGATTTAAGCGTAGACAATCAAAGAAAATATCACTTGGGAGACTTACCAGTTGCGCGGTTGATAGCCTGTTTAATTATAATCTTTCCTTAAGATTGTTGCAAACAGACGAATGGACTACCTTTCAGCCTCAAATCCACCCTTATGTTCCTCCCGTTAATCACCCAACTGGTATGAATCCTAGTTGTAAGTGTGTTGTTAGTAACAAATATAGTCTACGTGAATGCCATTTAGTTGCAGGGCTTATAGTCAAACTAGTTACACTCGAATACATTGTCATGAACCAGCAGAGGAACAACCCATCCATCGGATTAATTTATTATGAAAAGATATTTATAAGGGACTAAGGCCTATTTCCTCCATGTACCGCTCCCGCGTATACATAGGCGGTCATAACCAAAACCAAGTTCACCACCGGATCTACGCGGTGAAAAAATATTACCAACCCTTCATCCCAACCATTACCTTCAGATCGCACATGTATGAAAACCGATATTTCTTACATAGACATAAAACACTTGAACGTATTGCTTTGCATGGGAAGCGAGTCACCATAAGGATCATGCATCGTCCCCTAGTCGGGTGTCACGGGTCTGACTAATGAGCTTTCGTCTCTTCAAAAGGTCCACAATACACAAGATACATTTGTTTAAAAGGGTGACAATACACTTTCAATATAAAGAGTTTTCATAAAGTTATTCATACATATCTTAAAGTGAGCTTATAAACTCAATTTATCAACTCTCCAAAGGCTCGTTTACCCCCAACTGAGCGTAAGAGTTTAGCCAATAATGACCATAAAGATTTGCATGACAAGATATGAGTAGTTCATAGAAAAACTTTAAACAAAATCTAATTAAGTTAATACTTCTTACAAACTTTGATGTCGAATGCTTAAAAACACCAAGTGGTTCAACTGAAAATGAAAATATAATCTAGAGGGAAAAGAAAGAATTAAGCTCCTTGTAAATGGAGCTTCGACCGCCTTTTATAGGAAAAGTTGGGGTTGGGCACGAGCTGTGCCTGGTCAGGAACACTGGTTGTGCTTGGCAGGTGATCTACATGGGATATCCTTGTCGGTGAACACGGGTCGTGCTGGATCAGGAGTATGGATCCTGCTTGTTAGTAATCAGGGACATGGATCGTGCTACATCAGTCAGAGAAGTCAACTTCCAGAAGCTTTGCTGAGGTGTAACACGGGTCGTGTTCCAGGTGTGGCACGGGCCGTACTTGAGGCCATTTTTCACAGAAACTTTATTTTTCTTCGTTTTTAGCTCCTATTGTGATTTTGTCTTGGATTAGTCAGAAAACTAAAAAGAAATCAATATGGCATTTTTTTCTATAATAGTAGTCAGAAATAACCCCAAATGTGGGGAATATTTGATATTAATTTATGTATAATTTGATGCATATCAAACATCCCAACACATTAACTTTTTCTTGTCCCCAAGCAAAACTCTATAATATCGGGGCCCGACACATCCGGAAGTTTTAACTTATTCGTGTAGTAAAGATTTCGGGCACTTTAAAAATCATTCCTTCATTTATTCTTAACTTATATTCCATTGAATTTTTACATTCCCCTTTTATTGACATATAAGCTATTATGAAAACCCTACTTAAAGTTTAACTTTATACAAACATATACATACTCGTATGCGATCACTCAACTCTCAAGTTAGTGTACGTGTTAGTTTTAGAGTGAACACTCATACCTAGGTGAAAACGAGTAGATAGCATAAGTTTGACATGAAATCGGACCTCTAAAGATCTCACTGGAATTTATATACTTATCACGAGGGCTTAAAAGGGTAGGCTTGAAGTTAGGGTATGGATATTTGGTTTAAAAGGGGTGAAAAATGCAAAACATCGGCCTCTTTAAAATCCATCGTGACTTTATACAAAAATAAGGGGCTTAAAAGAAAAAGGCTATAAGGCTTTGGGGGTTTTATGCAAATAAATTTACGGTTTTAGAAACGAAAAGGGATTAGGCTCAAAGGGGTTAAGTAGGGGGATATTTTTAAAGGTAGGAAAATATAAAGAGGTGAGGAATAGAAAAGGGGTTTAAGTCCAAAGTGCCTGTTGATACATGAAAATGGCAAGATGTTGGATCAGACTGAAGAAATCAGAAGACAAAGACAAGATTCAAACTCGCTTAGCCGAACCCACCCGAACCTGGACGAACTAGCAATCGAACTGCCAGTTTGGACAGAGTCTAGTTCAGGTGATCGAGCATTTATTATAAATAGTAGGTTTGTGTTAGAATTTTGTAACTGAGCGTCTTAAGTGTGTGTTTCTTAAGGTGTTTTCTATATTAGAGCTCTGAGTCTTTTGTATGTTCTGAATCATTGATCTATAAAAGATTGAGTTCGTATTTACATCGTTTGTATTGTTTCGTTTACTAAAATGACTTGAGGTACGCACGATCTGACTTCCCGCTCACTTATAGTGCCTCAATCATATAAATATATGTTCCCAGCTTTCTCCATTTTGGGATGTATAACCGTGTCAAGTTTAACCTCTACCGAATTACGTGGTTAGTCTTAAGGTTCAAGAAGGAAAGAGCATGGCTATGTGCATGCTGCATAGGCTCAAATCCTCACAAAAATTAGGGAAAAGGAAAAATATAAGTTTACAAAGATTAGACTTTTTCTAGTTTCCATAAAAGTAAATATTTCAAGTTTAAAAAAAAAATCAAATTCAATGGATTTGGGTTTAGATATTTAGAGGATTGAGTTTTTATGACACGACTTCTTTGAAAACATGAAAATTTTCAAATTTTAGGGCAGTACGGAAGTTATTTTTTCAAGAGAGTTTTGTGTAACGCCTGAATATGGACAAAACAAAGATTCATATCCCCAGGAAAATCATATCCCCACACATAAAATTGCACATTTTCCTCAATTCGCCAAAGTGTATAAAAAAATAAGGACAATATGAAAAATGAAATGTTAGGGTTAGGAAAATCTAGCAGAGTTTCCTTTGTAACTGGACATTTTTACCCGTGGAATGACAATCACGCCATGCCTTCTGATTTCTTGGTCCATATGTTGGTCTATAAAGGCCTGCCAAATCCATGTTTGTTGATTCTCAAATAAAAGAAAGTTAAACTAAAATAGATTAACATATAATTATAAAAAGAGTTCTAAAAATACACATTAATCTGAACTTTAAAATAACATACTAGAAGGAATTAGCTGAGGGCCCATTCCCTATCATCATAAGATCATATTCTACTTATTCTAAAACCTACTGATCAACCATTCCTACTGCAACCTACTACTCCTCGCTGGCCATCTGATGAGGAAGCAAAGGCTCCTCTTGGCGGTCTTCCAAGCTGATGATGAAGTCATCACGGAAGTCAACACTTGAAAAAACAGTGTTTTCTCCAACTTCCCTCTTCTAGCCAAGGTGCATCCGAGGGAACCAAAGGCAGAGGGAGGTAAGATGCTAGCCTCTTGGATAAGTCTGCAAGGTGACTTGCCACCACCTTAAACCCTACAGTCAAAAAGTTGACGCTTTCGTTTAGGACCAATTCTTGCTCTTTTATTTCCACAACCTCCTCCTGAGTTCTTTGACAGTAGCATACTAGGGATGCCACAATTGATGAATCTCGTACGGGTTATGGAGCCAGTTATGTCAAAAGAAATTACGATTTTTAACTTGGCTAAATCTGGAGCACGGCCCATGCCTAAAGGGCAGCACGGATCGTGCCTATCATTCTGTTCCTTTTTTACAGCAAGTTTTGCTCAATGGTGCATCATACATGAGTACTAGATAAGTGTTTTTTGTCACATTTTGGATCCAAATGAGCCATAGAGGTTAGAATCTTGATTAAAATGAAGAACTACGTGCAAAACTTGTTTTGTTTTCAAGATTCAAACCCACTTTTGGTGCCAAAACCTCAATCTAGAGCTCTTGCATGAGTGTTGAACATCAAGTTCATGCACAAATGTAGAATAAGGATGAAGATGAAAATAAATTTTCATAAAGAAATTTCCTTACTTGGTATAGGTGCAAAAAAGGGGTCAAAAGCTACTTTGGGTGCTTCCAATTCGCAGGTGGATAGGGACAAGAGGACTCTTAAGGGCTGTTCCCATTCGTATACTGTGAAGCTGTATGAGCATGACCCATGTCGACAGAGGGGCACATGTCATGTTGTGTTGTCAGTATATGACCCGTGCTTAAGTGGGCACGACTCGTGTCTTGGCCTTTTTACGTGGAAACTTTGAAATTTGGATTTTATAATTTAAAAACATGCAAAAATAAAGGATAGACGACCTATGTTTATTTATGGGTCCTAGGCCAGACCCGTGGACTCACTCTGCTTGTCCACCTCAAATGAAAGAATTACTTCATGGGGGCTAGGAATTCCCTCATAGAGTTTGAGATGGTGGCCATTGACTTTATATGGGGGATGTGATGAGTCGGATTTGAACAAGAAAATGGTCAAGTTAAAAATGGTAAATACTGAGTGACTAAACCACACACTAGGACAAGCGTACCCGTCGTATGCAATGTAGTATCAATAAGTACCGAGTATCAATCCACGGACGCGTAATCAGACTCCCGATAATGTATCATAACTACTATTTAACCGATGCAATTGGAAAGATTTAAGAAAAGTAAAGAAACAAATAACCAAGTAACTAGAATAATTAAGGAATCAAAGCAACGGGATCTAAGGTGAAATTCAGATGAGAAAAAGGGTACTACCTGGTAAGGAATCCTCTGGGCCTAAAATTAATTTTAAAATTAACTAATCCATGCGACACTCCCTTCAAATGACAATTACCCGGATAACTAAGACTATAGACACATCCTCGCTATCTAGGCAATCCTGAAATGAAGTTCGGGCAGCTAACTTGATTGTTGAAGCTAAGGAGTCAAAACCGCTTCGGTTAAAGCAAATCAGACTCACACGAAACACAAGCCACTCGAGAGGTCTCTCAAAATGGATCGTATAACGTGGTAGAAATCTAAATTGGAGTCAATGGAACCTAGGCAATGCTCAACACGTACAAGAGGGTTAAAACCTTAAGTTCTCAAGTATTCTAACCTACCGACAATGTCAAACAACCACCTAGTGTGCTAAACAAATTGGTCAATTCAATTCAACACAAATATCATGCAAGATCAGCCTCAAATCATAATTGCAAGATCATGTAGAAGGTCTCCTATCATGCATTTGAACAAAGACTAATAAAAGTCAAAGCAAACAATGATCAAATCACTAATTAGGTTGAAGTTCTTCAATCCTAAGCAATCTAATCACATCAAGCAATCACAACAGAGGATAAACATGCTAATATGATCATTCCATCAATCCAAAACAGATTTTATAACCTCAACATCAATTCACATGGAAAAGTCAAAGCAAAAGTCAACAAAAACCCAAATTCAATCCATTACCAAGTAGTACTAAGAAATCTAGCCTATCATCATGAATCTAAACATGAAACAACTCATATCTGAGATAAACATGTCAAAACAATCAAGATCTAGGAAGAAATCTAAGAAGGATGATGAATCTCAAACCGAAATCTTCAATTCTTCAAGCTTTTCCTTCCAAATTCCTTGCTCCTTTGGCCTTGATCTCTTTAAAATCGTGCTTAGAACCCTCAAAATATGTAATCTGATCGGAATGGTAGAGTCCTCTCCAAGAAAAACGGTCTCTCCCATTTTATAAGGGTTTATGAGGGTTTTTAGTATCTGGTCGACGATGAGGACCGTGCGCAGTGTGTGAAGAAGATCCATGTAGTCCTCATGCCTCATCTGACAGATTCATGAGGACCTCGAGAAGATTTCTGAAAAGGACCCACGCGGTCCTCATGGATGCAAAATCAGCAAAAATGATAGAAAAATTCCTATCTTTCAAATCCGCTCACCACCAAGCCTCCACTTCCTTGATTCCAACCAAAATCAACAAACGACCCGATCAAAACCTGTTTTCCATAAATTATACAATTAAGCACCAAAATCCAATAAAACTTAATCAAAACTTGGTTAAAAATGCGGGAATTCGATAATATAAATATATCCAAAATGCAACGCATCAAATATCCCCACACTTAACCCTTTTTCGCCCCTGAAAAACTCCGCAACGAGATCATAACCGAAATTTTCGACCCAATTATTCTAAACTAAACCTAACACTAAACTCTACTCATGCCCTAAAGGTGATCACCGGTATTTCGGTCCGAATAAACCCAACCGCCGAAAACTGGAGCCCCTGAACATGCTTTATTCAATTTTATTACCAATTATGGGTCCCACACTATCAGATTCGCAACTCAGCCTAATCCCATCTCAAAGCATGAATCAGCACGGGCCAAACAGGATTAGGGTTTTTCCCGCCACAATTGAATAAACTATTCATGATTTGGAGATTGTGGATAATGAATGGATGGAATGATGGGTGAGCTTGAATTGAATTTATTTATTTATTCCTAAAACTAGGGCGAGTCTCCACCTGACATTACATCTCCTGAGTCCCCATCCCGAGAGGTAGTAAGCAGGCTTTGACCCTCGCACACAAAACCACATCACCCCAATAGATCATCTCCGGAGTCACTATCCCTAGAGGTAGAACGTAGGATCAGCGAATTTTGTGCACTTTATTCGTTTTTTTAATAAATAAAATTCAAAACAAGCTCAAGATGGATGGATGGGTGGGGCGCCACTATTTCTCGGATTTAAGGAACCTAGGCAATGCTCAACACGTACAAGAGGGTCAAAACCTTAAGTTCTCAAGTATTCTAACCTACCGACAATGTCAAACAACTACCTAGTGTGCTAAACAAATTGGTCAATTCAATTCAACACAAATATCATGCAAGATCAGCCTCAAATCATAATTGCAAGATCATGTAGAAGGTCTCCTATCATGCATTTAAACAAAGACTAATAAAAGTCAAAGCAAACAATGATCAAATCACTAATTAGGTTGAAGTTCTTCAATCCTAAGCAATCTAATCACATCAAGCAATCACAACAGAGGATAAACATGCTAATATGATCATTCCATCAATCCAAAACAGATTTTATAACCTCAACATTAATTCACATGGAAACGTCAAAGTAAAAGTCAACAAAAACCCACATTCAATCCATTACCAAGTAGTACTAAGAAATCTAGCATCATGAATCTAAACATGAAACAACTCAAATCTGAGATAAACATGTCAAAACAATCAAGATCTAGGAAGAAATCTAAGAAGGATGATGAATCTCAAACCGAAATCTTCAATTCTTCAAGCTTTTCCTTCCAAATTCCTTGCTCCTTTGGCCTTGATCTCATTAAAATCGTGCTTAGAACCCTCAAAATATGTAATCTGATCGGAATGGTAGAGTCCTCTCCAAGAAAAACGGTCTCTCCCTTTTTATAAGGGTTTATGAGGGTTTTTAGTATCTGGTCGACGATGAGGACCGTGCGCAGTGTGTGAAGAAGATCCATGCAGTCCTCATGCCTCATCTGACAGATTCATAAGGACCTCGAGAAGATTTCTAAAAAGGACCCATGCGGTCCTCATGGATGCAAAATCAGCAAAAATGATAGAAAAATTCCTATCTTTCAAATCCACTCACCACCAAGCCTCCACTTCCTTGATTCCAACCAAAATCAACAAACGACCCGATCAAAACCTGTTTTCCATAAATTATACAATTAAGCACCAAAATCCAATAAAACTTAATCAAAACTTGGTTAAAATGCAGGAATTCGATAATATAAATATATCCAAAATGCAACGCATCAAATATCCCCACACTTAACCCTTTTTTGCCCTTGAAAAAGTCCGCAACGAGATCATAACCGAAATTTTCGACCCAATTATTCTAAACTAAACCTAACACTAAACTTTACTCATGCGCTAAAGGTGATCACCGGTATTTCGGTCCGAATAAACCCAACCGCCGAAACCGAAGCCCCTGAACATGCTTTATTCAATTTTATTACCAATTATGGGTCCCACACTATCAGATTCGTAACTCAACCTAATCCCATCTCAAAGCGTGAATCAGCACGGGCCAAACAGGATTAGGGTTTTTCCCGCCACAATTGAATAAACTATTTATGATTTGGAGATTGTGGAAAATGAATGGATGGAATGATGGGTGAGCTTGAATTGAATTTATTTATTTATTCCTAAAACTAGGGCGAGTCTCCACCTGACATTACATCTCCTGAGTCCCCATCCCGAGAGGTAGTAAGCAGGCTTTGACCCTCGCACACAAAACCACATCACCCCAATAGATCATCTCCGGAGTCACTATCCCTAGAGGTAGAACGTAGGATCAGCGAATTTTGTGCACTTTATTCGTTTTTTTTTTAATAAATAAAATTCAAAACAAGCTCAAGATGGATGGATGGGTGGGGCGCCACTATTTCTCGGATTTATTTTCATAAAAAGATCATAATGTGCCAGGTTATCTCCAAATCATACACATTTTATTCAAAGGAGGTACCTCTTAGCTTATTCAACAGTTTCGGCTTTGCTACTACACTAAAGGTGGGAACCCACAATATTTATTTATTTATTTATTTATTGATTTAAGTAGCGAAATCAGGATTTTTAAGCTTTCGGAAATCAACTGGGCCTACCAGCACATCACTACTTAGGCGTGCTTTCAAACTTAATTAAATTATTTATTTACAATTTTTTTTAAATATTAACAATGAATGCATAAATGGCCACAACTTCGGTTTTTCAATCATTTCTCATTTTAATGCAGACAATTTCGAAAATTATTAATCAATTTTCTGTTTTCTTCAACCGTTCCCCTCCCCACACTTGAATCGGACATTGTCCCGAATGTACGAGAAAACAATATAAAGCAAAAGGGCGAAGGGAATAGAAAACTCCCCTGATCGATGATATGCAGCTCTAGACTGATATGGTGCCAGAATTGCTTGCTAATAAACCGTGGGGGCTTGACAAATCTTTGAAATGCAGAAACAACAAATCTCGACCACGGGTGCCAGAAATGTGTCCTGACGATGCTCTAATGCTCAAAAAATGGAAACAGCTCTCGACAAATGCCAGAACTGCCTCAGCAAATCACCATCACAAATACAGAATAAAGCATCAATCATAGCATAGCAACATATACATCAATAAATGTATTCAACATGTACACCCAACCCTTATACACAAAAGCTCGAGTTTGTAAATAAAGATAAGTACATGATAAGCAAATGAAATATAACTCGGTGAGGGAAGGGTACAGCCAAATGATCACGAAGGTGGGCCTGGTGGTGGCGGTAAGCGGACTCCGGGAATCCCGGCAGCAATCGTAAGAAGAGCCTGGGTCATCCATAGGAAAGTCTGCCTCAAATCAGCAACCTCAGTCTGGAAAGTCTGCCGTAAATCTGCAACATCAGCCTGTAAAGTCTCAATGGCCTGGCTCTGCTGCTGAACGAGCTGTAAAAGCTGTGTCTGGGTGGTGGTGGCACGAGGGCGCGACCTCGACTCTGCTGCTCCCTGTGGTGGTCTGGCAGCGTCAGCCGCCTGCATGCGGCTTCTGATGGCGCGAACCGGAATGCCCTGCCCTGGTAATCTGATGCGAGTAACGGGTCGGGGCACAGGCTGTACGAGGATCTGTGGCTGCGCATCATCAGCAGCACCCTTTGGGACCTCAGCCGGAATCTGAATCTCACTAATGGCCATCAAACGAATACCTCTATCTGGGGTAGGCTCAACAATGATCATGCCGGCGATGTGGCCGACATCTAAAATGGATGACCGGGCCTCCACGACCTCGATAAGCACCTGCCCCGCAGGAATCTGATCTGGCTGGCGAGCATCGGGGAGCAGCCCATAACTCTCAGCAAAGCGTGTGACATATGATGCCCCACCGATACCTCCACTCGCACTAACGAAAGCCTGGCGCTGGAGAAATGATGCAAGCGCATGCGCGAGATGGTAATCGACACCCCGGATAAGTGAATATAGGAATCGGGCATCGATCATTGTCACCTTCTCGACGCTGACCTTCCGAGCGGCTATAGTACGAGAGATCACTCGGTGAATGTAACGGTGGAAAGGGTCATAGAACCAGGACGCTTTCGTCCCAGACCCTAGGGTGCCACAACCAACGGTCGGCCACCATTGTGTGAGAAGTGGCGAATCAAAATCAGTGGCCGCCTCGGTAAAAACTGCCTGTGGTATCTCATCCCGGACATAAATACCCGCCCGAATGCCAAAGTTTTCTAAAGAAAGCCTCCTCAACTGACCTCCGAGCCTAAATGTAATCGCACCCTCCGAATGTCCAAGAGACGGCCCCAGGGAGGTGGCAGCATGTCCCTCATCCTCTGCTCTAGACTATGGAGAAAAACTCTAAGGGAGGTGGCAGCATGTCCCTCATCCTCTGCTCTAGACCAAGTATCTTCAGCAGCTGCCAATCGATGGTGCGGAGGTGAAGGAAAGGAATAGTAATCAGCGATCTCAGCCTCTCGTATCCCACGGAGTCAGGATGAAAACGTAGCCAATGGTGGGAGTGGAGTGGCACGTAATCAGCTACATCCACTCGGACAGGCTCTTCGTCCACCGGTAATGGCATCATATCAGTCAGTGGTGGTGGAGGCGGAGGCTCCGACGCTTCCTCAACCGGTCTAGCCTTGCGTTTTCCGCGCGATGTTGAAGCTTTCCCCATACCTGCAACTTCTCAACATACAAAAGTTAGAACAATGAATAACATGAGAAAATGGAAAAACGGGCTTCAGAAAGGCTGAAATATATGGCAAATCAATAAAATTTGGTCAAATACAAATTTGCGGGAATGGAGATTGAGTACCCGACAATTTACATTAACCAAAACCAACCAACCCGTGCGAAACCCTAACACGAACCGCCCAGTTGTCGTTTATGAAGTCGACGGTTCGCGTGTCAAGTCAATGAGAATCAGAAATCAAGGCTGCGAATCGTCAGAATGGAAATTGAGTACCAACGAATCATAGTCTTGAAATCTGAAGAAAAGCCCTCAAATGATCGTCCTACGGGCCGCTGGAATGGAGATTGAGTACCAACGGCCCGCATTACGGTAAAATCTCTTGAAAATTAGGCATGACCTGTTCGTAAAACGGACAAAACCAACATCACTTTGGGTGTTCCAAATCAATCAATAGCAGACAGGCAAGTCAGACAGGCATAAACGAGTAACCAGAATGAGAATACATGAAATTAAAACTAAAATACCTAAAAGCAAGAAAGAAATAACGAGCAAAAAAATTAAAGCCTAAAGTAACGAACCTACAAAACAATAGAATTAAACAAGCACCTAAAAGAGAACCTAAACGATGAACATAGGCTGCGGGATATTTGTGTCAATTAAGACCTTCTTCCCAGGATGCAGAGGATCAAGTACCACTTCTTTGACCACCTGTTCCCTTGCTTCCAGGATGTCCCTAGTCTTCTTCTGTAATCGCTATCCTTGGCGACTTTTTGCGAAACTCTTCATCGAGGATGTGTAGCATTCTTTGGCTTCTTGCTACTCACTATGGATTGTGACTACCCCCCCCCCCAGGGTGTTGGTAGTTTCACACACTGGTGGTAGGTGAACGGCACGACTTTCATTTCATGAATCCAGGGCCTACCTAGGATGATGTTGTACCAAAACGGCGCATCCATGACACAGAAGCGATGCATGGAGTTCACACCTTCGACATATACTGGGCGCTTCATTTCACCCACGGTGTTCTTGGTTTCTTCACTGAAGCCTACCAATACGGTGGATTTGGTTATGATTTCTTCATGGGGTATGCCCATCTTGGTTAACGCCTCTAGCTGGATGATGTTGACTGAACTGCCCCCATCTATTAAGATCCTCTTGACAAAATGGTTGGCGATGTATAGTGTAATCACCAGTCCATCATGGTGAGGGTCTAGGATATTGTATCGGTCATCTTCGCCAAATGAGACTTCCTTCACGTCTGTCGGGATAGAGGCCTTGACTGGTTTCCTTTGCACATCCGACTTTGCTTCCCTTGCACGTCTCTTAGCTGCAGAATAAGAGGTACCACAAATGTCAGAACGACTAGAAATAAAAAGAATTACCTTGCCATATGGGGACGGGGATGCAACTCTCTCAGAATGTCAAAGGGGTCTTTCTGCATCCTGGGTTTGTGCACTTTGATCAACATCCATGGGTTTCGCACCATGGTCAGCTCCCTTGGATCTTTTTTCCTAGGAATTCCTTCAGGTAGCCCTTGCTTAGTAGATAGCTAATTTCTTTCCGCATGGCTATACAATCCTTGGTCAGGTGACCGATGTCTTCATGATATGCGCACCATTTGGACTTGTTTTTTCAGGACGTGGATGTTTCATTTCTCTTGGGCCACCTCGCCTTGTATTCGAAACAATGCATGGCATTAATTACACCTGCAACGTCAGTGCTAAAATAAAATTCAGTAAACGTAGGATATTCTTCCTCTTCGTCATCCTGGTCAACTCTGTTGACCCGGTGACTATCTGATCTGGAATATGGTTTGGGCCTTTATGACTTAGGATGTATCGTCTCCGATTTCCTGTTTGAGTGCCTGTATCCTAAGGATGCTTTCGCCTTTTCCTGGATTTTCTTGTGTTCTTCCAGCCTAATGAAGCGTAACGCCATGTGTTTAACTTCATCCAGCTTCTGGCAGGGGTTCATTACCAGATCCTCATAGAATGGAGAATCTCTTTTCAGACCCATCTTAACCGCCTGCACTGTTGTTGCCATGTCCATGTTAGGTATATCCAGGGCTTCCCTGCCAATCGGCTAACATAATCCCTTAAGGATTCGTTGGCATGCTGGGTTACCCTGTATAGATCACTTGTTAGTTTCTCAAAACTACGACTGCAAGAGAATTGATTGTTAAATAAATTAATTGAATGTGAAAATGAGGTAATGGAAAAAAGGAGGAACACTAAGGAGTCATTTCAGGGCTTATCAAGTGAGAGTAGATCTGAATCCCTTGCAAAAGCATGCTTCATTTATGTCAGGAGGCATGTATATGACCTCCATTCTTTCCATGTATTGTGCTACGTATTCCTCTGGATTAGTTGTGCCATTGTAGAGCTTCATGTTGGGGGTTTGGAATCTTTTAGGTATCTCCACATCACATAATGGAGGTGCAAGCCGAGAGAGCTTATGACTCGAGGATGCCACTTATGGAATAGGTTGTACTACCCCAGGCACACTCGAAATCATATCCTTCAGCTTCTGGAGTTCTTTAGCTATCATCGGGCTGACACCTGCATCCTGCACTAACTCATTAGTAATAGTGTTAAGAGTAGAGTTTCTAAGGATGTTACCAGCATCTTGGGTACTGGTGGCCCCAGGATTTACATTTGACTCTCTGAAAGTTGACATCCTGGGTATATTAGCTAGGGTCAAAAACGTGGGTCTCTGTTCCATAGGAATGATATCCTTAAGAAGACTGGAATCACTCCTAAGAGTGTTGAAGCTTAGTGTCCTGGGACAAACAGGGGACACATGGGTCTGATCCATCCTTCTCATCTCCGACCTTAACCTTGCCATCTCACCCATTACATCTTGGTTCACCTTCTGTTGTTGTTCCATGTAGTGCTGCATTTTTGCAAACATGGTGAGGAATTCATCATTTGACACCAGGACTGGAGGTTCCGTGATGCGTCCTGATCCCATAACACCATAACTAAGTGATTGGCCAGTGTTGTGATTCAGGGTATCTCCGACTGAAGTGTTAAACCGTGGTGGAGGAGGAGGAAAGGAGCTGGTTGATGATGAGGTGTTTGCAGGAGCTGATGCATTCAAGGAATTTAGTTGTGTTGGCATTTTTTATGAATTTTTGTAAAAATTAATTTTAAAACAAATCTTGCAAGTGTTTGAAAGAAGATTGACACCAATTGCCCAACGGTGGGCGCCAGATTGTTTTGGCGAAATATAACAAGACTGAATTTAGTAACCAAATTAGTTTGTGAGGATTGATGCCTAGAATGCAAAAATAGTATACTTAATAAAGAAATCGATTGCAAAGTTGGAAATGACCTAACAACAGGTTTATGTCAACTACAACAGAAATATTCTCAGGATGCAAGCTCAAACACCAGGATTTATACGAGAAAAAAGCCCCTAATCCTAGGATGTGTCCAAGGATCTCCGGCATAAAAAACCTTGAGCAACGATAAGACACATTGCTGATCTTATTTCACTGAAAAATAATGTTTACAATTGATTGCGGCTGGAAAGTATGTGAGTGTGAGAGTACAAGTGTCGACGAGAGAAAAAAAAAGTGTGTGAAAAATGAGACCTATGCCGCCATTCTATACGTAGTTTGCCTAACTAACTATTCGTATATCTAGGGATCTTCCTTCCAACGGAAAGTGCTCGTTAAACACTGAGTCTTCAGGCGAATCTTGCTCTCCACGGGTATTCCAGTTGATGACTAAGTCTTTGTGATCGTTGCTTGTTCTCCACATGACTATCAATCAAATAAGAACAAGGCAAATCATTAGTAACAATGCCCGTGCATGCTGGGTACTCCAACATGTTGGGGTTAAATAAAACTAGCAAATATTCTCTGGATGCATAACATCCTGGGATGCAGAAACATTAAGCGATACCCAGAATGAAGGGAATGAATTGTGGGCTTAAAGCCAATAGTTTTGTATTTTATACCATCTCCAAATGTAATTGATATTCCCTTTCTTTTAAAGTAGTTTCTCGGTAGATTTATTTCTCGTGTCATATGTGTTGAGCATCCTGAGTCACAGTACCATATTTGTTGCACATGATGATCTTTGTCCTCCATGTGAACTTTAGAATTATTTGTGAGGTAGGCTTCATGGTTGGTCATGAAACACTGATTTGATTGATTATCTTCCTTATGAGACGAGTTTAACTCTCCGGTTCTCTGTTTTGGTTATCACAGCCTTTTCTCTCTTCATGGCTTGCTCGTATTTCTTTTTGTTGTAGGTTACGTCTTTGATCTTTTAGCCTTTGCATTCTGATGCATAATGACCCAAGATTCTGCATTTGAAGTTTTTTGTTTCTTATTTATTTGTCACATTCTTATTAAAGTCTGAGTTTGTTTTTTGTTGTCTTCATCTTTTGTGAAGACTCTTTTGTTTGACCAGGTGGGATTCTTCTTATTGAATCTTCCAAATTGCCTGGTCAGGAGTGCAAGTGATTTTTCTAGTGATTCATGTTCTGTTTCACTTGCAGAACATTCACTATTAGACTCAGTTGGGTCTTTTGTTTTAGAGTGGGATGACTCTTGTTTAATCATTATTTTCCTCTTTTCAGAGTAAAGAGCCAGGGTATCTACCTTTGATTTGGAAATAGCTAGAATCTCAAATTCTTGTGAATTTAAGATGTAGAAGAGGTCATTTAGACTTTTCTCGTCCAAATCCAAGGTAGACCGAAGGTTAGACTTGTGACACTTCGGTCAATCCGTTTGTAAATACCCGACCCGTTTTCAATCATGTTTGATAATCAATAAAGAATCGTTATCCATTTGATATTGTTATTTTACTTATTATATGATTAAACTCTTTAATCACAATATTCATAACTTTCGATATCTCAATTGATCGCAAATCGAATCTTTAACTCAATCGTTTTTGTTATTTATGTAAAACCATAAAACTTGAGTATTCCAAACATGTATGATGCTTGTGGGTAATACTAGTCATGCACACGAGTAAATACAAGTGAGGTTTCGCGAAAGTTTGAGGTTTAAAACAAAAATAACGAAACTACGATTTTACGCGTGATTTCGGTATGAACCGAGAGTCTTGTGATTTATCAAAAATTATTTTTATCATCCCAAGATTAGAAATCAATTAATCATGTATCTTGTAAAGTTCTAGGGTTTAAAATGGTAAATTATGAAAGTTTAGAGGGTTATAGTGCACAAAACTAAGCTGCAGGGACCAAAACTGTAAATATCAAAACTCTGTCAAATGTGGCGGCTGGGCGGTACGCCCTAAATGTTCTCATTCTGGGCGGTACGCCCCAGAATGAGATCAGCAGAATGTCGAGAGTTATCTCTTTGGGGCGTCGATTTCAACCTCCTATGTGTCGTTTTTGTGCGATTAATCACCATAGGACGTGTCTTTACCTCCCTGCGGTCCCAACCCCTATAAATACCCTTCCAATCCATCAAATCTGGTTGCCAATTTCGTGAATCAACACTCTAAAAACCCTAACCCGTCACAGCAACTTGCTCCTTCAAATTCGATCAATCCAGAGATCTTCTAAAGCCCTTCTTCTGCAGTCCTACGTTATTAGGTATGTAGATCAAAAGCCCTCAATCAATTTCTGTTCATATGATCGTTTGATTAGAGTTCTAGAATTAACCTAAAACTAGGGTTCTTAATGATGTTTTGCTCAATTAGAGAAATCTGTGATGTTTTAGGACCTGAAATTTTGCATAGCATCATGAAATAACATGTATTAAGAAAGCCCTAAACTAATTTTATGATTGGTAAAGGTTTAGTATATGTTCTTGAATCGGGTCGAAAATTAGGGTTTTCTTAACGTTATTTTGTCAAAATTGGACTTTTGGGATCAAATTAAGGTTTCACCTTTTAAGGTATATCATAATATCATATTACAAATAAAAGCCCTAAGTTTATTTTATAAAATAACGAGTTTTTATATTTATTTGAGAAATACGTCAAATTAGGGTTTCTGAAAAACAATAATTAATATTTCACAATTCGGAAGGAATTGTAATATAATTTTATGAACCAAAACATGTTAATATATATATATTTATAAATTCAAGTGTGAAAAATAATAAAATGTTAATATACTGAGTTATTCGGATATTTAGAAGTTCGTGCGGACCGTAAGGGTAGACGCCTGTACACTGGGGTTTCTGGCAAAGCGGGGGTGTCGCATAAATCCCTATTGGGAACTGGCATACCTCACTGGGCGATCCCGGGGTGAGCGTTTACTTATAGGAATGCGCGTCTTCATATTATTATTTAACTATGATTATAATGGGTAAAACGGTAATTTTAACTCAATTAACATTTCTATAACTCTTAAGATACTTAGAACTCGATTCCATTGGTTTCTCCTATTTATATAGCCTCTTTGTGTCATTAGGATAATCTCAGGGTTAATTACCTTTCGTGTTTCGGTGTTATCTCTCTTGTCCGATCTCCTTATCAAGTGAGTATTCATAAACCCCCTCTTTTTATTATTACGGGATATGATGCGATATAAACTCTTGTTATTATTAGGAGGGTGATTCCTTTAATGATAATTTGAGTAGTGAGTACTCATAACCCTACTCTTTTAATACTTTGGGGTGTAGCATGTATCTCTATCTCAACCTCAAACTCTATATATATTACTCTAAAAATATATGCGAACTCTATGCTCGTTATGTGTATTCTAAGTGTGTTGAACTTGTTTGGATTATTGATGCTGTTGTGCTCAAACTCAAACTCGAAGCGGATTCATTAACATACCGAGCCGGGGTAACAATAATAGATCTATTGGTATGACAACCCACCCGGTAAATTAAAACGTATTTTCAATGGGTGATTGGAAACCTAATTGTCAAGGGTTTGATACGCTCATATTATTTACTTTATTTCATTACTCGTTTATCATACTCTACGAATATTTACTTAACACATAGATCGCATGTTTTATATAAATGATATACACAAAACCTATGTTTACTCACCAACTACTTTTGTAGTTGACACTTTATCTTATACATGTTGCAGGGAACCATGCTTGAGCCTTTTGTGATCATACTAGGATGCTGGACCTAGTTAAGGACTTAAATCAGTGTTTATGTGATTTTGTAATGTATAATTATGTTTGTAAGAGGTTCTTGATTAAATAAATAAAAAGGGCATGTTTAAGTAAATTGCAACTTAGATTAGTTGTCATGAGTATTTGGACAATCATCATGCCCCGACAAATTCCGCCGTCGGTTGGGGTGTGACAAGACTTCTCCATTCATGGGGAGACTTTTGACGAACTTTATGTTTGTCTCCTCATTTGATTTAGAAACATTTTATTTTCTTGAGTTATTAATGATAGTAGCAAAGCGGTTATATGAATTAATAAGTAACTCATTTAGGAGTGACTTAAAGGATTCATATTCACTTAGTGCTTTGGTTATCTTATTTCTTTTCATTTGATCCCCCCACCAAATAATTCTTCAAGGGCATCCCATATACCCTTAGCTAAGGTATTGCAGTCAACTTAACAGAATATGTCATGGGGAAGAGCCATGTTAAGAACTGTTTTAGCTCTGTCCTCATTTATTTCCTTGGTTTTGTCCTCCTCTCTCCACCATTTTCTTTCTTTAGGATGGAGCAAGCAGGAACTCCGGCTGAGGTTTCAGTTTCTTTTATCTCAGGAATGTCAACGGTGAGACAATGGGGTCCTTTGGCTATGTAATCCAGCAGGGAATTGATAACTTCTTTTAGGAAGTTGGTAATCCTTATTTTCCACTACGGATATTCCTCACTAGTTAGCATAGGGGGTTTTGCTAATGACCCAAGAGACTTAACATTGTTCCAACTAGTAGACATTTTGAGTGAAAGATTTAATAAAGTTTTGAAATCTCAGTGAAAGCCAAAGAACTGAGTATAGAGCAAGACCTTTTAAATGAGTTATTCAATCTGCTCCGATACCAATTGTTGGGTCCCGTGAGGGGCTCTTTAACAATATAGATACAATTTGATTTAAAACGATAATAAATATGTTGCGGAAAGTAAATCAAACTGGAAGACCACGATTCATAAAAAGGTTTTTCTATATATCTCGAATGTAAATAATGGTTTACACGAGTCTATAGTATAACAGTTTATCAACCGAAAGAACTTTTCTACAAGAGTAAGTTATAAACATTTTGATAAGCTTGTGAATTGTGAGTGAATGTCTTGCCTTTCTTGATGAAGAGTGTTTGCTATTTATAGAAAGTTATAAAGGAATAATGTAGTTGAGGGCGGTTGAATTTGGAGTCTGTCAGAGTATATAGAGATAAACTGAGAGTATTCAATTTATCTCATTTCAACTGTCTTCAACTACCTTTGCATTTAATATCAAGTTGATATTATGCTTTACTTGATCTTTATCATAGCATCTTTATACTTCTTGTAATCTTTATCTTCTGATAATCTTGAACTCTTTCAAGACTCTTCGTTGAAGACTAGGAATGCTTTCCATTAGAAGCTTTTCACATAAATGAGGATTTCTGTGAAAACTTAGTTTTACAGATCTACTTCGAAATTTCCAAAGTATATCCATAAAATTGCAAAATCTTTATATTTTATCAATTCTGTTATCTTTTCTCTTTTGAGGATGTTTCTTTGTCTTTTCTTCTAATATTTGACTATTTTCTATTACATTTGGAATTGTTCTAACAAGTGGGCTGGCTCTTGTTTGTTATTTCTTTTCCTTTTTTCGGAGTAAAGAGCCAAGTGGTCTACTTTAGATTTAGACATTGTTGGAATCTCAGACTCCTAAGAGTCTAGGATGCAAAGAGGTCATTTAAACTTTTTTTCATCCAAGTATAAAGTGGATTGAAGGGTCATGGTGAGTCCTCTCCATTCCTAGGAAAGACTTTTGATGAATTTTATGTTTGTCTCCTCATGTGTTTTTGCAACGTTGAACTTTCTTAAGTTGTTTATTATTGTTGCAAAAATTATAAACATTTAAAAGTGACTCATTTGGGATTGAGTTGAATGATTCGTATTCATTAAAAGCTTTTGTATGTTTGTTCTGTTTCATCTGTTCTCCCCCCCCCCCCCCCTCTCCCAATCAATGAGTTTCTCAATGGCATCCCAAATGCCCTTAGCTGAGGTATTACAGTTGTAAAACCAAGTATGGATCGTTTCCAGATCATAGAGAGATAGAGACGGAAGTTTGTCATTCAATTAATGTCGAAAGATTACAAACCGAAAGGAATATACATCAATTGAAGCTATGGAGGGGGGTTTGGACAGAACCTCCTCTCTCACTAACACTCACAAAGAGTAAAATGACCAAACTTGAAAATGTTCAACATACCAAACCTATTTATAGGTGAACTACCCTGCGTACCACTTTGGTACACCGTACCAATTGGTACGCCCATACCAATTGGTACGGTGGTTGGTACGTTGACATCATTACAAATATTACAAACACAATCTTCTAATCTATTCACACAGTAACAGTCACACACAAGAACTTGTCCTAACAGACTTGTAAGTACATGAAACGATCTTACTACTGCGTGTATTAATCAATGTAGTGAATGAGAATGTAAATAAGAGAAATCTTATTGAATCACTTGAAGATTACAAAGAAGTCTCTCTGGTTTCTCTCTCTAGAACACACACACATAAAGTGTAGAAATGACAGAAGTTCTAAGCTATCATTATAGCACACGGTATTTATAGTATCAACATTTAGCCTAGCGTACCAACTGGCGGACCATTGGTACGAGCGTACCAATGGTACGACGGACCAGCATGGTACGGACCATGGTATGTTGACACTAAGACTCACACAATAACACGCTCACTTAGATACAATACACGAGACACGTCATAGCATAGGAATATGCTCTAACAAACTCCCCCTTAACGTGTAGTGTGTCTATTCTCTAACTAAACTCCAGTCTTCAATATTCAGCATTGTTGCATCCGATCTTCAACTTGAAATCTTGTCAGAAATAGAGCTTGCATGCCTGGATCACTCTTGAATAATCTTTGAACTTCAAGATCCACTTGTGAAAGATACGACAAACTCTCCCTTTCGCCAAGCTTGAGTCTTGTCAGCACATAACCTGCAATTTCAGAAGACAGAAACGCGGTTTCTTTTTCTTTTTGAAAATATAATTTTATCTTGGTGCAAAACTTCTCTTCGAGAATCCAAGATGTAGATTTGAAATTTGATTTTGTATCACATGTCGATCGGTCGAAAACAAATAAGAAACAAAACCTTTCTGGCTTTTTGAAACTTTATATCAAAACACATCGAAAATCTTTTTAATTTTTCTAAGTTTATGCTAAAACACACCTAAAATCTTTTTGGAATTTTCAGATATGAAACATAACTACAATACAGAATCAGACACTATTTTTGTTATTTGCGAGAAAGATCACAACTTCAGATCATATTGAACATAACATGCTGAACTACACTTCAATTTCAAATACTTCAGCACGCAAGTCATGTCGATTGCTGGTATAATTTGTCCATCTTAAACTCAGGCACAATCATACTCATAACACCTGGATATGTTAAGGTATTGATTAGATTTCCTTTGACCAGTGTACCCCACACTATTAGACATACTCAGATATGCATTTGCTTATCACACTTTGTGATTTCATTTGTGCTTTAACACATAATGATTGTATTCATGATATGGTCAAATGTGTTCCATGCAAAAAGAAATAAGAACGTTAAATCGTCTACCTTAAGGTCGATCTTTCGATACGCAGATAAGGCCTCGGATTTAACAAATAAGAAAATAAAATAAGTTGATATTGTATAACCCAAAAAAAAATTAGGTCGGTAAAGCAGAACGTCAAACGAACAACAATTAGGTCGATCTTTCGATACGCAGAGAAAGTCCGGTCGTTTGACAAAATAAAGAGAATCAAACAAGTTTAAATCTTTACAAAATAAACACATGTATACACAGTGACTTCTCATTTTCTTTTTCACACATCTTTTCAATATCTTGAGATACGCTTCAAGATGTTGTCCACTTAGTCAAACATTAGTATTTAATGAATATCACATTTGAATACTTTCTGATTTAATGTCGAGCCTACCAAGCACATCGAACAATGATCTTATGGCTTTTTCATCTAATTTATCCATGAGTCAGACATGTAAGCCAATGTACCATCATTTCCCAATTATGTCGGATACAATTTCTCAATTTTTCAATGTTTTTGTATTTTTCTGTTTTTCTCTTTTTCTCCCCCTTAAAATGAAAACTCTATTTTTGAATTTTCATTTTAACAAAACACAAAGACACTATTTTTGGTTTTTCAATTTTCTCCCCCTAAACTACATACGGAATGTAAAAGAAAGAAAATTGACCTTCCGACATGGATACCTTTCAGTTATAGCTTTGAGAAAAAAGATTTAGTTTTGAAATTTGATATCACTTGTAATTTAACTTAACAGTTTATAAATGACCCGAAGCGAATCACTTCTGGTCGACCAGTGTCTTGGTTTCCTTTTGAAACCACTTTAGGTTTCCAGTTTTGTTGTTTTGGTAAATTAGCATTTGATGAACCAGTCACAGTTGATTGTTATGAACTACTTACATATGAAACATTTTGAAACTTAGGAATAAATCTCCCTTGATTTTTGAAAAATGTAGGTTGTGGATATTCATCAAATACTCTGCCATATTCACCAAAGAATCTTGGTTTGGCAGTTTTACCAACATATGGAACCTTTCCTCTTCTTGATGTAGAAGCAGCAGAAACTGGACAATCTTGTTCCATATGCCCTTTTTGTCGCCAATTGTAACACAAGCGATTGTTTACATTTCGGCGTTTTGGAATCTGCAAAGCTTCACAAACATTAATATCTCCAAAATGATCATAAAAGGAATCAAATACCTGATATTGATGATCATGAACCCATTTAGATGTCGGGCTCTTTGGAGTAGAATTTGAACCTCCAGAAGAAAATTTAGCAATTTGTTTCTTCTTGGTCTTTGGAGCACCATCAGATTGGATAAAGACCTTAGCTATTTTCTGAGAATCTACACAGTGAAGTGGAAACTCCTTATCAGAGAATATTTGATCTGAACCTTTAAGTTTATAAAATCTTTCAGGTTGAACCTTTTCAGCATGAAATACCGCCTTCTTCACTTGCTTCAATCTGACTTTCTTCAGTTTTTGTTCTTTTTGAGCTTGAGAAGTACCAACAGCAGCACTTTTACCATTGAAACCCAAACCAACATGTTTACCCGGTAACTTCTCTTCAGAACCGGATAGTTTGTGTCCATTCTTCGCAAAACGAGTAAATTCAGCTTTCACTTTACCAACATTCTTTTGTTGATAGAAGATAGTCTCATCAATATCCGTAAGAGAACTCACCTTCTCAGATGAATGTGCTGATTTTTCTTCTTCAGTAACAGAAGAATAAAACACAACCTTTTCAATTTTAGTTCTTTTTGTGAATTCACAAACTTTCTTTCATCAAATTTCTTATCAATAAACTAAGAATAATCTCCCGTTTCTACCTTTTCCTTCAGGTCATTGATACTCTCCTTCAGACTACATGGCGGTGAAACTGTCTTTGTAAATATTTTCTCAAAATTGTCATCTTTGGCTAAGAAACTTGTAAAAGATTGTGAGTTAGTAACATTATTCAAAAGACACTTTGAATCAATGACTTCTACTTTCAGATCAGAAATCTTTTGTTGAGCATCAGCCAATTCCTTTTCTGTTGCAATCAATTTCTTGGCCACCTTATGCGTTTCATATTTTTGCAATCTCAACTCATCAAGTCCAGCCAACAATTCCTTCTTCAGCTTATCTTTATTTCTTTTCTGAATATCCACATTTGCATTTTGCAGCTAGTTCACTCTAACCAACTCCCTCTTCTCATCAAGTAACTTTTCCATATCAAACTGATAGGATTGAATCTTAGCAGCTTGTTTATCAGAAAGTTTAGTAAGAGTATCAAGTCTGGACTTGGATTTTTTAAAAAGATTTTGAAAATCATTTGCGGTATCCTCAGTTTCATCCTTCCATTTCTTCACTTCTTTGACTAAGTCAACATTTTCTTCAGATAATTTTGTAAATTTCTGTTCAAGATCCTTTTCAACACTTTGAAACTTTAACTCTTTTTCAACCATTTCTGCTTGAAAATCTGAAATTTTTTCCTTTTGAGATGAGAACTCTTGAATTACATCTTCCAACTTTTTCTGTTCATTTGCCAATTCTTCTATCTTTCTTTTATTTTCAGCAACCAACAACTCATTTTTCTTTATCAATCCTTGAATCTTCTTGTCTTTCTGAGAATAAAAGTCACAAACAGATTCATAGCCACTATTTCTAGAACCACTTATTTCAGATTCAGAATCAGTTACTTCTATTTCGTCATCACTATGTACAATTTGAGCAACAAACGCAGATTCGACAAAAAATGTAGACTCATCCGGAAAGTCGGCAGACCAATCATAACCTTCATTCGATGTTTTTGCTTTTAACTCAGAAGTAATAGTAGTTAAAGCAACTTGAGGATTAGAAGTTCGTCTCTAATCATATTGTTTATCGACTTGAGAAACCAAAGCTGTTGGAGACTTTGATGAAGATGCAGTTGACTTTGAACATTCACGAGCAAAATGTCCAAAATTAGAACATTTGAAACATTTTATCTTTGATTTATCTACTCCAACCTTGCCATCCGGATTTAAACTTTGGAATCCGGTTTTCTTCCTGAATCTTCTAACTCTTTGGGCTAACATTGCAAGTTGCCAATTAATATCCATTTGTTCAAGATTATCCGGATCGATTTGATCAAAATCTTCTTCAATCAGATTAGATGTTGTCAAACCACCATTCAACAATCCATAATATGAACATAATATAGCATAAATTAATGCCAATTGTTCATCAGGTGTTTTTGCAGAAAACGAAGTCTGACTTGAATGATTTGGAACAGTAAAATTACACCCTCTTGAAGAATTTCTAGAATTTCCTGATTCATGACTCGCAACAAATGCTTTTGGAGGTGGATTTGATGAATCAAAACCAAATGATTTAGACTTTGCATTAAGACTTGCAGAATTTTGACCATGATATAACTCAGGGTTTTATAGTTGAGCAGTTGATTTGTTTGACGTCATCATTTCCATTTCTCTAGCATGCAACTTTCTGGTTAAATCATGAAATGACAATGTTGAGTATTCCTTATCATGAGTAAGCAGTAGAACATAATTCTCCCCTTTTTGGTAAGGCTTCTAGCAATTTCTCCTTCAACTCCTCTTCTGTCTTCTCTATTTTAACCACTTTCATTTCACTTATCAGATGTGAAAATCTGGATACAAGAGCAGGAATAGTTTCTTTCTTATAGTGTTGGAAATTTTCAAATCCTTTGTTCAACACTTTTCGTCTACTCTTTTTGTAGTGATCATTGCCTTCACATCTTGCAGATAATGCATCCCATATCTGTTTACTCTTCTTGCAAGTGTTAAATTGATGTAACAGTTCAGTAGGCAAATCCATTGTAAGATAACCATATACTTTTTGCTCAAGTTCATAGATTTTTCTTTCAGCAGCATCAAAATTTTGAATTTCCTTAAAATCTCCTTCATCAGTTGGATGCATATAAAGCTTCCGTATCGGAATCCATAAATCGATATCATTTGTGCTGATATAAGCAGAAAACCGTTGTTTCCAATTTTGATAATCTTCTTACCTTAACAACTTGAGAAATTTTTGACTCGTTCCAATTTCATTGTCAAAATTGAGCATGGTTTGCATAGTGGATTGGATAGAAGCAAATGCATGAAAATCATACATTTTTTTCACCGAAAATGATACTCCAAAAACTTCAAACTCAAAAACGAGGGTCTTAAAAGCGGATTTTGGGTACCAAAACGGAGGGTACTAGCCATTAGGAAAGTAAAAGTGTAGATCTTGTCGAGACGGTCGTTTTGGCTGGTATTGGGTTCCTTAACTCTTAACGGTTCTCAAGTTACGTCAATTTTAGTGACCACAACTTTTCTGCCAGCAGACCAAGTAGCGGACCAAAATAACCAGCGTACCAATGACCTTCAGCGGACCAAAAACGTACCAGACCTTCAACGTACCAACAGCCAGACCAAAATAATCAGCGTACCAGAGAACTCAGCGTACCACCTTGGTACGGCGTAACCGTCAGCGTACCAACCAGTAACTGTCGCGTACCACGGTTGAAGATTGCCTTGCGTACCAGGTAGCGTACCAATTACTGTATGAAGATTGCCTTGTGTACCAAACGGCGTACCAATGTGTTCATCCGGCGTACCACGACATTTTCCACTGATTTTTCAGAATCTGACTATTTTGAGTTGGAATTTGTAACAGTAAGTTGCGAAAATACCCTAGTAATGTTTTGAAATCTTATTTAACACCAGAAACACTAAGAATTGACAGAATTTGATGAAAAATGAAGAAAAACCCACTTTCTCACACTAGAATTTCGAAAATGATTAGTAGTAGAGCAACCTGGATTGCTCTGATACCACTTGTAAGAGAAATCTTATTGAATCACTTGAAGATTACAAAGAAGTCTCTCTCGTTTCTCTCTCTAGAACACACACACAGAAAGTGTAGAAATGAAAGAAGTTCTAAGCTATCATTCTAACACACGGTATTTATAGTATCAACATTTAGCCTAGCATACCAACTGGTGGACCATTGGTACGGGCATACCAATGGTACGACGGACCCGCATGGTACGGACCATGGTATGTTGACACTAAGACTCACACAATAACACGCCCACTTAGATACAGTAGACGAGACACATCATAGCATAGGAATATGCTCTAACAACAGTCGACTTGACATAATATCTCATGAGGAAGAGCCATGATTAAAACGGTTTTGGCTCTATCCTCATTAGCATCCTTGGATTTGTCCTCATGGCTCTACCATTTTCTTGGTTTGGGCATGTGTCACACCTCAACCGATTATTGAATATGTCGGGGCACAATGATTGTCCAGATGCCCTGGACAACTAAAATAAAATTGTAATGCCATTTTTCATTAATTAATTGAAGATATCATACAACAGAGTTGAAAAATACTAAATACATAACAAAACTTATTTAAAGTCTTTAATCTATGTCCAACAATCCTAGCGTGATCACAACATAGCTCAAGTATAGATTCCTGCAACATGTATAAGATAATGTGTCAACTACAAAAGTAGTTGATGAGTGAACACAAGTTTATATAATATATATTTAACATAAGAGATTTATGTGACAAGAGATATATTCATATATATATATATATATATATATATATATATATATAGTCAAGTAAGTGAGCATATCTAACCCTAGATAATTAGGCATTCAATCACCTGAGACTTCTGATCACAACTTCCACATAGAGAGTTCCAACCATTATTTCCATCCATAAACAAGTTTCACATACATATAATTTATCCAATCAACATAGAATCACATAAACGTTTAGAGAAATGATTTTGAATATAAATACATGTTACACCCCAAAAATAGTAGAAGATAAAGGAGATATGATTTCTCACAACTCAGATTATCACTCGAATGAATCACCATTCGAAATGATAATACGAATCGAATATTGAGTCATATCCCACATTATTAAAAGGTGGGTTCGTGAACACTCACAACGCGAATCATCATTCGAATGAATCACCATTATAATGATAATACTAGTTGATCATTTAGACACATTCCACAATATTAAAAGAGGGGGTTTATGAATACTCACCCTGATGAGTCGATCGGGAATGAGAAATGAATACGCGGACTCATAATAATTATAGTTCTAAGGACACGAGGAACTTAAGAAGAGTTAGGTTTCATTTGCCTAAAAAGACCATTTTACCCTTTTTGGTTATTTAACGATTTAGTGATAGTATGAAGATGCGTATTCCTATAATTAAACGCTTAGTGAAATGTGTCAGGACCCAGTTGGGATTTATGCGACACACCATTATGCCAGAAACCTCAATGTACAGACGCTTACACTTTCGGTCCGCACGAACTTCTAAGTACCCGAATAATATGATATATTAATATTTTATTATGCCAACCTTGGAGAACAAGTCAAAACTTGATATTTTTCCAGAAACCTCAATGACCGAAAGTGAAAGTGTAAGCGTCTGTACAGATGCCAACCTTGGAGAACAAGTCAAAACTTGATATTTTTCCCGTCTACAGAAGGGGTCGCACATCACGACAATTATAGATGGGGTCTTCGCAACCCGCAACATACTATGGCCAATTGGTAGTTTTAGTCCCTCAAGTTTTATATTGCATTTTGAGCCCTAAACTTTTATAGATTGACATTTTAAGCCCCTAAAATATTCTATGATGTATTTTCTATGATTTATAATCTTGAAAAGGTTTGAGAATTCTCGAGACTCTTGGTTTAATATCGAATTCACGCGAAAAACAAATTTTATGAATATTTATAATTTAATTAAATCAAATTTTCTATATATTAATCAATTAAATATTTATCTTTATAAAATGATTATAAGATATTGCAAATCATATATTTTGAAATAAAAAAAACCTCAAGATTCCTGGTAAACGATCAATCGAGTACCGAAATCACGTTAAAACCAAAAATCACGTTAAAACCAAAAATCACTTTATTTTTGTTTAAGCAATTCATTTAACCTAAAAATATACCAATTCATTATTTTCTTTTTAAAAATGATTATGGAATATTTCAAACATCATTTAAATGTATAATTTAGAAAAATTTCTTCCAGTAATGATTAAACCGAAATTCGATTCGTGCAACAAGTTCATATTTGGGTCAGGTATAAACAGGTCGGACACGGATGTTACAACATGGAGCGAGCAGGGACGACATGTGTGGTTTCAGTTTCCTTGATCTCAGGAATATCAACAATAGGACAGTGATGTCCATTTGCTATGCAATCAAACAGGGAGTTGTAAATTTTTTTTAGGAAGCTGATAATCCTTATTTTCCATTATGGATATTCCTCCCTTGCTAGTGTGGGAGGTTTGTGAACCTATAGATTTGACGCTATTCCAGCTTGTTGACATTTTGAGAGAAAAAGGAGTTTAGGACAGGTTTTGAAAGCACGATAAAGCCGAAAAGAAACTAAGAAGCAAGATCTTTGAATATGAGTTATTCAATCTGATCTGATATCAATTGTTGGGTCCCGTAAAGGGCTCTTTATCAATATAGGTACAGTTTGATTTAAACATATAATAATATTGTGGAAATAATAAATCAAACTGGAAGACCATAATTCATAAAAAAGTTTTTCTGGATATCTCAAATGTAAATAATTTTTACACGAGCTTATAGTATATATGTGAATCAACAGAAAGAACTTTTCTACAAGAGTATGTGTTTAGCACTTGAGAAACTTGTGAATTGTGAGTGAATGTTTTAGTTATCTTGGTGAAGAGCATTTTCTATTTATAGCAAGATTTAAAGGTATAAAATGATTGACGTCATTGAATTTGGAGTGTGTTAGAGTATATAAAGATAAATTGAGGGTTTTCAATTTATTTCTTTTCAACCGTCTTCAACTGTATTTTCATTTAGTGTCAAGTGGATCTTTCTTTACTTGGTCATCACTCATAACTTTCTTTACTTTTCGTAATCTTTATCTTTCGATAATCTTGAACTCTTTCAAGATTATTTGTTGAAGACTTTGAATTGCTTACCATTAGAAGCCTTTCACAGAATAGGGTAATTCTGTGAAAAAATATATTTCACAGATGAACTACAGAATTTCTATAGTTGTTCTACAAAATCACAGAATCTGATGTTATAAGACTCTGTTGTCTTTTCTCATTATCAGATAGTTTAATTATTTTCTTTTACTACTTGACTTAGTTTATTACATAGGACTATCCTAATGTCGGCCTTCCCCCCGTGTGAGGAGTCTTCCTCTCATGGGTATAGCAAATACCGGTATAGCAAATACCCTAAAGAAACCATATTTTTAAGGGGAATTTCATATATCCCCCTCTTTTCAATCCTAATTGCATATTTACCCATGATAAAAATATAATTACATATATCCCTTTTATAGTTAAATGACAATTACACCCTTTAATTAATTAATTCGATTCTTTCTTAGGTTTTAAGAAAAAAAATACCTAATCAAAACTTTGAGCCAGGTGATTCATCTTCAACAATCAACATCACGTACTCATCTCTCACAGAAGACAGACGACCAACGATTCATCTTTTAGACCTACATCGATTCATCTTTAGGCATGCATCGATTCATCTTCAACATTGGTTCATCTTTCAACCTGCATCGATTCATCTTTAACAATGATTCATACCTGCAAGCATTGACGGTTTCATCTCCAACATCGATTCATCTTCATACCGGTATCGATTCATAGTCGCTGCGAAGGTTCTGGGTCAGTACGGTTCTTAGTCACTACGTAGGTATCGTAATCGTTTTTGTATCAATCCATTTTGTCTATAACAAGTCGATTTTTACTAGTTCTAAGCAAAAAATCCATATACATCAGCGTATTGACCATATCGCACCATTCTATGATCAATTTTGGACATATATCTGATCTCGATGAATTATATCTTAATTGTTTAATTTGGGCAGATTTCCTTTGATGAGTCCTTACTAATGGACTAACTGGTTGCTTAACCCGGTTACTTGGTTAAGAGATATAAGAAGTATTATCTACTAGGATTTCACGATTCAAGACTTTCTTCAAAACCCACATACACTGTTTTGTTCATTACCCTCTCTAAGTCATCATCTTCATCCTTCGTCTCTGTTTGAGTGTTGAGAGTTCATCATCTCATTTAAACTTTGTCTTGTAATATAATCACTTTGAGAGCTGTATTGTTTCTTAGTTGTTCACATTGAACAACTGATCTTGGTGAGATTGAGAGTTTATGTTCTTGTTGATGTTTGTAACAAATTTTGGGGTAAAGCCTTCTGGTTTGCGTTTCAATTGAACAAGATACCGTAATTTTGACAAAAATTGTGTAGGATTTTGGATGTTCTGATGATGTTTAGTATATCAGTTATGATGTATGCATGATGCGTACATGATGATAATGTTGGGTTTCGACAGTGGTATACGGGTTCCCGGTGACGTTAAAAAAAAAAACTTGACCGTTTAAATAAAACATTACCGACCGGGTTTAGTGAATTAAGAGTTAAAACGGATTAAACTGGTAATCCGTTTACGCAGCGGAATAAATAAATTTACTAATTTTATACGCGTAAACCGAAGGTGTCGAAATCGTGTCAACAGGATCACGATCACCAACAATATTTAATCACGCAAACACCATTTCGCGGTAAACATTTTAGCGCGAAAATAACGATTACATTTAATCGAAATAAAACATCTAAACTAAAACGGAGTTTAGATATACCTTCGCGGTGATCTAACAAACGCTAGAGACACCGAGGAACAACGTGACGACGCTAGGTTTTCACGGAATAACCGATACGACGTTCGGATCAAATCGTTTAGCAAATCGCCAAAACCGTCTTTAACCGATTCGTTGAAAACTACAACGATTCGGTTTATGGTGGCGACAATCGAGCACCAACGAATAAAGACTATGACGACGTCTAGGGTTTAGCCTAGACGGACGAACGATTATGGCGACAAAGCTCGCACTCGCGATATCGTAACGACGACGACAAGGCGGGTGGTTATGGTGTCGCGTGAAAACGGAGATACGCTAGATCGCGACGGCGATCTAGGGTTTGATTCGCGGCGGCCCTAGAAAGGAGGGGCGGCGGCGACAAGGGCGGCGGCGGCGGCGGTTCACACGGCGGCGGCGGCGACGACGGCTCCCAAGGTGGTGACGGCGGCGGCGATCTTGAATGATGATGATCCGCCGATGATCGTTTGCAAACGAGAAGCGATCACCAACCGAAAAGCTCCTACGATGAAGAGGTTGGTTGCGAGAAGGAGAAGGAGGGAGGCGGCACAAAAGTGGCGCAGAGAGAGAGGGAGGGAGGGAATGAGCAAGCAAAACCCTAATCCCTAGCTCTCCTTATATAGGCAACATAGTTACATCTAGCCCCCTCCTTGTTTATTCTTTTGCAACCAACTATCTAAGTTTACGATTTATTAATAAAACAACTTTTATTAATAAACACACATGTCGTAAACTTCAAGACACACAAATAACTATTTATTTGTTTCACCGTAAAACCCTAATCGATAAATCGAAATGTATTTCTCCGTTTATTATCGCAAGGATAATTATTTGTAATTAAATAAATAATTACACAATTCCGTGAATTACCGGTTAAACAATTTAAGCTGATTTTTATCTCGTTGCCCTCAGTGTAACTCTTTACGGGTCAAACCGGGTTGGGTTCTTGTTGTTTGTCGGGTCTGGACAACCATTATCCAACAATCTCCCACTTGGACAGAGTCCGAAAATATTTGAAGAAACAGTCAGAGGTGCTCTAGCTACACATGGCTGTCCCAACCAGTTATGACACTTCAAGTCAGTAACCAAGGTATATCTACAAACTCGCGTTGTAGTTTAGACTTATGGTAATGCAAAGTCATTAGTTCCTTTCCGTATAAGACATAAATTGAACAAGAGACATGTATTTAATCCATTCTCTTTAATGTTCAATCATTCTATTTCTCGTGTCGTAGTTCGAAGTGGTCCAATCAAACACACAGTAAGTTTGGGTAAGGCCTTACACTTAACACTTGGAACTCACGAGAGGGCCCACGATGTCTAGCTGTTGCAGTATTAGTGCAAGAGTACAGAATCCCATCTTGACTACATACAGCTCCCACTAAGCTTCGGATCCATTCCCAAAAGTAGTCTTTACTGGCAGTTACGCGACAGCGTATACTACAATCAAAGAACAGTCCTTGGCAAACGGGAGGTAGCATATGTATCTCAGGTCAAAGGACACTATTGAGTATACCATTAATCAAATTCGTCTTATGATTAAATCCATGAAGACAATTTGATACGAGTTACGTCACAACGTCATTCTCTAATGAGGTCTGTGAGTCTGGAGAGTCAACCCTTTGAGTCCAGAGTCAGAATAGTCATAGATCAGTTTTGTTCCCACAAATTAGATCGACTACGGACGGTTTTAGAATATTTCACCAAATATTCATGGATGTTTAAAACGTATAAAATTCGAACACGTTTCGCAGAATTCGAAACCTGCATCTAACTCTTTAGATCAGATTGAATGATTTGGTGCAAACGTTAAGGTTCGACATCCCAACACTAAAGTAGAACAATGTAGCGTAGAATTCAAGTAATACGTAACAGTATTAGCTTATTGATCAAACTTGATCAATGGAACTGTGAATTCTCGTGCTAGGTTCTATGCCTGTGTTTTGGTTTTGCCTGTTTAGTTGTTTCATTAGTTTTGGTGTTGCTCAGAACAGCAAAAGTATTTAAGTGAATCTGAATGCGTGATAAAACGTGTGCCCTTGGTATGCACATGGATTACTATGTTATCACTATGGCATTTTAATTGATTATCAACATAATCCAATTAACTTTCTTTGAATGTACCCTTACATTCATCATTCAAAGATTTCACTTAAGATGGCTCGTTGTTCGGTGAGTATACTCGAGTACTCATCATGAACATTTGTCATCATCAAGACAAGTTGAGATGATTCGGTTTCCAGCATGTGTCGTTGTGTAACTCCTTACAGTGACACTTATGCAACATCCCTATGTTGGATAGTTCTCGTTTCATAACTAGTATGGTACGACTTGTTTCAACAAATTGAATATATCTGAGGATGCCATTCCTGAGATGTTTTCAATTTGTGTGTCTTGAAACTTAGAGATAAGTTGAGGCTTCATTACAAGTTTAAATCAGTAATCTTTAATGAACATTGGATCAGCACTTAATCGTTATCCCGATAAGGATTAGTGGTGATGCTCCCACTTGCTTTATGTAGACGATGCATTCTTATAATCATCTTTCTTTCAAACCGTTAGGATATTGGTTTCCAAGACAAATCTTAGCAAACATACTTCGTTACCTAGAACAAAGTTATTTAGTTTCATAAACACAAAATGAATCTAAATTGAGAAATATCCAATTGTCATGTCACATACATGAGATAGCAAGATGATATCAAACTGCCAGAGTTTGATGGTATCCTCAATACAATCATCTTTGTGTTTGAAAGGAGTTGCGTGCTAGACGCCTTGATGATTATTCTATCAGAGTACCGAGTCTGATTTGGGATTGACAATTCAATCCAATGACCAACCAATAATGAAAGATTTTAGACAAGTAAAATCGTCCGAGTTTCATTTGGAATTATAAGTCATTTAGAATGCTTAACATGTTTTCATTATTGCAACAACTACTTGTTGTGAAAAGATGTTTGTCTAATGAGTCTTGAATATTTACAAGATTCACAGTGCACAGTCCGGTAATTCCTACAAAAAACAAGTTTCTATTTGACAAGGAATTTTGATGTCCATACATCAATTAGTTGGACGTGCATAACTCAAACTTGGTCTCCCGCAAGACTCTTCTTGGAACCAATTTGAGTCGCAAGTGATCGGCGAGGAAATGATTCGTGGGTATAAGGTGTGAACGGTGGCCATTGGCAAGTCATAAGTCATGTGTTAATTGGTTTTCAAACTTTGAAAACAAATCCTTATAATGTAAGCAACATGTGCTTAGCAGGATTTTAATTTAATACGTACGAGTACAACCCATTTGTAGTCATCGACTTTCAAGGTGTTGTATGTATATATCTATTCTTGACCATCCTGGTCATATGCACAAAACTTAGTGCATTTATATAACAAAATCATACCAGTGATTGTGTTACATAAGTTCTGTTGGTGGCTTGAACTTTTATAAACACGCGTTTGATCTCATCAAAGGTCCTATTGTTTGAATTGACGAAATCAAGCAAGTGATTTATCAAAAGGTTCAATTTTGATTTAATGAAGTCTCAAGCTATGCGATTCCAAACCATAAGGTTTTATGAATCAATATAGGTTGATTATTCCCGTTGTAGCTAGTACAATGAGAATAAAAGACGTCATGGCCTTAATGGATTTTAGAAAGAACAATCGTTCTTCCTTAGCATTTAGGCCAGTCTTATGATCATTAAATCAATAGTACCATGCTTAGCGTCATGTTATATATGTTTGAATCTAATCTACCAACCAAGTGAAACATTTTCAAGTGTAGAAAAACAATGCATATCAATAAAGTTTAAACCGGAAACTTTAGTGCATGTTTAGATTCAAAACAAAGCAAAGTGTATCATCCTGGACCCCGCCAGGGAAAACAAGCAAGTTGTTTTAAAGATACTACCAAGAATTAAAGTACGACATGACTTTATTCAAAGTTTGCAATCATGCAAAGATGTCATGTCTTCTTGGTCTTTTGCTTTCTACGACTTCACGTTCCTACAAAATGTAAAGTATGTCAAACATATATTTTGAAGGGTCAAGTGAAGTGGTTTATAACATGAGGTAATAGATATATACCCCCGGAAGTGCCTGCATCGGACTTCTTCACCTTGGCAAGATATTCGGGGCAGTTTCTCTTCCAGTGCCCCATCTTGTTGCATTCGAAGCACTGGCGCTCAGCTTGCGGCGGTGCCTTTGAAGTCCTTAACTTGCCCTTTCCGGTGCCACTAGACCCTCTAGCAGCAGCGCCCTTGCCTTTCTTCCTTTGCCCAGGTTTCCTCTTAACCTCAGGTTTCATGACACCTCCGGATCGGATGGCGAGCACATCATTCGACTTGCCTTTGCTGTTGTTACCGTTGAGAAAATTAATCTCAGCGGTCTTCAACATACCGTGAAGCTCGGTCACTGTCTTAACCAGGCTGTTCATATTGAAATTGATCCGGAAGGGAGTGAACGCACTGGAAATAGAGTGGAGGATCAAATCCGTAGCCATTTCCTGAGAAATGACGTAGTCGAGCTTCGCAAGTCGGTCGATGTAGCCCTTCATCTTAAGGACATGGGCGCTGACAGGACTACCTTCGGCCATCCGACAGGTGATGAGCCTGACGACGGTCTCGTAGCGTTCCTGCCGGGCCTGGGTTTCAAACATGCCCTTAAGTTCCCCGATCATCTGAAACGTCGTCCTGTCAACCATACTCTTATGAATCTCAGTAGACATGGTTGCCAGCATGAGGCACGTAACTGAGTTGGCATCCTTTCTCAGTGCGTCATGTGCAGCGCGAGCAGCCGCAGTGTTATTTGCGGTTGCTTCGGGCGCCTCGGCCTCCAACACATGTTGTTTGTTGGCCATTTGCAGGACTATTTTCAGATTTCGATGCCAGTCGAGGAAGTTGGTGTCAACAAGTTTCTCCTTCTCAAGGAGAGACTTGAGCTGGAAAACCTCGTTGTTAGCAGGAGGATTAGCCATCTGAAACAACAGGCAATTTGTTTAGTGTTTCGATGTGATATTCGTATTCAAAAATGGCAAGCAAATCTTGAATAGGAATATGGGAACCCAATTAGTAGTCGACCGTCAAAGGCAGCGTTAAGTGCAATCACCGGTCACTAAGTAATCGGATAGACAACGTTTGTCTCTTGTGAAAAACAGTCACAACTCCCGTTTATGAGGCTTTCGCGAATTAATTCGCGAAATACGTTTAGCGTCATCTATGCCAATTTTGTCTACGAATGACCAGATGTACGGTGTTGAAATACTCCAATACACAAGGTACTCGTAAAGAAAATGATAGATGTCCTCAGTGGTCAGTGTGCATGCACGGTGTTGAAATACTCCAATGCACACACCTTGGAAGATACCCTGAACACCAAGTGCGGTGTTGAAATACTCCAACACTGATGCATCGGTAAATATGTTCCAAGTTAGACTTGACTAGGATGGCATAATCTATCCGTTTTGTGGCTTACCAGATAGGATTAATTAGTCAGTGTTTTAATTAATTAAACGTTTGACTAAGCTACTTAAGAACCCTATCTCACTCGGGACAGTCAATTTAATAACCTCCTTATTAAAGACTACGTGTCGCGAGGCATTAACCAATTATTTTATCGTTCGATTTTATTGATCGAAGAATTCGAGAACAGAGTCGAATAAAATTGGTTAAGTTATGTCGAGTTTTAATTAATTCGAAAACTCGATTCCAATTGATTGTAAAACAGTTTTAACCATTTAAAACTTAGTTTGGAGTTTTAGTTGGCGTGTTAAACAGTTTAAGACAAGCAACCAAAACGTACATGCAAACAAACACACATTCGGCTTTAGGAGGTTCCGATATTGTCAGAGCCTTATGACAATATCGAAGAAGGTCTGGGACGTAAAATTAAACATCGATTCATCTTCAGACCGGCATCGATTCATAGTCGCTACGAAGGTTCTGGGTCAGTACGGTTCTTAGTCACTACGTAGGTATCGTAATCGTTTTTGTATCAATCCATTTTGTCTATAACAAGTCGATTTTTACTAGTTCTAAGCAAAAAATCCATATACATCAGCGTATTGACCATATCGCACCATTCTATGATCAATTTTGGACATATATCTGATCTCGATGAATTATATCTTAATTGTTTAATTTGGGCAGATTTCCTTTGATGAGTCCTTACTAATGGACTAACTGGTTGCTTAACCCGGTTACTTGGTTAAGAGATATAAGAAGTATTATCTACTAGGATTTCACGATTCAAGACTTTCTTCAAAACCCACATACACTGTTTTGTTCATTACCCTCTCTAAGTCATCATCTTCATCCTTCGTCTCTGTTTGAGTGTTGAGAGTTCATCATCTCATTTAAACTTTGTCTTGTAATATAATCACTTTGAGAGCTGTATTGTTTCTTAGTTGTTCACATTGAACAACTGATCTTGGTGAGATTGAGAGTTTATGTTCTTGTTGATGTTTGTAACAGATTTTGGGGTAAAGCCTTCTGGTTTGCGTTTCAATTGAACAAGATACCGTAATTTTGACAAAAATTGTGTAGGATTTTGGATGTTCTGATGATGTTTAGTATATCAGTTATGATGTATGCATGATGCGTACATGATGATAATGTTGGGTTTCGACAGTGGTATACGGGTTCCCGGTGACGTTAAAAAAAAACTTGACCGTTTAAATAAAACATTACCGACCGGGTTTAGTGAATTAAGAGTTAAAACGGATTAAACCGGTAATCCGTTTACGCAGCGGAATAAATAAATTTACTAATTTTATACGCGTAAACCGAAGGTGTCGAAATCGTGTCAACAGGATCACGATCACCAAAAATATTTAATCACGCAAACACCATTTCGCGGTAAACATTTTAGCGCGAAAATAACGATTACATTTAATCGAAATAAAACATCTAAACTAAAATGGAGTTTAGATATACCTTCGCGGTGATCTAACAAACGCTAGAGACACCGAGGAACAACGTGACGACGCTAGGTTTTCACGGAATAACCGATACGACGTTCGGATCAAATCGTTTAGCAAATCGCCAAAACCGTCTTTAACCGATTCGTTGAAAACTACAACGATTCGGTTTATGGTGGCGACAATCGAGCACCAACGAATAAAGACTATGACGACGTCTAGGGTTTAGCCTAGACGGACGAACGATTATGGCGACAAAGCTCGCACTCGCGATATCGTAACGACGACGACAAGGCGAGTGGTTATGGTGTCGCGTGAAAACGGAGATACGCTAGATCGCGACGGCGATCTAAAGTTTGATTCGCGGCGGCCCTAGAAAGGAGGGGCGGCGACGACGGCGGCGACAAGGGCGGCGGCGGCGGCGGTTCACACGGCGGCGGCGACGACGACGGCTCCCAAGGTGGTGACGGCGGCGGCAATCTTGAATGATGATGATCCGCCGATGATCGTTTGCAAGAAACGAGAAGCGATCACCAACCGAAAAGCTCCTACGATGAAGAGGTTGGTTGCGAGAAGGAGAACGAGGGAGGCGGCACAAAAGTGGCGCAGAGAGAGAGGGAGGGAGGGAATGAGCAAGCAAAACCCTAATCCCTAGCTCTCCTTATATAGGCAACATAGTTACATCTAGCCCCCTCCTTGTTTATTCTTTTGCAACCAACTATCTAAGTTTACGATTTATTAATAAAACAACTTTTATCAATAAACACACATGTCGTAAACTTCAAGACACACAAATAACTATTTATTTGTTTCACCGTAAAACCCTAATCGATAAATCGAAATGTATTTCTCCGTTTATTATCGCAAGGATAATTATTTGTAATTAAATAAATAATTACACAATTCCGTGAATTACCGGTTAAATAATTTAAGCTGATTTTTATCTCGTTGCCCTCAGTGTAACTCTTTACGGGTCAAACCGGGTTGGGTTCTTGTTGTTTGTCGGGTCTGGACAACCATTATCTAACAGATAAGCTCATGGGTAATTACCTCTAAAAGTTTAACATGATGGTAAACATTTCTGTGTGAGTGTGTGACCACTCAATATTGTGGACTGGTGTATGATCTTGCATGTATGCAAGGGCTTTTTACTGTTAAACGAGAGTACTAAATAAATTAGAGGGTACTAAAATAATGGAAGGGTACATACTTAATACCAAGAGTTACTTCAACCACATCTCAAAGGTTACTGTTTTCTTTTTTATATATATTTAGATTTTATTTTGTGTGAATTTTGAGTATATATGCAATTTATATGGTGAAAAATAAAAATGGTATATATGCAAGGGTTGGGTTCTATAGAAAACCAATATTTTATAAAAAAACCAAAAAACCAAGGAAAAAAATTATTTTTTTTAAACTTTTTTTATATGTTTCTTTCATGATTTTAAGAATATTGAAAAAAGAAAAAACTTTAAAAACGTTTTCGAGTTTTTTTTTAAAATAAAATAAAATTCGAATTTTAGCTTGAAATTAATATTGCACTATGCAACAATAATATAAAATTGGTTTATGAATGTCAATTCTTTGTTTTTTACATTATTCGCATAAACCACATTCATATTTAAGTTAAGTCTCTTGTTTTTAAGTAGTTTTAGGGGCTGTTTGGTTCGTCTGTTTCATTTGGTGCTAAATGAATAAGCTGTCTGTATGGTAAAGATTTGCTGAATCAATAAGGTGCTGAATTATAATGTGTTGTTTGTTTGAACATCTGAATGATTGTATAATCAAACAAAAAAAAACACTAACAAATCATTATGAGAACAAAGAAAATCTATTTTTTTCTTTTAATTAACTTGTCCCATATTGGTTTGAGAACAAAACACCTAAATTTTCCTTCATTACCTTGTCCCATATTGGTGTGGAATTAAAAACACTATTTTTTTCTTTCATTTAATTTGTCCCACATTGATGTGAGAACAAAAACATGGTTAGCTTATATATGAAAACATACATGACATATTAAGTTCTTATGTTGTGTTTTACTCCGGTATCTACCCGCGCGCAGGGGGGGGGGTGCAAATTTGATAAAATTGCCTTCCCGTACGCCCGACCTGCGGACACGAATGCAGCTCCGAAAATTGGGGGCGAGCACAAGTTTCATTTTTGGTGGTTCACCCGTTTTTTTTTTCTTTCCCAGCCCGTCCCCTTCCTTCAGCCCCGTTTTTTTCCCCTTTTCGTTCGTTTCCAGTCCCTCGGCGTTCATCTGGATCAAAAAGGATCCCATTTCTGCCTTATCCGGTCAGACGAAAATCCCCTATTCGGTAAGATGTTTCCCGGCCAAACAAACACCGACATATGTTACATTGTCTTAATCGGTCAGCGATTTTGCCCATGCAGACCTTTTTAAGGTGAACCAAACAGCCCCTTAATTATAATGCATTATGCAATACTATTGGTACTATTGCATGATGCAATAATAAAAAATCACTAAACTTTTTATTTTTTAAATTTTTTTTCCCATAAATAAAGCTAATAAAATTATAGAATTTTTGGTGAAATTATTTTTAAAAAATATTAATATATGAAGAAGTTATAGAGAAAAAAAGGTTGGTTTTTTGGTTTTCTGGATAATTATTGGTTTTCTATAGATCTTTCCCCATATATGCAATTACTAAGATTTGAATAAATAAGGGTATAATAGTTATTATATAATTTATTTTGAATAAAAACAAGGGAGATAATATATGCAATTAAATTTTTAGTTTGAATATATATACAATTTTAAAAATTTAGAAAGAAAAAATATGCAATTGCCCAAATCAATTTGACCCGTTATCCTACCGATCGATCCACCGGTTTTGTCAGGAATAATCTGTTCAACATCAAACCTCTCGTTCGTATTCTTCGAAACAGCATCTCAATCATCTTCCTCTTCCTCGTCCTGCAACTAAGCTGCTAGGGTTTCCAAGGAAACAAATGAGCTGGCGCCGATTTGCAAAGTCCTTACAGGCTTTCTCCGTTCATACTTCCCTCTTCTGTTTTACCCTCCTGCTCCTTCTCAAATTGGATCATCGCATCTTCTCCTCTTGGTGGTTAGTCTTTCTTTTACTTCATATGCTTCCATCAACTCAAGAAATTAGAAACTTAGTTAACAGTATAATCCCAATCAGAAATAGAATCAATTCAGCATAGAAGCCCTTGCAGTTGTTGTAAAGTTCTTGACTTGACATAAGAATCTATGGTCCAATTAATGGAACTCTGTAGTTTGTTTAAACGGATGGATGAAAACTTTAGCTGTTTTTTAGGCTTATCTGCCTTTCTTCTTTGTTATGCAGGATTGTTTTCTTTCCTCTTTTCGTATGTCATTTAATTGTAGCCCGAGGGAGATTCTTTATACCTGCACCATCAACTGCCCAAAACCGTCACGTATGATGTGTTCTTATAACTTATGTGTTTATGTTAGTATTTAGTATGTAATCTTATCTCTGGCTCTTTGTGCAGTGGGCACCATGTCATTCAATTGTAGGCATGGCTTTGCTTGTTGCATTTGAACTGCTTCTTTGTGTCTTTCTGGAGAGTGTCTACGGTATTCAACCTATTTCTGTTAGGTTATTGAAGTTTGTGAATCCATCCTTTTTGTTGGTCGTATGATATCTAAGTTTTTTGTTAATTGAAATCTTAGGGGGTGTTTGGTTCAGTGGAATTGGAGATGTTAAGGCATCTGGTTGACAAAATAATCATCTTTGGCTCCTAAATTTGTTAAAGAAGTTGGAGTGTGGTGACGTCAGTGGTATGGGTGGGTGATGGCGATGACTGCCAGGTTGGTAATAATGTGGTGGTGAGCGAGTGGGAGCTTCAAGTTCCTTTGGTTGAATTCCTTTCATTGTTGCGAAGAAATGTTGATTTCTTGCTTTAAGGAATTCATTCTGGTTCCAATTCCCTTCTTTATCCAACCAAACATGGTATCTCTTGAATTCAGATTCCGATTTCAAAGAATTATGCGAACCAAAGATGTAGCAATAGATTTCTGAACCCAATTCCATTGAATTCTAGCGAACCAAGCATCCCTTATAATTCACTGTAAATTGTAAATCTGTATCATTTTTATTTTTTGTAAATAAAACAAAATGTGTTCTTTATCTATATTTATTTCAATTGTGCAGCCCTAAGAGTTCCTGCTGTAAGCTTGAAGATTGTCTTTCTTCCTCTGTTGGCATTTGAAATAACGATTCTTGTCGACAATGTGAGGTGCTTTATTTATGGATTTTTGGATGGTGTTAGTTTTAGTTTTTGGTGGATTTCTTAATTGCTTGTTGACATAAATAACCCTATAAATCTATAGTCTTGAAACAAAATGTAATTTTGTACAGAATGTGCAAGGCTCTGTTACCAGTAGATGAGGAACATTTGACTGATGATGCAATATGGGAGACACTTCCTGTAAGCCACACTACTTTTGCTACCACCTTCAAAAATTACATTAATGAGAATTTGTTTTAGCGTTGTTTATGTATTGAAAATAAAGCAACTGTCTGTTGTTGCTGTAGTGAAAATATTTTTTTAGCATGAATCTTGCTCATAGTTACTGAATATTACAACTAACTAGCATTTTGATCTTTTTAGCATTTTTGGATTTCTATTTCCATGATCTTCTTCATTGCTGCTACCTTGTTCACCCTTCTCAAGCTATGTGGTAATATTCTCTTGAAATGTCTATTTTACTACCTAATATAGAGGGACGTTCTTTTAGGACCAATATCATGTTAAGAACTGTAAGAATCGCATAATACACTAGTACTTGTTTCATTAAGTTTGATATCCTTTTATGCGGTTCTCACAGTTCTTTACTCAAAATTCTTTTTGAAAACACGACCATGTATATATATGCGTATACAAGGATTCTATCTACAGTACGTCCCCTTTTCATCTGTAAAGAAAGGAAATCCTTACACCATGTCTGATTGAATCACTTATGTTTAGCAGGTGATATAGGTGCTTTAGGCTGGTGGGACTTGTTCATAAATTTTGGGTATTGTTCTCCTTGTGCTGGCAAAATTTTCATGTTGCCTTTTAATGGACAAATTGCATAATAAGTAACAATATGCTTCAGTTGAAACAGTTTAATTCACATCCATAAAAGGTTTAAACTATAAGAAGGGTCTCATTACTCATTAGGGTAGTCTATTATGCAAATTCACAAAAATGAAGTTTTTTCATTTTTTTAGAAGTTTGTTGAACAAAATAAAGTGCGTTACAGAAAGCAGAAATGAGACCAAAGTAGGTTACCTTCTTATTTAACTTGCCCTCTTTTATTTTGTTTTCACTTCTTACGATTCATTGTTTACAGAATTGCAGAGTGCTTTGCGTTTCTTGTTTGCACAAAGTGGTCTAATCCAGCTATTCATAGAAATCACCAATCACATTATGCAAGCTCATCATCATCATCAAACATTAGATATCTTGACTGGAATAGTGGGCTACTGGTGTCTGTAAATAGCTCTGAAGATGGAACAAGCGGATTGCAATATATTGGTGGTCACATAACGAAAATTCCTATTATTCTGTTTCAGTTACTTCTTTGTTTGCGATTGGAGGTATGTTAGAAAATGTTCGATTTTCTTCTCTTTTGGGATATGTTAATATTTTAAAGGTGAGCCAAGTTTTGTCCTATTTCTTTTTAGGTAACCATCGTCTTTCTTTCTCGAAAAAGAACTGTTCATTTTCAAGAATTTCGTCTAAAACCTTCATACTTTCAATTTTTTTTACAAAACCCTTAAAGTATTTTTTGTAAGTATGAATTTCGATTAAAACCTTCATACTTTCAATTTTTTTAACAAAATCCTTGAATCATTTTCTGAAAGTTTGAGGGAAATCTGGTTACTTGCTTGGTTTCAAAGAGTGCATGCTGTAAAACGCCTCAGGGAATTGATGTGACGCCTCATGCACATTTGGGTCAAAATTATTCAAAATTATGTAAAAATAACCAAAGGGGTGAAGAACTAATTAAAGATTTACTTGATAAAAAGGTTGATATGTAAAACAAATGAGAGATACAACTTTTGTACATAAAACAAGCCCTCGTGTAAGTGATGCACGCCTCTTGCCTCATCTTTTGGCACCTAAACACATTGGAGCTCCTCACGCTTTTTTAAACAAAGTTTACATGAAATACAATTTGGAACAAAGTTGATCACCTTTTATGCAACTAACTATTTTCATGCATTTGGTTTCTTTAATGTCTTTGAATGTGAATTATGGTCATTTCGAGTTTCAGCAAAAACCTGCTGCTGCTAGTTTTATCCCTCTATCGGTTGTCTTTTCTCCTTTACTTGTACTGCAAGGAACAGGAGTTGTTTTTTCTGCATTTAAATTGGTGGAGGAATATATTATCTTACTACATACTGGCCCCCGCACCGGACGATTTGATGTCTTTTCTGCTCGATCTCATGACTATTTTGGGTTTTTGTACAGTAGCTCTAGGTAAACCATGTGGCACTGACAGAATTGGATTGTTGACACAACTTAAGTCAAAGTTACTTATCATGCTTATTATTTTTATTTTTTAAACTAAGTTATATGCATAGGTTGCTTGGTTGGTGGTCCATTGATGAAGAAAGCCGGGAAGAACAAGCACGACTTTACCATGATGGGGAATCGGGGTAGGTACCACTAACACTATAGTAATTAAGAAGTACCATCCCATATAAAAATTCAAAAACAAGAATGGTTGTGTAACGGGTCAAAAGGGAACCGGGTTGAAACAAGTTATAATTTTAATCATGTCATGACGTGTTGGGTCGGGCTCACCTGCATACTTCTTTCTCCATTTTAATTTTCTTTGAAATGATTAATATGTTGACTATGATTGCGAAACAATCTTATTTCAACAAAAGTTTTAATCCTTAAATAAATCAGTTTAGGAGGTTGCCATCAAGGATAGACTTTGTGCCTCTTTCACCTGTTTGACCCTTTAGACCTATTGCAAATATACGCAACATAAATTGATGTAAAACATGTAAATGGCAATTGGGCTGCTGATGTAGCACAATCACAGTAGTGCCCCTGTTTCAATATGTTTTCATATATTTTATTGGGGTAACTTTGTAGAATAGTAACCAAGTTTATATGTTTATATGTGCATAGGTATAACACTTTCTGCGGATATCCACCTGAAGTCGTAAAGAAAATGCCCAAAAAGGATCTCACTGAAGAGGTAAACACCGGATTTTATTGTCTTTTATGTATATCCAAATGTAGTCTTGAAAACTTTCATGTTCTTTTTTTCTTGAACAATACATTGGTGATTTGTGGTTAAAAATTTCATCTTTATTCTTCCTTTCAGGTCTATAGACTTCAGGCTGCTCTTTGTGAGCAGACTGAAATCACAAATATCAGCCAACAGGAGTATGAAAGACTTCAAAATGTAAAAAAAAAGAAAATACTACTGATCTGTTTGGTTTTGAAATGTGAATATTATTGCAACTTGAACCTGATTTACAGAAATTATGTCAGGAAACAGTTCTGTGTCGGGTCTGCTTCGAAAGGGAGTTAAGTGTAGTACTCCTTCCATGCCGGCATTGGGTCCTTTGCAGGTAGTCCTAATTCTTCATAATCTACTCTTTTTTTGGTAATTATTATCATGATTTATTTGGACCTTTATTTGTGCAGTATATGTTCTGAAAAGTGCAAAAAATGCCCTATTTGTCGTGTTAATATCGATGAGCGGTTACTTGTAAATGATGCTTAGATGGTAGCTAGTTTTACGGAACTCTTTTTGCTATATTTAGTTGGGCAGAATATAGATATACGAATACAAATGTTCTAATAGCACATCTAAGAAGTTGCTTTTATTGTTCTGACTTCTTTCTTGTATAGTCCATTTTAAACTTAATTCCAAGAATCTTCCATATATTATTGTATGTTATCTTTGATTTACCTACATAATATGAAATGTCACGTGAGTGGATGACATTGTGACGGGCTTGGGGTGATACCATTGACATCTTGCTTCACACTCAAAAAGAATGGAGCTACGTCTGAGTTAAATTTGGATATGGAGAATGGAGCTACGTCTGAGTTAAACTTGGATATGGAAGTCTTCTTTTGTTTCTTGACAGTGAAGTAAGACTAACTCATGAGCTTATTATCTCACGTCAGAACAAGTTCCACCAATCGTTGGTGACCGTTTTCACGATCACGGAAAATACGTCTCCTCCGTTTAGGAACGGAAACCTCTTCTTGTTCTTCTTCTTCTTGTTGGATGACGTTAATACATAGGTTAAGGTAATTCATCGCGTCCTCGTACGAACCATCGCAGCTGCTTGACGAAGTCCCAATCTTGGGTGGTGGAATAAAGTCGGCCTCATCGTAAAGACTCATTTTATAAAATTTTTGGTAGAGAAAGTGGAGATGAAATGGGAATATGAGGTGTGGTTTAAAAAATATTTGGGTGTGTATATATAGTAAAATTAGAAAAAAGAAAAGAAAAGGAAAGAGCCGTTAGGCTAAACGGTAAAAAAAAAAACGGATAGATTTGGCCGGCTCTCGCCGGTTTCTTCAAACCGCACAATCGAAAAAAAGGGAGCCAGGTGGGGGAGCCAAGAAGAGGCGGTATGGTTGCCAAGAAGAGCCATGCGGCTCCCCTTGGAACCGCGTCCCGGTACCACCACCATACCGTCCCCCTTATGGACCAAAGGACCATATGGTCAAAACTTTCCCCCTCCTCTTGATGATTCACGGCCGAATCTCTCTCCGCACTCAACTAGCATTTAGCTAGCTAGGCTTATACTTTCACTCCACCTTTGCCCACAATATTTGGTAACATAGTACAAGCATGTTTCCGTCTCTTGTCACTCCATGGATGTTTTGTCACTTAAGTACATAACCTAGTCCAAGCTAACTAAAAGGCTAATCTAAAACCATGCTCTCAAGCCCTCTCCCCCCTTTAGAAACCTATGGCCAAAAACATGGCCTAAACCAAACCCAAGTCAACCACCCTAAGGCTAACTCTCTCGACCTTTTCTATTTACACTGACAAACACCACATGTATTTCCACCTAGCCTCCCTCTCGTAGCCTTCGGACATCGCAAGCAACCCACCACCCTTTCGGAGCATCGGCGAGTCAAGACCGAAGCAACCGAGCAAGTTTTTCGTGTTTTCCCCTCAGCTTCTCCTAGCCTAGAGCTAGAGGTAAACTTTAGAGACGTTTTGTTGGTTCGTCTATCATTCTCGTTTATCATTTCGGTTGATATTTGTGTCACCTACTCAAGTCTTGATCTTGTACCAACTTGTTAAATCATATACTCAAGTCTACACGAATACCCCCATTTCGACATCTTCTTTTCTCTGGCTTTCTGTAGTGAAAAAGCATAACAATGGAAAATATTAAACTGTGGTTATATATGTGTGTGTTTACATGAATGGCAACCTAATCATTTTCCTTACAAATAAATTGTGAGGATCTAATGAAGCAAGAACCCATGACTATTTGAGCATCAAATGTTATGCAAATTCTTCATAATTGTTATGAACTTCGCTTCTGTTTACATATACATGCATATGCGAACCTATATGGTTGTTAAATTTCTTGTAATAGTTAAAATCAATATAATCTTTTTTTATTTTGGTGCCATATTGCTTTAAACCAATAGAAGAATTAGAAGTGATTTTAACAAAATGCATAAAAATCGTTTTCTTCACTAACACACTTAAGAATTGATTATGCTACTTCCATAGCATATTTATTTGGTCCAAAGATGTTGTATATAATTTAAAAACTTCAGTTGTGTTAAGACACAAGCGGTATAAAAGTATACTCAAGACTGTAAAAAAAAAGTTTCCTTAACATAAAACACTATCTTTGTTTTAAAATATAAATGAGATGTTTTATGCCATGAAAAGATTAATATTCTTGCCTAATATTGATTCGGTAAGACCTAACTTATGTCATAAATAAATGATGAGGTAAAACCTTACTAAGAAATGTCATAACCTTAAGTGGTGTTAAACCCGTTAAAAAGAGTACTAAAAACCTCAAGGACGCTTAACACTTGGTTTTATATATAAAAATACTAGTTTTTTTATCCCCGTGTGTTACACGGGTGACTTTAAAAAAAAACTATAAATACAATCATAATCTACGACAATTATGTATTTTTATATCTTTAGTAATTAAATAATTGGTTATTAAATAATTTAGAAGACAATAAATAAAAAGTTGGATATATATATCCATAATTTTTTTTTAATAGAAATACGAATCATTTCTATAATTAGGAGTGTGAATTTCTATTGGCGGGAAAAATTATTGAGGATGAATATGGTGGTGCCACATGACAAATTGTGGTGTCAAAAACTTTTCTTTTATTATATATATATAATATATAATAATAATAATAGATAGATAATAGATAATAGATATAGATAGATAGATATAGATAGATATAGATATAGATGATTTATTTTTATAACACACCTGTTTCTAAAGAATGGTTAGAAATATCGAATGATTATCTATTAATATTTAAAATGATTTAAATACTGTATCCCCACCATAACACTGGTCGGAAGATATAAAAGTATACTTTCCGGAAACATGTAGACAACTTATATTTATTTTAGAATAAATATGTTTTCAAACAAATGATCACCACCAATACTAACAAGTTACTAATATCAAGACTTGATCAAACTTATTTGGGTGACATAAATGTCGACCCAACTCCATCTGACCTTAAGGTGTCTCACTATTTATAGGATACAATTAATTTATTCACCACCAGGCGTTTAGCATCTCTAATTCACCTTTGCTCAGGTGAGTGTTCACGACCCCTTTTCTCTTTAACCGTTTTTAATTACTTGGGGGAGAATTCATATTACTTTTACTATGTTAGGCAATTAGACATTGTTATCCTATCTGTTACATGTGTTTTTCAATTGTCCACACCTCTTATCTCATGTTTATTCACGCTATAACCAAATCCCACTATTAACTGAATCCGATTAATTATCATGTGAAACGGTAACATTTGAATAGATCTATTGGGTTAACGCCCCTACCCTGATTTGGCCGCTTTAATCCTGGCTCCGTTTTATTAGTCAGAGGGTACGAACTGTAATGTCTTGTTTTTGCGGCATCAACTGGACAAAAGATGCCAAGAGTGGGTAGTCATTCAGTTTCGGTATTCAAGGTACATGGTAACATTTCAACAAGTCTAAACTGATACTGTTAACGAGTAGCATAAACTATTTTCACACTGCCGTTTACTAAATCTTTTATTGCATGCAAACTATAAACCTGTGAAACTCACCAACAATTTATTTGTTGACCAGTTTTCCTATATGAATTCTCAGGTGCTTAAACTTTCATTCTTGCTTCTGCCTGGACCTGCATATCTCTTAGGATCTTTTGCATAAGGATGGAGTATGGTTAATAGCCGTTGGATATTTCTTAGCATAACACCTCACCTAACAGTGTCATGCTCCAAAATCTTTTAAACTGATATTTTGTAAACTTTTGATAAACTGTATTTCTCATTACTAAACTCCGTTGCGTCATGATTTAGAAAACTCCATTTTACTCCAATCAAACTATAACAATCCAAATGACTCTAGTTGTTGAACCATCCAGAGTGCGTTCCGTAACCTTGACTATATGATACATCCGTTTCACCCCCGACACGTATTTACAGGGTGTGATAGACATCATATGGGAGAGATAGGAATGTGAAGTAGGAGTGACGCGGCTGACGGGATGACCACATGAACAGTGATTTCTACTCACATCCCCTTCAATCTCTTTTGTATATATATATAATGGTATTCCTTAAAGGAACTAGAAAATATAAAAACTAAGAGGTCCGGAAAATGAAAATAAACATAAAATTTGGGCCAGGTATCACCTTACACCGATAAATGTAGATTTTAAAAACAAATCCATACCAAAATACAAGGATAACAACCATATCCAGTAAAGTCTCATAAATGGCAAACAAATGATATTATTAGTGGTGTCTGAGAGGGGTGCAATGTAGACAAATCATACCTCTACTCGAAGGGATAGAGATGTTGTTTTCAGGGAGACCACAAACTCTGAAGCACAAGAGAATGCGACACCTGAAGCCAGAAGGAAACATAAAAAAATAAAAGAAACAAATAATAATAATAACTAGCTTTTTCAACCCGCACCGAACACACAAAACAGTTGCATTGCTATATGACATGTAAAGAGAACACACAAAAAACGTGTTACGACCAAAATACTTAAAAGTATCGCATAATACCTAAAAACTATGTTACACGACTATACATACTATATCACCAACTCTTTTACTAAATTCATTGAGATTGAAAATAGAAAAATAAAGACAAACTGTACTACTCGACCGTGATTATCACACTACCAACTACTAAATGGAAACGACCATATCTAGTAGATCACCAAACCATGTATTAAATTTTTTACGTTTAAGAAAACAAACGATATTTTTTTGTCATGTGATGTCATAAAAGACTGCCACATGTCATCTTTTATGTGGCAACAATAATAGTGTGAACTTGCATTTTTTATATAGGAATAATAATAATAATAATAATAATAATAATAATAATAATAATAATAATAATAATAATAATAATAATAATTACTATTATTATTATTATAATAATTATAATAATAATAATAATAAATAAATAAATAATATGAATAGAAGTAATGATAAATAAAAAGATTTTTAAAATAAATAAATAAATAAAAATATAGTAATAAAAATAATGATAATAATAATAACTATAGCAATAATAATAGTAAATAAAAATAAAATTAATTGAATAAAATACATATATGAATATAAATAAAAATCTTCCAAACTCCTTTAGAAGTCCTTAGTCTTATTCCACTACGTCAAAATTCACCTTTGGCCACGGAAAAAAACCGTGACAAAAGGTGTTTTGTCACGTTTTTTTTTCCATTCCAAACGACACCATAGGTGCCGTGACCATATGTACCCTACGGCCACGTTACAATATCAGTGGCTGAAGCCACCTATAAGCGTGGCTAAAGGGTACCAATATTTGTTGTTGTAATCAAACAATTCTTCAAAAAAGCGTGGCGAAAGGGTTCCAACGGCCACATGTGTTTGGTTAACGTGGCCTTTGGTATTTTATGGTCACGTATATTCGTGTTTTAGCCACATACATTATAAAAATACGTGGCCAAATGGTTGCTGAAATCATACATTTTGTCACAGTACGCGTGGCCAAAGGGTGGCAACGGCCACGTTAAAATATCAAAAGCGTGGCCTTTGGTATTATGTGGTCACGTATATTTGTGTTTTAGCCACATATGTTATAAAAAACGTGGCCAAATGGGTTGCTGAAATTATAATTTTTGTCCCAATACGCGTGGCCAAAGGGTGGCAACCGCCACGTTAAAATATGAATAGCGTGGCCTTTGGTATTATATGGTCACGTATATTTGTGTTTTAGCCACATATGATATGAAAAAACGTGGCCAAATGGGTTGCTGAAATCATAAATTTTGTCCCAATAAGCGTGGCCAAAGGGTGGCAACTGCCACATTAAAATATAAAATGCGTGGCCTTTGGTATTATATGGTCACGTATATTTGTGTTTTAGCCACATATATTTAGAAAAAAAAAGTGGCTAAAGGGTAGTTGAAATCATATATTTTGTCCCAATACGCGTGGCCAAATGGTGGCAACGACCACGTTAAGATATAAAAAGCGTGACCTTTGGTATTATATGGTCACGTATATTTGTGTTTTAGCCACATATAATTGAAAAAAAAAAGTGGCCAAAGGGTAGTTGAAATCAGATAATTTGTCCCAATAAGCCGTGGCCAAAATGGGTGGCAAATTAATTATATTATTAATTAATTAGTATAGAGAAACCTTAAAAATCATATATTATAATTAAAAATTAATGTACATACACTAATCATGACGCTGTTCAAAAAGATAACATACGACACTAGCTAATCAAAGTTTAATTTCTATAATAATTAATTATAATTTCTTGTCCGTGCTGATCAGCTGCTTCTGCTGGTGCCGTGTGATTTTTCTATTTATCACATTTTGATTCTTCAGCTGGTTTGGTGCTACGTACACTACTTTCTGCATCTTTTTCCGATCATTATTTACCTGGAAACATGACAAATAAAACCGATCAGATATATATAATATATATATAAAGTTAATTAATTAGCGGATACGATTAATTAATGTAGTAATTACCTGTGGTTGTTCCAATACTTTTTGAACCGTAGAATGATCAACCGGCTGTGATCTATCTGACTTGTTATTAGAATGAAGGATCATTCGGTTCATCGGCCATGCAATAATATATTTATTTTCAACCTCCGAAAGCGTTGTTTTACCATCTACTGGGAATGGTAAAAATGTTGCACCCTTTTTGACCTGATAAACTCTAATTCTACGGCAACCAGGAGCTAATGGACTTCCATGAATCTTCTCATCTTTTTGTTTTGGTAATAATTCAGCCATTCCCACGACGTTCAGTGGATCCCATTCCATGTGCAACGTCGCAGTTTGGCTCCCCTGATCAGAAGTGACATAATAATAATAATATTATTATTAATTATAGCATATATATAAACAATTAATTAATTAAAGTAAAAAATAGAATACAAAAATTGTGGTATATACTAATCTATATACCTCTTGGATTACTGGCTGCAGATCGATATCAGCTGCAATGGCATCATAATTATTTGGTTTTTCCAACTGATGATCACTCTTCTTAGGAGGTACTTTACGAGCTGCAGGTTTTGCATGTCTCTTATTCTTTTCCTAAATTGACACCATGTAATTAACTGATTAGTAACATATATATTAATTAACGATAACGTCAAAGCGATTTGTCAAATTTCTAAATTAATTATATATATATATATACCACTTCCTGCTCTGATGCCCCAGCAGCACTGGCTGCAGCAGCTGCTGCTTCTGTCATTTTTCTCTTTCTCACCTAAAGACAGCATCAACATTTAATTAAATGATCATATAGCAATTAGTTATAAGGGAAGTACACAACTGTGTAAATTAAAATAGTTACCCTTTCCTTTTGCGACGCTGTTGTAGATGGAGGAGTGTGTTGTGATAGAGTCGCAGAAGAGACCTACAATTCAATTAATTAATAAAATCATATCGATCATAACCGGCTAAACATTAGTTAACTATCCTGATGAACTTTAACTATCCTGATGAACTTATCATAGCCGGCACAGTTAATTATTAATTATATTCCGGAACAACTCTAACTATCCTGATGAACTTTAACTATCCTGATGAACTTTACCTATACTGCTGAACTTTAACTATCCGGATGAACTATAACCAACACGGTTAACTATAACTAGGGACGCATGTTCATCCAGATGAACTAGCTAGAATCTTCCGGATCAACTCTAACTATCCCGATGAACTCTAACTATCCTGATGAACTTTTTACTATCCTGATGAACCTTACCTATATCCTGAGGAACTTTAACTATCCGGATGAACTCTAACTATCCGGATGAACTATAAGTAGAGACGCATGTTCATCCAGATGAACTAGAATCTTCCAGATCAACTCAAATTCAGAACTGTTTCAAATCCGTACCTTATCGGCCGACCTTTGAGATGAGTTTGATTGAGTAGATTGTTTCCGCGATGTATTGCGCGCAGAATTGATCATGTCCTACGTACAATTAATTCAATTAGTTAATTAATTAATATATATATATATATATATATATATATATATATATATATATAGTTTGTCCCTTACAGACGCTCTATGAACTTGTTTATCTTGAATCACAGACTCCATAGCCGCCATAAGCTTATCAATTCTCTCATCCTGTGATTTAACCATATCAGTGAGGCGCTCAACCTCTTGATCCTTTTTCTCACGCAGCTGTCTTTCATTTTTTAGTTCCGCCTCAAGTTTTTCGATCCGTTCTTTCGATCGCCCTTTTGGAGCACCCCAATATCCACGAGAAGTCACTCCATACCCAATACCTTTTAGGTATCCACCCCTTTCCTTGCCAAGGACCAGTGTCAGGGCATCCGTTCCCGGTTCTACTGTCACAGACCCCGCATTTATCTTTGTTTCATTCTCGGCCTGCAGTAATATAATTTAGTTAATTTAATGAGGTGCTGTTAATTTTTAACATGTGAATAATTAGGTATATATATAGCAATTAAACTTACTATATCATCTGCTATGCCCTTCACCACAGGGGTTTTGTATTCCCCCTCTTTATTTACCCTTCCTTTCCTCCACATAAACGCTCGAGAGGGGCAATCATCAGCTGCAATTTCTTTGTTTTGTACCTTGTATTATAATAATAATATATATCAGACTTGAAACATAAACGTTCTTAACCATGACTGGGTGTAACACACTTAGCTTATTACCAGTTTTTCTCTCAGAAAGACGTATCCTCCCCGCCCCATTGAATGATCATAAGTATAATTTGCTCGAACCTCTTTTCCAATCTTTGACGCAGCCTTTCCAACAGAAGAGTAGGATATATAATTATAATCTCATTAATTAACACTTATTAGCTTACTTAATTAATGAAATCTGCAGTTTGAATTGAATAAAAACCTCGAATTCTTCAGATCTTGTATATGCTACAAATCTGTCCCAGTCTTCTTTTTTCACAATAGTGCGATACATCTTTGGAACTTTCTCAAGCACGGTGGGTTTTGCTAGGTTGGGACGAATGTGTTTTTCCAACATATTTCTTCTAAAACTCCTTAGCAACCCACCAAGCCGTACCATTATAGCTCCCCTTCGACAGTCATCAATTTTGAAATATTTCTATAAAAATAACATATGACAGGATATTTTAGTCGCATGGAATTCAATAACAAACCTAATATGAGAAAATGTTTAATCTGTTTCATAACCTGAATCGCTGCCCACATTTTGTTCTTGTCCTCTATTGCCACCTTCCTCCATTCTAGATACCTTAATCCAACCCCTGCCCTTACAATGTCTCCCATAAAACTCGAAAATTTTGCTCTATGGACCCCGCCAACCCTTCCCAGCGCATCAAATGTTAGTGGCCATTTTTCCTCACCATTTTTCTCAAATCTGGCACGCCACTGTACCAACCGCGTCATCCCCCTCTTGTTTGCTTGGGGAGCAGAGGCTTCCATTCTCATTGTCGACTACTTGGGTATCAACTTGGGCATCATTTTCGACTTGGGCATCAATGTTTTCCATGTCCTCTTCACCCGAATCATCGTCAGTATTGTTATCCATTTCCTCTTCATTATCCGAATGATCGGCATTGTTATACATTCCATCATCTTCCGAATAATATTCATTGTCATATGCTTCACCTTCAATTTCCATTGTTAAATCAAATGAATCCTGTAGATGACAGTGAAACAAATAGAGAATTAATAAAATAAATGCGATGGAATAATTAAGATGAAATAATTGAGATGAAAATGATCTACTGAAGATGACAGTGAAATTAATATATACTGACGGGAATTAGGTAGTGATCTTCTGAAGATGATAGTGTGATGAATCCGGAACTGATCAATCAATTAGGTAGATGAACTTTTAGTGATATGGAAGAAGAGAGTAATGAATCGTTTTGGTGATAAAGTTTTGGTTAGAGGGAGTTGAATAGGAACTGATCAATGAATTTTGGGAAATTTGAAAAATGGTGGGAAGTAATTTGGGGATTAATAGGATCGATCCGGGTGAAAACATCTCAGCTAATAAGGACGTGACAGCATTTATCGGATTTAATATAAACTCAATTAATACGATTTGCGTTAATATTTATCTTGAATTTTAAAGAGTTAACATGGACTCAAAAAGTTAAAACCACCAAACCACAGGAACGCAAATCGTATTTAACTTTATTTTAAACATACCTTTAAAATAATCTTTAAATGTAAAATGGAATACTAAGCAATAAATTTAATGATAATTGTATCCTAAAATGACCCTCATTGCCCCTAAACACACCTTATTGGGCCGTCATTGGTCCTAACCATGCTTATTGGTTACATACACACCTTACTGGGACTCATTGGTCCCAACTGGCCCTCGTTTCCCCTAAACACGCCTTATTGGGTCTCATTGGTCCTAAACACAACTTATTTGTTACATACACACCTTATTGTGCCATCATTGGTCCTAAACATGCTTATTGGTTACATACACACCTTATTGGGACTAATTGGTCCCAACTGGCCCTCGTTTCCCCTAAACACACCTTATTGGGTCTCATTGGTCCTAAACACAACTTATTTGTTACATACACACCTTATTGGGCCATCATTGCTCCTAAACATGCTTATTGGTTACATACACACCTTACTGGGACTCATTGGTCCCAACAGGCCCTCGTTTCCCCTAAACACACCTTATTGGGTCTCATTGGTCCTAAACACAACTTATTTGTTACATACACCTTATTGGGTCTCATTGGTCCTAAACACAACTTATTTGTTACATACACACCTTATTGGGCCATCATTGGTCCTAAACATGCCTATTGGTTACATACACACCTTACTGGGACTCATTGGTCCCAACTGGCCCTCGTTTCCCCTAAACTCACCTTATTGAGTCTCATTGGTCCTAAACAAAACTTATTTGTTACATACACACCTTATTGGGCCATCATTGGTCCTAAACATGCTTATTGGTTACATACACACCTTACTGGGACTCATTGGTCCCAACAGGCCCTCGTTTCCCCTAAACACACCTTATTGGGTCTCATTGGTCCTAAACACAACTTATTTGTTACATACACCTTATTGGGCCATCATTGGTCCTAAACATGCTTATTGGTTACATACACACCTTATTGGGCCATCATTGGTCCTAAACATGCCTATTGGTTACATACACACCTTACTGGGACTCATTGGTCCCAACTGGCCCTCGTTTCCCCTAAACTCACCTTATTGGGTCTCATTGGTCCTAAACACAACTTATTTGTTACATACACACCTTATTGGGCCATCATTGGTCCTAAACATGCTTATTGGTTACATACACACCTTACTGGGACTCATTGGTCCCAACTGGCCCTCGTTTCCCCTAAACACACCTTATTGGGTCTCATTGGTCCTAAACACAACTTATTTGTTACATACACCTTATTGGGTCTCATTGGTCCTCAACACAACTTATCGGTTACATACACACCTTATTGGGCCATCATTGGTCCTAAACATGCTTATTGGTTACATACACACCTTACTGGGACTCATTGGTCTCAACTGACCCTCGTTTCCCCTAAACAAACCTTATTGGGTCTCATTGGTCCTCAACACAACTTATTGGTTACATACACACCTTATTGGCCCATCATTGGTTCTAAACACAACTTATTGGTTACATACACACCAATTGGGCCATCATTGGTTCTAAACACAACTTATTGGTTACTTACACACCTTATTGGGACTCATTGGTCCTAAACACATCAAATTGACCCATTTGACCCCAAATTGACCCATTATTTAATTTTTATCTTAAATCTTTTTATATAATTTATTTAGAATTATAATTCCCCAAAATTTAAGGGGGCGTTTAGTTGTGGAAAACAGGGGGTGTTTTCCATTTCTGTTTTCCAAGAAAACAAGGAAAACAGAAAATAGTGTTTTCTGAATTTTAACTAAAAATGGAAAACACCTTTTTTACTGTTTTCTAGGAAAACAGAAAATAGTGTTTTCTAAATTTTAACTAAAAATGGAAAACACCTTTTTTACTGTTTTCTGTTTTCTGTTTTCTGTTTTATATTTTCGTTTTCCAAATATATACAAAAGAAAATGGGCGTTCATTTTCTAGGGTTTATACGCACAACCGCTCGACCTCTCCTCCGTTACCTCCGTCGCCGTCTGCTCCAACGCATCGTCGACGGAAATCTAATGTAATGTAGAGATAGAAAACAGTTGATTTGAACATTTTTTTTTAGTTTTCTAATTTTGAAAATGAAAATTCCATCTTTCAATCGGAAATGGGCGTTCTGTTTTTTTGTGTTTAGGGTTTTTGATCGTCTCTGCATGAGTTGTTGATCGGATTGCAATTGTTGATCGTCTCTGTTTTCGAGGATTAGGGTTTTTGTTTAACAGATTGATTTAATAAACAAAAATAGATAAACAAGTATATAACAATAAGTGGATTTCATACTACTGATTCCAATTCCATACACAAAATTGTTTCCTAATTTACATGTTCATTCCTAAAAAAAAAAAAACAGAGCAGTTGCGGGTTGAGGTTCACGGGAACCTAGATTCCATCTCCTCCATCAACTCCAAATGCCTACTCATTGCTTCTTGCCTTTGTTGAACCAACATTTGAAGTCTGGCATCGGAGACGCGTATCTCTTCTACCAGAAAAGTAGCCATCTGGTATCTTGATGGACTTGGTGGCTCTGTAAGTACCTGGTTGAGCAGGGCCATCCTGTCTAAGACACTCTGTCTCTCTGCCCTGATAATCACCTCGTACCTGTCCAGGGTAGCAACAATCTTTATCTGCAAATAATGTTCAACTAATTCTTTTAAGCTTGCCATTTTCAGAAGGATTTGAGTGTTTTGAGAAAGGGTTTGTTAAGGATTTTGAGAAAAGGTTTGATAAGGATTTTGAAAAGGTTTTGATGTTGGAGGTGAGAAGTTTCTCATTACTGATCAAGTGGTATGGTTATATGTGCAAATCACTTGAGTATGCGTCTTATCAGATGTGTAATCACTAGAGTATACCATAGGTCTTATTTGATTAATTTCAAAATTACCCACTGAGTTCATGAGGACTGCACATTATAATTGTTGGACTTTTGGTTATCCTACAAAAATTATTTTCACACGTTCTCCAACTGAAATTCCTACACGATATCAAAAAACCACTAATATTTTAATCACACGATCTGAAATTATCCGAAATTACTGTCACACGATCTCAAAAATCAAATTAACAAGTCAAAATTAAACGAAGAAAGTCAAAATTACCCACTAAGTTCATGAGGATTGAGGGAAGATGAACTAGAGTTCTTCAGGATTATAAAGAGTTATTCAGTAATAGAACCGGATGAACTAGAGTTTCTCAGGATCAAGAGTAATTTTCGTTTTAATTTATTTAAATATGATTCTAACTGGGCCCGCTAAATTTTAAAAGAGGCGGGGTAAATTAGAGCGAACTCAATTGAAAATTTCACATATCAATCGACAGAATTTTCCCTCCGTCCTATTACTTCTCCAATAAACAGGTTCACAGTAAAGATTATTGAAAAGGATTTTTAGTATTGATCGTTTTTAATCATCTTAATTTGTTGTTGTATCTGTTAGCAAAACAAACATGGATAAGTCTTGGATGAAAACCAGTAGAACCACGCAATCATATGCCGATGGAGTTAAATCATTCTTATTGTTTGCAGTTACCAATTTGGAGAGTAATGAAATTCCATGTCCCTGTGTTAATTGTCTAAACCATTACTCTTTTAAGGTTGATGATGTAGAATTTCATTTATTTTCAAAGGGATTCGATCAGACTTATAGAAGGTGGATTAAACATGGAGAGATAGACGAGCCCGCAGGAGAGGAGCTTCACACGGAATCATTTTTCGATTCCGGAGTTCCATTGGATGCAGCCGAAACAATAAAAATGGTCAGAGCTACTGAAGAAAATTTCGATGAGGACCATGAGAAGTTTCAAGAACGACTCATGGATGCTGAGAAGCCTCTGTATGAAGGATGCCATACCTTCACAAAGTTATCTGCCTTGGTTCAACTACTGAACTTGAAGACTAAGCATGGAGGATCAGATAAATTTTTTAATGAACTTTTAGTTTTGCTGAAACAGATGCTACCTGAAGGTAATGAGATTGTGAAGAATACATATGAGGCCAAGAAGATTTTGAAGTCAATGGGTGCAGGGTACACCAAGATACATGTGTGTATCAAAGATTGTATTCTGTACAGGAAGGAGAACAAGGACCTAACTGTATGTCCAACTTGTGGTGAGTCCAGGTGGAAGGTGGATGAGAGGACTAAGAAACTATACGACAATACTCCTGCAAAGGTAATGTGGTATTTCCCCATCATTCCAAGATTGAAACAACTGTTTCAAGTGAAAACCACAGCGGAGGATCTAAGATGGCATGCCACCAGTTCCAAAACACCCGGTGTGTTACGACACCCATCCGATTCACCGGCATGGAAAGCCATCGATGACAAATATCCCGAAATCGCTGACGATCCTAGAAGTCTTCGTCTTGGCATTTCAACTGATGGGGTCGACGTAAATAGAGGTAACAGAAATCACAGTGTGTGGCCGGTTCTATCTGTCATTTACAACCTTCCACCATGGTTGTGTATGAAAAGAAAGTTCATCATGCTTTCGTTATTAATATCGGGAGCGCCTGGAAATGATATTGATGTGTTTTTGGAACCATTAATTGATGACTTAGAGCTGTTATTCGAGGCAGGTGTGGAAACATATGATGCGTATGCGCAAGAACAGTTTACTATGCGTGCAGTTGTTTTATGGACGATTAATGACTACCCTGCACTTGGTACACTTTGTGGTTGCCCGTACAGTGGATTCCGTGGTTGTGTGGTATGTCGGGAAGAAACTAAATGCATTAGGCTTCCTTTCTCAGCCAAGCAGTGTTATGCTGGTCACAGAAGATATCTACCATATACGCATGCCTTCCGAAAGCAAACAGAGGCCTTCAGTGGTAAACAAGAGTTGGAAGTTGCTGCTGATCCTATGACCGGAGAACAGATATACGAAGAAGTTCAACTTATCAGGAACAAATGGGGAAAGGGATTAAGGTGTACTGATTCAGAAATCCCAGAGACCTCAACCAGAAGAGGGGGGAAGATTGATAAGAGAAAAAGAAAGAACAAAGAGAAGCCACCATATTGGAAGAAATTCAATATATGGTTTCGAAGACTTAGATACTGGAGGCATAATAGTGTCTAACATTGCATTGATTTCATGCATATTGAAAAGAATGTGGCTGAGAGTCTTGTTGGAACTCTGCTCAACCTTCCCGGAAAGACGAAGGATGGACTGAATGCGAGAAAGGATCTGAACTTTTTGGGGTTAAGACCAGAGTTGCAGCCTAAACAGAACAAGAACAACATAGTACTTCCTGCAGCGTGTTACACGTTACAAAAAGATGAAAAGGAAAAGTTTTGTGACACGTTGTATAACTTGAAGGTTCCACAAGGCTATTGTTCTAACTTTTCTAGTTTGGTTAGTCTAAAGGACAAGAAACTTGTGGGGCTCAAGTCACATGACTATCATATGCTGATGCAACAGTTTCTGCCAATTGCAATTCGGTCAGTCATGCCTGAACCGACAAGATATGCTATTATAAGGCTCTGTTTTTTTTTCAAATCAATATGCAGCAAAGAGATCAACGTCGAAGAGCTAGACAAATTGCAAGCAGATCTTTGTGTCACACTATGCCTGCTTGAGAAATATTTCCCGCCATCATTTTTTGATGTTATGCTTCATTTGACGGTGCACCTTACTAGGGAGGTAAAATTATGTGGCCCAATATGCTTTCGATGGATGTATCCATTTGAAAGGTGTATGAAGGTAATTAAGGGCCACGTGAGAAACAAAACTTATCCAGAAGGGTGCATTGCTGAGGAGAACATTGTAGAAGAAACGATTGAGTTTCTCAGCGAATACCAAAAAAACATCACAACTATTGGTGTTCCAACTAAAAAGCATAGCAGTGCGGATGGAAGTCCTGGGTCAGCTGGTAGATCAGTTGAAGTCTCTCCAGAGCTCCTATCGAAAGCGCATTTATTTGTGTTGCTAAATATGCCTGAAATTGAGCATTATATCGAGTAAGTAATTTAGATTATTAACCTTTTTTTATCTGTTTAATTAATTGTAAACTTTTATAGATAACTTCAATTCATGTAATTGCAAAGAACACATGAAATTTTTGGAAAAGGAACATCCTGGTAGTAGACTAAATGACCTGACTAAGAAGCAGAGCACAACATTTGGTAAATGGTTACGCAACAAGGTCAGCTAAATTTGCTTATTGTTTTAATTCCGGATGAACTGTAACTTTCCTGAACAACTGACCTGAGTTGTCCGGAACAACTCTATTTTCTATCCGGATGAACTATAACCTTCCTGGTGAACTGAAACTATTTTCTTATAGTTTTAATTCCGGATGAACTGTAACTTTCCGGAACAATTGACCTGAGTTGTCCGGGATAACTCTATTTTCTATCCGGATGAACTATAACCTTCCTGGTGAACTGAAACTATTTTTCTTATAATTTTAATTCCGGATGAACTGTAACTTTCCGGAACAACTGACCTGAGTTGTCCGGAATAACTCTATTTTCTATCCGGATGAAATATAACCTTCCTAGTGAACTGAAACTATTTTTCTTATAGTTTTAATTCCGGATGAACTGTAACTTTCCGGAACAACTGACCTGAGTTGTCCGGAACAACTTTATTTTATTTTTGGAAGAGCTATAATCTTCCTATTCCTAATGAACTCTCCTGATGAACCTACTATGAATTTCAGGTTGAAAAGGAGATGGCGGAGTCCCCAGAAATTATATCAGAGACCGTTAGGTGGATTTCACATGGTCCGCACAGAAGCGTGAGGAAATATGAAGTATATGACATCAATGGCTATTCATTTCGTACAAAATCTCGAGACGGTAGGGTTTACCAGAACAGCGGGGTTGGTGTAGAGGTAAATGACATGCACATCTCTAACGAGGTCTTAACCTATGGAAAAAAACCTTACTATGGGGTTTCAAAAGAGATATGGCTACTAGATTACCATATTAAAACCATCCCTCTATTTATGTGCGACTGGGTTGAGAATACACAGGGGGTCAAAAAAGATAGTCTTGGTTACACTTTGGTCAACCTTAAAAGACTAGGTCACAAGGAGGACCCGTTCATTTTCGCGTCACAAGCACAACAGTTGTTTTACGTCAAAGACCAGCTGGATAAAAAACTGCATATTGTCTTTATGACACCTCCCAGAAATTACAGAGATTATTATGAAGACGATGCCAATGAAGAATTTAGTACGGTAGTTTTTCCTCAAAACGATAATGTATTGCCATCCGTAGATGCACGTCACAATGTTTACCATAGAGCTGACTGTACTGGAATGATATTACGAAAAAACAACGGTTAATTGATCATCATTGTAATGTTTTTGAATCTTAGCAAACTACAGTATCAACAATATTTGTTTTTTTTTCTTTATGTATTCTGGAATATATATAATTATGGATCTTAATTTTGAGTCAAGTGTTTCCTTTTTTTGATTATGCCTGCAGGTCTCCTCTCTTTGACCAAACCAGAGTCAATAAAAGTCAAAAATAAACAAACAAAATCAACTGCTGCTTTAACAAACACAATTACATACATAATCCAAAGGTTATGATTCCATTAATACATTGATCTATAAAATTACAACTGAAAAACTACTAACTTAAAATGGAGAAGAAGCGGCTGAAGAAAAATCCCTCTTTTGCTTTCTCACATGCACTTGCTTCTGATCAAGTGAAAAGAGAGAACAAGTCCCTCTTTGCTTTCTCACATGCACTTGCTTCTGATCAACTGAAAATGGTGAAGAAGTGGCGAAGAGAAATCGGGTTCATGGGGCCAAAAGGGAGAGAAGCACCTGAAAAATACAAGTCCTGCAAACCTCAACATGTGCCCTTACTGCTGACTGTTATAAAATTACACAATAACTTAAAATCTGCTCGCAGTAAAGCATTTGTATGAACCATTAGAGACTCCTCGTCTCCATGGTTTCCACAATAACTTAAAATCTGCTCGCAGGAGATACAGAGTGCAATCTTTCCCTGCACAAGATAAAATTACCAAATCTGAGACGAAAATTTCAATCGAATTTCAGTGGTGAAGATGATAACTTACCGTTTTCCACATACGGATGATGCCAATTCCACATTTTTTGCCGTCGATGATGGACGAAAAACAGAGAGAGAAAGACTGGGAGAAAAGGGTCATGGTGGAGATGATGATGAAAACTGATACAGAGATAGTATATATCGATACTCGAGGGGCGTGGTAGATGGAGATTTGAAAGATAAAGTAAATGAAAAAGTAAATGAAATAATCATGATTACAAGCGCCGTGTCGACTGTTGGTATTCTTTTAGCCACCTAAAATTAATATACCGTGACCATTTGTCATAATTTGTCACGCAGCCAATGTTTTAATATGAGTGGCCATAACACAAGATAATCAAACATGATAAACATATATTATAACCATCATATATATATTATAACTACTAATATCATAACTAAATAAACATATAAACTATTGTTCTTAATTTGTTCATAATTAAACATAAACATCCATTAATTAATAATCCGGATCATTGCAATCTTCGGATATGTATGATCCTGATGAACTTGCATCGTCATCATCATGATCATCATCATCATCATCTTCTTCTTCTTCTTCTTCATCTTCTTCATCTGCTTCATCTGCTTCTTCATGATCTTCTTCATCATCTTCTTCATCTTCATCTTCTTCATCTTCTTCTTCATCTTCTTCTTCGGGTTCATTGAATTTTGTATCAAGGACACGAAATAATTTCGTTGTCTCAACATGGTAGGCAAAACAATCAGGAATCTTCTGCGCATATAGTTGCTTCAGGATGTTCTCATCGTTGTGTTTAATCACAGATTTGTGGGACTTGAAGGATCTTCTTCTCCTGTTACTGTAAACCAAAAAAATACGGTTATGCTTCACATACCAGTAATTAAGGGAGCGTTGATTATCGGCCATTTGATACAAGAATTGGTGTAAACGAATTGGTGTAGAGAATTTGAGAGAATTGGTGTAGAGAATTTGAGATCAAGAAAGGGATGGCGGTAAAAAGGAAAATAACAATGATGATGATATATAGGGTAGCAGATTTTAACCCGCTCGAATTAATGGTACAATTGAAAAAAGCGCGTTGTTTTAGAGGGAAACAAATCTTCTATTTTTCGCCACGCATTTAATATTTTACCGTGACCATAAAATACATTTTTGTCACTCACAACCTACCATTTAGTCACGGTTAATATATGTGGCCATAGGTAATAGATTTTTGTCACTCACAACCTACCGTGACCATTAGTCATCTAATATTTAGTCACACAACCTAATAACAGTGGCCATATGTACTAGCTTTTAGCCACATAACTAAGTAAAAAGCGTGGCCATTGCTCACATTTAGCCACGCATAAATAGTTTTGTTTTCTTTTAATTTACTAAGTAATAAAATCTACTCTTCCGTCACACAACATTATTTAAGCGTGGCCATACATTCCTTTTTGGTCACACGAATAAAAAATCATAAAAATTCCGTGGCCGTTTGGTGCATTTCGCCACTCTTTTTTAAGTGTGACAAATAAGTGCCACATGTTTTTGTAAAACAGTGGCTAAAGCCACTGCACCTGATTGTTGTTGTCACATAAACAAAAAAATACGTGGCTAAAAGGGTCCAAAGGCTATATATTTGGCCACGGGTACAAAATATGTGTGGCTAAAACGAGAATTTCTTACCTTTGGCCACACTTTTTTCATAACAGTGGCTATGCGTTATCAAAAAAACCGTGGCCAAAGCCACTTTTTGACGTAGTGTTAACCTTAATATTAAAATTTAGTATTTGGATAATTACTAACTTTAATATAAAATTTTGAATTTGAATAATTACTTATTAAAGTTTAAACTAAATAAAAACCCTAATATGGAAATTTAGTATTTGGATAATTATGTATTAAAATTTTGACTTAATCCAAAATTTTAAAGTGATGCTAAGTGTCTTTTTTTACTAATTAAACTATGACCAAGTGTCTTTATTGAGTTTAAATTCAAATTTACCAAGTATTTCATGTCAATATAATAAACAAAATTCTTATTTTTCATGACTACATTTTTTTTAACTGCAAACATCCGGTAACCCGGGGGTCTCATCATGGCAAACGATGTTATTGACGACATGTTATGACCACAGTCCGTGCGAGTAACCAACACCCTCTATGAGTCTGTGTTGCACATTCATCCCAGAAGAAAACCCACCATCTAAATGCCTACCGTTGTAAAACCTCTGGCCCATATATAATTACTGCAATTTTTTATATAGTTATAAAAATATATAATTGGCGTAGATTATGATTGTATTTATAAAAAATAACATACGTGGATAAAAAAACTAGTATTATATATATGTATATGTGTGTATAACGTAATTATATGGACAATTAGACCACTTGCTTATATTGCATGTGCATATGTTGTCAATTTCATGCTCTTCACAAAAGAAAACATCATTTATGCAATCGGACCCCTCTCTCTCTCACACAAGTTACAAGTGTAGATAAACATAATACAAAGTCTTTTTCTACTATAAATGGTAGGAAGGATCTGGCCGTTGATCTTGCACTACAAGAAAATAGGTTTCTGGTGGGAATGTTAAGGTGTGGACTTTGTCAAGGCGATATGTCACCACGAAAGAGAAACCTACGGTGGTGAACCTTTCGGTGGCGAACCTTTCGGTGGAGACAATTTTGACCTATGGCGACGGAGTTCAGGTGGCGAGGGCTATGGTGGGGACATGTCACCAAGGAAAGCTATGGTGGCGACATGTCCCCACTGAAGGGTATAAAACTTTTGCCACTAAAAGGTCATTTTGTTGTAGTGTTGATAATTAAGGATTGAGATTGTATGGTATAACGTCTGCAAAATAGAAATAAAAGAATTAAATAAATGAAACAATTAAAATTGAAATAGCTTATAATTGTTAATTTTTTTAGGACACCTACTTTTTTTTAGGTCAAAAGACAATAACGTTTTAAAACCACACCGTAAAATCAAACATTTTAGTTTTTGTAATTTGATATCTGAATTGCTGATAAACATTATTGAATGACTAAAACGTGCTCGATAATAACTTATATTGTTATGTATGGCTAATAATAATTATATGTTATGGGTAATTATGAAACATATTTACATATAAAATTTGGTTGGTGAATAGCATTTTTTTAGTTTTTTTTTTATTTTAACTACAACTCTTTTCTTTTTCTACACTCCCCCCCCTTCTTTACTATGGGTTTTACACACACTCTCTCTCAGAATCTTCCAGGCGCTCTCTCTCTCTGAAATGCTCCCTCTAATTATGTTACAGATCTCTTGATCTTTCCTCGTTGTGAGTTTTGCAATGATGTTACCGCCGATGGTGGCTGTCGGTTTCTATTGTCACTTTCCATCGCAGCGGTCGTCGACGCTCTATTTAGTATTTTAAGCATCTGGCAAATCAATTCTGCGTCATCTTCGCTCTCCGTCATGTATACACAGGAGAAATTCAATTCTGCTTTGATGTCTTTCTAGGGTTCTTTTCTCAAATTTTTTGAGCAATTTGGGGCTTCTTCAAATCGGTTTCAGTTTTGGATTTATGATTTCTTTACTTTTGTTTACAGATGTTTTGAATATGATGTTTTATTTGTTTTCGTTTTTAGTTGTTCATGTCGACTATATGTTCAAGTTTATAATTTGAGAATGATTAGATGATGATGCATGTTGTTTGTAAGTATACATGAACCACAATCTGGACACACTTACATTGTATTGAGTTCTGATGCAACTCGTGTAATATTTATTATGAGTTTTAGCTTGTGAGTTGGTAGCAAATTAAACAACCAATAATCAGTTTATATACAAAAGGGTATTTGGCCCAATGGTATGGGATGATAGTTAGGGCATGAAGACCTTAGGTCTCAAGTTTAAACCTGAATCAAAGGGGTTTTTTCCCAAGTGGTGAGTTTCGTCCTTGATGGTCTTCCTGGGTGAGTCAAGCCTGAAGCGTCAAATCCAGTATAGACGGTTGCAATCCCGTCTCAGGAAGACTCACTAAGATATTGGAAATTGAAGTGTGGACCAGAGTTTACCTAAGAACGCGAGGATCAGATGATGAGCAAATATCCAAACTTGTTTAGACAGCCCGTGCCGATGGCCGGGACTACTTCTTAAATTTCGGGACGAAATTTCTTTAAAGGAAGGGATGATGTGATAACTTGAAAACCTATGTGATAATTTGAAAATCTTTTGTGAGAATCTGAAAATTTATCTTTTACTGTTGAGTAAACTATTAAACTTTAATCTTTACTGTTGAGTAAAGCGTGAAACGTTATTTTACTGTTGAGTAAAATCTATAACTTGATTTCTCACAACCTGCAATGAAGTTGCAACGATTAAACTTGTGAAAACTTAGACGCTTAGCAACATGGTTGCAATCTTAATTTTCGGGACGAAAATTCTTTAGCGAGGGAAGGATGTGACATTCTGGCCCTTCGGGTGGGACCCGAGCCTTAGAAACGGATAAAACTGATAAAACCGATAAACCGGGAGATGCGTATATAGGCGTAGTATTTTAATTAAGGCATTAGAAGAGTCTAGTAGCCTTAAAATACTTCACAAATATCACACACAAGTTGGAGTGTTGAAACATTGGTGATAAACTAAAAACTGCTATGTGTCGTGAAATATGTGCAAACCAATACATGAATTTAATTGCATGATTGTAAATTAGTTGCGGCTTGTTGATACTTGATTTTATTGGATTATGTGATAAAAATAACGGTGAATTAAAAATGGGAGAAAATGTAGAAACCGTGACCAAAAACGCAATAAAAAACAGACAAAACGGGCTGCGGTCAAGAAAAGTCAAAGAGGCTGCCAGATGGGAGCTCTAGGCGTATCGCATGAGTTGTTGGAGAAAGGTTTAATTAAACCTAGTTCGTCTCCGTGGGGAGCGCCTGTTTTGTTCGTCAAGAAGAAAGATGGTACATTTCGGATGTGCATCGATTATCGGGAATTGAACAAGGTTACCGTGAAGAATCGGTATCCTCTTTCGCGAATTGACGACTTGTTTGATTAGCTTCAGGGTTCAAGTTATTATTTAAAGATATACTTGAGATCTGGCTATCATCAATTGCGAGTCTGAGAGGAGGATGTTGAGAAAACAACGTTCAGAACTAGATATGGTCATTATGAGTTTTTGGTTGACGTTTGGGTTAACCAATGCGCCCGCAGTATTCATGGATTTGATGAATAATGTTTGCAAACAGTAACTGGATTAGTTCGTCATAGTGTTTATTGATGATATTCTCATCTATTCTAGGACAATGGAAGATCAACTAAGCACCTTCGTATCATACTTGACTGTAACACCCCGACCGATGGCGGAAACATCGAGGTGTCATGAAAAGAGTATAGAAGCACAAGGATATAAGCGAAATGTTATTTTTTATTAATAACTCATAACTTAAAACGTCTGTTACAAGGCAATAAAACTTAAAAGATAACATAAACCTAACAAGATCCACAAGCTTTCTAGTTCTAATCATGCTTGGTTCCCATAACCTGAAAAACACGCAAAAAAAGGTCAACTATCTACATAGTTGGTGAGTCACAGGTTTAATAGGAAATAGTTAAGGAAAAATATTTATTAAGGTTTTGCAAAGTCAAAACATTAATTGAGCAAACAAGTATAAGTTTATTCACACATGTATTCATCACACAAGCAAATATTAATCACATAAACAGTACGCCCGATTGATGGTTCGCAAACCAACAATCGGTAAGAATGTTTGTCCACGTGTTCAATTCCCCTCTCGAGGAACCTCTACGATTACTGTTCGGTTCCTCTCAGGAATCTCAGCGTTGGGACCACGTTCAGTCCCCCGCAAAAACCTCAACTTCATCATGTTCGGTTCTTCGCAAGGAACCTCACGTTTGATGCTCCGGAGCCTTAAGAATAAAGTTTCCCAAATAGCATACAATATCAAGCATGACAAAGTATATATTCACACGATATCACACGAATACATACAAATAAATGTATTCAAAAGTATTTGACTTTGCATAAAAAGTATGAATGTTTGAATGATTAAAGTTTCGCAATGTTTCATGATGATAAGCATGATAAATAATATGATTAACTTAAACATAAAGTATTGATAAATGAAAATGTTTATGTGTGTTTTCCACCGAAAAATGATTTGGAAAATTTAAGGAAAATGGGGCTATGAACTCACCTTAGATTGCTTGACTAATATTTTGACGTACAAAGAATGATTCAAGTGCGAGGACGTCCTAAACGAATAACGAGTTTGTTTAATCTAAAGTTTTGAGGACGAGTAAAGGAATTCTAGATGCCTAGGGTTTCGATGGTCTTGATGATTTGGGGAAGATGAGTTATTGCATAAAGTTGATTGTATTTATATCCTAAAGTTTAACGATAAATAATTAACTTAATTAAATAATTTGACTACGTAATTAAACAATTACATCAATCTCCAATAAATTGAGTAAATAAATTAGAAATCAAATTATAGCTAATAAGTAGTTGATCATGAGGCTTAAAAGAAAATTAAATTAAATACACACAAAATCTTTGACTCGTTAATATAATAAATAACCAAATAAATAATACTTATAAAAATAAATAAATTAATGATTTGAATAACTAGATGATATTAAATAAATAAATAAGTAACCAAATAATTTAAGTGACTAAATGAATAAGCTATTCACTAAATATTAAGTGAATAAATGAATAAAAGGCTAAAATTTAATTAAAAATTAAACATCTAATTAAATGATTAAGTGATTTATTTAATAAATAAGTGCCTAAATAAAACAAATTATCAAACAATAACTTAAATTAATAAGTAATTAACTAAATGAATTTATTATAAAAATATTTATATTTATTAAGTATTTATTTGTTCCAAAATGTTTGTAGAGATTTATATAAATTTGTGAGACTTAAAGGATGGTGATTTATAAAATTTATAAGAGTTAGAACATTTTATAAATTTTATTTGTAATTGTTTGGAAAATAAATGGGGTTGGAAATTGGTTAATCATACAAATATGATGAAATGATAAAACAAAACAATAAAACGTGATGAGGCCGTGTTGAACCCACGACCTCCCACACACCAAACGTGTTGTAAATCACTCAGCCAAATCGTGTTTATTAACTCCATATCTGAGTGAAATTATTTTAAGATGTTATAAACAGTCATCTTCTTCCCCAAATTCATGCACCGAAACCCTAGTTCTAAACCAATGAAAGTGATTGTCTTATCGTGTATGAATGTTACAATAATAATAGGGCATTTACTCAGTGATAAAAACTGAACGAAATGTTGTGAGGAACTTACCTAAAAGATGACGAAAAGCGGAGGAACAGGAGGTCGCCGGGGCTTCGACGGTGTTAGAGAGCAAACATGAAAGGAGAGCTAATATCTGAGTGTTTTCAATGGGATTGAGTGCACAAATGGTTGGGGATGATTAAGGTACTATTTATAGTGTCAAAACATGATGAAGTGAGTTAATTTGGGTTTAATGTCTAAATTTATTCACGTTAAATGACAATTAAAGTGCGTTTAAAAGTTGGTTTTGAGATTATTATGGTGAATAATACATGGTTTGGGATGATTATGACTAAATAATGATGAAAGAATGGAGCTTTTATGAGCTTTTATAAACATTAAAATTTATCAAAAATTAACCCTTTATTTAAACCTTTTATTAAATTTGTTTCTTTAAAGATACCAAAACTTTATGAAAAATATAAAGTTAATAAAATTTAAGAAAGCTAAATCTAGGATTTGTTAAGTCATATATTTCTTTTTAAACCAACTCATTTAGTAACGAATATGTTTTTTTTTAATGCCTCAAAAGTAAATAATCATAACTTAAATTTAATAAAAATCACTCTTTTAATTTGTTAAGACATTAAATGAAATAATTAAGTTTGTTTAGTGTATATTAAATTTAAAACTCATAATTTAATAACATTTATTCACAAATGTTTTTAGAGGAATTAATTTAATTAGATAAATAAATAACACAATTTAAATGTTTTGGAGTGCAATGTTCTCATGGATTTCTTAGTTGTGATGGTTTCTTTTCAAAGCAACAATTATTAATGCCCTTTCAGTTAGTGGTTGTTTTTTATATTTCTTTTTCCCGGTTGCATTATTTTTGGAAGTCATCTTTGTTTTTCCGATTTGTCTTCTAATATGTGCAATGGCAAACCCAGAAAATTATTTTATGGGGGTCGGAAACTTTTAGTGTCTAAAATCTAATGCTAAATATATATATTTTTTCGTGTCTAGTTTTCGGGTTGAGTCGATTCACTAATAAAACGATATGAACAAATAAAATTTTAGATATTTTTAACTTTCATATTTAGCTAAATTAGTTTGTTGGTTAATAAAATTTCTTCCCGGTCAAAGAAAAATATAATTTCTAAAATTTTAAGAAACAATTGTGAGAGATGGAGTAATAGTTTTGAAACGAAGGAAAAACAAATAAAAAAATAAACAATTTAATAATATAAACAAGTCAAGAAAGTAGAGATGAGACGTAGATAATAGGACAAAGTAGGACTGGTTATGTCATCTTTTTTGAGTTTCTCTTTCTTTTCCCTTTAATATTCATATCATCTTCTTCTTCGTTGTTTACAGAGCTCATTATCCACCATAACTAAGTACCAGCCTCAATGAAAAATTTAAAATTTGTCTTCAATGAATTCCTCTCTTCTCTGTCGTTTTATCTTTTTTTCTTTTTCATGGGGTCGGTTATAAAATTTCTTGGGGGTCGGCCAAGAACAAGTTATATACATAACACTAAAAAATACAAAATTCATGGGTGTCGGACGAACCCATTGAGATGTGTTTAGGTCCGCCCCTGAATATGTGGTGAAACTTTTCAGGTACAAGGAAGAGAGTTTTTAGCCTCCAAAGAAACTGGAATCTTAAAAGGAGATTGGCACGAAATGTTAGCATCCAGGTTCTTTCCTTTCGGTTTATAATTTACAATTCAAAATAGAGTAATTTAGAAGATATATTCTAAGCAATAATTCGACTAATTGACGATCATTCCTGATCTTTATATAAATGATTTTAGAAGTGGAAAGATGGGAGGCTTGGGTAACAGGTTAGGTTGGAACAGTTCATAAAATATATAAATTTGTGTTTTAGAAACCGCTTTAAATGAGTATAACTCTTACGATCGGAATAAACAGTTTTCTAAGGTAAAGTGTCATGTTTTTATGTAAACATGAGAAATTGGGTTGAAAAGTTTACGTGTTAGTTTCTTTATGATATGATAACTAATTAATTCCACTTTTTAACAGTCTTTTAAAGAATTAGTCGCATTGTGCTTGGTGAAAGATTAAACAAAAAGGCCAACTGCTGAGAAGTTGCTAAAACATTCTTTCTATTCGGCAGCAAATCGATCTTTACCTACAAAATCAACAATAGAGAAAAGAAGACAACAAGCGGATTGAAGAGGAAGAAGAAGGGGCGAGAGCAATGGTAGGAGAAGAAAAGGTTAGTTGTCTATACCTTCGGTCAGTTTATAATTTGTTGATTTTGATAATTTGATTTTTTCGTTACTCTGTGCAATCTATTAATTAGAATTTAGAGTGACTGCTCCATCTTAGTCGTCACAAATGTAGCCGGTGCGGGAGGTGAAAATGAGAGAATAGTCGTTAAGATGCAGGTTTAAAATCATCTATGATCTTTTTATGCAATTTTCAATCAATCTTTTGAATAGTCTTTCCTTTTCCATAGGAGTTTAAGAGGAACTAAAAGAAGAGGTGGTCCCATTTACTTGGAGTATATATAATTTACTAACTTTGACTTTATAGGTCAAACAAACTAAATGAAATTACTGTTAGTTTCTATAAATTATGTTAACTTTGCTTGAATAGTGGAAGAGTTGTTCAAGATTAAACAATTGATTTCATAGTTGTTAAAGAATTAGCAATAGAATTAAATTCAAAAAGTACTACGTTGACTTTGACTTTTGATTATTGACTTTGTCAATACATATTTGGACAAACTCATTTTATGATCTCTTATCGTAATTGGAGACTTGCATTGTGTATCAAATATCAGACTTAGATATTTAATTCTTTTTCAATATATTGTCATATTAAACATTTTCTAGAACTAAATTTGGTCTATATATCACAGTCGTAACTTAGAGAAAAGCTAAGAACATGTGAAATAGATTTTTAATAAAAATTTCTAAGAGGACTAAATCATTTAAATACACTACGGGTCACTTTCAACCCATTTGACCCATTTCGTTTTTACCCATATTTGATACCCTTTGCTGTTAGCCTATTTTAACATAAAGAAAAACCATATTAATACAACAAAATAACACCTACAATGATAAAGTTAATCCTAAATGTAACA
>JBCNJP010000009.1:29638537-29713011 GCA_039602395.1 Deinandra increscens subsp. villosa
GAGGAAGCAAAGGCTCCTCTTGGCGGTCTTCCAAGCTGATGGTGAAGTCATCACGGAAGTCAACACTTGAAAAAACAGTGTTTTCTCCAACTTCCCTCTTCTAGCCAAGGTGCATCCGAGGGAACCAAAGGCAGAGGGAGGTAAGATGCTAGCCTCTTGGATAAGTCTGCAAGGTGACTTGCCACCACCTCAAACCCTACAGTCAAAAAGTTGACGCTTTCGTATAGGACCAATTCTTGCTCTTTAATTTCCACAATCTCCTCCTGAGTTCTTTGACAGTAGCATACTAGGGATGCAACAATTGATGAATCTCGTACGGGTTATGGAGCCAATTATGTCAAAAGAAATTACGATTTTTAACTTGGCTAAACCTGGAGCACGGCCCATGCCTAAAGGGCAGCACGGATCGTGCCTATCATTCTGTTCCTTTTTTACAGCAAGTTTTGCTCAATGGTGCATCATACATGAGTACTAGATAAGTGTTTTTTGTCACATTTTGGATCCAAATGAGCCATAGAGGTTAGAATCTTGATTAAAATGAAGAACTAGGTGCAAAACTTGTTTTGTTTTCAAGATTCAAACCCACTTTTGGTGCCAAAACCTCAATCTAGAGCTCTTGCATGAGTGTTGAACATCAAGTTCATGCACAAATGTAGAATAAGGATGAAGATGAAAATAAATTTTCATAAAGAAATTTCCTTACTTGGTATAGGTGCAAAAAAGGGGTCAAAAGCTACTTTGGGTACTTCCAATTCGCAGGTGGATAGGGACAAGAGGACTCTTAACTAGTCTTAAGGGCTGTCCCCATCGTATACTGTGAAGCTGGATGAGCATGACCCATGGTCGACAGAGGGGCACATGTCATGTTGTGTTGTCGGTATATGACCCGTGCTTAAGTGGGCACGACTTGTGTCTTGGCCTTTTTACGTGGAAGCTTTGAAATTTTGATTTTATAATTTAAAAACATGCAAAAATAAAGGATAGATGACCTATGTTTATTTATGGGTCCTAGGCCAGACCCGTGGACTCACTCTGCTTGTCCACCTCAAATGAGAGAATTACTTCATGGGGCTAGGAATTCCCTCATAGAGTTTGAAATGGTGGCCATTGACTTTATATGGGGGATGTGATGTGTCGGATTTGAACAAGAAAAACGGTCAAGTTAAAATGGTAAATACTGAGTAACCAAACCACACACTAGGGCAAGCGTACCCGTCGTATGCAATATAGTATCAATAAGTACCGAGTATCAATCCACGGACGCGTAATCAGACTCCCGATAATGTATCATAACTAATATTTAACCGATGCAATTGGAAAGATTTAAGAAAAGTAAAGAAAAAATAACCAAGTAACTAGAATAAGTAAGGAAACAAAGCAACGGGATCTAAGGTGAAATTCATATGAGAAAAAGGGTACTACCTGGTAAGGAATCCTCTGGGCCTAAAATTGACTTTTAAATTAACTAATCCATGCGACACTCCCTTCAAATGACAATTACCCGGATAACTAAGACTATAGACACATCCTCACTATCTAGGCAATCCTGAAATGAAGTCCGGGCAGCTAACTTGATTGTTGAAGCTAAGGAGTCAAACCACTTCAGTCAAAGCAAATCAGACTCACACGAAACACAAGCCACTCGAGAGGTCTCTCAAAATGGATCCTATAACGTGGTAGAAATCTAAATTGGAGTCAATGGAACCTAGGCAATACTCAACACGTACAAGAGGGTCAAAACCTTAAGTTCTCAAGTATTCTAACCTACCGACAATGTCAAACAACCACCTAGTGTGCTAAACAAATTGCTCAATTCAATTCAACACAAATATCATGCAAGATCAGCCTCAAATCATAATTGCAAGATCATGTAGAAGGTCTCCTATCATGTATTTGAACAAAGACTAATAAAAGTCAAAGCAAACAATGATCAAATCACTAATTAGGTTGAAGTTCTTCAATCCTAAGCAATCTAATTACATCAAGCAATCACAACAGAGGATAAACATGCTAATATGATCATTCCATCAATCCACAACAGATTTTATAACCTCAACATCAATTCACATGGAAAAGTCAAAGTAAAAGTCAACAAAAACCCAAATTCAATCCATTACCAAGTAGTACTAAGAAATCTAGCCTATCATCATGAATCTAAACATGAAACAACTTAAATCTGAGATAAACATGTCAAAACAATCAAGATCTAGGAAGAAATCTAAGCAGGATGATGAATCTCAAACCGAAATCTTCAATTCTTCAAGCTTTTCCTTCCAAATTCCTTGCTCCTTTGGCCTTGATCTCTTCAAAATCGTGCTTAGAACCCTCAAAACATGTAATCTGATCGGAATGGTAGAGTCCTCTCCAAGAAAAACGGCCTCTCCCTTTTTATAAGGGTTTATGAGGGTTTTTAGTATCTGGTCGACGATGAGGACCGCGCACAGTGTGTGAAAGATCCATGCGGTACTCATGCCTCATCTGACAGATTCATGAGGACCTCGAGAAGATTTCTGAAAAGGACCCATGCGGTCCTCATGGATGCAAAATCAGCAAAAATGATAGAAAAATTCCTATCTTTCAAATCCGCTCACCACCAAGCCTCCACTTCCTTGATTCCAACCAAAATCAACAAATGACTCAATCAAAACCTGTTTTTCATAAATTATACAATTAAGTACCAAAATCCAATAAAACTTAATCAAAACTTGGTTAAAAATGCAGGAATTCGATAATATAAATATTTCCAAAATGCAACGCATCAAATATCCCCACACTTAACCCTTTTTCGCCCCTGAAAAAGTCCGTAACGAGATCATAACCGAAATTTTCGACCCAATTATTCTAAACTAAACCTGACACTAAACTCTACTCACGCGCTAAAGGTGATCACCGGTATTTCGGTCCGAATAAACCCAACCGCCGAAAACCGAAGCCCCTGAACATGCTTTATTCAATTTTATTACCAATTATGGGTCCCACACTATCAGATTCACAAGTCAGCCTAATCCCATCTCAAAGCGTGAATCAGCACGGGCCAAACAGGATTAGGGTTTTTCCCACCACAATTGAATAAACTATTTATGATTTGGAGATTATGGAAAATGAATGGATGGAATGATGGGTGAGCTTGAATTGAATTTATTTATTTATTCCTAAAACTAGGGCGAGTCTCCACCTGACATTACATCTCCTGAGTCCCCATCCCGAGAGGTAGTAAGCAGGCTTTGACCCTCGCACACAAAACCACATCACCCCAATAGATCATCTCCGGAGTCACTATCCCTAGAGGTAGAACGTAGGATCAGCGAATTTTGTGCACTTTATTCATTTTTTTGGGGGAAGAAAGTGATGACTGGATGGGATGTGTTAAATACTTAACTGACTAATTCTTAGCACAATCAGGTCTGTAACGCAACTGGTCAGCGTGTTCGCTGGAGACCGGGAGGTCTCTGGTTCGAATCCACCCAGCCGCATTTGTTTTTCTTAATTATTATCCTGAACCAGTTCTTTTTGTAAGGCTATGTGTACAAAAACCCGTTTTTCCAGTAAGCTTACCAAACAGACCATTGCCCTAGTGGTTAGTTCTTTGGGTTCCCAAGGAGAGGTCACGGGTTCGAGTCCCGTGACCATGATTTTGTTGCTGTTTATTTATTTTTTTAATGATTTCAATTGCTTCTTGGTCCAAAACTCCAAATTTATATTTCGTGACCATTAAATCTCGTCCCGTGAAAGTTTTCATAAGCCTGGTTAGGGTACTCGTTGAACTTCTATAATATGAAAATTGTATAAGTTAAATATTTTAAAATTTTGTTAGTCTCTTTAATGTTAAATTAAAATTAGTTTTAAACCTAGAATTATATATGTCTAACTTATTTTCATGAACTTACATACTTGTGTATATTGCGTAATTTTTGGTGACAAAGTGAATAAATATATATTTGAATTTCGGACAAGTAAAATTATTTTAAAACTCTCGAAAATTTTGGCATGAAGGATATACATGTAAGATATATATATATTTTTATGGATTCACTTTGACATTTCACACTCTTGGCTATACATATATATTTATATATATGAACACCTACATTTTACTTGACCTCCTGAATATATATTATTGGTAACAATGTACTCGCCTCAACTCTTATAAAACCTTCTGATTTTTGGTTGAATGTTGTCCCTGCCATTTTGAATAAACAATTTCTATCACGTGTTGAAAATTATCATGCGTCATATTTGGAATTAATTGATAACACACCGTCGTCTAGGCTATGTTACTCATGTTCGGACACACACTTACGTATGTAAAATCGATAGGTGATCGGTAGTTACGCAAGACTCGAAATCTTACTAAATTGTAGCAGTGCACCCTAAGGTGAGTTACACAACCTCTTACGTTACGTCCAGGTTTGGACGATAACACACGCAAACAGTTACACCCGGGTTAGGGTGGTAACACAACAACTTTTATGTATGATTAAAGTAGAAATCCAATATATATCACATGTTCACGTAAAATGCTTTATCTTTCAAGTCCTTACTTATCGAACCGTTAATAGCATATAGCGAGGGGATATTGGGTAGTACTACTGGGTTCTGACAAACCCCACTCAGCGGGCACGAGATGCACCACCCGACTGGCGGTCGAACTGAGGACAATGTCAGCCTAACTTACCATGATCGAGAAGACACGGGGAAGGCAAAACACATTAAAATTATTCCTACAACTAATTGGTCAGCTTCGGTTGTGAACGTTTTAGTGACATGAACTTAGGCTCGCTACCTACAATATGGATTATACTTGTAATAAACATACTTACATACGAATAAAGACTGTTGTATTCGTACTACATATTTATACTAGTTATACTTATGTGCTTATGTGAACTCACCAACATTAGTTGACACTTGCTCTTATGCATGCTTTTGCAGGACGCTAGGAGAATCTGATTTTTGTGCACGTACGTTGGCTAAAACCTTTTATTTTGGGAATATGTTTTCAAAAAACTTGAACTATTTACTTATCGGGCGCTTGTTTTGCGCAACATAACTTTTATGAGCTTCCGCTAAACTTTAACTCTGGTTTTGGTATTTCTGGTTGGAGGTATATTTACATTTTGAACCCTTAATTTATGTTTGATGTAACTAATGACTCGGGTCCTGGTCTGGTTCACACCCCACGCGGTAAAACTCCGTTAGCGGAAATTTGGGGTGTGACAGATTGGTATCAGAGCCCTTGGTTAAAGAGAACTAGAATTTTCAAAACAATTCTAAACTGTAACTGTTTTTGAACATTAGTTACAAGAATTCCCAAAACGTTCCATTTCCGTGTGCCAAAAATCGATTACTCACATTAGGTTGTTTTTCCTTTGTTTGTGTCTGTATGGGTTCTAGCAGTATGGCACCACACGACAACACGAGGGGTAAGGGAAAAAAAATTGCCAATGAACAGTCATCATCCTCCAACCAACAAGGCCGCGAGCCTGAGTACACGATAATGGACTTCTTTCAGGATCAGCACATACGTCCTGATAGGTGTGCACCAGACGATTATAGCTGGCTGAATCAGACAACATATCAGTTGCTTGATATGTTTCATCTGCCAGACAGGGTTGACCTACCCTTTGATTTGAAGCGAGTCATTGCGGGACTGATAGCCGCCTATGACAACACTCTTGGAAAAACTAGACAAAATTCCATTAGCAGTCGCACACGTGATAGAGAAATCGAGCGATTGCGGGCTGATCAGAGGGAGCGGGATACCTACCACTACAACTTCTTCCAGGGGGTAATGGGTATCCGTAACAGGGTCACTAAGCTTGAGTCGCGACCCAATCCAGCAGATTTGGAGCATGGACTGCATCAAGAACAACATCAGATTACTGCACTCCAACATTCTAATGCAGCACTCCAACATTCCAATGCGGCACTTGCGGCACAGGTCGCCGCCCTCCAAGCTCAAATGGCAGCCCTGCAGGTTCAAGGTGCTCCTGTTCAAGAAGAGGAGGAGGAACCCTTCGAAGAAGAACCTTTTGAGGAGGAGCCTCAAGAGGACATGGAGGAAGAACCAGATGTTATTGATCCATGATCTAGCTTGTCTTCTTTTCTTTTATTTTGTTACTTCGAATAAAATTGACTGGGTGTTCATTTTATTTTGAATGTTTTCAAATGCTGAGGTACATTATGGTTGGATTTTAAATTTTGTAATGGATATTACAACTTTATTTTTCCAATGTGTTTCTAAGAATTATGTCGTGTGATGGATGGATGCATGAATAATTGTTTAGTGCTTAATGAAATTGATATTGGATATATTAATTATTTGGTTGTATGCGTTCTAACGTATATAATGAAATTAATATCGGGTATATGAATCATTTAAATGATTTGCATGGAAAACAGAATCATGGCTGAACACCTCACAGCAGCTCAAATCCAGGTTTTGATAAACGAAACGTTGCGGCAGCACTAGCTGCGGCTCAAGCGCAAGGAAATAATAACAGTGATAAGTAAAACAGATGAAAAATTGACTACATTTTTTTTTCTCACTCTCAAAAATTATTCGCTTAAATAATTTCGTGAACAATTCCAAGCCCAACTCAGTGCACCTTTAAAACTCACATGGATTGTAAGCCGCTCACATTCAAGGGTGATGAAGGAGCCGTGGGTCTGCTGCGATGGCTCGAAAAATCAGAAAAGGTATTCTCAATGTGCAACTGCCCAGTTACGAATAGGGTCAATTTCGTAACCGCTACACTCGAGGGAGCTGCCCTCACTTGGTGGAACGCGCAAATCCAAATGTTAGGGCTCGACGCAGCGAATGCTATGACTTGGCAGGAATTCAAGGATGCTATCATGGAGGAGTACTGTCCTCGCGACTAGGTCAAAAGGTTGGAAGGTGAGTTCCAGAACTCGAAAATGGTAGGTTCTGAAGTTGAAGAGTACACCGCTCGCTACCACGAGTACGCGGTGTTGTGTCCTACGATGGTTGATGTTGATTTCAAAAGGATAGAAAGGTATGTGGATGGGTTAGCTCCACAAATCAAGGGGATGGTTAGTGCCTCAAACCCTGCAAATGTACAAAATGCTATCAGGTTAGCCCATAAGCTGACTGACCAGGTCATAGAGCAAGGGACTTTGTCACCCAGGAAGGTCCCCAAGGCTGGCCTAGATGGGAAAAGAAAGAGAGAAGATGAATGCAGTAACAACACTAACAGTGGGGGCGGTAACCAAAATCGTCGAGGTGGTAGTGATCAAAATCACAATGGGTACAAGGGACGAGCACCTTTCTGCAATCGGTGCAACCAACACCACAATGGGGCATGCAAGAAACTCACCTGTGAGCTTTGTGGTAAAGGTGGCTACGAGGCTAAGAACTGTTGGGGTGAGCTATAAAACTGTCCTAATCAGAATCAGAATCATAATCAAAATCAAAATCAGAACCAGAGACAGGATAACGAAGGCCTGAGGGGGTGTTATGAGTGTGGAAAGCCAGGGCCCTTAAAGAGGGACTGCCCGCAACTTCGAAGAAACAATAACAATGTTGGCAACAATAACAACCACCGCAACAATAATAACAACGGCGGTGATGGTGGTAGGAACGGTGGAGATGGCGCCAAAGGGCGAGCTTTCGTTATGGGTTTAGGTGAGGCAAGAAACGATGCCAACGTCATTACCAGTAAGTTTCTTTTTTAAACAACTACTTTGCAAATGTCTTATTTGATACTGGTGCTGAGAAAAGTTTTATCTCGACTAAGTTCTGTAAATTGATTAAGGCTACCCAAACTCCACTAAAAGCTAGGTATACGGTTGAATTAGCAAATGGTAAGCTTCTCGACACCACTCACTTGGTTGAAAACTGCACATTAGAACTATTTGCTCATAAACTAAGTATAGACCTTATGCCTTTTACCATCGGTAGTTTCGACGTCATAGTGGGCATGGATTGGCTATCCAAACATCAGGCGGAAATCATCTGTCAAGAAAAAGTCATCCGAATACCCGTAGCAGGAGGAGAAGTACTCTCGATTCAGGGCGAAAGGGGAGGTGCTGTCTCCGGAATCATATCATACCTTAAATCGCAGAAGTGTCTTCAGAAAGGACACGTGGCAATCCTGGCCACAGTTACGGACCAAACCAAGGTGGAGAGAAAAATTGAAGACTTTCCGATCGTACGTGATTACCCAGAGGTATTTCCCAAGGAATTACCTAGCCTTCCTCCACATCGGCAAGTAGAATTTGGGATTGACCTCGCTCCAAGAGCAGCTCCGATCATGCGTGCACCATATCGTCTAGCGGTGAACGAATTAAATGAGCTATCCACACAACTACAGGAACTGCTAGATAAAGGTTTTATTAGACCTAGCTCGTCACCATGGGGAGCACCTGTGTTATTCGTCAAAAAGAAGGATGGCACATTCAGGATGTGTATTGATTACCGCGAGCTTAACAAAGTCACTATCAAGAATCGATACCCTCTTCAACGAATAGACGATCTCTTTGACCGGCTTCAAGGATCTAGTTACTATTCCAAGATTGATTTAAGGTCTAGCTACCATCAACTTCAAGTCCACGATGAGGATATAGAAAAGACATCCTTCAGAACACGATACGGCCATTATGAATTCTTGGTCATGCCTTTCGGGCTGACAAATGCACCAGCTGTGTTCATGGATCTCATGAACCGTGTTTGCAAACCCCACCTGAATAAATTCGTCATAGTGTTTATCGACGACATCCTCATCTACTCTAAAACAAAGGAAGAACATGAGGAACATCTACGGTTAATCTTAGAATTGTTAAAGAACGAACAACTCTACGCGAAATTCTCTAAGTGTGATTTTTGGATCCGAGAGGTTCAATTTTTGGGTCACATCATCAACGAGCAAGGTATCCACGTTGATCCAGCCAAGGTCGAGGCAATTAAAAGTTGGTCTACCCCTAGAGCTCCTCGGAAATTCGCCAATTCCTAGGTTTACTGGGTTACTACCGTCGTTTTATAAAGGGATTATCTCAGTTAGCTCAACCACTGACCGCTCTTACGCACAAAGGGGTTCAGTATAGATGGGGTGACAAGGAAGAGACAGCCTTCCAAACTCTGAAAGAGAAACTTTGTACTGCACCTATATTATCTTTACCTGATGGGATTGACGACTTTGAGGTCTATTGTGACGCGTCAATCCAAGGACTCGGGTGTGTTTTAATGCAAAGAGGTAAAGTCATCGCATACGGGGCAAGGCAACTAAAGTCCCATGAGAAGAATTACACAACTCACGACCTAGAGTTGGGCGCTGTTGTATTTTCCTTGAAATTATGGAGACACTACTTATACGGTACCAATTGTACGATATTCACCGATCACAAGAGCCTCCAGTACATATTCGAACAGAAGGAACTCAGCATGAGACAACGTAGGTGGGTTGAATTGCTAAACGATTACGGCCTTGCGATAAAGTATCATCCAGGAAAGGCCAACGTGGTGGCCGCCTTGAGTAGAAATTAACATGTTAAACCTAAAAGGGTTCGAGCTCTCTAATTAACGATCCATACGGGGCTACCGGATATACTCCGGGATGCTCAGAAAGAGTCGCTGAAGGAGGAGAATTTCGGGTCAGAATCATTACGTGACATATATGGAACTTCTAAAGTTAAGTCTGACGGACTTCGTTATTATAAGGGTCGCATATGGGTACCTCTCCATGGAAATCTTAGAGAACTGGTGATGGACGAGGCCCATAAGTCTCGTTATTCGATCCATCCAGGTTCAGACAAAATGTATCAAGACTTAAAAGGGTTATATTGGTGGCCCAATATGAAAGCTGACATCGCTAGATATGTTAGCAAGTGCTTGACGTGCACAATGATCAAACGGAACATCAAAAGCCAGCAGGATTACTGCAACAACCTAAAATTCCTGAATGGAAATGGGAAGAAATCTCGATGGATTTCATCACGGGATTGCCCCGTTCTTCTGGCGGTAACGATATGATTTGGGTTATCGTTGACCGATTAACAAAATCCGCTCATTTCTTAGCTATCAAGGAAAGTGAAAAAACAGAGAAACTTGCAAAGATATACCTCAAGGAGATTGTCAAGCTTCACGGAGTGTCTTTATAATCTATTATCTCTGACCGAGAGCCTAGGTTTGCTTCAAACTTTTGGAGATCCTTACAAGTGGCAATGGGCACTCGCTTAGATATGAGTACTGCGTATCATCCTCAAACAGATAGACAGACTGAACGTACCATTAGAGCATGTGTGCTCGACTTCGGAAAAAAATTGGGAAACTCATTTACCACTGGTAGAATTCTCCTATAACAACAGCTACCATACTAGTATTGGAGCCGCTCCATTTGAGGCTCTTTACGGACGAAAATGCAGATCGTCGGTCTGTTGGGCCGAGGTCGGTGAGAGCCAACTCACTAGACCTGAATTAGTACACGAGACCACGGAGAGAATCGTGCAGATTAGAAACCGCATGAAAGTGGCAAGAGATGGACAAAAGAGTTATACAGATAAACGCCGAAAGCTGTTAGAATTTGAAGTCGGTGACAAAGTACTACTGAAAGTATCGCCTTGGAAAGGCGTCGTACGCTTTGGAAAGCGCGGGAAGTTGAATCCCCGCTATATAGGACCATGCGAGATCACCAAAAGCATTGGTCTGGTGGCTTACCGTTTAAATCTACCTCCTGAATTGGATGGAGTACACAACGTGTTTCACGTTTCGAACTTGAGGAAGTGTTTAGCTTATGACACTCTTATGGTTCCATTAGAAGAGCTACAAATCGATGAACAACTGCGATTTATCGAACAACCCGTGGAAATCATGGGACGTGAAGAGAAAACATTGAAACGAAGTAAAATTCCCATCGTCAAAGTGAGATGGCAATCTAAGCGTGGACCGGAGTTCACGTGGGAACGAGAGGATCAGATGAGAAAGAAATATCCTCACCTATTTGATCAAGCCTCAACATATAATTAAGGTATGAGTTAAATTTTGGGACAAAATTCCCTTAACAAGGGGAAGATGTAGCAACCCTAAAATTTTTCTTTTCCTTCCACAGAACCGTACCAACTTAAGGCAATTTTCGGGACGAAAATTCCTTAACAAGGGGATGATGTGACAACCGGCAATTTCCCAGGTTAACCCCGTTATTAACTTGTGTTATATTTCGATAACGTCCGTTATCTCAGTTAACTAGAATGGTTACACGAGCACTGCACATGAGTCTAGACGTCGGTTAACTTACTTGAATAATTATATTTTATGATTTCATGAAAACGTCTTGTCATTTTATGTGACAATTATATCTGTGATTTTATGTGGTATATATGTATATATATACGCACGTCATTTTGTCGTTTTATGTGACGATGTGTTACGTAATCGTATGAAATATTTCTATAATTTTATAGAAATTTAAAGACATATAGTTATGGGATTATAGCTATGATTTTATGTGAATTTAAAAGGATAATTAGAGATTGTAATCTACGATTTTATATGGTCGTTTAATTTTATGTTCCTCATAAACGTTACATATCATAGGGCGTTGAGATGCATGCACTCGTTTGATCACCGGTTACGTTTCCCGCTACTCTCCTTTAGTCTAGTTATCCTTTTAAAAACCTGAGGGACCATTTCTGCAAATTATCAAATCATTTTCCTTTGTTAAAAACTTGAGTGACCATTTATGTAACTATCCTAAACTTTGTGTCACCTTAGTAAATAAAGGAGGGGCTGATTTTGCCAAGAAGGAAAACTAGGAAATTAAGAAAACATGGTAACATGTAACGTTCGAAGTCCGATCGTCGCTGGTAACCCTTCTGAACTGATCTCTCGACTTAACTCCTTACGTTTACATTTGATGTGTTCATTTTGGAGACCAGATTCATTCTCTTTCAATCATTTGACAATTCTCGAGCTCTCTCCTTCCATCTCTCGTTCTTTTTTTTTTCTTTCTCCGGTGAACCTAGAAATTCCGGCCAACAAGGCGCTGATTCACCACCATTCTCACACTAACGTGGTCATCTCTCTCTGCCGATCAGCCCAGTAGCAACGATTTTGGGAACGGAGCAACGTCAAGTGTTCAAGTCGAGAGCTTTCAGTTTCGTTTCGGCTTCATAAACATGTCAAGAATCGTCTCCAGTTCGAGGTAATCACTTCTTGGTGTTAGTCGCACATTTACCTTCACTTTGGTTCTGGTTTCGCGATTTTCCGGTGACCGGAATATAACTCCGACCACCGGAGTTTTGGGGAAGAAAGTGATGACTGGATGGGATGTGTTAAATACTTAACTGACTAATTCTTAGCACAATCAGGTCTGTAGTGCAACTGGTCAGCGTGTTCGCTGGAGACCGAGAGGTCTCTGGTTCGAATCCCCCCAGCCGCATTTGTTTTTCTTGATTATTATCCTGAACCAGTTCTTGTTGTAAGGCTATGTGTACAAAAACCCGTTTTTCCAGTAAGCTTACTAAACAAATCATTGCCCTAGTGGTTAGTTCTTTGGATTCCCAATGAGAGCTCACGGGTTCGAGTCCCGTGACCATGATTTTGTTGCTGTTTATTTATTTTTTAAATGATTTCAATTGCTTCTTGGTCCAAAACCCAAATTTCTATTTCGTGACCATTAAATCTCGTCCCGTAAAAGTTTTCATAAACCCGGTTAGAGTACTCGTTGAACTTCTATAATATGAAAATTGTATAAGTTAAATATTTTAAAATTTTGTTAGTCTTTTTAATGTTAAATTAAAATTAGTTTTAAACCTAGAATTATATATGTCTAACTTATTTTCATGAACTTACATACGTGTGTATATTGCGTAATTTTTTGTGACAAAGTGAATAAATATATATTTGAATTTTGGACAAGTAAAATTATTTTAAAACTCTAGAAATTTTTGGCATGAAGGATATACATGTAAGATATATATATATTTTTATGGATTCACTTTGACGTTTCACACTCGCCTCAACTCTTATAAAACCTTGTGATTTTTGGTTGAATGTTGTCCCTGCCATTTTGAATAAACAATTTCTATCACATGTTGAAAATTATCATGCGTCATATTTGGAATTAATTGATAACACACCGTCATCTAGGCAATGTTACTCATGTTCGGACACACACTTACGTATGTAAAATCGATAGGTGATCGGTAGTTATGCAAGACTCGAAGTCTTACTAAATTGTAGCAGCGCACCCTAAGGTGAGTTACACAACCTCTTACGTTACGTCCGGGTTTGGACGATAACACACGCAAACACGTTACACCCGGGTTAGGGTGGTAACACAACAAATTTTATGTATGATTAAAGTAGAAATCCAATATATATCACATGTTCACGTAAAATGCTTTATCTTTCAAGTCCTTACTTATCGAACCGTTAATAGCATATAGCGAGGGGATATTAGGTAGTACTACTGGGGTCTGACAAACCCCACTCAGCGGGCATGAGATGCACCACCCGACTGGCAGTCGGACTGAAGCCAATGTCAGCCTAACTTACCGTGATCGAGAAGACACGGGGAAGGCAAAACACGTAAGGATTATTCCTACAACTAATTGGTCAGCTTCGGTTGCGAACGTTTTAGTGACATGAACTTAGGCTAGCTACCTACGATATGGATTATACTTGTAATATACATACTTACATACGAATAAAGACTGTTGTATTCGTACTGCATATTTATACTAGTTATACTTATGTGCTTATGTGAACTCACCAACATTAGTTGACACTTGCTCTTATGCATGCTTTTGCAGGACGCTAGGAGAATCTGATTTTTGGGCACGTCCGTTGGCTAAAACCTTTTATTTTGCGAATTCGTTTTCAAATCCTTTCAACTTGAACTATTTACTTATCGGGCGCTTGTTTTGCGCAACATAACTTTTATGAGCTTCCGCTAAACTTTAATTCTGGTTTTGGTATTTCCGGTTGGAGGTATATTTACATTTTGAATCCTTAACTTATGTTTGATGTAACTAATGACTCGGGTCCTGGTCTGGTTCACACCCCACGCGATAAAACTCCGTTAGCGGAAATTAGGGGTGTGACAAGCTGGGCCTACCAGCACATCACTACTTAGGCGCGCTTTCAAACTTAATTAAATTATTTATTTACAATTTTTTTTAAATATTAATAATTAATACATAAATGGCCAAAACATCGGTTTTTCAATCATTTCTCAATTTAATGCAGACAATTTCGAAAATTATTAACCAATTTTCTGTTTTTTTCAACTGTTCCCCTCCCCACACTTGAATCGGACCTCGTCCCGAATGTACGAGAAAACGATATAAAGCAAAAGGGCGAAGGGAACAGAAAACTCCCCTGATCGAAAATATGCAGCTCTAGACTGATATGGTGCCAGAACTGCCTGCTAATAAACCGTGGGGGCTCCACAAATCTCTGAAATGCATAAATAACAAATCTCGACCACATGTGCCAGAAATGTGTCCTAACGATGCTCCAATGCTCAAAAACTAGAAACAGCTCTCGACAAATGTCAGAACTGCCTCAGCAAATCACTATCACAAATATAGAATAAAGCATCAATCATAGCATAGCAAAATATACATCGATAAATGTATCCAACATGTACACCCAACCCTTATACACAAAAGCCCGAGTTTGTAAATAAAGATAAGTACATGATAAGCAAATGAAATACAACTCGGTGAGGGAAGGGTACAACCAAATGATCATGAAGGTAGGCCTGGTGGTGGCGGCAAGCGGACTCCGGGAATCCCGGCAGCAATCGTAAGCAGAGCATGGGTCATCCATAGGAAAGTCTGCCTCAGATCAGCAACCTCAGTCTGGAAAGTCTGCCGTAAATCTGCAACATCAGCCTGTAAAGTCTCAATGGCTTGGCTCTACTGCTGAACGAGCTGTTGAAGCTGTGTCTGGGTGGTGGTGGCACGAGGGCGCGGCCCCGACTCTGCTGCTCCCTGTGGTGGTCTGGCAGCGTCAGCCGCCTGCATGCGGCTCCTGATGGCGCGAACCGGAATGCCCTGCCCTAGTAATCTGATGCGAGTAACGGGTCGGGCCCAAGCTGTACGAGGATCAGTGGCTGTGCATCATCAGCAGCACCCTCTGGGACCTCAGCCGGAATCTGAATCTCACTAATGGCCATCAAACGAATACCTCCATCTGGGGTAGGCTCAACAATGCTCATTCCAGTGATGTGGCCGACATCTAAAATGGATGACCGGGCCTCTACGACCTCGGTAAGTGCCTGCCCCACAAGAATCTGATCTGGCTGGCGAGCAACGGGGAGCAGCCCATAAATCTCAGTAAGGCGTGTGACATATGCTGCCCCACCGATACCTCCACTCGCACTAACGAAAGCCTGGCGCTGGAAAATGATGCAAGCGCATGCGCGAGATGGTAATCGACACCCCGGATAAGTGAGTATAGGAATCGGGCATCGATCATCGTCACCTTCTCGACGCTGACCTTCCGAGCGGCTATAGTGCGAGAGATCACTTGGTGAAGGTAACGGTGGAAAGGGTCATAGAACCAGGACGCTTTCGTCCCAGACCCTAGGGTGCCACAACCAACGGTCGGCCACCATTATGTGAGAAGTGGCGAATCAAAATCAGTGGCCGCCTCGGTAAAAATTGCCTCTTGTATCTCATCCCGGACATAAATACCCGCCCGAATGCCAAAATCTGCTAAAGAAAGCCTCCTCAACTGACCTCCGAGCCTGAATGTAATTGCCCCCTCCGAATATCCAAGAGACGGCCCTAGGGAGGTGGCAGCAGGGAGTTGGCAGCATGTCCCTCATCCTCTGCTCTAGACTATGGAGAAAAACTCTAAGGGAGGTGGCAGCATATCCCTCATCCTCTGCTCTAGACCAAGTGTCTTCAGCAGCTGCCAATCGATGGTGCGGAGGCGAAGGAAATAAATAGTAATCAGCGATCTCAGCCTCTCGTATCCCACGGAGTCGGGATGAAAACGTAGCCAATGGTGGGAGTGGAGTGGCACGTAAGCAGCTACATCCGCTAGGATAGGTTCTCCGTCCACCGGTAATGGCATCACATCAGTCAGTGGTGGTGGAGGCGGAGGCTCCGACGCTTCCTCAACCGGTCTAGCCTTGCGTTTTCCAAGCGATGTTGAAGCTTTCCCCATACCTGCAACTTCTCAACATACAAAAGTTAAAACAATGAATAACATGAGAAAATGGAAAAAACGGGCTTCAGATGGGTTAAGGCTGAAATATATGGCAAATCAATGGAATTTGGTCAAATACAAATTTACAGGAATGGAGATTGAGTATCCGACAATTTACATTAACCAAAACCAACCAACCCATGCGAAACCCTAACACGAACCGCCCAGTTGTCGTTTATGAAGTCGACGGTTCGCGTGTCAAGTCAATGAGAATCAGAAATCAAGGTTGCAAATCGTCAGAATGGAAATTGAGTACCAACGAATCACAGTCTTGAAATCTGAAGAAAAGCCCTCAAATGACCGTCCTACGGGCCGCTGGAATGGAGATTGAGTACCAACGGCCCGCATTACGGTAAAATATCTTGAAAATCGGGCATGACCCGTTCGTAAAACGGACAAAACCAACACCACTTTGGGTGTTCCAAATCTGAAATTTCCTGAGCGTGAGGATCTTCTACTTAGTCGTATAGAAATCAATGTAATACGAGTGGAAACACAGAGAGTAAATACAACTGAGACTTGTATTAACCACAGAGACCACAGAGTACACTTAGAGAAAGTTATAACACGGAAGCTACTCAAATTTATACAAGACGAACATATTTATAGGCTGAAAATACGACTGGCCGAACCTCAGGTTCGGCCAAGCTTCGGCGGCTCCGAACCTGGAGTTCGGCCAAGGTTCGGCCAGACCTAAACTTGCACGTTCCGTCTTGTTCTCGATACTTCACATGACGATCAGGAACCATGTATCAACAAACTCCCCCTCGGCATGTGCAGTATCATCTCCTCTTAATAAAACTTGTATCTTGTATCTTCAATCAAACTCCTCCTCGATCTAGACGATGAGTTCAATCTTGAATACTTGATATTGCAACGTGTGTAGTCTCTTTATCAACAAACTTCAGAAGACTTGAAGTTGTGATGTTCTCTTTACACTTAGAAACCTGCCAACATAAATAATCCTGGCGCAAAACGTCTCTTCGAGACTCCAAGATATCTTGATTTTGAAAATGATTTCGTATTCTGTGTTGATCAATCGAAAACAAATCAGAAACAAAATCTTTTTGGCTTTTAGAAACTTTATATCAAAACACACCTAAAATCTTTCTGATATTTTCTAATAATGAAAACTAAATGCAGTATAGAAACAGACACTATTTTTGTCTTTTGTGAGAAAGATCACGACTTGGGATCATATTGGTCATAACATGCTGAACTACACTTCAATTTCGATTATTGTAGCACATAAGCCATGTCGATTGCAGATATAATTTGTCCAATTTTAAACTCTGGCACAATCATACTCATAACATCTGGATATGTTGAAGTATTGATTAAATTTGCAATGACCAGTGTACCCCACACAATCAGACATACTCAGATATGCTTTGCTTATCACATTTTGTGATTTCACTTGTGATATTAATCACATAATGATTGTATTCAAGATATAATCAACTGTGTTCCATGCAAAAAGAAATAAGAACGTTAAATCGTCTACCTTAAGGTCGATCTTTCGATACGCAGATAAGGCCTCGGATTTAACAAAATAAGAAAATAAAACAAGTTGAAATTGTATAACTCAACAACAATCAGGTCGGTACTCCCGTACACTCAGAGAAAGTCCGATGAGTTATATGAAACACCAAAGAAAATAAAGCAGAACGTCAAACGAACAACGATCAGGTCGGTCTTTCGACACGCAGAGAAAGTCCGATCGTTTGACAAAATAAAGAAAATCAAACAAGTTTAAATCTTTGCAAAATGAACACATGTATACACAGTGACTTCTCATTTTATTCTTCACATATCTTTTGTTACACCCTAAAAATACTCGGCTGCAAATCCAGGGTACACGCACAGATAAGAGACAGGTATGACCCAGGATTACATGACCCTGGATGCAGGCAATGTTCGATGACCCAGGATGTTAACACCAGATAGGGAAGTTCGCCTTTACTTTATTTTGCATATTATATCATCTAATCCAGGGTTACCCTTGTTACTATAATGACCCAGCATGTGGAAATGACCCTGCATGCTAGGGCATTGTTACTAATTGCTTCGTTGTCTTTATTTGATCAAGGATAGGTTGACAAAGTCTTCTAACGGTCACTTGAAGCAAGGAGAAGACTTATTTAGCACGTGGTCAAAGGTTGTTAGCTGGAAACTCGGTCAAATAACGGAAAGAGACGTTGAAGAGAGGATCCCTGGAATATCGGAGAAACGGTTGAAGACCTAGCATATAAATAGGACACTTAGTCTTTCTTTTTTTCGGCTCATTCGAGCTTTACTCACTGTATTCTCGTACTAAATTCTCTGCGAACTCATTGTAATCAATACTTTTCGGTGATCAATAAATTGGTAGCGTGTGTTATCGCTACCCGGGGTTTTTATGCCGGCGGCGCCTTAGAGACATCTAAGGGCTAAGGGCTTTTCCCTAGTCAAATCTCGGTGTTCTTACCTACTTTTGAGTATTCGTTTGTGTTGCTAAGTTTCTCAACTGATTTCATAAACAAATCTAAGTTTTTACCCAGGATTCTAGTGATTTGTCCCTGGAATTCCGTAATTGTCTCAGGATTATTTCAAGCTATTTTCATATCTGAATATTAGACACCTAACCTCACATTCAAATTTGGTTCAAACTTTGCTAATTTAACTTAAGTAATTTTTAGCCAAAACAATTTGGCGCCCACCGTGGGGCAATTGGTGTCAATTTTTTGTCAAACTCTTTTCAGATTTGTCCTGAACTTGATTTTTGCCAAAATCTGTCAAAAAATGTCAACACAAATGAACACCTCGAATGTCTCGGTTTCTGCTGTGACTGCTTCAACAACTGGAGTTAACCAACCGGGTCCAAGGACCAGTATTGCGACAAGTGGAGTCACTTCATCGGCTCCAGGGTTTAATGCCTCAACCTCGGCTACGCGCAGTGACGGACCTGGGGTCAACCATGAAGTGATCGAAACTGAAAACATCCAAGAAGACCCTGTCTTAATATCTGACACTGATATCCTAGCCACGTTCGGTAGGTTGGAGCGCCACATGGAACTCCAACAGAAGGTGAACAAGGAATTCATGGCTCAATTGACCAGCTTGAGATCAGAGTTACCCAGAGCCACGACGACTCAGCCATCACCACTCGATCCCAGAATTCTGAATTTCGATACCCCTGGAACTAATTCCAGGGTACATGAAGCTGTCGCACCACTGAACTGGAGATCAACATCCTTCCCTGCTCAAATGGCCCATGCTGATTTATCCAGAATGACTACCATCAGAGAACCGATCACTAATCCTGGGACAAACATGCCCCAGGATGTTGGTAACATTACTCAACCTTTCGCCCATTATTCCAATACTAACAATTCTGTGCAGGATTCAGGAATAAGCCCATCTGTGGAACGAGAAATCCAAAAGCTCAAGCAAATGATCTCGAGTGTCCCAGGAGTTGTGCAGCCAATCCCTGAAGTTGGGCCCTCAAGCCATAGGATGTCCAGATTTGCTCCACCAATCTGTGACGTAGAAATTCCCAAGAGGTTCCAAACACCCAGTATGAAGCTTTACGACGGCACCACAGACCCAGAAGAGCATGTGGCGCAATACCGCGAAAGAATGGAGATTATTCACCTGCCACCTGAAATTAAGGAGGCCTGCCTATGTAAGGGGTTTGGGTCCACCTTGACGGGGGCAGCTCTCAAATGGCTCCTAAACATTCCTCCCTATTCTATTGCTTCATTTTCACAACTAGTTAATTTATTTAACAGTCAATTTTCTTGTAGTCGTAGTTTTGAAAAACTAACAAGTGATCTGTATAGGGTAACCCAGAATGCAGGTGAAACCTTAAGGAACTACGTCAGCAGATTTAGCAGAGAAGCTCTGGAAATCCCAAACATGGATATGGCAACTGCAGTTCAAGCCTTTAAAATGGGACTAAACAAGGACTCGTTGTTTTACGAGGATCTAGTCATGAACCCATGTCATAAGATGGATGAAGTTCGTCACAGGGCTCTCCGCTTCATCAGATTGGAGGAAGATAGGAAAATCCTGGGAAAGAATGAGTCCTCCCCAGGATCCAACGGTTCCAGCAGAAAGTCAGAATCCACACATCCTAGGTCACAGAGATCAAAGCCTTACTCAAGGCCTGATGAGCGCCGAGTGAACAATGTGGAACAGGATGAGGACGATGAAGAATATCCTTCTTTTAATGACTATTGCTTTACTACTGATGTTTCTGGTGTGATGTATGCTATGCAGGATCTCGGCGACAAAGCAAGATGGCCCAGAAAGAGCGATAAACCCTCTACGTGGAAGGACAAGTCCAAATGGTGTGCCTACCACGAAGACTTTGGTCATCAAACTGAAGATTGCATGGCCCTGCGAAGAGAGATCAGTTATCTACTCAGCAAAGGCTACCTAAAGGAACTATTGGGAAAAAAGAAGGACAAATCCAGGGAACAGAATCCAAAATCCAGGGACAATGATGCAAGGTCCCAGGATTATAGACGTTCCGATGACCATCCCGAAAGAGCATCATCACCACCCCCGGATGCTAAGGTAGTCCATTTCATTTCTGGTGGTTCTGATATCTGTGGTACTTCTTATTCTGCAGCAAAGAGACACGCCAAGGAATCAAAATCAGACAGGGACCAAAGACCCAGGAAGAGCTCTATTCAGCCAGATCTCAAAGAAATTACATTTGGAGAAGATGATAGACACAACATCATAGACCCTCATCACGATGGGCTAGTGATAACTCTTCATATTGCCAACATCGTCGTGAAAAGGATTCTGATTGATGGAGGAAGCTCAGTAAACATAATCCAATTAGAAGCCTTGAACAAGATGGGAATCCCGCACACAGAGATCATCTCGAAATCCACGGTACTTGTGGGTTTCAGTGGTGAAACGAAGAACACTCTGGGAGAAGTAAAGCTTCCAGTCTATGTAGAGGGACTCAATTCGGTCCAGCGCTTCTGTGTGATGGACGCACCATCAGGATACAATGTAATCCTGGGTAGACCCTGGATTCACGACAACAGGGCTGTACCCTCAACTTATCATCAATGCGTGAAGATACCGACACCTTGGGGTGTGATCACAATCAACAGTGATCAGCAAGAAGCTAAGGAATGTTACACCACGGCGATGAAGACATCTTCCAAACCAAGGCAAGCATAGCAATTAAAGAAGAAGGCCCGGGAATCCTTGGAAGCGAGGGAGCAGGATGTCAAAGCTGTTGAACTAGACCCCTCAAATCCAGGGAAAAAGGTCTATATTGGGACGAATATTCCAGGGCCGATAGAGGAGCAATTAGTGAATCTACTCAGGACCAGGATGTCAACCTTCGCTTGGTCCCACGATGATATGACAGGTATCTCCAAATCTATTATAACACATAAACTTGGAATTGATAATTCTTTCAGGCGAATACATCAAAAGAGAAGGAAGTTTGCGCCAGAGAAGAACATCATAATCCAAGAGGAAGTGGACAGATTACTAAAAGCAGGGATGATAAGAGAGGTCAAGTTTCCCAGGTGGCTGGCTAATGTGGTGGTGGTGGGAAAAAAGAATGGCAAATGGAGGGTATGCGTGGATTACACGGACCTGAACCGTGCATGCCCAAAAGATCCATTCCCCTTACCTCACATAGACTCCATGGTTGATGCAACGGCAGGCCATGAAATGCTGACTTTCATGGATGCAACTTCAGGATTTCAGCAAATTCAGATGGAACCCCAGGATCAGGAAGACACAGCATTCATAACACCGACAGGTATATATTGTTACATAGTTATGCCTTTTGGATTGAAAAATGCAGGGGCAACATATCAGAGGTTGGTCAACATGATGTTCAAAGAGAAGCTGGGGGACACAATGGAGGTCTATATCGACGATATGGTGGTCAAATCCAGGGTCACTAATGACCATGTCCAAGATGTCAGGGATTCCTTTGATATCTTGGATAAATACAACATGAAGCTGAACCCGGAGAAATGCCACTTTGGAGTTGGAGCAGGTAAATTCCTGGGATACATGGTGACCAAAAGAGGAATTGAGGCAAGTCCAGAACAGATCAGGGCAATTGCCAACCTGAAATCACCAACCAGCACCAAGGAAGTTCAAAGACTTACTGGTAGAATCGCTGCCCTTAACAGATTTATATCGAAATCCTCGAAAAGATGCAGGGAATTTTATGATATCCTGAGGAAAAACAAGAAATTCGAATGGAAGGAGCAACATGAGAAAGCTTTCCAGGATTTGAAGGTATACTTATCCACGGCACCCTTGTTAATGAAGCCTAATCCAGGGGAACCCCTGTCCCTGTATTTGGCGGTGTCTAGAAACACGGTAAGTGCAGTCCTGACCAAGGATGCAGAAGGTCAGCAACACCCTATATATTATGTAAGTAAAAGTTTGCTTGATGCTGAATCCAGGTACTCGCACCTTGAAAAACTTATATTAGCCCTATGTATGGCATCCACTAAACTTAGACATTATTTCGAAACTCATACAATTCATGTTAGAACTAACTATCCTATAAAGTCTGTTTTGCGAAAACCAGAAATGTCAGGTCGAATGGCTAAGTGGTCGGTGAAGCTCAGCGCATATGATCTGATCTACGAGGCCAGAACAGCTATAAAATCTCAGGCTCTAGCTGATTTTGTGGCTGATTTCAGTACCGACATACAGCAAGAAGCAGACCATGAATTGCAGCAGCTTCAACAAGAGGAAATTTCAGGGTGCTGGACCTTGTTCACTGATGGAGCATCAAATATCAGGGGGACAGGCCTTGGAATAGTACTGAAATCGCCACAGGGGGACATGATACCCCAGGCTGTTAGATGCGGATTTCAAGCAACTAACAATGAAGCTGAATATGAAGCCCTAATTGCTGGGTTACACCTAGCATTACACCTGGGAATTCAACACATTCAGGTATATGTAGACTCTCTTCTTTTAGCTAACCATTTTAATGGCTCTTATGCAGCTAAGGGAGAGAAATTACTCAAGTACTTGGAAGTGGTAAAACGAATGTCCCAGGATTTTCAAAATTTTAATATTCAACAAGTTCCAAGGGAAGAGAATGCTGAAGCAGATGCACTAGCAAACTTAGGTTCAGCATTCAAAGCACTTGAAGATACTCATATTCCTATTATTCACATACTAACACCGGCCATAGACCAAGGTATGGATTCCCAGGATTCCGACATAGCAGGTGAGACCCTGGTGTCCAGTACCCAGGATTCTACTAAGGAGTCCTGGACTAGGCCGATTATTCAATATTTGCAGGATGGTACCATACCAGAAACCGAGAAAGACGCCCGTGCATTCAGGATAAGAATAGCCAGGTATGTAATTATCAAAGATATACTATATAAAAAATCTTTTGCAGGTACGTATTTAAGATGCTTGGAGAAGGACGAGGCCCAGGAAGTGCTTAAAGACATCCATGAAGGTGACTGTGGAAATCATGCAGGGGGCAGGTCCCTGATGTCCAAAATCCTAAGAACAGGGTACTATTGGCCAACAATGAGAAAAGATGCCCAGGATTTCTCTCAGAAATGTGACGCATGTCAAAGACACGCCAATGTGCCTCACCAGCCTGCAGAGCCTCTATACCCAATTCCAGCATCCTGGCCCTTCATGAAGTGGGGGATGGACATTGTTGGTAAGCTACCTAAAGCCCCTGGAGGAAAGGTATTTATGTTAGCAATGACGGATTACTTCTCAAAATGGATTGAAGCCGAAGCGTACGTTCAAGTCAGGGAAAAAGAGGTCATATCCTTCATTAAAAGGAACATATTGACAAGATTTGGAGTACCAACTGAGATCGTCTGTGATAATGGTTCTCAATTTATTGGAAGTAGGACCACAGGGTTCTGTGAATCCTGGGGCATCAAGATGATAACGTCAACTCCAGTACACCCTCAAGCCAATGGTCAAGCCGAGTCAAGCAACAAGATCATCATAAACAACCTGAAGAAGAGACTGAAGGAGAAAAAGGGAAAATGGGCAGAGGAGTTACCCTTAGCATTGTGGGCAGATAGGACTACCTCCAAGAACGCCACGGGTCAGACCCCGTATTCCCTGGTATTTGGCACAGAAGCAGTCATCCCAACGGAAATGGTGATCCCGACATTCAGGGTCAGTGGTCAGACCCAGGATTTGAATAATCAGTCCCTGGTTGAAGACTTGGATACCCTGGATGAGATGAGAGACCAAGCGGCTTGGAGAATGGCGGCTTATCAGCAAAGAATTTCGAAGACCTATAACAAGCATGTAAGGATCAGAAGATTCAAGGTAGGAGACCTGGTCCTAAGAAAGGCGTTTCAGAATACGACAAATCCAGGGGACGGAAAGTTAGCTCCTAAGTGGGAAGGTCCTTATTTGATTGATTCTGAGGCTGGCAAGGGGGCATATTGGCTAGCTAATATGGAAGGAGACTTGTTGCCAAGACCTTGGAATGCGATACACCTCAAAGCATATTTCATGTAAGACCTTCTGTTCCAGGATTCAGTTACTCAGGTATGTGTTTTATTTTGAGATTTCACGATGGAAACTCAGGTCAGTTCTTCTCACTTAATTTACTAATTCCATCATATGTTTTGTTTTCGTTATTTATTTACTGATATTAGTTACATGTTATATTTCGTCTTTAAATTTGTTATTTAATACTTCGAAGTTACTAAGATCTATGTTTTGCAAGACGAAACCCCTAAAATCCAGGGTGTCCCAGGATTCAGGGTACTCAAGACGGAGAATGGCAGGAGATTCAAGGCATGTAGAACAAAGTATACTCAAGGTATTCCAAGTCAAATGCAACGAATGTGTTTCTCCTAAGTATTGAGACTGGCCATCTCTCTTCCGTATGGGTGAATTTTAAACCCATTCCTAAGGTTTAAGGATTATACGTCCTTCATACGAATATAGGCTATCACGCCTCGCCCGAGACGCACGTTGGCAATATTTGCCTCGCCCGAGACGCACGTTGATCCAAATATGAAACCCTGGGATTGTGAGATCATCCGTGTTAATAGCATTGGTGGCAACCTTGCAATCCAGGGACATATGCGGATTCCTCAAGGTTTAAAACGATTAACGCGTTTTCAAGACGGATTGGTGCTAACGTACCAACTTAAGACACCCGAGGCAATACCCTAGTTCGCCGGTACGGCATGAGGTAGTCCCTAGATTCCGCCGGTACGGCACCGGGCTTGACCCCAGTATTAAAAGGGCACGACCCCAGAAATAACATTAAAATTACTATCGGGCCTGACCCCAGAAACAATTCGAAGATTACCTAGTGACCCAGGATTATTAACTTAGTCCAGGGTCATGACGGTCAAAGCCTAAGAAGATTAACTCCTTGTCTAGTTAATTCTAATCGATACGCTCCTATTACAGGAAACATTCACAAGTGCGCTAAAGCTACGAAGAATCCTAAAATCTTGGGGGCAACCCAGGATTACTAAGGTAAACCCTAAAATCATTTCATACATTGCACATATCATTCAAACATGTCAAACACAGGTATATAGTTAAAGCAGTTATATTCATAAGCCCCAACCTGGGCCCGGAAAAGCTCCGGACGTCCCAGGCTGGGACAGGTCAAAAGACCCTAGATATCACATCCAGGGGTAGATCATTGTTTTAACAAAAGAAAACCGGGAAACATCGACCGGCATACAATCACATGCAGAAAATTAAAATTGTTTTCAAACAAACAAACAAACAAACCAACGACCCAGGGACCTTCAAGCGTCACCCTGGGTCACATCCTCCGTCGCCTCCTCCGCTACCTTCTCCGCTGCCTTGGGGTCCTGTGCCGGCTTCTCTCCTCCCTTGGGCTGGTCGATGTCCATGGCATGACCATCAGAGCCCTTGGAAGGGGTGCTTTTGCTGGATCTGGGGCCAGGGTCACACCCAGTAGGGATGGCAGCGCCCAGGTTGCGCAGTTTGTTGACCCAATCAGTCACATCCCATTTGGGGTTCACAAACCCCAGGTCCTTAGCCTCCTTGGCCATCTTAAGCCTGCACTGAAGGAGGGAGACAAGAGCAATCCTCTTGCCCTCCTTGTCTTTCGCCTCCAAGGCAGCATCATGATCAGCCCGCACCAGGACAGCCCTCCTCTCCAGCTCCTGCACCAGCCCCAGGTTCTTGTCGGCAACGGTCTTCGCCATGCCCAGCTCCTTCTTCAAGGTGGTAATTTCCTTCTTAACCAAGGACTCGGCCTCCTGGGCTAGCCTCTCAGCAGCCTGGACCAACTCGAAGAAGCGCCCAACAATCTGCATAAAAAGTAAGTTAATAAATATATTGAACCCTGAATGGACTAACTATGCAGAAAAATTCAGGGGTACCCAGGATTTACTTACTTGGCGCGAAGAAGTCTCAGCATAAGAGAAGAGCCCAGCAGCGTCCATGTTTTCCAGGGACTGAATTGATTGGCCAGAGCTGGTAGCCCTGGTCTTGCGTTTGGTGCCCGAGGCCCTGGAAACTGGAGCCCTGGGAGCTGAAGGAGGCTCAGATTTCACCGGGGCCAAGACCTGGAGATCATCGTCTCCCAGCAGGTAGGCATCCAGATCGACGTCCTCGATGTTCACAGGAGCAGCAGCGGCTGAAAGGCAAAGAAAGCACAGAATTAGCAGAACTCGGGGAAAATCCAGGGTAATAAGAGCAAGGAACCAGGATACTTACAGCTAGACATACTATGGGAGCAGGAAGAAGTGGCTTGATCAGGGTCGGCCTTGAATTCACGATCCTCCTCAGCAATGGTCAGGAACGCCTCAAACCTCTCGAATGTGCTTGAAGTTACTGGTCCGATGGAGCTCAGGCTAGGCACTGCAAAACAAAGGAATCCAAGGTCAGTATTCAATTAAAACATATATCAAAACCTGTAAACCTAATTCCTAGTGCAGGTAAAGGCCTACCCTCTACTTTCCACCTAAGAGGAAGATCCATTCCGCCTGGGATGGTTGACCGCCTTACAAAGAAAAATTTGCCCTTCCACTCTTCATGGTAAGAAGCCCTGGGGACCATCTGCGTACCCTTGTTCAAAGCTTTGAACAGGTAACGATTGTTGCCATGGGACTTCAACTCGTAGCCCAAGGACAGTTCAGGCAACCCAACCAGGGAATCAAACTCTCTGTTCAAGCGATCGATGGTACCCAGCACCCTCCATGCAAAGGGGAGAGTCTGAGCATATGAGAGGCCGGTGGTCTTGAAGAAATCGGCAACCAGTCCAGAGAAGGGGTAGGAGAGACCGATAGAAAAAGGGGTGAAAGGAAAACAGACCCAGGTTACGGAACAGAAATCCGACCTGAGTCTTGCGTCATAGGGCCTAATCTCAGCACCTTCCGGAAGAAGACCGGACGCCAACAAGCAAGCAATGTCGGCGTCGGAGAAGTTGCAGGTCTCCGTTTCCGGTGACTGCAGAGTACTTCTGATCGAAAAAATCTTCGATCCCGGTCTTTTTAGCAACAGTTTCCGCTCGAATTTTCTTGCGAGTCATCGCGACGGAAAGACAGAAGTAGAAATTGAGAGAAGGGTTACCTGATCGGAAATTAGCGAAGGCCGGAAGTGAGGAAATTGCCGTTATGCTCTCGAAAAATTTACTCGGTGAGTAAAATGTGAAGGGAGATGGGGGTATTTAATGGAAGAGAAGTTACAGAGTTGAGGGGACATGGACGACGATCGTGGAGACTCTACTCCTATTTTAACGGATGGGATGAACTTAGGGTCGCTGAGTCATCGAAGATTTGAAAAAAATTCACAGCTGTGAATTCTTATCCACTAGCTGCGAATTTTGGGGGCAATTGTTACACCCTAAAAATACTCGGCTGCAAATCCAGGGTACACGCACAGATAAGAGACAGGTATGACCCAGGATTACATGACCCTGGATGCAGGCAATGTTCGATGACCCAGGATGTTAACACCAGATAGGGAAGTTCGCCTTTACTTTATTTTGCATATTATATCATCTAATCCAGGGTTACCCTTGTTACTATAATGACCCAGCATGTGGAAATGACCCTGCATGCTAGGGCATTGTTACTAATTGCTTCGTTGTCTTTATTTGATCAAGGATAGGTTGACAAAGTCTTCTAACGGTCACTTGAAGCAAGGAGAAGACTTATTTAGCACGTGGTCAAAGGTTGTTAGCTGGAAACTCGGTCAAATAACGGAAAGAGACGTTGAAGAGAGGATCCCTGGAATATCGGAGAAACGGTTGAAGACCTAGCATATAAATAGGACACTTAGTCTTTCTTTTTTTCGGCTCATTCGAGCTTTACTCACTGTATTCTCGTACTAAATTCTCTGCGAACTCATTGTAATCAATACTTTTCGGTGATCAATAAATTGGTAGCGTGTGTTATCGCTACCCGGGGTTTTTATGCCGGCGGCGCCTTAGAGACATCTAAGGGCTAAGGGCTTTTCCCTAGTCAAATCTCGGTGTTCTTACCTACTTTTGAGTATTCATTTGTGTTGCTAAGTTTCTCAACTGATTTCATAAACAAATCTAAGTTTTTACCCAGGATTCTAGTGATTTGTCCCTGGAATTCCGTAATTGTCTCAGGATTATTTCAAGCTATTTTCATATCTGAATATTAGACACCTAACCTCACATTCAAATTTGGTTCAAACTTTGCTAATTTAACTTAAGTAATTTTTAGCCAAAACATCTTTTACTTGATATATCATGATATATGCATCAAGATGTTGTCCACTAGGTCAAGCATCAGATTTAGTGTATATCACATTTGTATACTTTCTGATTTGCCGAGCCTACCTTGCACATCGATCAAATGATCTTATGGCTTTTTTACTTACTTTATCCATGAGTCAGACACTGTCAGCCAATGTACCATCATTTCCCATTCATGTCAGATACAATTTCTCATTTTTCAATGTTTTTGGCTTTTTTTCAAATTTCGCCCCCTCAAAACAACACACTATTTTTGTATTTTTGCAAAAACAAACTCCTCCTCAGAATGAGACGGAGTGAAAAACAAACGAAAAAATTGATCAACCAACACGAATACTTTGCAGTGTAGCTTTATGAAAACAAAAATGATTTGAAATTCAGTTTAATTAGAACAGATATTTCACAATCAGCAATTATCCAATCACTGAAAGGTCTTCTTGAAACACCTGTTGACACCAAATAAATCATTAGTCGCTCTGGGATCGACCCGATGTAACATCGTCGGGTCGCCCGGTGTCTTCCACAAAGTCATTGTTGGCCTTCGAAACAACTTTTGGTGTCCAAATTTGTAAAATTTTCAATTTTTGATCAGAACCTGAATCAGACTCAACCAACGTACTTGGTTTAGACCAAGACGATTTACGAGTTGATTTCAACTTTGGGGACCATGGTTCATCAAAAATTTGACCTTTGTTATCCACATATTTGGCAGTCTTGTGAATATATGCAGTCGTCGGACAATCAGCAGCTAGATGTCCTGGTTGACGACATACATAACAAAGTCTTTCTCGAAAATTGTTTGAAAATGATTTTGATTTTGAAAAACCAGATGAATGCTCAGAATCAAAATTGTCAAAGAAATCATCAGAGGAATCATACCTAGGAGATGGACTCCTTGAAGATGACGATCTTCCAGAATAGTAAGTGAATTCCTTCTGAGATGGTGATTTCTTTGCATTCTTTGCTTTAGGAGCCTTGGCAACTTTCACCGGTTTCTTTGTTTGAATCAATTCTTCCCTCACAACAAACCCCACACCTTTGTGTTTGGAGCCTGAAACCTTTGAAGTACTTGAGGAAGAACCCGAAGCTTCTCTCGTCTTAGCTTCACTAGTAAATTTGGCTTTAATATCCTTCATCCTGTTCTTCTCAACCAAAACTTTTTCTTCTTCAGTTGCAGATGAAGAACTTGACACAACCTTATCAAAAACCTTCTCATTCTCCAACAAAACAGACTTTGACACAAATTTTGGAGCTTCACCCAAAGACTTTTCCTTCTTTTTGGACTTAGATTTGTTCTTCTTGGGTGAAGTAGCAAACTTGGAATAATCATGCAATTCATCTTTTGGATCAATCTGAGCAGCAGTAACTTCAGTTAAATCCACTGGTTGAGGAACCAAGTGAACATCAGCCTTCTGAGAACTATCTGAACTCTGATCCTGCTTGTATAAGAAATTTAGCATTGTTGGTGATAAATTGCAATTTTTCACTTGCCGCTTCAACTCCAAAATCTCCAGTTTTAAATCATTGATCTTTTGTTGAGCGTCAAAAACTTCTTTCTGTGACTTGATGAATTTTGCATTGAGATCATCATATTCATAAGTTTGTAGCTTCCGGATCTCACATTCAGCAAATAATTCTTCAAGAACACTTTCTCTCTTTTTCTTGTAAATCTCAACATCCTTTGTCAAAACTTCATTTTTATCACGATAGAGAGTATTCTCATCTTGAAGCATAGAAATTTTGTTCTGAAGCTTTTCAACAGTAACAGCAGTTGTAGCAATAAGAGCAGTTGCTTCTTCATACTTTTTCTGAACCGGATAACTTTTCTCAAACAGATTCTCAAAATCTTGAGCTGCATCTAAAGCTTCAGCCTTTGCTTTCTCACATTCTTCAGCCAATATTTCTTTCTCTTTTAAAACATCTTCATGAACATGAACCAACTCATAATACTTCGTTTGAAAATCTTCCAATTCTTGCTTTAACACCACTATCTCTTCAGTCGATATTTGACGACTTTGTTCAAAACTTGCAATCTCCTGAAGAAATTTCTTACATTTAAGACATTCAGTCTCTTCAACCTTTGAACTCTCAGAGACTCTAGGTAATTCTTCTTGAACCATGGAGACACTTGAATAAGAATCAGAATCAGTTAAAATGCTATCATCATCAATATGACGAACAGTCAAAGCAATTGCAGGTTTAGAATTATTCCTTTGAGCTTCAGTATCTGCATTCCATGCAAACTCATTTGGATGTGGAAAAGTATTGGTCCAATCATGAACAAGATTAGCAGATTTCATCTCAACCTTCTCAACTTTATTTGGTGAATGATAAACTAAATGTGCATGGTGACTAGTTTTCAATTTATGATCTGCAGAACTTGGACATTCTCGAGCAAAGTGACCATAATTTGAACATTTATAACATTTCACCTTCGATTTATCCAAACCAATTTTACCCTCCTGATTCAATCTCTTCTTCCCAGTTCTGTTGAAAAATTTCTTCGTTCGTCGAACCAGCATTGCATACTGCCAATTCAGATCCATTTCCTCCAAATGATCATAATCAATCTGGTCGTAATCTTCATTTGCTAACTCAGCATTACTCACAGCACCAGTGATAACACCAAAATATGAAGATACCAATGCAGACATTAAAGCATTATAATCATCGATAGTTTGAGCAGACAATGCAGTTTGATTTGAAGAACTCGGAACAGAAACAGTACAACCAGCAGAAGAATAACTTGAAGATTCAGATTTACCTGCCAGGAATGCTGTCGGGGGTGCAGAATTAAGAATATTCGATTTCCCAGCATTCATTGTAGAATCATTTTCACCATGATACACTGCAGGATTCTGAATTTGTGTAGGAAGAGACTTGTTCACCATCAATTCCATATCCTAGCCTGAATTCTTTGAACTAAATCATTGAAAGACAATCCTTGAAAATCCTTGTCATGAGTAATCATCATAACATAATTTTCCCATTTTTCAGGTAGAGCTTCCAAAATCTTCTCTTTCATATCAGCTTCGTCTTTAGTAAGATTCACCAAGCGCATTTCACTCATCAGATGAGCAAATCTTGCAATCAGATTTGGAATCGTTTCATTCTGATAATGTTTGAAACTATCAAACTCTTTCTTCAAAACCTTTTGTCGACTTTTCTTGTACTGGTCATTGCCTTCACATCTTTTCTCTAAAGCATCCCATAGACTTTTCGATGTGTAGTTACCAGCAAATTGATGAAGTAACTCTTTAGGCAAAGCCATCGTTAAAGTACCATAAGCCTTTTTCTCAGCTTGATAAGCTTTCTTTTGTTCAGAAGACATTTTTCTTTGAAGTATAGGTTCACCAGTTTCATCTTTAGGGTAAATATATTGCTCAGTGAACGCTAACCACATATCAATGTCATTTGTATCGACATATGCTTCAACCCGTTTAACCCAACTATGATAATCTTCCAATTTTAGCAATTTGGGAACTTTCTGACTTGTTCCGATTTCATTATCATAATTCATCATTGTTTGCATCGTAGCTTGAACCGAGTTTTGAATAGCCGCGAACGCTTGAAAATCGGACATTTTCGAAACACAGGTTACTGTTCACTCCGAACCTCGTCCGAACCTAATAAACCCTGCCGAACTTTCTCCGAACGTGGTCCGAACTCAGAAACACAGTCCGAACTCTCTCCGATCTCTCACCGAACCCCGTTAACTCCGAAATCCTCCGAACGAGCTCCGAACTTTCACCGAACTACGAAACAGACTCCGATCCTTCACCGAACTCCTCCGAACGTACTCCGAACCTGGTGTTCGGAGCGGTTATGCCGAGCGTACTCCGAACCTGGAGTTCGGAGCAGTTACGCCGAACGTGGAGTTCGACCGAACGCGAAATTTCGGAAAAACTTGGAAAAACTCACTGAAATCGACACCTCTCGAGCTGTAAACACTCAATCAACTGAAAACGAACAAACACAAACATTTTGGACGTGAATCATGTTGCTCTGAACGAGAATTTCGAGAAATAAAGATGAAAAACGAGTTTTGAAAGTCAAAAACGTGAATTTGAACTCGATAACTCGAAAAACACTGATCTCCGACTAGTAGAACAAACCAAAAGCTCTGATACCAATTGAAATTGCCTGAGCGTGAGGATCTTCTACTTAGTCGTATAGAAATCAATGTAATACGAGTGGAAACACAGAGAGTAAATACAACTGAGACTTGTATTAACCACAGAGACCACAGAGTACACTTAGAGAAAGTTATAACACGGAAGCTACCCAAATCTATACAAGACGAACATATTTATAGGCTGAAAACACGACTGGCCGAACCTCAGGTTCGGCCAAGCTTCGGCGGCTCCGAACCTGGAGTTCGGCCAAGGTTCGGCCAGACCTAAACTTGCACGTTCCGTCTTGTTCTCGATACTTCACATGACGATCAGGAACCATGTATCAACAAAATCAATCAATAGCAAACAGGCAAGTCAGACAGGCATAAACGGGTAACCAGAATGAGAATACATGAAATTAAAACTAAAATACCTAAAAGCAAGAAAGAAATAACGAGCAAAAAAACTAAAATCCTAAAGTAATGAACCTACAAAACAATAGAATTAAATAAGCACCTAAAAGAGAATCTAAACGATGAACATAGGCTGCGGGATATTTGTGTTGATTAAGACCTTCTTCCCAGGATGTAGAGGATCAAGTACCACTTCTTTGACCTCTTGTTCCCTTGCTTCCAGGATGTCCCTATTTCTTCTGTAATCGCTATCCTTGGTGACTTTTTGCAAAACTCTTCATCGAGGATGTGTAGCATTCTTTGGCTTCTTGCTAGTCACTGTGGATTGTGACTACCCCCCCCCCCAGGGTGTTGGTAGTTTCACACACTGGTGGTAGGTGGACGGCACGACTTTCATTTCATGAATCCAGGGCCTACCTAGGATGATGTTGTACAAAAACGGCGCATCCATGACATAGAAGCGATGCATGGAGTTCACACCTTCGACATATACTGGGAGCTTCACTTCACCCACGGTGTTCTTGGTTTCTTCACTGAAGCCTACCAGTACGCTGGATTTGGTTATGATTTATTCATGGGGTATGCCCATCTTGGTTAACGCCTCTAGCTGGATGATGTTTACTGAATTGCCCCCATCTATTAAGATCCTCTTGACAAAATGGTTGGCGATGTATAGTGTAATCACCGGTCCATCATGGTGAGGGTCTAGGATATTGTATCAGTCATTTTCGCCAAATGAGACTTCCTTCACGTCTGTCGGGATAGAGGCCTTGACTGGTTTCCTTTGCACATCCGACTTTGCTTCCCTTGCACGTCTCTTAGCTGCAGAATAAGAGGTACCACAAATGTCAGAACGACTAGAAATAAAAAGAATTACCTTGGCATATAAGGACGGGGATGCAACTCTCTCAGGATGTCAACGGGGTCTTTCTGCATCCTGGGTTTGTGCACTTCGATCAACATCCATGGGTTTCGCACCCTGGTCAGCTCCCTTGGATCTTTCTTCCTAGGAATTCCTTCAGGTAGCCCTTGCTTAGTAGATAGCTAATTTCTTTCCGCATGGCTATACAATCCTTGGTCAGGTGACCGATGTCTTCATGATAGGCGCACCATTTGGACTTGTTTTTTCAGGACGTGGATTTTTCATTTCTCTTGGGCCACCTCGCCTTGTCTTCGAGACAATGCATGGCATTAATTACACCTGCAACGTCAGTGCTAAAATAAAATTCAGTAACGTAGGATATTATTCCTCTCAGTCATCCTGGTCAACTCTATTGACCCGGTGACTATCTGATCTGGAATATGGTTTGGACCTTTGAGACTTAGGATGTATCGTCTCCAATTTCCTGTTTGAGTACCTGTATCCTGAGGATGCTTTCGCCTTTTCCTGGATTTTTTGTCTTCTTCCAGCCTAATGAAGCGTAATGCCCTGTGTCTAACTTCATCCAGCTTCTGGCAGGGGTTCATTACCAGATCCTCATAGAATGGAGAATCTCTTTTCAGAACCATCTTGAACACCTGCACTTTTGTTGCCATGTCCATGTTAGGTATATCCAGGGCTTCCCTGCCAATCGGCTAACATAATCCCTTAAGGATTCGTTAGCATTCTGGGTTACCCTGTACAGATCACTTGTTAGTTTCTCAAAACTAAGACTGCAAGAGAATTGATTGTTAAATAAATTAATTAAATGTGAAAATGAGGTAATGGAATAAAAGGAGGAACACTAAGGAGTCATTTCAGGGCTTATCTAGTGAGAGTAGATCTGAATCCATTCCACAAGCATGCTTCATTTATGTCAGGAGGCATGTATATGACCTCCATTCTTTCCATGTATTGTGCTACGTATTCCTCTGGATTAGTTGTGCCATTATAGAGCTTCATGTTGGGGGTTTGGAATCTTTTAGGAATCTCCACATCACATAATGGAGGTGCAAGCCAAGAGAGCTTATGACTCGAGGGTGCCACTCCTAGAATAGGTTGTACTACCCCAGGCACACTCGAAATCATATCCTTCAGCTTCTGGAGTTCTTTAGCTATCACCGGGCTGACACCTACATCCTGCACTAACTCATTAGTATTAGTGTTAAGAGTAGAGTTTCTGAGGATGTTACCAGCATCCTGGGTACCGGTGGCCCGAGGATTTACATTTGACTCTCTGAAAGTTGACATCATGGGTATATTGGCTAGGGTAAAAAACGTGGGTCTCTGTTCCATAGGAATGATATCCTTAGGAACACTGGAATCACTCCTAAGAGTGTTGAAGCTTAGTGTCCTGGGACAAACAAGGGACACATGGGTCTGATCCATCCTTCTCATCTCCGACCTTAACCTTGCCATCTCACCCATTACATCTTGGTTCACCTTCTGTTGTTGTTCCATGTAGTGCTGCATTTTTGCAAACATGGTGAGGAATTCATCATTTGACACCAGGACTGGAGGTTCCGTGCTACGTCATGATCCCATAACACCATAACTAAGTGATTGGCCAGTGTTGTGATTCAAGGTATCTCCGACTGAAGTGTTAAACCATGGTGGAGGAGGAGGAAAGGAGCTGGTTGATGATAAGGTGTTTGCAGGAGCTGATGCATTCAAGGAATTTAGTTGTGTTGGCATTTTTTATAAATTTTTGTGAAAATTAATTTTAAAACAAATCTTGCAAGTGTTTGAAAGAAGATTGACACCAATTGCCCAACGGTGGGCGCCAAATTGTTTTAGCAAAAAATAACAAAACTGAATTTAGTAACCAAATTAGTTTGTGAGGATTGATGCCTAGAATGCAAAAATAGTAAACTTAATAAAGAAATCGATTGCAAAGTTGGAAATGACCTAAAAACAGGTTTATGTCAACAACAACAGAAATATTCTCAGGATGCAAGCTCAAACACCAGGATTTATACAAGAAAAAGCCCCTATCCTAGGATGTGTCCAAGGATCTCCGGCATAAAAAACCTTGAGCAACGATAACACACATTGCTGATCTTATTTCACTGAAAAATAATGTTTATAATTGATTGCGGCTGGAAAGTATGTGAGTGTGAGAGTACAAGTGTCGACGAGAGAAAAAAAAGTGTGTGAAAAATGAGACCTATGCCGCCATTCTATACGTAGTTTGCCTAACTAACTATTCGTATATCCAGGGATCTTCCTTCCAACGGAAAGTGCTCATTAAACACCGAGTCTTCAGGCGAATCTTGCTCTCCACGGGTATTCCAGTTGATGACTAAGTCTTTGTGACCGTTGCTTGTTCTCCACATGACTATCAATCAAATAAGAACAAGGCAAATCATTAGTAACAATGCCCGTGCATGCTGGGTACTCCAACATGTTGGGGTTAAATAAAACTAGCAAATATTCTCTGGATGCATAACATCCTGGGATGCAGAAACATTAAGCGATACCCAGAATGAATGGAATGAATTGTGGGCTTAAAACCAATAGTTTTGTATTTTATACCATCTCCAAATGTAATTGATATTCCCTTTCTTTTAAAGTAGTTTCTCGGTAGATTTATTTCTCGTGTCATATGTGTTGAGCATCCTGAGTCACAGTACCATATTTGTTGCACATGATGATCTTTGTCCTCCATGTGAACTTCAGAATTATTTCACTACGTCAAAATTCACCTTTGGCCACGGAAAAAAACCGTGACAAAAGGTGTTTTGTCACTTTTTTTTTTCATTCCAAACCCTACACCATAGGTGCCGTGACCATATGTACCCTACGGCCACGTTACAATATCAGTGGCTGAAGCCACCTATAAGCGTGGCTAAAGGGTACCAATATTTGTTGTTGTAATCAAACAATTCTTCAGAAAAGCGTGGCGAAAGGGTTCCAACGGCCACATGTGTTTGGTTAACGTGGCCTTTGGTATTTTATGGTCACGTATATTCGTGTTTTAGCCACATACATTATAAAAATACGTGGCCAAAGGGTTGCTGAAATCATACATTTTGTCACAGTACGAGTGGCCAAAGGGTGGCAATGGCCACGTTAAAATATCAATGGCGTGGCCTTTGGTATTATATGGTCACGTATATTTGTGTTTTAGCCACATATGTAATAAAAAAACGTGGCCAAATGGGTTGCTGAAATTATAATTTTTGTCCCAATACGCATGGCCAAAGGTTGGCAACCGCCACGTCAAAATATGAATAGCGTGGTCTTTGGTATTATATGGTCACGTATATTTGTGTTTTAGCCACATATGATATGAAATAACGTGGCCAAATGGGTTGCTGAAATCATAAATTTTGTCCCAATACGCGTGGCCAAAGGGTGGCAACGGCCACATTAAAATATAATAAGGGTGGCCTTTGGTATTATATGGTCACGTATATTTGTGTTTTAGACACATATATTTGGAAAAAAAAAGTGGCTAAAGGGTAGTTGAAATCATACATTTTGTCTCAATACGCGTGGCCAAATGGTGGCAACGGCCACGTTAAGATATAATAAGGGTGGCCTTTGGTATTATATGGTCACGTATATTTGTGTTTTAGCCACATATATTTGGAAAAAAAAAAGTGGCTAAAGTGTAGTTGAAATCATACATTTTGTCTCAATACGCGTGGCCAAATGGTGGCAACGGCCACGTTAAAATATAAAAAGCGTGACCTTTGGTATTATATGGTCACGTATATTTGTGTTTTAGCCACATATATTTGGAAAAAGAAAGTGGCCAAAGGGTAGTTGAAATCATACATTTTGTCTCAATACGCGTGGCCAAATGGTGGCAACGGCCACGTTAAGATATAATAAGGGTGGCCTTTGGTATTATATGGTCACGTATATTTGTGTTTTAGCCACATATATTTGGAAAAAAAAAAGTGGCTAAAGTGTAGTTGAAATCATACATTTTGTCTCAATACGCGTGGCCAAATGGTGGCAACGGCCACGTTAAAATATAAAAAGCGTGGCCTTTGGTATTATATGGTCACGTATATTTGTGTTTTAGCCACATATATTTGGAAAAAGAAAGTGGCCAAAGGGTAGTTGAAATCATACATTTTATCTCAATGAACCTTATATTTAATTACAAATCAAATAAAATTTAATTACAAATCAAATAAAATTTAACACATATATTTAATTACAAATAAAATAAAATTCAATTGCAAGTCAATACAAATGAAATACAAATAAAAAATTAAAGAAAATTACACTGCATACAAGCATTATTCTCAATCTAATTCAATTACAAGTCAACAACACTACCGCGTAAGTGGTCTTCATCTTCAACTGTCCAGATTTGAGCTTAATTAGGACCATTTTTTATTGTATTCCTTCCTATACCAAAACATATAATTGATAATTAGGTTATGGAAATTGATCATAATATATATAGCAATTTTGAAATACTTACCACCATGATAGATATGGACTGAGGAGTGCCATTTTATTGCAAGTAGTATGGGTCATCAGGTCCTACAGTTCAATTGATTTCCAGATGAACATTAGATATCCAGATGAACTTAAAACATCCGGATGAAGATCACATTAATTAAGTTCCAGATCAACTTCAAAGTCAGTTAAACTTTGTTTGCTACACATCTCACCATTTGTTCCAACAATCCCTAGCTGGCCCAAGTGTTTGAGGTACCAAATAACATTTAAAATGGGACTACATGATATTACCAAACAGATTAGTGTGAAAATATAGAACGGAATGAAACTTGACTGGCAAATATTTACCTTTTTCTTTTCAACCGCTTCAGACGAGGTTGATCGACCACCGATTTCACGCCCTACAGTTCAATTAATTACTAGTAAATGAGCAATCAAACCTATAATGAGTTTGACAAATACTAACCGTTGTGTGTATGTCAGTATGATTAGTGCTGTGGCTAGATCCAACAAAAATCTCCTTAGAATTTTCCTAGAACAATGTTTTTGAAATGGTAAAAAGTTAGACCAGAATAATGACGCAGACCTATCATGAAAGTATTTATTCTGTTTTTTTAATCTAACATAAGTTGTTCCAGTTTTATTCATACAGATTATGTATATACTATATTTTTTCATATTAACATACATTTTCAATGAATAATAGCAGGGCCCCATTTAACTCATATCTTTGTTCTTACATGAAGTATATATTCTTATGTACCAGGAACTTGCATCTATTTGTGTTCTTCAGGAACAAGAGTTCATCCGGATTGTGTTCTTCATGAACAAGAGTGTATGTGATTATAAGGCACTTGAAAAATAGTATGATTAATTAAGTTGTGATGTAAAGAATTCACCTCTGTAGATGCCGGAGCATTAAGTTTGTGTGGTAACGGTGGTCCAATTGCAGATAGATGAGCTATAAGTAGATCAAGTTTTTTCTCCGATTCTTGAATCTTCAAGAAGAGGGCCTTAATCTGTTCATTTTTTTCATCCCTAAGAAGTCTCTCCTCTTTAAGTTCGAACTCAAGTTTTTCCAATTGACCATCAGTGTTGTTGGATCGATCCTTGAATTTTGTACAATTAACAGAATGTAGTTAGATGCTTTTTAACAAAGTACATAAATAGGAAAGCATGCAGACCCTGTTGATTCATTATCTCTTAGTTAGTTCTTAATTATTAATATATCACATAAAGACCCTATTGATTGATTATTTGATATGTTATACACAAATTAAAGACATCTAAAGGGAAGAGTGGAACACATCATGTCTTCAGTGGATATAAACAAACAGTTCACCATTTCTAGCAGAGTAGCAGATGCATGACATCAACATTCTTCTATTCTTCTACAGGGGATATAAACAAACAGTTCACCATTGAGAGAAGATGAACTAGAGTTCTTAAGGATGAACCGGATAAACTAGAGTTCTAAAGTTCTTCAGGATGGTTAACCAGTTTTCTTCTATTATAAATACATACACATTTTCAATGAATCATAGCAGACTCCATTTTACTCATAACTGTGATCTTACATGAAGTATATATTCATATGTAATGTTAGTATATGTTGGCATTTTGATATGGTTGGATGAGATGATTTATAAACAGGATAAATCTTACTTCTAAATTGGATAAAATCACATCAGTTGACTGTAAAATCTACTTGCAACAATCAAATTTAGATTAAAATCAACTTAAATGATTGAGATAAAATCTGTCGTCTATATAATTAATGGTGTTAACCAAAACAAAACATGAGGAAGAGCTTACAAAAACTTTCATATATATATATATTGATCTTTATACAAAGATTTTCATCAGATCCTATACAAAAATCTATCTAACTAGCTAAGACCTAGCATCCGACATATAGTCTTCATCATCCAAGAAGCTGCTGCTGCTGCTGCTGTCATCAGGACCAGGGGGTTTTCTCGGTCCCAACTCGGAGGTTCTGTAGGTGGAATCCCTGTTCCGGATTAAAAACACATCCAGCTCTCTCTCCCCCTCTGGTCCCTGGAGATGAATTTTCATATCCCTTACAATTTCGGGAGTGATGAAATCAGCATACTGAAGCCCGTATTTGATGGACAGAGGCGGGATCCTCCAGTAAATGAGGAAATACCCAACCGATGTGTGGTTTAGGTATTGCACCATTTGATCCAGATCATTACAATCAAATTTGCGAATGTCGACATAGTCGACATAATCTACCTTTCCCTTCCACACTTCGTGGCCGGCGGCATTCCGGTGGAAATCGCCACAGTGATGGACCTTTAGGGTGAACCTCCGACCACCTGTAAAAAACCCAAATGCAGAGTAGAGAGTAAGTAACTAAAAAACATAAAACCCTAAAAATAAAAACGTACAGCCATTGTTGAGTGAAAATACACTTACGGGGAGTCTTGCCGTAGTAGGGTGCTGGTTCATTAACACCCCTAATCCTCCATTGTTTACCAAAGGCAGCCATTGATCGATCGAAGTTTTTTTTTCTTGTTGATCAGGAAATACGTTCGTACAGAAGATTTTGGTGGTGAAAAAGTGGAAATTTAAAGGCAGACAGGGCACGCTACCAGCTATGGTGGGAAGAAGTGGAAAGGTCAGGCCAAGATAACCGTGTATATTTATTACCTTTACCACGCAAATCCTGTTTTTACCGTGTCTATTTATTACCTTTAGCAACGCAAATTTTGTTTATCAATTATTTCTTATGTGATGGGAGTAATTAAATAAGTTCTGGTTAAAATATAACCAATTAACACTTCTGTCTCAATGGTTCTTCTTAATCTTGTAGTGAGTTCCTTTCTTTTGACTGACCCAGGTTCAAGCCTTGTTTGCTACAATTTATAATTTTTGATTGTCTAATAGTGGATGACAGGATTTATAAACTGGCTAGATTTTAATTCTTCAATAAATTGGAACAAAAACAAAACTGTATGAACTAACAAGAACAGAACCGTATGAAGGTTCAAGCCTTGTTTGCTACAATTTATAACTTTTGATTGTCTAATAGTGGATGACAGGATTTATAAACTGGCTAGATTTTAATTCTTCAATAAATTGGAACAAGAACAAAACCGTATGAACTAACAAGAACAGAACCGTATGAACTATAATTCCTCAGGAAGAACAGGAAGAATAGAATCGGATGAACTAGAGTTCTTCAGGATCAAGAGTAATTATTCAGTAATAGAACAGGATGAACTACAGTTCTTCAGGATGAACCGGATAAACTAGAGTTCTTCAGGATGAACTATATATACTATAGTTGTTATTTCTGTTCGTAGTCTATTGGATATTCCCATGTATTTAAACCCATTATCTAGTGAATTAAAATCATTCTGGTTGAATACAATTCTCTATACACTAATATTTAGTCACACAACCTAATATATATATATGTAGAAGACTATAACCTTAGGGAGAAGATTTCATCCGGATTGAGAGAAGATGAACAGAAACGGATGAAAATACATTATATTAAATTAAAAATCAATTCATTACATAAAAGGGAAAAGAAGCGGCTGAAGACAAATCCCTCTTTGCTTTCTCACATGGTTGCTTTAACAAACACAATTACATACACATAATCCAAAGGGTGTATGATTCCATTAATACATTGATCTATAAAATTACAACTTTAAAACTACTAACTTAAAGGGAAAAGAAGCGGCTGAAGACAAATCCCTCTTTGCTTCTCACATGGTGCTCTAGAGAGATTGCCTGAGAATCATCATATAACGGCTACGTACTTGCTGCTTTCTCACATGGTGAAGAAGTGGCTGGAAGAAATCAGGTTCATGGGGCCAGAAGCGAGAGAAGCACCCAGGAGTTATGAAGCCGAAACCCTTGGTGTCGTTGAACCACTTCACGGTTCCTGATTTCCTACCGCCTTCGTCCGCCATTTTCGTTTTCAGATTGTCTGGGGCTGAGGGAACTGAAAATGGTGAACAAGCATCTCTTTTGCTACATCGTTCCCCTTCCACAATCCAACATCGTTATCCGGGCCATTTGAGTGATTGGTACCACCCAATGTTGCAACTAAAGTTAGATCTATTATTAATAACAATAATAAATCATAATTTATCAAGCACATTATAAATTAATCAAGGAATGAGTAAAAGAAAGAAAGGAGGGTAGTGAGATCAACTACCTTGTTCAAGTTTAGGGTTGCAACAAACAGGGCATGCAAACCTCATATGGGCCCTTACTGCTGATTGTTATAAAATTACACAATAACTTAAAATCTGCTCGCAGTAAAGCATTTGTATGAACCATTAGAGACTCCTCGTCTCCATGGTTTCCACAATAACTTAAAATCTGCTCGCAGGAGATACAGAGTGCAATCTTTCCCTGCACAAGATAAAATTACCAAATCTGAGACGAAAATTTCAATCGAATTTCAGTGGTGAAGATGATAACTTACCGTTTTCCACATACGGATGATGCCAATTCCACATTTTTTGCCGTCGATGATGGACGAAAAACAGAGAGAGAAAGACTGGGAGAAAAGGGTCATGGTGGAGATGATGATGAAAACTGATACAGAGATAGTATATATCGATACTCGAGGGGCGTGGTAGATGGAGATTTGAAAGATAAAGTAAATGAAATAATCATGATTACAAGCGCCGTCGACTGTTTTTCTTCTTTTAGCCACCTAAAATTAATATACCGTGACCATTTGTCATAATTTGTCACGCAACCAATGTTTAATATGAGTGGCCATATCACAAGATAATAAAAAATGATAAACATATAAACACAAATCTTCTCTTTTTCGCCACGCGTTTAATATTTTACCGTGACCATAAAATAGATTTTTGTCACTCACAACCTACCATTTAGTCACGGTTAATATATGTGGCCATAGGTAATAGATTTTTGTCACTCACAACGTACCGTGACCATTAGTCATCTAATATTTAGTCACACAACCTAATAACAGTGGCCATATGTACTAGCTTTTAGCCACATAACTAAGTAAAAAGCGTGGCCATTGCTCACATTTACCCACACATAATATATACTTAATAGTTTTGTTTTCTTTTAATTTACTAAGTAATAAAATCTACTCTTTCGTCACACAACATTATTTAAGCGTGGCCATACATTCCTTTTTGGTCACACGAATAAAAAATCATAAAAATTCCGTCGCCGTTTGGTGCATTTCGCCACTCTTTTTTAAGTGTGACAAATAAGTGCCACATGTTTTTGTAAAACAGTGGCTAAAGCCACTGCAACTGATTGTTGTTGTCACATAAACAAAAAAATACGTGGCTAAAAGGGTCCAAAGGCTATATATTTGGCCACGGGTACAAAATATATGTGGCTAAAACGAGAATTTCTTACCTTTGGCCACGTTTTTTACAAAACAGTGGCTATGCGATATCAAAAAAACCGTGGCCAAAGCCACTTTTTGACGTAGTGTTTGTGAGGTAGGCTTCATGGTTGGTCATGAAACACTGATTTGATTGATCATCTTCCTCATGAGACGAGTTTAACTCTCTGGTTCTCTGTTTTGATTATTAAAGCATTTTCTCTCTTCATGGCTTGCTCGTATTTCATTTTGTAGTAGGTTACGTCTTTGATCTTTTGGCCTTTGCATTCTGATGCATAATGACCCAAGATTCTGCATTTGAAGTTTTTTGTTTCTTATTTATTTGTCTCATTCTTATTAAAGTTTGAGTTTGTTTTTTGTTGTCTTCATCTTTTGTGAAGACTCTTTTGTTTGACCAGGTGGAATTCTTCTTATTGAATCTTCCAAATTGCCTGGTCAGGAGTGCAAGTGATTTTTCTAGTGATTCATGTTCTGTTTCACTTGCAGAACATTCACTATTAGACTCACTTGGGTCTTTTGTTTTAGAGTGGGATGACTCTTGTTTAATCATTATTTTCCTCTTTTCAGAGTAAAGAGCCAGGGGATCTACCTTTGATTTGGGAATAGCTAGAATCTCAGATTCTTGTGAATTTAAGATGTAGAAGAGGTCATTTAGACTTTTCTCGTCCAAATCCAAGGTAGACCGAAGGTTAGACTTCTACATTCATGGGGAGACTTTTGACGAACTTTATGTTTGTCTCCTCATTTGATTTAGAAACATTTTATCTTCTTAAGTTATTAATGATAGTAGCAAAGCGGTTATATGAATTAATAAGTAACTCATTTAGGAGTGACTTAAAGGATTCATATTCACTTAGTGCTTTGGTTCTCTTGTTTCTTTTCATTTGATCCCCCCACCAAATAGTTCTTCAAGGGCATCCCATATACCCTTAGCTAAGGTATTGCAGTCAACTTAACAGAATATCTCATGGGGAAGAGCCATGTTAAGAACTGTTTTAGCTCTGTCCTCATTTATTTCCTTGGTTTTGTCCTCTTCTCTCCACCATTTCCTTTCTTTAGGATGTAGCAAGCAGGAACTCCGGCTTAGGTTTCATTTCTTTTATCTCAGGAATGTCAACGGTGGGACAATGGGGTCCTTTGGCTATGCAATCCAGCAGGGAATTGATAACTTCTTTTAGGAAGTTGGTAATCCTTATTTTCCACTACGGATATTCCTCACTAGTTAGCATAGGGGGTTTTGCTAATGACCCAAGAGACTTAACATTGTTCCAACTAATAGACATTTTGAGTGAAAGATTTAATAAAGTTTTGAAATCTCAGTGAAAGCCAAAGAACTGAGTATAGAGCAAGACCTTTTAAATGAGTTATTCAATCTGCTCCAATACCAATTGTTGGGTCCCGTGAGGGGCTCTTTAACAATATAGATACAATTTGATTTAAAACGATAATAAATATGCTGCGGAAAGTAAATCAAACTGGAAGACCACAATTCATAAAAAGGTTTTTCTATATATCTCGAATGTAAATAATGGTTTACACGAGTCTATAGTATAACAGTTCATCAACAGAAAGAACTTTTCTACAAGAGTAAGTTATAAACATTTTGATAAGCTTGTGAATTGTGAGTGAATGTCTTGCCTTTCTTGATGAAGAGTGTTTGCTATTTATAGAAAGTTATAAAGGAATAATGTAGTTGATGGCGGTTGAATTTGGAGTGTGTCAGAGTATATAGAGATAAACTGAGAGTATTCAATTTATCTCATTTCAACTGTCTTCAACTTCCTTTGCATTTAATATTAAGTTGATATTCTGCTTTACTTTATCTTTATCATAGCATCTTTATACTTCTTGTAATCTTTATCTTCTGATAGTCTTGAACTCTTTCAAGACTCTACGTTGAAGACTAGGAATGCTTCCCATCAGAAGCCTTTCACATAAATGAGGATTTCTGTGAAAACTTAGTTTTACAGATCTACTTCGGAATTTCCGAAGTATATCCGTAAAATTGCAAAATCTTTATATTTTATCAATTCTATTATCTTTTCTCTTTTGAGGATGTTTCTTTGTCTTTTCTTCTAATATTTTACTATTTTCTATTACATTTGGAATTGTTCTAACAAGTGGGCTGGCTCTTGTTTGTTATTTCTTTTCCTCTTTTCAGAGTAAAGAGCCAAGTGGTCTACTTTAGATTTAGACATTGCTAGAATCTCAGACTCCTAAGAGTCTAGGATGCAAAGAGGTCATTTAAACTTTTTTTCATCCAAGCATAAAGTGGATTGAAGAGTCATGGTGAGTCCTCTCCATTCCTAGGAAAGACTTTTGATGAATTTTATGTTTGTCTCCTCATGTGTTTTTGCAACGTTGAACTTTCTTAAGTTGTTTATGATTGTTGCAAAAATTATAAACATTTAAAAGTGACTTGTTTGGGATGGAGTTGAATGATTCGTATTCATTAAAAGCTTTTGTATGTTTGTTTTGTTTCATCTGTTCTCCTCCCCCCCCCCCTCCCAATCAATGAGTTTCTCAATGGCATCCCAAATGCCCTTGGCTGAGGTATTACAGTTGTAAAACCAAGTATGGATCGTTTCCAGATCATAGAAGGATAGAGACGGAAGTTTGTCATTCAATTAATGTCGAAAGATTACAAACCGAAAGGAATATACATCAATTGAAGCTATAGAGGGAGGTTTGGACAGAACCTCCTCTCTCACTAACACTCACAAAGAGTAAAATGACCAAACTTGTAAATGTTCAACATACCAAACCTATTTATAGGTGAACCACTCTGCGTACCACTTTGGTACACCGTACCAATTGGTACGCCCGTACCAATCGGTACGGTGGTTGGTACGTTGACATCAATACAAATATTACAAACACAATCTTCTAATCTATTCGCACAGTAACGGTCACACACAAGAACTTGTCCTAACAGACTTGTAAGTACGTGAAACGATCTTACTACTGCGTGTATCAATCAATGTAGTGAATGAGAATGTAAATAAGAGAAATCTTATTGAATCACTTGAAGATTACAAAGAAGTCTCTATGGTTTCTCTCTCTAGAACACACACACATAAAGTGTAGAAATGACAGAAGTTCTAAGCTATCATTCTAGCACACGGTATTTATAGTATCAACATTTAGCCTAGCGTACCAACTGGCGGACCATTGGTACGAGCGTACCAATGGTACGACGGACCAGCATGGTACGGACCATGGTATGTTGACACTAAAACTCACACAATAACATGATCACTTAGATACAATACACTAGACACGTCATAGCATAGGAATATGCTCTAACAAACTCCCCCTTAACGTGTAGTGTATCTATTCTCTAACTAAACTCCAGTCTTCAATCTTCAGCATTGCTGCATCCGATCTTCAACTTGAAATCTTGTCAGAAATAGAGCTTGCATGCCTGGATCACTCTTGAATAATCTTTGAACTTCAAGATCCACTTGTGAAAGATACGACAAACTCTCCCTTTCGCCAAGCTTGAGTCTTGTCAGCACATAACCTGCAATTTCAGAAGACAGAAACGCGGTTTCTTTTTCTTTTTGAAAATATAATTTAATCTTGGTGCAAAACTTCTCTTCGAGAATCCAAGACGTAGATTTGAAATTTGATTTTGTATCACATGTCGATCGGTCGAAAACAAATAAGAAACAAAACCTTTTTGGCTTTTTAAAACTTTATATCAAAACACATCGAAAATCTTTTTGATTTTTCTAAGTTTATGCTAAAACACACCTTAAATCTTATTGGAATTTTCAGATATGAAACATAACTACAATACAGAATCAGACACTATTTTCGTCATTTGCGAGAAAGATCACAACTTGAGATCATATTGAACATAACATGCTGAACTACACTTCAATTTCAAATACTTCAGCACACAAGTCATGTCGATTGCTGGTATAATTTGTCCATCTTAAACTCAGGCACAATCATACTCATAACATCTAGATATGTTAAGGTATTGATTATATTTCCTTTGACCAGTGTACCCCACACTATCAGACATACTCAGATATGCATTTGCTTATCACACTTTGTGATTTCATTTGTGCTTTAACACATAATGATTGTATTCATGATATGGTCAAATGTGTTCCATGCAAAAAGAAATACGATCGTTAAATCGTCTACCTTAAGGTCGATCTTTCGATATGCAGATAAGGCCTCGGATTTAACAAATAAGAAAATAAAACAAGTTGAAATTGTATAACCCAACAACAATCAGGTCGGTACTCCTGTACACGTAGAGAAAGTCCGATGAGTTATACGAAACACCAAAGAAAATAAAGCAGAACGTCAAACGAACAACAATCAGGTCGATCTTTCGATACGCAGAGAAAGTCCGGTTGTTTGACAAAATAAAGAAAATCAAACAAGTTTAAATCTTTGCAAAATAAACACATGTATACACAGTGACTTCTCATTTTCTTTTTCACACATCTTTTCAATATCTTCAGATACGCTTCAAGATGTTGTCCACTTAGTCAAGCATTAGTATTTAATGAATATCACATTTGAATACTTTCTGATTTAATCGCCGAGCCTACCAAGCACATCGAACAATGATCTTATGGCTTTTTCATCTAATTTATCCATGAGTCAGACACGTAAGCCAATGTACCATCATTTCCCAATTATGTCGGATACCTTTCAGTTTTAGCTTTGAGAAAAAATTCAGTTTTGAAATTTGATATCACTTGTAATTTAACTTAACAGTTTATAAATGATCCGAAGCGAATCGCTTCTGGTCGACCAGTGTCTTGGTTTCCTTTTGAAACCACTTTAGGTTTCCAGTTTTGTTGTTTTGGTAAATTAGCATTTGATGAACCAGTCACAGTTGATTGTTATGAACTACCTACATTGAAACATTTTGAAACTTAGGAATAAATCTCCCTTGATTTTTGGAAAATGTAGGTTGTGGATAATCATCAAATACTCTGCCATATTCACCAAAGAATCTTGGTTTGGCAGTTTTACCAACATATGGAACCTTTCCTCTTCTTAATGTAGAAGCAGCAGAAACCGGACAATCTTGTTCCATATGCCCTTTTTGTCGGCAATTGTAACACAAGCGATTGTTTACATTTCGGCGTTTTCGAATCTGCAAAGCTTCACAAACATTAATATCTCCAAAATGATCATAAAAGGAATCAAATACCTGATATTGATGATCATGAACCCATTTGGATGTCGGGCTCTTTGGAGTAGAATTTGGACCTCCAGAAGAAAATTTAGAAATTTGTTTCTTCTTGGTCTTTGGAGCAGCATCAGATTGGATAAAGACCTTAGCTATTTTCTGAGAATCCACACAGGGAAGTTGAAACTCCTTATCAGAGAATATTTGATCTGAACCTTTAAGTTTATAAAATCTTTCAGGTTGAACCTTTTCAGCATGAAATACCGCCTTCTTCACTTGCTTCAATCTAACTTTCTTCAGTTTTTGTTCTTTTTGAGCTTGAGAAGTACCAACAGCAGCACTTTTTCCATTGAAACCCAAACCAACATGTTTACCCGGTAACTTCTCTTTAGAACCGGATAGTTTGTGTCCATTCTTCGTAAAACGACTAAATTCAGCTTTCACTTTACCAACATTCTTTTGTTGATAGAAGATAGTCTCATCAATATCCGTAAGACAACTCACCTTTTCAGATGAACGTGCTGATTTTTCTTCTTCAGTAACAGAAGAATAAAACACAACCTTTTCAATTTTAGTTCTTTTTGCGAATTCACAAACTTTCTTTCATCAGATTTCTTATCAACAAACTAAGAATTATCTCCCGTTTCTACCTTTTCCTTCAGGTCATTGATACTCTCCTTCAGACTACCTGGCGGTGAAACTGTCTTTGTAAACATTTTCTCAAAATTGTCATCTTTGGCTAAGAAACTTGTAAAAGACTGTGAGTTAGTAACATTATTCAAAAGACGCTTTGAATCAATGACTTCTACTTTCAGATCAGAAATCTTTTGTTGAGCATCAGCCAATTCCTTTTCTGTTGCAATCAATTTCTTGGCCACCATATGCGTTTCATATTTTTACAATCTCAACTCATCAAGTCCAGCCAACAATTCCTTCTTCAGCTTATTTTATTTCTTTTCTGAATATCCAAATTTGCATTTTGCAGCTAGTTCACTCTAACCAACTCCCTCTTCTCATCAAGTAACTTTTCCATATCAAACTGATAGGATTGAATCTTAGCAGCTTGTTCATCAGAAAGTTTAGTAATGTAGAGGCTAGATTATGAGGCTTGCAATATTAAATAAGTTGGGCTGGGCTTAGAGGGTTTATTTAGATTAGTAGACTAGTTTGGTTGAGTTTATTATTGGGCTTAGGGTTTACCATTGGGTTTACTATTAGGGTTTAAGGTCCATTAGGGATCCTATATAAACCCCATGTGTTTACCATTGTAAGGGATGCCAGTTTACGACCTAGAGATCTGCCGTTAAGTGTTTACGATCGTGATCGTAAACCCGAGAGAGAAGATAGTTTACGATTTTCTGTTTTGTACCCGACAAGTTCATCTTGTGTGCAAGATCAGGTTTTTATCGTTTATATTCATCGTATTCTTGATTTCTTCTCATCTCTTATCTTGAATCAATCAATCACTTGCCGTTCACGATATTCTATCAATCACGAGTGCGGAAACCAAGTGATTGATTGATTCAAGATAAGAGATGAGAAGAAATCTAAGAATACGATGAATATAAACGATAAAAACCTGATCTTGCACACAAGATGAACTTGTCGGGTACAAAACAGAAAATCGTAAACTATCTTCTCTCTCGGGTTTACGATCACGATCGTAAACACTTAATGGCAGCTCTCTAGGTCGTAAACTGGCAACCCTTACAATGGTAAACACATGGGGTTTATATAGGATCCCTAATGGACCTTAAACCCTAATAGTAAACCCAATGGTAAACCCCAAGCCCAATAGTAAACCCAACCAAACTAGTCTACTAATCTAAATAAACCCTCTAAGCCCAGCCCAACTTATTTAATATTGCAAGCCTCATAATCTAGCCTCTACAATCTTCCCCTAGGCTTGTGATATTAAATGTCTTCAATCTTTGAAATTCTTCTTCTTGACTGGTTGGCAAAGATGTTGATGAAGATTCTTTCCGCAGAAATCTTCAATGGGTTTCATGACTGGCACTTGGGACTTCCTCTTGATCAGCATCAGCTTGAACTTCTTGAAATGAACAAGCAATGAAATGGAGGACTCTCATTGACTTGCTTTTCTTGAAAGAACTGGTTCTTGCTGAATCTTCGGTAACTGTCTTGAATCTCCAAAAATTAGAGGGTAAACTTTTGAAAACCTCTAACTGTGAAGAACTTGATTGTTGATCTTGGATCTTCATGATCTCTGACTGCTCTCTGTATCATTTTCTTTATCAAAGATTGACTTGAAATCTTCAGCTTCCCCTAAACATGTGAACATCTTCTTTGAAGCTCTTTGATGCTTTTGAAAACTTGTAAAGACACCAACAACTTCCCCTGAACAGTTGCTTTACCAGATGGAAGTCTTGTCCGGCTGGTTCTTTAACTTTGAGCAGCAGCAGCATCAGCAGCATCTTTCTATCATCAACCTGTCTGACACTCATTTGAAAAAAAAATACTCCACCAGACATTTGATGACTGGTCTTTGGGTTAGAAGGTAATTATCATCTGTTCAGTTGATTCAAATTAACATTATTTTAACCGAAAACCCTAATATAGATTTCGGGTTTTCTATAAAACTTCCCCTGAACCCAAGACCTCTAAAGACTTCCCCTTAGCTGATAACTTCCCCTCAGCTAAGGACTTCCCCTGAGATAATACATATTATCTTCGAGTTCCCTTCAGATACTATGTATTATGGAAGTCTTTTCATTAGATAATAAGTATCATCCTCGAGTTCCCTTCGGATAATACTTATTATCCCCTCTCCTTCCCCTAAAAATTTGTCAAGATCTGCAGGGGGCATACTGTCATGCATCAAAACCCATGAAAACACATTTTGACTTCTCAAATTAACCTGGCCAAGACGTAATCACAACCAAAAAGAACTTAAAGACTCACACACGAAAGATAAAAATAAACAAATACTTACCAGTATCAAACATGAGAAAGTTTACAAGGGATCAAACCGTATGAATCTGACTGAGGAACCCTTTTCAGCTTCAGTTACTCGACTAGTCTAGGTGATTGCTAGTATGTTTGTCCGCTTTAAACTCAGACCCGTTTAAACCCAACCATATGCATCATGCTTAATAGATTACTAATTACCAGCATGTTTAATCGTCCCCACACCCAATTGTACATAGCAAAACCTACCCAACCTCATAGTTTATTGAGGATTCACAAACCCCCAACTTGAGGAACCGTGCAACACCGTTATGACTACCACTTATTTCATTAATCATCAATCGGTGATCAGGTCGGCCGAATAAGCACGCAAAGAAGACCAAACTGAATGATTATTTTTCATTTTCTTTTCTTTTTCATTTCTTTTTCATTTCTTTTTCATTTCTTTTTCTTTTCTTTTCTTTTCTTTTCTTTTCATTATGTGGTGTAGTCATGACAGCATAAACATGGCGTGTGAGAGAGTGAATACTAGGTATAATTACCACTCTCAACCCGTTTTTGCTGGGACTCAGTTTTTTAAACCATGTAAACTGAGATGAGAAACTAAAACATATATATATTTTAAGTTCATTGCACTTACATTGGTGGTCATAAGATTAGGTCGAGCCTACCGAGCATATCACCGTGGAGCTTGCTTTTCACTTCCGCTTTACACGTGTCAGTCATCTCCAATCCTGACATATTTAACTTCCCCTACCTTTCTCAGAAACAAACACAAACAAACTATTAAAAATTGAAAAGCACACTATTTTTGAGGGGTCAACTTTTTCTTCATCTTTACATTTCTTCCCCTTGCTTTTTGATTTTTAATGTCACAACTTTTGTGAACATCATTCATTTCATTCATTTTTTTTAAACACGAACACACACAAACAGAACAAATAAAGACACACACATCAGGCCAAGCTAATCTTCAAAGTATGAATTTGAAAATTTTGAGAAATGGGTTTCATGACATGCACACTAAATTGCATTAGAAGTCAAAAACTTCAACAATCAAGCACCAAGTGAAAATTTTAGGAAATTTGGTTTGACACAAGATACCATTTACCGCTTCATCAAACAAACAACCAAGTTAAGAACAGTACCTTTCATGCTGAATTTTACCTTTTACCTCTCAAGGAAACATATCCTCCATAAAAAATTGCTTGTCATGACATGAAGATACGTCTCCTAAAATGTGCCTGGAACAATCACTTATCAACAAACAAATTAATAATAAAAATGTTAGTGATAATCCTCCTTGACTGTTCCTGCACATAGTGAGAGATTAGTTAGCCATTGGTACCCAGGCCATTGTTTTTCTGGGTACACCTGAGGAATCAATAAAAGATACTTCTTGTAAGAACATCCCCTTTGAGAAATCAGGAAGTTGGGATGGAGCTGCCTTGATTTTTGGTTTCCAAGTTCCAGGTGATTTAACATTTGTTTTAGTCACTTTTGGAGTTGTGACTTTAGGTATTTCAACCTTCTTCGTTTTAGATTCATTTTTCAAAACAGTTTTTGTTTTAGCCACCTTTGGAGTTGTGACTTTAGGTATTTCAACCTTCTTCATTTTAGAATCATTTTTCAAAACAGTTTTAGTTACCTTGGGAGGGGTAACTATGGGTTTTTCAAGCTTTGGTTGTTTTGAAAATGGTTTCTTCACCTTTTTCTGAAAATTTTGGTAACTTGGAAAGCTGTTGTTTTGATTTAAAGATTTTCTTTCAGCTTTGGCAGCACCCCAATGTTGATCAGAGGGTTTAACCTTAGGAGTAACAGTCTTCATTGCCTTAGGTTTTTGCACCATCATCGGCTTAGACTTTACAGACTCCTGAGATGAAACCCTTTGAGTTTTCGGATAATAGGGTTCATAGGGGCGATAAAGACAGTTCCTAGCAATATGACCAGCGATGCCACAATTAAAGCAAGTCTGCTTCTTTAGATAGAAGTCAGACGTGTACCCATTTGTCTTTGGTGGCTGATATGGAGCTGGTTTGCCTTGTGTCTGCTTCTTTGCTTTGACTGCAGCTTCAGATTTGACTTTCTGCTGGTTTGTCGAAGCCTGTGTCGAACCTGTCTTTACTGTCTTTGTGCTTCCTTGATTCTTTGACGTTGAAGCATCATTCTTGCAATTACAGCGGAAACTGCATGATCCAACTGAAGAAATGGGAGACACTGCTACTCCCTTGAGTTTTTCATTCTTCACTCCAGCTGTTGGTTTCATACTTGGATGCTTGATGGTGATCTTTGGCCTCTCAACTTTAGGTTCACTTATCACTCCATCAGTTATTCCCTTGAACTTGGAGGAGAAAGATGGTAATTCATATCCAACATCTGGTTCTTGGTCAAACATTGATCCAGATGTCATAAAGATCTTCCCCTCAGGCCGTGTCGTCAAGATCACCTTTTCCCTTTCGACTTTGTCAATTACTTTGAAGTATGGGGTTTCAATTTTGGGGTATGGTTTCAACTCTATCCCAGCATCATCAGACTTAGAATTATGACACCTGTCATATTTCTTGCACTCAGCATCATTGTCTGATATATCCTCTACTCTCCCTTCACCATAAGTCATGTTTGCTTCATTATCAATTTCTTCTTGAGTCAATGGTGTAGTTCCAACTAAGATACTATCAATAGGAGGAGCAGCTTCTTTATAATCAGACTTGGTTCGTTCAACTTGATCCTTACTAAGAAGTATTCCTATAATGTCTCTGGGAACTGGTGGAGGAATAATGCTGTTTGCAGACAGAGACTTATCAGACTTTTCTGACCCAAACCCAGTTTTATCTTTCCCAACTTGACCAGTTACAACAGCATGTGACAATTCCTTTCCAGCATCTAGCATTCGCTGATTTCTTTCCTGATTGCAATCATACTTGACCTGCAGCTCATCAAATTCTTGCTGCAGTTCAGTTAATTTCTGTGTCAGCTCAGATATCTCAATCCTAGCCCGATCATATAAAATAGTCTTCTCCGTAGCTAGCTTTTGATATTTCTCAATGTCTAGTTTTTGAGCTTTCACCTTCTCTTCACTCTTCTCCCATCTGCCCTTAAATGAACTTCTAGAACATTGCATATCAAATAATTCTATCTCACTATTTTTCCAAAGTTGTCTAAGGCCAGGAATTAAACGAGCACAAGTAGGATTGGGGCATATCTTAGTTTTGTCAACTTCATTTGCGAAAGCATCCTTGTCCTCAACCATATTCTTTTCTTCAACCACTGAACTCATTTTCTTTCTTTAGATATGCAGCCTTTGAAAATTTTGAAAAATCGGCAAAAACGGCAAAAGTACTATTCAAAGAATAGTGTCAAAAACTTAAAACGCGAAAACGGAGGCCTTCGGAGTGGAATTTGGGGGTCCAAACGAGCTCCCCTAGACGTTAGTCAGGGGTAATTCTGGGGCTCGGTGTCACGAACGTCGTGTTAAAATTTGAGCCTCTAACTCCAAACGAGTCAAAAGTTATGACCGTTTCCGTGAAAGTGTGAAATAGTGACTTTTTGCCGCAAAAGAAGAGTTTCCGATCGTAAACAACAGTTTATGATTTTTGACAGCCTGGCTGATCGTAAACAACAGTTTACGATATTTGACAGCCTGGCCGATCGTAAACACAGTCGTGAACCTGATTCCGATCGTAAACGCAGTCGTAAACACGATTCCGATACAGAAAAGTCGTAAACACCCAAAGATCTGATCTTGAAGTCGTAAACACAAATTTCGCGATCGTAAACGCCGAAAAATTCGATCTTGAACTCGTAAACACTTTTTTTCTTGATCGTAAACTCAAATCTGATGAAGAACACCTGATCGTAAACACCTCCAGAAGTCGTAAACACCAAGAACAGCCCAGAAACTCGGTCGTAAACCTTCAAATCTTCAAGAAAACTCAAGAAAACCGTCAGAAACTCTTGAATCAATATCGTGAGAACCGCGAAACACTCGTTTCTTGGCTCTGATACCAATTGTTGGTCCAGAATCAACAACCGTTCACGATATTCTATCAATCACGAGTGCGGAAACCAAGTGATTGATTGATTCAAGATAAGAGATGAGAAGAAATCTAAGAATACGATGAATATAAACGATAAAAACCTGATCTTGCACACAAGATGAACTTGTCGGGTACAAAACAGAAAATCGTAAACTATCTTCTCTCTCGGGTTTACGATCACGATCGTAAACACTAAATGGCAGCTCTCTAGATCGTAAACTGGCAACCCTTACAATGGTAAACACATGGGGTTTATATAGGATCCCTAATGGACCTTAAACCCTAATAGTAAACCCAATGGTAAACCCCAAGCCCAATAGTAAACCCAACCAAACTAGTCTACTAATCTAAATAAACCCTCTAAGCCCAGCCCAACTTATTTAATATTGCAAGCCTCATAATCTAGCCTCTACAAGTAAGAGTATCAAGTCTGGACTTGGATTTGATAAAAAGATTTTGAAAATCATTTGCGGTATCCTCAGTTTCATCCTTCCATTTCTTCACTTCTTTGACTAAGTCAACATTTTCTTCAGATAATTTTGTAAATTTTTGTTCAAGATCCTTTTCAACACTTTGAAACTTTAACTCTTTTTCAACCATTTCTGCTTGAAAATCTGAAAATTTTTCCTTTTGAGATGAGAACTCTTGAATTACATCTTCCAACTTTTTCTGTTCATTTGCCAATTCTTCTATCTTTCTTTTATTTTTAGCAACCAACAACTCATTTTTCTTTATCAATCCTTGAATCTTCTTGTCTTTCTGAGAATAAAAGTCACAAACAGATTCATAGCCACTATTTCTAGAACCACTTATTTCATATTCAGAATCAGTTACTTCTATTTTGTCATCACTATGTACAATTTGAGCAACAAACGCAGATTCGACAAAAAATGCAGACTCATCCGGAAAGTCGGCAGACCAATCATAACCTTCATTCGATGTTTTTTCTTTTGACTCAGAAGTAATAGCAGTTAAAGCAACTTGAGGATTAGAAGTTCATCCCTAATCATATTGTTTATCGACTTGAGAAACAAAAGCTGTTGGAGACTTTGATGAAGATGCAGTTGACTTTGAACATTCACGAGCAAAATGTCCAAAATTATAACATTTGAAACATTTTACCTTTGATTTATCTACTCAACCTTGCCATCCGGATTTAAACTTTGGAATCCGGTTTTCTTCCTGAATCTTCTAACTCTTTGGGCTAACATTGCAAGTTGCTGATTAATATCCATTTGTTCAAGATTATCCGGATCGATTTGATCAAAATCTTCTTCAATCAGATTAGATGTTGTCAAACCACCATTCAACAATCCATAATATGAAGATAATATAGCATAAATTAATGCCAATTGTTCATCGGGTTTTTTTGCAGAAAACGAAGTCTGACTTGAATGATTTGGAACAGTAAAATTACACCCTTTTGAAGAATTTCTAGAATTTCCTGATTCATGACTAGCAAGAAATGCTGTTAGAGGTGGATTTGATGAATCAAAACCAAATGATTTAGACTTTGCATTAAGACTTGTAGAATTTTGACCATGATATAACTCAGGGTTTTATAGTTGAGCAGTTGATTTGTTTGTCGTCATCATTTCCATTTCTCTAGCATGCAACTTTCTGGTTAAATCATGAAATGACAATGTTGAGTATTTCTTATCATGAGTAAGCAGTAGAAAATAATTTTCCCCCTTTTCTGGTAAGGCTTCTAGCAATTTCTCCTTGAACTCCTCTTCTGTTTTCTCTATTTTAACCACTTTCATTTACTTATCAGATGTGAAAATCTGGATACAAGAGCAGGAATAGTTTCTTTCTCATAGTGTTGAAAATTTTCAAATTCTTTGTTCAACACTTTTCATCTACTCTTTTTGTAGTGATCATTGCCTTCACATCTTGCAGATAATGCATCCCATAATTGTTTACTCTTCTTGCAAATGTTGAATTGATGTAATAGTTCATTAGGAAAAGCCATTGTAAGATAACCATATACTTTTTGCTCAAGTTCATAGATTTTTCTTTCAGCAGCATCAAAATTTTGAATTTCCTTAAAATCTCCTTCATCAGTTGGATATATAAAGCTTCCGTATCGGAATCCATAAATCGATATCATTTGTACTGATATAAGCAGAAAACCGTTGTTTCCAATTTTGATAATCTTCTAACCTTAACAACTTGAGAACTTTTTGACTTGTTCCAATTTCATTGTCAAAATTGAGCATGGTTTGCATAGTGGATTGCATAGAAGCAAATGCATGAAAATTAGACATTTTTTTCATCGAAAATGATACTCCAAAAACTTCAAACTAAAAAATGAGGGTCTTAAAAGCGGATTTTGGGTACCAAAACGGAGGGTACTAGCTATTAGGCAAGTAAAAGTGTAGATCTCTTCGAGACGGTCGTTTTGGCTGGTATTGGGTTCCGTAACTCTTAACGGTTCTCAAGTTACGTCAATTTTAGTGACCACAACTTTTCTGCCAGCAGACCAAGTAGCGGACCAAAATAACCAGCGTACCAATGACCTTCAGCAGACCAAAAACGTACCAGACCTTCAACGTACCAACAACCAGACCAAATAATCAGCGTACCAGAGAACTCAACGTACCACCTTGGTACGGCGTAACCGTCAGCGTACCAACCAGTAACTGTCGCGTACCCCGGTTGAAGATTGCCTTGCGTACCAGGTAGCGTACCAATTACTGTATGAAGATTGCCTTGTGTACCAAACGGCGTACCAATGTGTTCATCCGGCGTACCACGACATTTTCAACTGATTTTTCAGAATCTGACTATTTTGAGTTGGAATTTGTAACAGTAAGTTGCGAAAATACACTAGGAATGTTTTGAAATCTTATTTAACACCAGAAACACTAAGAATTGACAGAATTTGATGAAAAATGAAGAAGAACTCACTTTCTCACACTAGAATTTCGAAAATGATTAGTAGTAGAGCAACCTGGATTGCTCTGATACCACTTGTAAGAGAAATCTTATTGAATCACTTGAAGATTACAAAGAAATCTCTCTCATTTCTCTCTCTAGAACACACACACAGAAAGTGTAGAAATGAAAGAAGTTCTAAGCTATCATTCTAACACACGGTATTTATAGTATCAACATTTAGCCTAGCGTACCAACTGGCGGACCATTGGTACGGGCATACCAAAGGTACGACGGACCAGCATGGTACGGACCATGGTATGTTGACAGTAAGACTCACACAATAACACGCCCACTTAGATACAGTACACGAGACACATCATAGCATAGGAATATGCTCTAACAACAGTCGACTTGACATAATATCTCATGAGGAAGAGCCATGATTAAAACGGTTTTGGCTCTATCCTCATTAGCATCCTTGGATTTGTCCTCATGGCTCTACCATTTTCTTGGTTTGGGCATGTGTCACACCTCAACCGATGACGGAATATGTCGGGGCACAATGATTGTCCAGATGCCCAGGACAACTAAAATGAAATTGTAATGCCATTTTTCATTAATTAATTGAAGATATCATATAACTGAGTTGAAAAATACTAAATACATAACAAAACTTATTTAAAGTCTTTAATCTATGTCCAACAATCCTAGCGTGATCACAACATAGCTCAAGTATAGATTCCTGCAACATGTATAAGATAATGTGTCAACTACAAAAGTAGTTGGTGAGTGAACACAAGTTTATATAATATATATTTAACATAAGAGATTTATGTGACAAGATATATATATATATATATATATATATATATATAGTCAAATAAGTGAGCATATCTAACCCTAGACAATTAGGCATTCAATCACCTGAGACTTCTGATCACAACTTCCACATAGAGAGTTCCAACCATAATTTCCATCCATAAACAAGTTTCACATACATATAATTTATCCAATCAACATAGAATCACATAAACGTTTAGAGAAATGATTTTGAATAGAGATACATGTTACACCCCAAAAATAGTAGAAGATAAAGGAGATATGATTTCTCACAACTCAGATTATCATTCGAATGAATCACCATTCGAAATGATAATATGAATCGAATATTGAGTCATATCCCACATTATTAAAAGGTGGGTTCGTGAACACTCACAACGCGAATCATCATTCGAATGAATCACCATTAGAATGATAATACTAGTTGATCATTTAGACACATTCCACAATATTAAAAGAGGGGGTTTATGAATACTCACCCTGATGAGTCGATCGGGAATGAGAAATGAATATGTGGACTCATAATAATTATAGTTCTAAGGACACGAGGAACTTAAGAAGAGTTAGGTTTCATTTGCCTAAAAAGACCATTTTACCCTTTTTAGTTATTTAACGATTTAGTGATAGTATGAAGATGCGTATTCCTATAATTAAACGCTCAGTGAAATGTGTCAGGTCCTAGTTGGGATTTATGCGACACACCATTATGCCAGAAACCCCAATGTACAGACGCTTACACTTTCGGTCCGCATGAACTTCTAAGTACTCGAATAATATGATATATTAATATATTATTATTTATCAAAATTGACTTCATACATATTATATATATATGTATATATATATACATCTTTTAATACAAAAAACCAAATCCCAATACCTCCCGGTTTATTTAATATTAAATATTCATATTTCAAAACCCTAATTATCAAATAACTATCCAAACTTTTTATAAAATGAAATAAACTTAGGGTTTTGATTTATAATATCATATTATAATATACTTTAGAATATCAAGCCTTAATTCAACATCAATTGCTCAATTTTGATAAAATACCTTTACAAAATCCTAATTTTGACCCGATTATTAAATAAATACCAAACCTTTAGGAATCATAAAATTGAATTAGAGGTTTCAAAACAAAAAATTTAACAGAAATTGATTGAGGGGTTTTATAAAGCATATCAAATAAAGTAGGACTGCAGGAGTTGAGCTCGAAATTCCTTCTGTTTGGATGAATTTTATAGAAAGAAGTTTCAGTCATGGGTTTAGGGTTTTCTAAGACTTGTTTCACGAAATTGGTGAAGATTAATGGATGATTTGGTGTGGTATTTATACCCAAAGGGTCGAAATCTGGTAGGGACACACGTTTTATGGTGAGCAATCGATCCAAAATCGGCATGTGGAGATGCCAACCTTGGAGAACAAGTCAAAACTTGATATTATTCCCGTCTACAGAAGGGGTCGCACATCAAGACAATTATAGATGGGGTCTTCGCAACCCCCAACATACTATGGCCAATGGGCAGTTTTAGTCCCTCAAATTTTATATTGCATTTTGAGCCCTAAACTTTTATAGATTGACATTTTAAGCCCCTAAAATATTCTATGATGTATTTTCTATGATTTCTAATCTTGAAAAGGTTTGAGAATTCTCGAGACTCTTGGTTTAATATCGAATTCACGCGAAAAACAATTTTTATGAATATTTGTAATTTAATTAAATCAATTTTTCTATATATTAATCAATTAAATCTTCATCTTTATAAAATGATTATAAGATATTGCAAATCATATATTTTGAAATAAAAAAACCTCAAGATTCCTGGTAAACGATCAATCGAGTACCGAAATCACGTTAAAACCAAAAATCACTTTATTTTTGTTTAAGCAATTCATTTAACCTAAAAATCTACCAATTCATTATTTTCTTTTAAAAATGATTATGGAATATTTCAAACATCATTTAAATGTATAATTTAGAAAAATTGCTTCCTGTAATGATTAAACCGAAATTCGATTCGTGCAACAAGTTCATATTTGGGTTAGGTATAAACAGGTCGGACACGGATGTTACAACATGGAGCGAGCAGGGACGACATGTGTGGTTTCAGGTTCCTTGATCTCAGGAATATCAACAATAGGACAGTGATGTCCATTTGCTATGCAATCAAACAGGGAGTTGTAAATTTTTTTTAGGAAGCTGATAATCCTTATTTTCCATTATGGATATTCCTCCCTTGCTAGTGTGGGAGGTTTGTGAACCTATAGATTTGACGCTATTCCAGCTTGTTGACATTTTGAGAGAAAAAGGAGTTTAGGACAGGTTTTGAAAGCACGATAAAGCCGAAAAGAAACTAAGAAGCAAGATCTTTGAATATGAGTTATTCAATCTGATCTGATATCAATTGTTGGGTCCCGTAAATGGCTCTTTATCAATATAGGTACAATTTGACTTAAACATATAATAATATTGCGGAAATAATAAATCAAACTGGAAGACCATAATTCATAAAAAAGTTTTTCTGTATATCTCAAATGTAAATAATTTTTACACGAGTTTATAGTATATATGTGAATCAACAGAAAGAACTTTTCTACAAGAGTATGTGTTTAGCACTTGAGAAACTTGTGAATTGTGAGTGAATGTTTTAGTTATCTTGGTGAAGAGCATTTACTATTTATAGCATGATTTAAAGGTATAAAATGACTGACGTCGTTGAATTTGGAGTGTGTTAGAGTATATAAAGATAAATTGAGGGTTTTCAATTTATTTCTTTTCAACCGTCTTCAATTGTATTTTCATTTAGTGTCAAGTGGATCTTTCTTTACTTGGTCTTCACTCATAACTTTCTTTACTTTTCGTAATCTTTATCTTCCGATAATCTTGAACTCTTTCAAGATTATTTTGTTGAAGACTTGGAATTGCTTACCATTAGAAGCCTTTCACAAATTAGGGTAATTCTGTGAAAAAATATATTTCACAGATGAACTACAGAATTTCTATAGTTGTTCTATAAAATCACAGAATCTGATGTTATAAGACTCTGTTGTCTTTTCTCATTATCAGATAGTTTAATTATTTTCTTTTACTACTTGACTTAGTTTATTACATAGGACTATCCTAATGTCGGCCTTCCCCACCGTGTGAGGAGTCTTCCTCTCATGGGTATAGCAAATACCGGTATAGCAAATACCGGTATAGCAAATACCCTAAAGGAACCATATTTTTAAGGGGGAATTGCATATATCCCCCTCTTTTCAATCCTAATTGCATATTTACCCATGATAGAAACATAATTGCATATATCCCCTTTTATAGTTAAATGACAATTACACCCTTTAATTAATTAATTCGATTCTTTATTAGGTTTTAAGAAAAAAATACCTAATCAAAACTTTGAGCTAGGTGATTCATCTTCAACAATCAACATCACGTACTCATCTCTCACAGAAGACAGACGACCAACGATTCATCTTTTAGACCTACATCGATTCATCTTCAGGCATGCATCGATTCATCTTCAGGCATGCTTCGATTCATCTTTCAACCTGCATCGATTCATCTTCAACAATGATTCATACCTGCAAGCATTGGCGGTTTCATCTCCAACATCGCTTCATCTTCAGACCGGCATCGATTCATAGTCGCTACGAAGGTTCTGGGTCAGTACGATTCTTAGTCACTACGTAGGTATCGTAATCGTTTTTGTATCAATCCATTTTGTCTATAACAAGTCGATTTTTACTAGTTCTAAGCAAAAAATCCATATACATCAGCGTATTGACCATATCGCACCATTCTATGATCAATTTTGGACATATATCTGATCTCGACGAATTATATCTTAATTGTTTAATTTGGACAAATTTCCTTTGATGAGTCCTTACTAATGGACTAACTGGTTGCTTAACCCGGTTACTTGGTTAAGAGATATAAGAAGTATTATCTACTAGAATTTCACGATTCAAGACTTTCTTCAAAACCCACATACACTGTTTTGTTCATTACCCTCTCTAAGTCATCATCTTCATCCTTCGTCTCTGTTTGAGTGTTGAGAGTTCATCATCTCATTTAAACTTTGTTTTGTAGTATAATCACTTTGAGAACTGTAGTGTTTCCTAGTTGTTCACATTGAACAACTGATCTTGGTGAGATTGAGAGTTTATGTTCTTGTTGATGTTTGTAACAGATTTTGGGGTAAAGCCTTCTGGTTTGAGTTTCAATTGAACAAGATACCGTAATTTTAACAAAAATTTTGTAGGATTTTGGATGTTCTGATGATGTTTAGTATATCAGTTATGATGTATGCATGATGCGTACATGATGATAAGCTCATGGGTAATTACCTCTAAAAGTTTAACATGATGGCAAACATTATGTTTCTGTGTGAGTGTGTGACCACTCAATATTGTGGACTGGTATATGATCTTGCATCAAGGGCTTTTTACTGTTAAACGATAGTACTAAACAAATTGGAGGGTACTAAAATAATGGAGGGGTACATACTTAATACCAAGAGTTACTTCGACCACATCACAAAAGTTACTGTTTTCTTTTTTATATATATTTAGATTTTATTTTGTGTGAATTTTGGGTATATATGTAATTTATATGATGAGAAATAAAAATAGTATATATACAATTAATAAGATTTAAATAAATAAGGGTATAATAGTTATTATATAATTTATTTTGAATAAAAACAAGAGAGATAATATATGTAACTAAAATTTTAGTTTGAATATATATGCAATTTTAAAAATTTAAAAAGAAAAATATGCAATTGCCCCAAATCAATTTGACCCGTTATCCTACCGATCGATCCACCGGTTTTGTCAGGAATAATCTGTTAAACATCGAACCTCTCGTTCGTATTCTTCGAAACAGCATCTCAATCATCTTCCTCTTCCTCGTCCTGCAACTAAGCTGCTAGGGTTTCCAAGGAAACAAATGAGCTGGCGCCGATTTGCAAAGTCCTTACAGGCCTTCTCCGTTCATACTTCCCTCTTCTGTTTTACCCTCCTGCTCCTTCTCAAATTGGATCATCGCATCTTCTCCTCTTGGTGGTTAGTCTTTCTTTTACTTCATATGCTTCAATCAACTCTTGAAATTAGAAACTTAGTTAACAGTATAATCCCAATCAGAAATAGAATCAATTCAGCATAGAAGCCCTTGCAGTTGTTGTAAAGTTCTTGACTTGACATAAGAATCTATGGTCCAATTAATGGAATGAAATGAGCAATTTGTACTACTCTGTAGTATGTAGTATGTTTAAACGGATGGATGAAAACTTTAGCTGTTTTTTAGGCTTATCTGCCTTTCTTCTTTGTTATGCAGGATCGTTTTCTTTCCTCTTTTCGTATGTCATTTAATTGTAGCCCGAGGGAGATTCTTTATACCTGCACCATCAACTGCCCAAAACCGTCACGTATGTTGTGTTCTTATAACTTATGTGTTTTTGTTAGTATTTAGTATGTAATCTTATCTCTGGCTCTTTGTGCAGTGGGCACCATGTCATTCAATTGTAGGCATGGCTTTGCTTGTTGCATTTGAACTGCTTCTTTGTGTCTTTCTGGAGAGTGTCTACGGTATTCAACCTATTTCTGTTAGGTTATTGAAGTTTGTGAATCCATCCTTTTTGTTGGTCGTATGATATCTAAGTTTTTTGTTAATTGAAATCTTAGGGGGGTGTTTGGTTCATTGAAATTTTATGTTTGGTTCAGTGGAATTGGAGATGTTAAGGCATCTGGTTGACAAAATAATCATTTTGGCTCCTAAATTTGTTAAAGAAGTTGGAGTGTGGTGACGTCAGTGGTAATAATGGCTGCAGCCGCGTTGTAGATGGTGGTGAGCGAGTGGGAGCTTCCAGTTCCTTTGGTTGAATTCCTTTCATTGTTGCGAATGAATGTTGATTTCTTGCTTTAAGGAATTCATTCTGGTTCCAATTCCCTTCTTTATCCAACCAAACATGGTATCTCTTGAATTCTTATTCCGATTTCAAAGAATTATGTGAACCAAAGATGTAGCAATAGATTTCTGAACCCAATTCCATTGAATTCTAGCGAACCAAGCATCCCTTATGTTTCACTGTAAATTGTAAATCTGTATCATTTTTATTTTTTGTAAATAAAACAAAATGTGTTCTTTATCTATATCTATTCCAAATGTGCAGTCCTAAGAGTTCCTGCTGTAAGCTTGAAGATTGTCTTTCTTCCTTTGTTGGCATTTGAAATAACGATTCTTGTCGACAATGTGAGGTGCTTTATTTATGGATTTTTGGATGGTGTTAGTTTTAGTTTTTGGTGGATTACCTAATTGCTTGTTGACATAAATAACCCTATAAATCTATAGTCTTGAAACAAAATGTAATTTTGTACAGAATGTGCAAGGCTCTGTTACCAGTAGATGAGGAACATTTGACTGATGATGCAATATGGGAGACACTTCCTGTAAGTCACGCTACTTTTGCTACCACCTTCAAAAATTACATTAATGAGAATTTGTTTTAGCGTTGTTTATGTATTGAAAATAAAGCAACTGTCTGTTGTTGCTGTAGTGAAAATATTTTTTTAGCATGAATCTTGCTCATAGTTACTGAATATTACAACTAACTAGCATTTTGATCTTTTTAGCATTTTTGGATTTCTATTTCCATGATCTTCTTCATTGCTGCTACCTTGTTCACCCTTCTCAAGCTATGTGGTAATATTCTCTTGAAATGTCTATTTTACTACCTAATATAGAGGGACGTTCTTTTAGGACCAATATCATGTTAAGAACTGTAAGAATCGCATAATACACTAGTACTTGTTTCATTAAGTTTGATATCCTTTTATGTTTCTCTCTCCTCTTAAATCATCAATGCACCGTATACAACTGTTTTATGCGGTTCTCACAGTTCTTTACTCAATTTTTTTTTTGAAAACACGACCATGTATATATATGCATATACAAGGATTCTATCTACAGTACGTCCATCTGTAAAGAAAGGAATTCTTTACACCATGTCTGATTGAATCACTTATGTTTAGCAGGTGATATAGGTGCTTTAGGCTGGTGGGACTTGTTCATAAATTTTGGGTATTGTTCTCCTTGTGCTGGCAAAATTTTCATGTTGCCTTTTAATTGACAAATTGCATAAAAAGTAACAAATATGCTTCAGTTAAAACAGTTTAATTCACATCCATAAAAGGTTTAAACTATAAGAAGGGTCTCATTACTCATTAGGGTAGTCTATTATGCAAATTCACAAAAATGAAGTTTTTTCATTTTTTTAGAAGTTTGTTGAACAAAATAAAGTGCGTTACGGCGTTACCGAAAGCAGAAATGAGACCAAAGTAGGTTACCTTCTTATTTAACTTGCCCTCTTTTATTCTGTTTTCACTTCTTATGATTCATTGTTTACAGAATTGCAGAGTGCTTTGCGTTTCTTGTTTGCACAAAGTGGTCTAATCCAGCTATTCATAGAAATCACCAATCACATTATGCAAGCTCATCATCATCATCAAACATTAGATATCTTGACTGGAATAGTGGGCTACTGGTGTCTGTAAATAGCTCTGAAGATGGAACAAGCGGATTGCAATATATTGGTGGTCACATTACGAAAATTCCTATTATTCTGTTTCAGTTACTTCTTTGTTTGCGATTGGAGGTATGTTAGAAAATGTTCGATTTTCTTCTCTTTTGGGATATGTTAATATTTTAAAGGTGAGCCAAGTTTTGTCCTATTTCTTTTTAGGTAACCATCGTCTTTCTTTCTCGAAAAAGAACTGTTCATTTTCAAGAATTTCGTTTAAAACCTTCATACTTTCAAATTTTTTTACAAAACCCTTAAATTATTTTTTTGTAAGTATGAATTTCGATTAAAACCTTCATACTTTCAATTTTTTTTAACAAAATCCTTGAATCATTTTCTGAAAGTGTGAGGGAGATCTGGTTACTTGCTTGGTTTCAAAGGGTGCATGCTGTAAAACGCCTCAGGGAATTGATGTGACGCCTCATGCACATTTGGGTCAAAATTATTCAAAATTAGGGTGTGTAGGAGGCTGATAAGTAAAAATAACCAAAGGGGTGAAGAACTCATGAAAAATTTACTTGATAAAAAGGTTGATACGTAAAACAAATGAGAGATACAACTTTTGTACATAAAACAAGCCCTCGTGTAAGTGATGCACGCCTCTTGCCTCATCTTTTGGCACCTAAACACATTGGAGCTCCTCACGCTTTTTTAAACAAAGTTTACATGAAATACAATTTGGAACAAAGTTGATCACCTTTTATGCAACTAACTATTTTCATGCATTTGGTTTCTTTAATGTCTTTGAATGTGAATTATGGTCATTTCGAGTTTCAGCAAAAACCTGCTGCTGCTAGTTTTATCCCTCTATCGGTTGTCTTTTCTCCTTTACTTGTACTGCAAGGAACAGGAGTTGTTTTTTCTGCATTTAAATTGGTGGAGGAATATATTATCTTACTACATACTGGCCCCCGCACCGGACGATTTGATGTCTTTTCTGCTCGATCTCATGACTATTTTGGGTTTTTGTACAGTAGCTCTAGGTAAACCATGTGGCACTGGCAGAATTGGATTGTTGACATAACTTAAGTCAAAGTTACTTATCATGCTTTTTATTTTTATTTTTTAAACTAAGTTATATGCATAGGTTGCTTGGTTGGTGGTCCATTGATGAAGAAAGCCGGGAAGAACAAGCACGACTTTACCATGATGGGGAATCGGGGTAGGTACCACTAACACTATAGTAATTAAGAAGTACCATCCCATATAAAAATTCAAAAACAAGAATGGTTGTGTAACGAGTCAAAAGGGAACCGGGTTGAAACAAGTTATAATATTAATCATGTCATAAGGTGTTGGGTCGGGCTCACCTGCATACTTCTTTCTCCATTTTAATTTTCTTTGAAATGATTAATATGTTGACTATGATTGCGAAACAATCTTATTTCAACAAAAGTTTTAATCCTTAAATAAATCAGTTTAGGAGGTTATAATGTTATATGCATCAAGGATAGACTTTGTGCCTCTTTCACCTGATTGACCCTTTAGACCTAATTGACCCTTTGTCCCTTTTTACTAATTCTTTGCACTTCACACTGTTGCAAATATACGCAACATAAATTGATGTAAAACATGTAAATGGCAATTGGGCTGCTGATGTAGCACAATCACAGTAGTGCCCCTGTTTCAATATGTTTTCATATATTTTATTGGGGTAACTTTGTAGAATAGTAACCAAGTTTATATGTTTATATGTGCATAGGTATAACACTTTCTGCGGATATCCACCTGAAGTCGTAAAGAAAATGCCCAAAAAGGATCTCACTGAAGAGGTAAACACCGGCATTTTATTGTCTTTTATGTATATCCAAATGTAGTCTTGAAAACTTTCATGTTCTTTTTTTCTTGAACAATACATTGGTGATTTGTGGTTAAAAATTTCATCTTTATTCTTCCTTTTCAGGTCTATAGACTTCAGGCTGCTCTTTGTGAGCAGACTGAAATCACAAATATCAGCCAACAGGAGTATGAAAGACTTCAAAATGTAAAAAAAAAAAGAAAATACTACTGATCTGTTTGGTTTTGAAATGTGAATATTATTGCAACTTGAACCTGATTTACAGAAATTATGTCAGGAAACAATTCTGTGTCGGGTCTGCTTCGAAAGGGAGTTAAGTGTAGTACTCCTTCCATGCCGGCATTGGGTCCTTTGCAGGTAGTCCTAATTCTTCATAATCTACTCTTTTTTTTGGTAATTATTATCATGATTTATTTGAACCTCTATTTGTGCAGTATATGTTCCGAAAAGTGCAAAAAATGCCCTATTTGTCGTGTTAATATCGATGAGCGGTTACTTGTAAATGATGCTTAGATGGTAGCTAGTTTTACGGAACTCTTTTTGCTATATTTAGTTGGGCAGAATATAGATATACGAATACAAATGTTCTAATAGCACATCTAAGAAGTTGCTTTTATTGTTCTGACTTCTTTCTTGTATAGTCCATTTTAAACTTAATTCCAAGAATCTTCCATATATTATTTATTATTGTATGTTATTGTTTTAGACCATCTTTGATTTACCTACATAATATGAAATGTCACGTGAGTGGATGACATTGTGACGGGCTTGGGGTAATACCATTGACATCTTGCTTCACACTAAAAAAGAATGGAGCTACGTCTGAGTTAAACTTGGATATGGAGTATGGAGCTACGTCTGAGTTAAACTTGGATATGGAAGTCTTCTTTTGTTTCTTGACAGTGAAGTAAGACCAACTCATGATGGATATGGAGTATGGAGCTACGTCCGAGTTAAACTTGGATATGGAAGTCTTCTTTTGTTTCTTGACAGTGAAGTAAGACCAACTCATGAGCTTATTATCTTAGGTCGGAACAAGTTGATAGGATTCTCTTTTTTACGTTCTCATGCTGCCTGTGTGGTGACATGGGACCGAAAAAATGAAAGAGAGGGATGGGGTTTTTCTCGGTTTTGGCATAGTGGGCCCCTGGTGGGGGGCTCGCACGACGAGCTATTAGCTCAGTAGTAGAGCGCGCCCCTGATAATTGCATCGTTGTGTCTGGGCTATGAGGGCTCTCAGCCACATGAATAGTTCAATGTGCTCATCGGCGCCTGACCTTGAGATGTGGATCATCCAAGGCACAACGTACTCCTGTTTGAATCGGGGTTTGAAACCGAACTTCTCCTCAAGAGGATAGATTGTAAACCCATATACATGTCATGTACCAGTTGTTTTTCATAAGTATCGGGTATGCCCATTAATTTGTTATAGATTATCAATTAGGATTCCTAAGTACTTTTTTTACTACTATTAATTGTATATAATAAAAACACGATTAAGAATCAGGAATAACTAAGACAATGTAGAGAGACTAGCGAGCGTTGTTCTTAAACAATCAATTTTGGATTAACAAATCAGCAAAACTCAAATCTAAAGAGATGTTCTTAATCTCAAACGCCGCCGATCTTTTTGTGAAGAAAAACATAATCGAGAAACACCGACTATAATTCACACCCCCTTCTTCTTATAGAACTTGAAGGTCGACTCAAGATTTTAGGTCCCCTTGGCTGCATCTGTAGAAAACCTTAACTAAAAGCACTAAAGCCCTGAAATTGTCAACCGAAGCAAAATAATTGGTATAGAAAGAGAGGTGACATGGCTCTATAGTCCGACTTGGCTCGATCTCGAGGCAGGAAGAATGCGGTGAGCAACGATGGTGGAATTATACAGGGATGTGAGATTCTTACCCTTTCCTTTTCTTTCGGTCTTAATCTGTCTGTGTAAAGGCAAGTTATGTCGCCTCCTAGTTGAGATTGAAGTTAAGCAAGGAGTGGATTAGGTTATTTGAGAAAGACATTGTGACAAACCATAAATTTCCAGATCAACACCCAATCTTTGACTATGTGTTTAGTTAAAATTTTCTATGCATGAAGACTTAATTTTTATGTTGACCTTAAATGCAGACCTGAACAATAAATTGAATTCTGACTGCGAGTTAGGTAAAAATATTGTTTATTTTATTCAAGTTTAAACCCCCATGAGTGTCGGTAATCATAAGTTTCGTAAAATAAATTTCATTTAATTTATGGAGTTTTATTAACAATATATAATAAAGGGATTTTATTATTTTAGATCTCCAACTTGTATTATTTAAAATTATATATGTATCTAACGGTTGTTTAAAAAGACATTATTGTTGGTCCAAAAAATCTACCAAACACGATATTGATATCTCAACAAGTGCGGAAACCTTGTCGAGATTGATTCAAGAGAAAGATGATATAGGAGACTTGATAAAGAAGATAAGCAACAATAAAAATCAAATCTTAAATGCAAAATGATCAATCTTTCATTAACTCTTGAAGAACTCGTGAACACCAAGAAAGGAACAAAAGTCGTAAAACCAAAAACCTGCTTAAAGTCATCAACATGAGGGTTTATATAGTACCCATTACAAACCCTACAAACTAATCATAAACACAAGAGGAACCGGCCCAAACCCAAGCCCACATCGTAAACAACTAGACTCCCTAAATCGTAAACAAAGCCAAGCCCAAATGCAATCATAAACCACGCCCAATAGTCTAATGTTCATGCCTCAATAAAATATAGCCCAACAATCTTCCCCTAGGCATGAATCATTAGATCGTCTAAGTAAGATATATATCGAATCTGAAAGTGTGTGCTTCTTTCCTTGACCACCAACCTTTTTCCACTATCAGATTTGCCGTGCCATGAAACATACCTACCCGTATAGCATTCTTCATCTCTTGATCATCACCAAGTATTGGACGGGATGCCAAGAGTTTGACATCATTCTCTCCGAATCTCAACAAGTTAATCGGATCATACATGCGGAATTCTCTCCTATTCTTGCAAACCACCACCACCTCATACGTCGTGGGATCATAAAACCAACTATCGATGTTCCTCACGAGCGTATGGTCTTCTATTTCGTCGAGCATGTTGAATACTCTAGTTCTCTTGGTGGGAGGACACCTCATCTCACCAGTTGGCTCATTGGTGGCGGGATCTGTTCCGGTTTCAACCCATCTTGCAGTCTTCAGATCAAAATTTGCAAAGTTCTCATTCATTTGAGTCATCAAACTGCTGCGAACCAGATCCCCGTGAGCGTTGTTCCACCTGTTAATGAACGGTGCCCTCAGCAAGTTCCTCAGCTCTGTTTCAGTCCACGAGTGAAATTGACCTTTGGATCGGTAGTACTCTACTGGACTATACCCATCTCTGACAACAGCAAATATCTTCTTTTCAGCATCATAATGCCAACACAGTATTGGTTCCCGACTCCCCTTCTTGTCTAATTCACTTTCTCCCACATCTATGGAGTACAGATTAGGAGGAGGCCCTTGGAAGAAATCTTTGAACCAGTTAACATGGCCTTCAGGAGCCTTTGATATAAATCTTCCACCTCTGACATACTCTGACATCTCGATTGTGTCATCTCCTTCATCTTCATTCACAGATTCTGTACCTTGCACACCCAGAGATGAGCTTTGACCGGGGTCACCTGAAGCATTTGACTCCACAACACCTTTCAAGACATTATACTTCTTCTTCAGATCCATCAAGTTCTCATACAAAAACTTGAACCTATTCTTGTCAGCTGTTTCCTTGTCTTTCAGTTTTATGTTCTCAATCTTGAGTGCTTTTATCTCATTTTCTCTAATTCTGTTTTGAGACATCAGAAAATTAATGTGAGGGTCAGCACTTAACCTCATCTCAATGGGGAGCACAACAGCTTGTACATTTGCCTGGAAAGGCCTGAAGCTTGGAACAACAGTGGGCTGACTTGGCTCTGTAGAGATACTCACTCTTACTGGGCTAGTTTCAACAAAAGAGTTTTCAACCTCTAGAAATTGCCTTTTCTCATGCACTGGGCTATGTACATTGAGGATAGGACTCTCAGTCTGCACATGAACAGGTTCTTCTACCTCATATTGATCAGTTGCTTCTTCTTGAACATGAGGAAACTGGCCACTCGTACCCACTGGTTCAAATGTCACCATTCCAGTGCTTTTCTTTTGCATTTTGAATCTGGTGGCTCTCGGGTCATTTTTCTTCCTTGGAGCTGGCCCTAATGGTTGATTAGTTTCTGTAACCATGACCTCATCTTCAACATTGTCATTCAATTTCAGAGGCATAGTGTCATCACTTCAAGCATACCTCATATCATCTCTGGATCTTTTGTTGTTGATTAGCCCCAGATCTCCATAAATGTCATCTTCATCTTCAGGGAAGATATCATCAAAGATGTTTTCCTCATTATCCCCAGGAGTATCATGACGAGCCTGCACACCTATTGGTTCATCTTGTTCCTTTGCAACTGACGCATTCATTGCAAGCACATCTGGTTCAGGATCAGCTTGTGGTTCAGCCTCTTCTTCTTGCACTCTGGCACATTCAGGAAATGCTCCCGACTTTACCCATTCAAGACGACCTTGAAACATCATCTTTCCCTTTTTCTCTTAAGTCTGCAGCCCAAAAACACTATCGTTCATGAATTTCAGGTCAAGCTTCTCAACTCTTTCTTCAATCATTGGGTACTTCTTCATGACTACCATTTGTACAAATCGAGGAGTCATCAGGAATTGATCTCTTGCGCTTGACATAACATTACTTGCCCAGTCCAACAACATCATCTTAGAAAAGTTAAACTCCCAATTTAATGCGAGAGCAACGAAAGCTGTAGCATGCATTTTGTTGAGTTGATCAAAACATGTTCTTTTCCCAAGGAAAGATTTTTGCAAATAATGAGCCAGGCACCTCCAGTAATGAGGTAACAGCTTTTTGTAGATCGGCGGGTACTTTCCTTCATATCCTAATAGCTGAGTGCCATTCACCACCTGTTCCTTTGTATAATCCACCTTATCTTCAGCTCTATCAATGATGATTAATCCTTCACGGATGTCTTCTTCCA
>JBCNJP010000009.1:29713511-29796511 GCA_039602395.1 Deinandra increscens subsp. villosa
TTTGGTTATTGAGTCGAGCATGTAGATTTTCGAAGTGTCTGGCGACTCAGATCCTGGTGGTGATCGTGGCGGTCGTGGTCGCGCCAACAGTCGCGCCCCAAGTCCGCGGAGCCCCTGAGGGCGGCGGGTTTTCTCGGGGTATGACACTATTTGGCACCCTAAGGTGAGTTCATACCCCACTTTTTAATTGTTTACGCTTTCCTGGGGAGAAAACATACGGTAACTTGTTTGACAACTTTAACTTGATGATTTATACCAAAACTTTATAAACCATGGATGAAACGTTTGCTGAAAGTTCTTCCACAAGGTGAACTATGAATAATTTATAACGTGAAATTATAAGGTATATGTACTGGGCCTGACAAGCCCTGCTCGACCGCCAGGGGTGGGGCGGGTATTATATTGTCTCTAGCTCGGTCATTACTCGCAAACAGTATGACTGGAAGGCAAAGTAACGGTCAGTAATGGTGTCACGAACCCTATGGTGTTATAAAAATCTTATGGGCTAGCTACCCACGGTTATAAATATCAGCTTGTTTTTTCAGGGTGGACTCCCTGCTTGGGTTATGCCTCGATGAGGGTAACTGGTTAATAACTGTTTTGATAAGTGTTATTTATCTGCTTAAACTTATGAACTCACCAACATAGCGTTGATACTTTTTAATATGTTCTTCTCAGGTCCTTAGGAGCAGCTAAGGGGCACATTAGGATCATTCATATGGTCACTCTGCATGGTTTGTATTTCAAATGATAATTTTTATCGCCTTGGGCGAAATGACACTTTTTAAACTGTTTTATTGGTTGTCGCTTCCGCTACTTTGAACTTAAACTTAATTATGCTATGATGCTTCCACTTTACTTGAAAACTCTAAGAACTCTGGTAAACTATTTGATACATTAGTATCCAAACTTGGTTTTAAAACGTTGAGTCGAGCATATAGAATGTTCGAAGTGCCTGACGACTCAGATCCTGGTCTGGCTCATGCACCCGTTCGCGAAGTTTTAGGCTTTTTATAACTGCACAGTTGTCCACAAAATCAGCTTCCTCTATTTATAGGCCCTGTAGCTCATTTTCTAGCCCGAGATATGCTTTTGCGAAGTTTTAGGCTTTTTATAACTGCACTGTTGTCTTTAGCTGTTGTGCTCCGAGGTGTGGTTGATTTTTATAATTACCACTTTGTCTTGACTCAATAGAGAGGCATGTTAGGGCATTTTGTCCATTCTGCAGGGGGCATAGCCCGAGTCTTGGCTCAAAATCACGAAGTCTTAAGATATTCTTCATTTTTCACATTTTTTACTCCTTTTGTGATTTTGTTCTGGATTAGACTGAAAATATAAAAAGGAAACAATAAGGCATTGTTTCGTTATTAGTTAGTCGGAAATAACCCGAAACGTGAGAAATATTTGATATAAAGCCATGTATAATTTAGCGTACATCAGCAGGTAATAGACATCATTATAAATAGAAATCATATGTACTTTTAAGAGTCACACTAATATCAAGACAAAACAAATAATAATCTCATAGCTAGAAGAAAATTATGAAAATAGTTAAAAAAATTAGGAAACCATCAAAGGGAATTATAGTTAAATGAGAATTAATTAAAGATTATAATTATGTAAACTCTTTTGAAAAACTTTTGATGGTATATGAAGGGATCAAAACTTTTGTTATACAAGTGATGTTCCTTTGTTTTATGAAGGGATCAAAACTTTTTGTTATACAAGTGATGTTCCTTCGTTTTATCATAAAGATATAACTTGACTCGTAAAAAGATACTTAACGAGATGATAACCTACCCGCGCGTTACGACGAGCCACCCATCTTACATGAATTTTGCAAATTTGGATGAGAATTCTAATACACTTTTCGATGTTCTCATCACAATACACATGAAAAATAAGAATTGACCAAATGAGGTAGAATTTAAGATACGTTTTAACTATAAATTAGCTAAGTTTATTTACATAAAGAATATAGGAAACAAAATAATGCTGCAATCAAAAAATGATTGTTTCCAAGTAGGAGCCATCATCACATGCATAAAAGTCATCTTCAAATTAAAGCATAACAAATAAAAGTGAAATATTATCAACCCACTCCAAACACTTTTAACAACCTCAACTCAAACATAAAAAGAAATGGGAAAAAAAGAAAAAAAGCAAATGGCTAAGATAAATAAATAGGTAAACTCTTTCTAGAACAAATAAAGCAACCAGGCCATTGAGAACATCATCGAATTCGTAACACCCCTTCAGATCTAACAAATCAGAAGAAGTAGAAAGATCGAGCAACATTAAAGAACCCCCAAATACGCAATATACATAATCGCCAAACAGTTTTCAGATGTAGAAAGCCAATACCACAGAAGGTAAAAGAGTTCAACTTAATTATTAAAATAAATCGGTAAAGAAAACCAATCATCAGCACCAACCGCTGACTCCACCAACGTAACTAACTGCTGCCACTAATCGGTTCAGTTTTGTTTCTCAGTCTCCCCATCATCGGCCTCTCTCTTTATCAACGACGTGGTTTCCGATCACCATTATGTTGGGTTTTACAGTGGGTATCTGGATTACCGATTTTAATTTTTTTTACCCGATTAAAACCGATTTAATAATATAAATTAATACAGGATTAATTTGGCAGCGGAAACGATTTAAAACAACGCGAACACGAACTGTAAACAGGATCAGTCACCGATCACAACAAACACATAAATTAATTATTTAAAATTAATAATTAAAATTAATATCTAAATAAATTAGATATACCTTGGCGGGTTCCGAGCAACTGCTCGAGACACCCGGATTTAACGGACTGTCGCTAGCACGTACAGATACATCGGACTCGAACCGGCGACTCAGATCTTCGACCGATGTAGCGACGATGGGCGGCGGTGGTGGTAGTGACGGCAGCGGTGGTAGACTGACCACAGGCGGCAGCGACGACAAAACTTGATCGCCTTTGTTAATCGGAATCGGGACTGGAATCGTCCCCATAACGATGCCATCACCAGTGAAAGACGGTGGTGACGACGCGGTGGCGATGGTGGGTGGTGGTGACTGGCGGGTACAAGGGCGCGGGCCGTGACGAAGGGACCACGCGCGGTGGCCTCGGCTGCGCCGGGAGTGCAAGGACCACCGGCCGATGGTCCGATCGCAGCGGTCGTGACACAGCGGCGGCGGAGGCTTGAGCCGAAGCTTCGGCTTCGGCTGCAGCTCGCGCGATCTTGGCTTCCTCCTCCAACGGGGAACAGACACTCGCTAAACGGGGATCCATTGGACGTGCGATGAATGGTGGTGGTGGCGTCGGGTGGTTATCGGCGGCAGCAATGGGGTGGCGCCGGTTTGGGGTCGACGCAAGAGAGAGAGAGAGGGAGGAGATTAGGGTTCTTTTTCTTTTGAATGCTTGCTCTCTACTCCTCTAGACCCTATTTTAATAATAAAATCGCGTACCGGGGCTCTGACGGACTGGGCCCGGTCACGATCTACACCAGTCCACCAATCTAATCAGTCTGTTAATCCGGTAACAACTGATCAGTCCGTTTAATTAATTAGCGAGTGTTTTAACCGTAAATGTTTTGTTGTTTAATTAAATAAATAAACAATTATTTAATTAATTAATTAATTGTTCGCTTGAATACTAATTAACGGGTAATTAGTTTGATGGTCCGTTGACCCGGGTGTAACTCTTACGGGTCAATATCGAGTCAGGTTCGTTAATTTTGTCGGGTTAGGACACCCTTTTACAACAGTTTCCCACTTAAATTGAACACGATAGTATAATGAGGGCAGTCAGAGGCACTCTAACTATGCATGGCTACACCAACCAATATTGACACTTTAAGTCGTCAGCCAAAGTATATCTGAGTGCAGATCAAGCAGACTTATGACTTGTGCATTCATTGTCATATGTTCCTTTCTGTATAAGACATTGATGAATTTTGAGACATGGACTCTCATATATGATTCGTCGATTCTCGTTCTCGATATAATTTGAAGTGATCCAACAAACACATAGTTAGTTTGGGTGAGGCCTCACACTTATCACTTGGAATCAACGAGGGCGCCTTTATGCCTAGCTGTTGCCGAAGCAAGAGTACAGAATTCCTTGTTGAGGCATACAGCTCCCACTAAACTTCAGATCCATTCCCAACAGTAACTGTTATGGTTGGCAGTTACGCGACAACGTTAGGCTACAATCAAAGAATGTTCTTTAGTAGAAGGGAGTTCGAATATGCGTCTCAGGTCTAAGGATACATTAGATCATGCATTAATCAAGCAAGCAAGACTTCCATGTTTGCATTGCACGATGTGAGTTACGTCCAACGTCATTCACCAATGAGGTCCGTGAGTTTGAATGTTAAACGGCTTTAAGGTTCAAGTGGTCACAGTAGTCTTACTTTAGTATAGCTCCCACTAAACTAATCGACTACGGACATTTAGAACAATGACTTGTTGTTCATGGATTAAACGTATTAATATTGAACACAGTTATGTAATTCATTATTGCATAAAACAGATGGAATAAGAATAATATAGATAATTGCTGATGTTCATACATCCAAACACTAAATCAAAACATGTCTTTAGCTAATCTAAGCCTATCGCTTTTCTGTGGCGTATATGAGTCTCTTGAGTCATAGGCTTAGTGAAGGGATCAACTAAGTTTTGATCTGTGTCTACTTTGCTTATTTTAATTTCATTTATGTCGACTACTTCTCTTATGTAGTGGAATTTCCTCAGGATGTGCTTGGCCTTCTTGTCAAACCCTTTCTCTTTGGCTTGAGCTGTAGCGCTTGTGTTATCGCACAGCATCTCGATTGCTGCCTAATGCTTGGCACGGCATCGAGATCGGATATGAATTTCTTCATCCATACAGCTTCCTTAGCAGCTTCTGAGGCGGCTATGTATTCGGATTCAGTAGTAGAATCTGCTACTACTGGCTGTTTTGAGCTTCTCCAGGAAACAGCTCCTCCGTTAAGAGTGAAAACGAATCCTGACTGTGAGCGAGAGTCATCTCGGTCTGTCTGAAAACTAGCACCAGTGTAGCATTGTACAGTGAGCTCTTCATCAACACCTCCGTATATGAGAAACATATCACTGGTGTTTCTCAAGTATTTCAGTATGTTCTTTACAGGCATCCAGTAAGCTAGCCTTGGCGTCTGTTGGTATCGACTAGTCACACTTAGTGCATACGAGACATCAGGTCGTGTGCAGAGCATGGCATACATGATAGATCAATAGCAGAGGCAAATGAGATCGATGCCATTTGGCTTATCTCTTGCTCCGTTTTAGTTGCTTGAGATTTGTCCAAGGTTGTTCCCTTAGTCATGGGAACGACTCCTTTCTTGGAGTTGCTCATGTTGAACCGTGCTATGATCTTATCAACGTATGTGCTTTGACTGAGACCCAAAAGGCGCTTAGATCAATCTCTGTGAATTTTAATTCCCAGAATATAAGCGGCTTCTCCAAGATCTTTCATAGCGAAACAAGATGAAAGCCATTTCTTAACTTCGTTAAGCATGGGTATGTTGTTTCCTATGATCAGTATATCGTCTACGTACAGTACGAGAAACGATATAGCGCTCCCACTTGCCTTTCTGTAAACACAAGGTTCATATTTATTTTGATCAAAACCAAACTCTTTGACCTTTTGACCAAAACGAAGATTCCAGCTTCGAGATGCTTGTTTGATTCCATAAAATGGACTTGCTCAGCTTGCAAACCTTATTTGGATTCGCTGGATCGACAAAACCATCAGGCTGAACCATGTAGACATCCTCTTCGAGTTGTCCGTTCAGGAAAACGGTTTTAACGTCCATTTGACATATCTCATAATCATAATATGCGGCTTTGGCAAGGAGAATCCTGATCGATTTGATCATGAAAACGGGCGAGAAGGTCTCATCATAGTCAATCCCTTGGGTTTGAGTGAAACCTTTCGCCACGAGCCGTGCCTTGTAGGTTTGCACATTTCCATGCATGTCAGTTTTTGTTTTAAAGATCCACTTGCTCCCTACTGCCCTTGAACCGGGGATAGCTCAATCAAGTCCCAGACATGATTGTCACGCATGGACTGCATCTCTGCGTTCATGGCTTCAAGCCATTTATCAGATTCTGGATCTGACATAGTAGTTTTGTAGTTAGTAGGCTCATCATTAGAATCGGCTACTAATAGAACGTCAAAGGCTTCATGATAGCCAAGGTATCTTTCGGGCTCTTTGCGTGTCCTTTCGCTCCTACGAACGCTTGTGCTTGTGCTTGGATCTGATGTGCGACAATCATTTGTTGGTTAGATGCATCTACTGTTTTAGGGTTAGGTGTATCTCGAATCTCTTCAAGATCCACTGGATCACTATTTGTTCCTCGAGTAAGAAATTCTTTCTCAAGGAACTTACCTTTCTTTTTGATGGAAATTGTATTTGCACTAGGATGGTAAAAGTAATAACCAGTATTACCATAGTATCTAACAAAAGTTACCTTTTCGCCTCGGGGATCGAGTTTGTTGTCAGATTCGCTGGTGACATAAGTTTCACATCCCCATACCCTGAGGTATGATAGTTTAGGAGAAAATACATGCCATATCTCATATGGGGTCTTCTCTACTTTCTTGGTCGGTGCCCGATTTATTAGGCGCGCAGCGGTTAAGATGGCATATCCCCAAAAGGAGTGTGGCAAGGTGGTCCTACACATCATCGATCGAGCCATGTTAAGCAGAGTTCGATTTCTCCTTTCACTTACGCCATTTAACTGGGGTGTGCCAGGAGGAGTAGGTTGTGAAACAATTTCACATTCCTTCAGATGATTCAAGAATTCAGCGCTTAGGTATTCACCACTTCTATCAGATCGAAGTATTTTAATAGTTCGACTCAGCTGATTTTGTACTTCGTTTTGAAACTCTTTGAACTTTTTAAAAGTTTCATGTTTGTGTTTCACTCATATAGACATAAGCATATCCGCTGTAGTCATCGATAACAGCCACGAAGTACCGTTCACGATTTCTCGTTTCGGTTCAAAAGGGGCCACACACGTGGGTGTGAATAATGCCTAACAATCCTTGGGCCCGTTCACCTGTATGGGTGAAGGGTGACTTGGTTAATTTACCAGATAAGCACGCTTCGCATTGATCGAAGGAATCTGCATCTTGGGACACGAGAATCCCGGTAGTTTGCAGTTTTTTTAATGCGAGCCTTGCTTATGTGACCAAGTCTATGGTGCCATAACGAGGACTCGTTACTATCAGCTTTGCTTCTTTTAGAAACATGATAGAGCCGATCATTTGTTTGAACTTCTATCTCATATATTCCATGTCGAGGTTTAGCCTCGAAATAAAAGATATCATTAAGGTAAGTATTAATTGAATTGCCATTGAATTTATACCAAAAACCTTGTTCGAACAACCAAGAGACAGATATAATGTTTCTGGTTAAACCAGGTGCATATAAACAGTTAACTAATGTAACTACAAGGCCAGTCTGGCATGAAAAAGAATATGTGCCGGTAGCAAGTACTGGGACTCTTTTCCCGTCACCAACGATGAGGTCCATGACGCCTTGATCTGTCTTCTTCCACTTCTCAGGTTCCCGCAAAACATTAACGAGGTGATAACGACATCCAGTATCAAATACCCATGAATTGGAGGAAACAGTGAAAAGTTCAATAACATGTATTGACATACCTGATGATCAACCCTTATTAGGGTTCTTGGTCATCTTCAGCTTCGCAAGATAAACGGGACAGTTATGACGCCAGTGTCCCATTTTGTTACACTCATAGCACAGGCGCTCCTCGGGAGGCTGCACCTGTGGTTTCTTGCCTTTGCCTTTTTTAACCTTCTTGGCTTTGGAGATCTTTGTATTTGCAACTCTGAGCACATCTGGCGTGGTCCTGATCTTCACGTTGGGTATCAACGGAATAACCTCCTCGTTCGACTGAGCCGAACCATTAATCGCAAGAATGCGATAATGTTATGGTAGAGATCTGAGCACTACATCAAAAGCCATCCTGTCTGAGATGGAGTAGCCGAGGTCGATCAGCCTGTCGCGATACGCTTTCATCATCATGTCATGATCGTATGGTGAGGACTCGCTATCCATAGAGCAGTTCACGAATTGTGAAAGTGCCTCGGCTCGCTCAGTCCTTTGACCCAACTCAAATAAATCCTTGAGTTTACGCATGATGTCATAAGTAGACATCCCCATGAAATTGTACCGATAATCCTGAGTCATGCTAGATAACATTAGGTCACTGATGTCCTTATCATCGTCAGTGTGCTTTTGGAGTTCAGATCGCAAGTTCTCATTTAACAAGTAAGATGGAATACTCGCGATAGGTCGGTCAATAACATAGAGTTTCCCAAAGAGCCTTAAAAGGTTCCTCGGTGTAGTCTGCCATGCGAGAAAGCCTGTCTCAGTGAAGGGGTCGAGTTGTACCATGGAAATTAATGGAGATGAGTTTTCATTAGCCTTCTGAAATAAGCAAAGTAGATTTAAAGTATTATTTTCGATGTTTTATGTTTCTTTAAAATAAGATGGTAAAGTTTATTTTTAAGAAATCGAGAATTTGTTTAGGCGACATTGCTTGAGACCGCCAAATTGAGCCTTAGGAGCAAGGTCGTGTAAACAAACTGACAACGGTTATCAATTGTGAGACTGAAGTCACGACTCTCGGTATGAGGCCGCTATATACATGCTAGTGTATTTTGCGATACGTTTAGCCTCATCCGTGCCCACTTTAGCAATATACACCCGTAGCACGATGTTGAAATACCCCAACACTACGAACATATACGTCTAAAGCGATAGTAGTCCCAAATGGTCGATGTGACGGACACTGTGTTGAAATAATCCAATGTCCTCACCTCAGAAGGTACCCTCGGCACCAAGTGCGGTGTTGAAATACTCCAACACTGATGCCCCAGTAAATACGTTCCAAGTTCGACTTGAGATAGAATGGCACGAACTCTCAGTTTTTAATAATTACCATATAGGGATATTAATTACTTTTAATATTTAGTTATCGTCAGACACGAACGATAAACCCTATCACCACTCGGGACTAGTAAATTAATTTAACTTAATTAAAATTACTAAGTTGTCGCGAATGGCATATTGTGTGTTAAATGGCTTTTGGTCATAATCTCACTTGAGCCATATAAGCGAGATCATAAGGGACTTATTTAAATATAATTTAAATAGAATACATGGTGAACAACCAATCAGGCAAAACAGTGCGTTCTTGGATCCGGTTCAGCTCCTACTTGCTTCGACATCCCTTTAAGCGTGTGTCCAGTCTTCGAGTCTTGGTTTTTACAAAATTTACAAATACTAAACTATTAGTAATCTAGCTCTAAATTGTATACAACTTTGAAACCTAAAATGGGTCCATCAAAAACCAAAAACGAAAAACTAAATGGGCCAAACATTTGGACCAACCAGAGAAAACAAACACGCCACATCACAAACAATCATTTAATTTAAATAGGGGTCGGTCGCAACACACAGTATATATAAATTTTTGAATTAAAGTTACACAAGAAAAATTAATTCTAATTCGCAATTTGGATGTATCTTTCGAAATTGCGAATCACCTGTTACAAAAGGATCGGTTCTGGTTTCCGTGCGGTGACAATGACTCTGATACCACTGTTAGGTTTTACAGTGGGTATTCGGGTTCTCGAAATTAATTTTTATTACCCGATTAAAACCGATTTAATAATATAAATTAATACAGTATTAATTTGGTAGCGGAAACGATTTAAAACAACGCGAACATGAACTGTAAACAGGATCAGTCACCGATCGCAACAAACACAGAAATTAATTATTTAAATTAAATAATTAAAATTAATATATAAATAAAAAAGATATACCTTGGCGGGTTCCGAGCAACCACTCGACACACCCGGATTCAACGGACTGTCGCTAGCATGAACAGATACATCGGACTCGAACCAGCGAGTTAGATCTTCGACCGATGCGGCGGTGATGGGCGGTGGCTGTGGTAGTGGCGGCGGCGGTGGTAGACTGACCATAGGCGGTGGCGATGACAAAACTTGATCTCCCTTGTTAATCGGAATCGTGACTGGAATCGTCCCCACAACGATGCCGTCAGCGGCGAAAGACGGCAGTGCGACGCGGTGGAGGTGGTGGTGGTGGTCGGTGGGTACAAGGGCGCGGGCCATGACGAAGGGACCGGGCGCGGTGGCCTCGGCTGCGCCAGCAGCGCAAGGACCACTGGCCGACGGTCCAATCGCGCCGGTCGTGAGGTTGCGGTGGCGGAGGCTTGGCCGAAGCCTCGGCTTCGAGTTCGGCTCGGCTTGCGGCTGCGGCTCGGGCGATCTTGGCTTCCTCCTCCAAACGGGAACAGACACTCGCTAAACGGGGATCCATCGGACGTGCGATGAATGGTGGTGGTGGCGTCGGGTGGTTATCGGCGGCGGCAAGGGGGTGGCGCCAGTTTGGGGTCGACGTAAGAGAGAGAGAGTGGAGATTAGGGTTCTTTCTTTTTATTGCTTGCTCTCTACTCCTCTAAACCCTATTTTAATAATAAAATCACGGACCGGGGCTCTGACGGACTGGGCCCGGTCGTGATCTTCACCAGTCCACCAATCTGATCAGTCTGTTAATCCAGTAATAACTGATCAGTCTGTTTTATTAATTAGCGAGTGTTTTAACCGTAAATGTTTTATCGTTTAATTAAATAAATAAACAATTATTTATTTAATTAATTAATTGTTCGCTTGAACTAATTAACAGGTAATTAGTTTTATGGTCCGTTAACCCGGGTGTAACTCTTACGGGTCAATATCGGGTCGGGTTCGTTAATTTTGTTGGGTCAGGACACCCTTTTCCAACACATTGACCTACCAAATACACATCCCACATCTTCGATCTGTGAATTTAGAAGTTATATCAACACATGCAACCAAGAAATCGGGGTCAAATAACAAACCATTACCCCAAACTTTCAATAGAATGGCGGTAGAAATTATAGCCGCATCAAAGTCGATCCGAGTCTTTATAAGCCCTAATTTGGTAGTTGTTCAAGAATCCCGCCGTTTCTAACGAAGACATATAGAGCAACGAGGGTTTCAGAGAAAGCAACGAGGTCGCCATGCTTGTTTCAAAGAGAGTAGAGAGGTCGACGGCTTAGAGAGTGGAGGCGGAAGCGAGAGCACAAGTGTAAAACTGTATGTGTCGATGTGTGAAACCATTAAAAAGAAAAGTTAGGTTGCAAGGCTTAAAGAAGCGAGAGAAAGAGAATATCATTAAGAAGAAAAAGAAGGTGCACAGTTGTATGTCTGAAACACCCATGCGTACTTCAGAAAAGAGACTTGAGTGGGAGTAGATAATGTGTTGTCCATATAGTAGTGGAGGAGATAATTTGTTGTTTAAATACGATTGGAGGAATCGATGTACTGTATATTTGTTAGTAGTGGCTTGAATCTATTTTGTTAATATATATATAATATATAATTGTATTGAACAATGAATGTAAATCTCACTTTAACCCAATATTATATGAACTGTAATATGGATTATCCAGAGAGATCGTGGACAAGATCAAACAAGTTAAGACGATATTAGTATACCTTATGATTCTTCAACTCCAAGAGAAACTCGTGCTGATAACATATTATATAACATCATGATTTAGTATATAACAATAGAGAAATACAGAAGAGGTGGAAAAAGATCATTATATTATTTTTATAAGTACATATGTTATATAGGCCTTTGTAAGTCTACAGAGTAAATATAAGTATTAAAATAATATATAACCTGTGGGACTTTTGGATGACTAATCACAATACTTATTGACAACCAAATTAATGCATTCATAACAGTTATATAATTTTTTAAAAGTCTATATATGTGTAAAAGAAATTAAATTTACAAATGAGTTAAGTTGTCTGGTGGGAAAATACATATCGAAAAACCCTTTTGTCTCAAGTTTAAACCATGTCACGTTCATATTATTTTTTTAATTTTTAACCATTCATAATTATATTTCTAACCATTATATATTTATAATAAGTCTATTGCGAATGACATATTAGAGAAATATTCATTGTGAAGAGTTCATAGAAAGCTTTTCTACTAAAAATGCTAGAAGAGCCTCATCATTTGTTTAACTAATTAAATTCAAACATTTTACTGAAATACTTTAATATTATTTATTTTTATTATAGTTCTCCATCAAATTATTGATATTTTATTTACTACTATTTGACTTCATAATTATAAGGACTCATATTCTTAATCTTGTCTACTAAAAATGCTAGAAGAATCAATTTTTTTTAGTCTTCTTGTAGACGCACGGGTAGCCAAATGGGCCAAGCAGCCCAAGCAGCCTAAGCTAGGGCTTTAAGCCCCCAAAACTCTAAGGCCCTATTATTTTAAAAAGTCTATATATATTGCGCCATTCCAGGTTTTGGGCTATTAAACATTAAATAAAACAAGGGACCAGGCCGGCTCATATGTCCAACTCGTAAAGACATAAAGTCAACAAGTCGCATGGAGTAGATTAAATGTAAGATAGGTACGCGCTGCAGTGTAGGCTGGAGGCGTCTGGGAAGAATCGAAGATGAGAGAGATTACATATTTACAGAAATTGACTTGGGGTCTAAGGAGATAAATGCAAAGGGTAAGGATAAATGTACCAAGTTAGTATGATAAATGTACCAACTTTAGTCAAGGGGGACTTAATCATGAGGTAAGGATTACATTTTTATTGAAATGTCATTTCCCTCTCTTATTTTTATTGGGTATATATGTTTTCTTTTTTATTATAATTTTTACAAAAGGTTTTTTATAAATATTATCTATTTTTAATAGCAATTTATTGAAAAACTCTTGCAAGTTTATTTTTATTATAACTTTATAAGGCAAATTGGATTTTAATAATCCAAATTATGACTCATTGGTCGATAATAATCCAAACTATCAGTTTGGCCAGCAACAGTCCCAAATTTCACTTTCGTTGTTAACAGCAATCCTAGTAGCATAATCATCATACTCCTCGATGCAACAAAGAACCGTTTGAAGAGATGAAAGGGTATGTTCGATCGACCATCAGTATAAAGGTACAGCCTTAGATTTGCTACAAATCTACAATCGATTGAAATTTGAAATATGTTCTTACAATCTTACTTCGGGCTTCTTCATTTTTTTAGTTTCTGTTATGGATTTTTCATTTGGATTCGTGGCTAAGTTCAATCTTAAATCTTAAATTTTTTCTTTCTAAAGTTTAGTTGGTGGAACTTTGACTCGTAATCCTAGGATCGAAAATGCTAATAAGTGGTACAATATGTTAAATTTATCCATATTTACCTGGTGTTGATCTGTTATAGATATTCATATTTTTGTTTTTTTTTTGTTTTGTTATTTTCTAAATCACATCTAGTTTTATTTTCTCATAGGTGTGTTTTTGCAGGTCAAGCAATTGCTCAAGAGAACCTCCAGTGAAGCACCAAGATTTATTGAATTAAATATGTGTGAAATGTGTATGTGGTTAGTTGAGTAAATGAAATTGTGAAGACATCTTGTGGAATTTTTTTCAGGAATAGTATTAATATATAAATTTTTAACAAATATAGGAGCTCGAATTTTTTTTTATAAAAAAACAGGTATCCCGCACTTCCCAAGTGCGGGGGATAGCTTCGGGTCGGGTGTGGTCTGCAGCGCCGAAGGAATAAACGTGGGGTCCTCCGCACTTCCCAACTATGGGACACAGAGATTCGGACAAGATGGTGGGGCCACCTCGCACTTACCAACTGCGGGGGACCTGACAACCGGACAAAACCCTAGAACGGGTTCCCACCCATCCGAAATTTTACCAAACTTTCAAACATTAACCCACCTTTTTTTTAAATACCATACAATACAAACACAAATACCACCTTCAAACACAAATACTTTTCCATCCCTTAAAATACAAATATTTCTTCATCCCTACCATCAAACACAATCACCATACAATGCAAGGAGGATCATAAATTTACCCTGGTCCCCGAAATAATGATTTATTATGGCTGGGTGCTAACCACCGAGCTCACCACATGTATTACTCCCCAACCTTTGACAGAAATAAACCACTTAAACTCAGACGGGGAGATCGACATTTTTGGAAATTTATAGTCGAAAAATGAAGGATTAATTATTCCCTCCGAAGCTGGTCAAATACCTGAAGATATCCGGGTTTTACGGCGTGCTACAATGTCATTACGACAAGGTTGATAATCACCTTGTAACATCACTGGTTGAGCGTTGGCGGCCTGAAACTCACACGTTTCACTTTCCCTTTGGTGAAGCCACAATTACCCTTGAGGATGTTCAAATACTATGGGGTTTACCACTTAGTGACGGGGTAGTTTCTGGTTACGATTTTAAGTGGGAAAACCAAGAAAAAATAGATAATTATCAAGAATTTTTGGGGATAACAGGTTTGGAGGGACAAGACCTCAGCATCAACACAATCAGGTTTACCACTATTCTTAAAGAAATAAAGGCATCTTGGCCGGGACCCAACGCAAGCGACGATGAATGCTTGAAAATTGCAAGATGCATTATAATGCATCTGATAGGTGCTGTTGTTCTTCCTGACCATTCAGGTTCTGCAATGTATTACTTCCACTTGCAAAACTTGATTGATCTCAGAGAATGTGGAAAGTTAAGCTGGGAAAGTGCTGCGCTTGCATGTCTGTATAGGAATTTATGCAAAGCTGCAGAGCCCAGCAATTGGGAATTGGCCAGACCTACCATGTTGTTGCAAATGTGGGCATGGGAGAGAATACCCCAAATTGCCCCAAGAATTAGAGAAGGCTTCGATTTTTCAACACCGTTTGGTGGAAGGTACTCACTAATAATTAACTAAATTAATTTATCAATTATTATTTGATAACACTTTTATAAAAATGGTTTGTAGGTGGCGTGGTAGCTTGAGTTGGGCTGGCGTAATAAATGGTTCATTGACGGACTTTCGATCACATATTCAGTGTTTAAACACCAACGAGGTTATAAAATTCATATTACTTCGTAATTTATAATTTTTAAATTTTTACTATATATTAATTAGTTTATTTTTTTAATAGTTTACTTGGAGGCCTTATGAGCATGTTGCACACCTAATAAACCCAATGTATACGAGAGGAAGAGCGTGTTAGAACTGTGACACGTATCTTATAGTTTTTGAGGTTGTTGAGCCCCATCTGCCGAGCAGGGTTATGAGACAGTTTGGATTTTTGTAAACAGTCCCCACAAACCTTCTCATAACTCGTGATGAGCACACAACATTACATGGTTCTTCCAGAAAAGCTACTACAAAAAACTTGTATCAAGAGTGTGCCATGTACATTGCTCACTGGATTAATCGTATGGCTCATATTGTAACGGGGCAAGAATGTGGTGGCGACTATAGGGCTAGTCCTATGTATATGAATTGGTTCTTGGAGAGAACGGCTTTTTACGTTGAAGATCCAGCTAGACAGACTGGAAACACCACGAGGGATGTGAACATTGGTGGAAGGTTTGAATTGTTGGTATGTATTGAATTTTTTTAAATGCATAACTTTATATATTTTGCTTTTTAAAAATTATTATAACTTGTCTTGTTGGATAACATTGTAGACTCAGGGCATTGGGGATATGCATAGAATGGCAAGTCAAGATAACCCGTTTGGTCTTGACAATCAACTAGGTGGGGTTCAACAAATGGCGCAACATTATTTAAATCTTGCCGGTGCGTAACATAACCTTGACTGCCAAACGTCGCATTTGGCTAGTCAATGGAACCCGTTTGAGTTTCCCCCACATCCTCCTTATAATGTTGACCGTCCGGTTACAAGAGCTGATCAAAGGAATACAGATACATATTTTCGGTTCCGTGAACCATATACTTCAAATGTTCCTAATTATAGTTATAATGAAATTGGAGAATCCAGCAGCTCAATGAATGAGGCTAGTAGTTCAACGAATCAGAAATTCATGAGTCATCATAGTGGCTCAATGAATGAACCTGGTAATTTTCATCAAACTACTGGTTTACAGTTTACCCCTTGGCAAAACGAAGACTTCAGCCATAGTACTGTTGGTGGTGACGGGTTCGGAGAATCATCGAACCAAGGAGCCTCGTCACATTTATCCCCAATGATCAATCAAGATCATCAAGATTATTACACACCCCAACAAGAAGAGCAAACCCAGACTCAACAAGATTTCTCTGGGTCTTTTTTTTTCTAGCTTATTTGATGTGGATAACTTTAACCAACAATACTACAATCGCCCACCGCAGACAGGGGGTAATATTTCACCAATACCTATTTTTCATCTACACCGGAAGTTCAACAAGAAGACCAGGATGAGAAGCTAGGACGTGGTAGAAGGAATAGGAATCCAACCAGATGCCATATATCGGGTGGTCCACTGTATAGAACTCATGGTCATAATCATTGATAGATGTCCTTTGTTTGTTTTAAAAAATTATTGTTGTTTGTTTTTGTAACACTCAAACTCAAGACTTGCGTAAATAAAAGAAACGAGGAGCGAAAATAAATAAAAGTCTCGAACCGGGTTTCGAAAGCAACAACAAATAATAAGCATATGGGCTGGAATCCAATTAGCAATTTAATAAAAACTTGGATCAGCCAAAAGAGAACATGGAAGGCCCAACAGTCTAAAAATTTCGCAGCCCAATCCCTCTTTGAGCCCAGCCTGCGATTTTTTTATTTTTATTCTTTTGTCTGCTTCCAGCGTTAATAACAAAGAGAATTGGTTGCATCTCTCTCTCCCCTCTATACAGAAATCGCAGAGCACACTCCTCTCAACCCCTTTCAAAATTTCGATCAAAGAGAGAGGGAGTACAAGGCTGAAATTCGAGATTAGCAAGATCCAAATCACAAATCATTGGTAAGTTCCTCCTTCAAGAATCAAAATAATCTTGGGCTTAAGATTTGGTTATGGAGAAACTCATGGTTGAAGAAAAATTCGAGCAGGAAGGGGGATTTCGAGAGCATCAAGGGATGATGGAACTCAAGCCCTAGTAATCTTCATACAAGGTAAACAAGATCAACTAGCATTCAATTATGTAGAACCATAAGTTGTTTTGAACCCTAAATCCTCAAGGGATATTTAAATGATGAAGGTATAGGGCTGTAAAAAGGAGAAGGGTTGTTGGTCTGATGGAATCGTGAAAGGGGGGTGGTGCAGGGCTGATTATTTTTCGAGAAAAAGAAGAGGTTGGGGGGCTGCTGCTGCTGTCCATCGATTTCTAAGGTGAAGGAGACAACTGTACAAGTAATTCTTCACAAGGTACAAGCTGATTTATGCATGGAATTCTTTGTAGGACATAAGACTCAAATCTGATGGGGTACCATGCCCGATTAGCAGCCTAGAAGCCTTGTTAAATTGATCAAATCATTAGAATTTTAATGCATGTTATGGGTCATTGAAGATTGGGTTAAAAGGATTGAAATTAAGTAAGACTTTAGTATTAGTTTTTCATGAATTCATAGGTTGATAAAACTTGAAGAATTAGAATAATGGTGATAAGAATTTGAAGTAATTGGGAAAAACCCAGGTTTGGTTTCCAACAGATTAAGATCTGACCCGCTATGAATCTAGTGCTGCATTATGCAACATTATACAACAACTTTATAAAAATATAAGGTAAATCGCATTTACTTGAAGTTTCAAAAATTAAATAATTATAAATACTTAGTATTGCAGTATACGACAGTTTTATAAAAATTAAACAACATTTACTTGAAATTCTAAAGCTAAGATGATGATAGGTGTTTAATGTTGCATCATGCAACAATACTAAAAACAGAAAGAATTCGAGTTTAATAAAACTTGAAGCGGGTCATAACACACCATTTTTCCCAGGATATGATTAAACACCATCTGCAGGTCACGAATGTTAGAATACTCAGTATTGCATTATGCAACACTATTATTGCATTATGCAACAGTTTGAAAACAGAATATTTAAGTCCAATGAAATCTGAGGTTAGGAACATTTTGTGAACCAAGATGACAATTGATATACATACACAAATAGGAAAATACCATAACAGGCATTGAGTTTACAAAAATATAAAAACTGAAATTTCAAGACAAAACAAGATATTATTATGACAAATAGTCTTGTTATTGTTGGCCTAGGTTGATTATACCCATAACAGTCTGATTGCCAAAGTAGATTATCACAGCTAAAGTTGCCGATTAAATCAAGTGAATTCTGCTACCTTATCTTTGTTATTGAAAGTTTTGAGAACACAACTAATAGTTGTGGTTCTACAGTTGATTGCTTACTGGCTACGCATCAGATATATATTGCATGTAATGTGAAAAATTACTACGTAACTAGTATGCTAGAATCCTCTGGTGCATGTGTTGTACCCCATGACTTATATATATTTTATTGGTTGAATTCTAGTCATTACATGTAAGCAAGTTTGTAGTTCCAGTAGCTTTGAAAGTTGAATAACAGGTACGGTGCAGCTCACCAACAACATCAATGTTGTTGATACAGTTGTTTTCTCAATTTTTACAGGAAATCAGTAGGATCCTTCAGGTAGGTGATCCTTCAAAGAGTCAAGCATATGTGAATATTAAGATATGAAGAACAGTCGGGCCCAGTTACTAGTATTATGTTAAGATGCTAAGTCAAGACCTATTATTATCATGTTTACTTTTAAGATTGTAAAATTTAGTAGGCTGTCTGTAAATAAATAACCCGGTGTTTAATATTATCATATTTCTGTTGCTTCCGCGTGTATTCTAATATGGACAGCCTGTTTTCCACAACACCTTCCCCGTGCCCGACAAGCGGTGCGGGCGGGGTGTGACAGTTTTATTTAAAAATTTATTGTTGTTTGTTCTAAAAACTTATTGTTATTTTTTTAAAAATTTATTGTTGTTTATTCTAAAAAACTTATAGTAACCTGCTAAAGCAACCTGCAAAAGCAACTTGCTAAAGCAACCTGCAAAAGCAACTTGCTAAAGCAACCTGCAAAAGCAACCTGCAAAAGCAACCTGCTAAAGAAACCTGCAAAAGCAACCTGCAAAAGCAACCTGCAAAAGCAACCTGCTAAAGAAACCTGCAAAAGCAACCTGCAAAAGCAACCTGCAAAAGCAACCTGCAAAAGCAACCTGCAAAATCAACCTGCTAAAGCAACCTACTAAAGCAACCTGCTAAAGCAACCTGCAAAAGCAACCTGTAAAAGCAACCTGCAAAAGCAACCTGCTAAAATAACTAGTTAAAGCAACCCAATTTCTTGACAATGAAACACTCTTCACCATCTATAAATACCACACTCTTATCTCCTCCATCTTCACCATCTTTCCCATCACCCATATCTCTTGAAATATATTGTTCTTCATCTTCACCATCTCCCTCCCATCTCATCTAAATGTCGAACAAAAAATCCAAAGATTTGGCAGAAGATGAGGACCATTCCCAATCAGTAAATAAAACGACTAGTTGGGTTCCAAAAAAATGGATGCGTTTGAGTTTAAAACATTCCACGTCTTTCTCATCCGCCTCGAAACCCACCGATGTTGAAGTTGTCCCCAAGGCTATGCCGGAGATTATTCCCGAGGTTGTGCCTGTAGCTGTCGTAGAACAGGTTGTTCACCTTACTACGGAGGATGCCTCGGAACCCATGCCGGAAAATGTCCCTGTTGTTCAGACGGAGGGTGTTGACGGTAGCTGGGCTACTAATGCTGTTGAGTTCTACAACAACGGGGATGATGTATGCTGCTTCTCCCGTTATCTAGACTTGAACCATCTTGACAAACATTTTTGGGGGACCCTATTGGGTTACGAGTCTGATGGGCGTCTTTCAGAATTGGTAATTTAATCTTTGTTATTTTTATTTTGTTCTTATTGGGTTACGAATATGATGGGTTAATTTCAATTGCAGCATATTGAAGGTTGGGTCAGACGAATGATGGAATGCAGACTTGACCAAGTAAGGACCAAAGGACCCCTGGGGCTTGAATGGTGTAGAGGCTAGATTATGAGGCTTGTAATATTAAATATGTTGGGCTGGGCTTAGAGGGTTTTATTAGTTTAGTAGACTAGTTTGGTTATTGTATATAGGCTAGTTTATGGTTGGGCTTGAGTTTACTATTGAGTTTATGACTCAAGAGGCCCAATAGTAAACCCATTGGGGTGCCTATGTAAACCCCACTAGACCTCCTCATTTGGGGCTTGCTGGTTTACGATTCTAGCTGGTTGTTTACGATTCTAGAGAGAGGGAGCTGATTACGATCGTAAACCCGAGAGATCTAGTTTACGATTTCTTATCTTGTACCGGACAAGTTCGTCTTGTGTGCAAAGATCAAGTTTTTATCATTTATATTAATCGTTTTCTAGTATTCTTCTCATCTCTTATCTTGAATCAATCAATCACTTGGATTCCGCACTCGTGATTGATAGAATATCGTGAACGGTTGTTGTTTTCGGACCTACAATTGGTATCAGAGCCAAGAAACGAGTGTTTTGTGGTTCTCGCGATATTGATTCAAGAAGATCTGACAGTTTTTGTGAGTTTTTCTTGAGGTTTTCAGGTTTACGATCGAGTTTTCTCAGTTTTATGGGCTGCACTTCGAGTTTACGATTGATTTGCTGCTGCTTTCTGGGTTTGTAAAACCACGAGATGATCTTACTACTGCATGATTCAGTAATTGGATAGCAACAAGATGTAAATAAAGCTTTGCTTTATTGATTCACTTAGAGATTACAAGTAGAGAGAGAAACACACTCAGTTTACACACAGTTAAGAGTTGTATAATGACATCACTTCTAACTCTCTCTAACATGGACTATTTATAGTCACTTAGTCAATAGGCCAGCGGATCACCTGCGGACCATCTGGTCTGCCCGGACCATCTGGTCCGGCGGTGCATATGGTACGGCCATATGACTAACTGACTCACACAGAAGCTCTTGTCTAGATACAATACACGAGACACAACGTTAGCATAGGAATATGCTCTAACAAACTCCCCCTTAACGTGTAGTGTATCTATATTCTAACGAAACTTCAGTCTTCAATCTTCAACAATGTTGCATCCGATCTTCAACTTGAAATCTTGGCAGAATTAGAGCTTGCATGGCTGGATCAACCTTGAAAAAACTTTGAACTTCAAGATCCACTTGTGAAAGATATAACATACTCCCCCTTTCACCATGCTTGAGACTTTTCACACAGAAACCTGCAATTTCAGAAGACAAAAAAACGCGGCTTTCCTTTCTTTTGAAAATTAATTTAATCTTGGCACAAAACTTCTCTTCGAGAATCCAAGATATAGTTTTGAAATTTTGAATTTTGTATCAAGTATCGATCGGTCGAAAACAAATAAGAAACAAAATCTTTTTGGCTTTTTGAAACTTTATATCAAAACACACCGAAAATCTTTTTGAATTTTTCAGATATGAAACATAAATGCAATACAGAAATGAAATACTGAATCACACACTATTTTTGCCTTTTGCGAGAAAGATCACAACTTGGGATCATATTGGTCATGACATGCTGAACTATACTTCAATTTCAATTACTTCAGCACACAAGTCATGTCGATTACTGGTATAATTTGTCCATCTTAAACTCAGGCACAATCATACTCATAACATCTGGATATGTTATTGAATTGATTAGATTTGCTTTGACTAGTGTACCCCACACTATCAGACATACTCAGATATGTTTTTGCTTTTATATCCCACTTTGTGATTTCATTTGTGATTTAATCACATAATGATTGTATACATGATTCAGTCAACTGTGTTCCATGCAAAAAAAAATAAGAACGTTAAATCGTCTACCTTAAGGTCGATCTTTCGATACGCAGATAAGGCCTCGGATTTAACAAAATAAGAAAATAAAACAAGTTGAAATTGTATAACCCAACAACAATCAGGTCGGTACTCCCGTACACGCAGAGAAAGTCCGATGAGTTATACGAAACACCAAAGAAAATAAAGCAGAACGTCAAACGAACAACAATCAGGTCGGTCTTTCGACACGCAGAGAAAGTCCGATCGTTTGACAAAATAAAGACAATCAAACAAGTTTAAATTTTAGCAAAATGAACACATGTATACACAGTGACTTCTCATTTTCTTTTTCACATATCTTTTCTTGATATATCATGAGATATGCATCTAGATGTTGTCCACTTGGTCAAGCATTAGTATTTAGTGTTTATCACATCTGAATACTTTCTGATTTAATGCCGAGCCTACCAAGTACATCAAACAATGATCTTATGACTTTTTCATCTATTTTATCCATTAGTCAGACACATAAGCCAATGTACCATCATTTCCCAATCATGTCGGATACAATTTCTCATTTTTCAATGTTTTTGTATTTTTCATTTTTCGATGTTTTTGTATTTTTCATTTTCTCCCCCTTAAAATGAAAACTCTATTTTTGGATTTTCATTTTAACAAAACCAAAAAAACACAAAGACACTATTGTTTGGCTTTTCAATTTTCTCTCCCTAAACTACATACGAAATGTAAAAGAAAGAAAATTGACCAATCGATACTGATACCTGTCAGGTTTAGCTTTCAGAAAAACTTTTAGTTTAGAAATATGGAGCATTTAATTTAAGTTAAGAACGCATAATACTCCTCCATCAGCAACTTTGCAATCACCAACAGGTCTTCTAGGAATACCTGCACACTGGTTTAAATGATTAGTACTCAAATGACCCGAAGCACACAGCTTCTGGTCGACCAGTGTCTTCCACAAAGTCAGTTGCAACTTTGCTGACCACTTTAGGTCGCCACTGCATCTTTGCAGGTGCAGTTTTCACAGAAATATCATCTTGTGATGAATCACCGACACTAGACTCACTTTTGAAATGTTTTGATTTAACAGGTGATGTTGGTGAGTCAGTAAAAATTCTGCCGGATTCATCAATTATCGTGGCAGTTTTACCAGAAAATTCTCTTTTAACTGTGACAGGACAAGCTTGTGCTAAATGTCCCTTTTGACGACAATGATAGCACAAACGATATGATCGTTTAAATTGTGACTTGTCCTGAACTGGACGACATTTATCAGAAAAGTCAGACTCATCAGAAACATCATCAAAAACCTGAAATCGGTTAGAATGTACCCATTTCGAAGTAGGACTCTGAGGTGTAGCATTAGAACCAGATGAAGAAGATTCGTTCGGTGAACTTGCATTCGTTTGCTTCCCTCCAAATCCTTTCTCCATTGTTGACATGAATACTTGAGCTAGATGATATATTTGCTCCAGGCTTGTATCCTTCTTTTCCTTCTTAACCGTCTTTGGCATGTTCTGCTGCTTTGGAACTTTCTTGCCTTTACTGCCCAACCCAGATTGTTTGTAACCAGGCAATTTAGAAACATCTATTGTAGCCCCTGAAGAACCAGATTTAGCAGACTGTGTAAATTTAGCTTTAATGCCTTTCAAATTGTTTTCTTCAACCAACTTAGCATCCACTTCTGCTTCATTCAACGTCTTTTCATTCTTCTCAACGTTTTCGCCATCAGATATTTCTTTGGCAAACATACCACCTTCACTTGAAACAAACTTAACAAACATAGGTGTATCAGATGTTGCAGAGGTTACCTTTTTGTTGCAAGTTTTTGAATTCTTCGCCTCCAAATTCTCAGATACAAAATCAGAGTAATCTTGTTTTACCACTGGAGTGCTTAAATCAACAACAGACTCTGTTTGAATCACTGGATGAGGAATTTGATTAAAATCATCACCGCCAAATACCTTCTTGAAGTTGTCATCTTGACACAAATAACTTGTAAAAGAATGAGAATTCTTCAAGTTATGCAATTGACGATTGAGATCTAGAATTTCAACATTCAAATCAGCTATGACCTTTTAAGCTTCAGCAAGAACTTTTTCTGATTGAATCAATTTCTCAGATGTGGTGTTGACTAATGATTTTTCTCGTCTCATTCCATCATGAGCAGCATGCACTTCTTTGGTAACTTTATCCACTCTTTCCTTATAAATCTCAATATTTCTTGCTAATAAATTTTTGTCTTTCTTCAAAGAAATGATTGTATCTTGCAATTCAGACTGAACAACCTGATATTGAGTTCTATCATCAGTAACTTCATTCAATGCCTTCTGAAGTTCATCATTCGAAGCCTGAAGTACTTCAACCTTTTTGATAGATTTTTGAAATAACTGTTCAAAATCTTCACTAATATCTTGAACTTGAGACTTATATTCTGCAACCTCCTTGACCAGCTTTTCATTGACCGAAGTAAGCCTGACAATTTTTGACATGAACTCCTCATTCTCGTGTTGAAGTTGTAACTTTTGTTGATCATTCTGAATACAGCTTTCAGACAATTGTTTCTGAACAGCAGCTAATTCTGTTACCAACACACTCTTTTCTTTGAGTAACTCTGCATTTGTTTTGCAAATTTCATTAAATTCCTGACATTTCTTGATGAAACTCTCCAATTCTTCATCCTTTCGTTTGATTTCAACAGATTGACATTCTATTTCCTTTATCAAACCTTTAATTCGACTATCCTTTTGTGAACAAAATTCACACACGGATTCGTAACCACTCATTTCGGAATCAGAATGACTTGAATCAGATTTACTGGTCTCAGATATATACCCACTCGATTCAACCTCAATATTTGCCATCAATGCATAACTATCTTGAGAATGAACTACGAATGCAGATTCATCTGGAAAATCTTTAGCCCAATCATAACCTTCATCAGTTTGAGATATCATAGCTTTAACATCTTTATCTTGACCATTCTTATTGGAAATATCCTTGTCAGATGACTTGGTAGGACAATCGCGAGCAAAATGTCCATGTTTGGCACATTTAAAACATTTAATCGTTTTTCTATCCAAGCCAAGTGTTTGTCCTTGAAAAATAGATGTCTTACCATGTTTCTTCATAAATCTCTTTCCTTTTTCCACAACCATAGCAAATTGCCATTCCAAATCGAGTTTATTCAATTGATCTTCATCCAGATGATTTAAATCCTCGCCATACAAACAAGACTGACCAATTTGATGAAATATAGCTCCAGATGAAGAAGATATAAAAGCAGATAACAAAGCAGCTAGATCTTCGGTTGCTTGATTAGAAGTTGACTTGCTTGATGATTTATCAGGAATAGTAAAACTGCATCCTGAAGAATACCCACCATTATCTGATTTTCCAGCAAGAAATGTTGTTACTGGTGGATTACTGCTTGAAATAGAATTTGATTTAGCTTTAGCATGAGCAGTAGCAGAATTCTCTCCAGAATAAACTGCAGGATTCTGAACTGATGGAATTGCTGATTTCTTTACAAGTAATTCCATTTCTCGAGCTTGTAACTTGCTTAATAATTGATTGAAAGTCCAACTTGAATAATTTGGATCATTAGCAAGCATCATAACAAAATTCTCCCATGTTTCCGGTAAAGCTTCCAGAAATTTTTCCTTCAAGTCATCTTTTTCTTTCTGGACTCCTACAATATCGAGTTCATTAATCAGATGAGAAAATCTAGAAATCAAATCTGCAATACTCTCTTTTTCACAATGCTGGAAGTTATCAAACTCCTTTAACAAAACTTTCTTTCGACTCTTCTTATATTGCTCGATTCCTGCACATCTATCCTTCAGTGCATCCCATAATGTTTTTGATGTTGTGCAATTCTTGAATTGATGCAAGAGTTCTCTTGGTAAAGCCATTGTGAGATTTGCATAAGTTTTCTTTTCTCTGGCATAAACTTTCCTTTGATCTTCATCAAGATCACTTCGTGGAATTGGTTCTCCATTTTTCTTAGGATATGTATAATCTTGTTCAATAGAAATCCACAAATCAATGTCAAGAGCATTAACAAATGATTCAAATCGTTGCTTCCAATTCTCATAATCCTCCAATCGAAGTAACTTAGGAACTTTCTGAGTTGTTCCTATCTCGTTATCATAGTTCAATATGGCTTGCATTGATGATTGAACAGCTGAAAAAGCGTAAAAGTCGCTCATTTTGAAATTTCAATACCGAACGCGAAAACTTAAAACTAAAAAACGGGCGTCTTCCAAGCAGATTTTGGGGGTCAAACTGGGGGGTACAGACCTTTCAGGTCAGTACACGTCTAGATCTCGAAAAGACGAACGTTTTGACTGGTATTGGGTTCCGTAACTTCAAACGGTTTGCAAGTTACGTCAGTTTTTGTGATGATATGTTTTCTGCCAACGGACCAGCAATTCCAGCGGGCCAAATTCCGGATCAGATAAACCAGCGGATCAAATTTGCTCACCGGATCAAATTATGTTCCAGCGGATGAGATATCTTCGACGGATCAATTGTTGGTACGGCGGATCAAAAACTGGTACGGCGGATCAAATATTTCAGCGGATCACACTGATACGCTGTAACTGCCGCAGATCAGCTGATGAAGATTGCAGGAGCGGATCAAACAGCGGATCAGATTTTCAACCGGCGGACCAGAAGCAAATCGAACTAAAATCGACTGATTTTCACAGATTTCGACAATTGAAGCTAGAAACTGAATCAGTATGATGCGAAAACACTCCAGGAACATCCACAAATCATTTTTATCCTCGTAATCACTCAGAATCGTGAAAAATTGATGAAAAACATAGAAAACCCAAACTTTCTCTCTCTAGAATCCAAAAACTTACCAAAACACAGCAGTAGAGCAACCTGGAATGCTCTGATACCACTTGTAAAACCACGAGATGATCTTACTACTGCATGATTCAGTAATTGGATAGCAACAAGATGTAAATAAAGCTTTGCTTTATTGATTCACTTAGAGATTACAAGTAGAGAGAGAAACACACTCAGTTTACACACAGTTAAGAGTTGTATAATGACATCACTTCTAACTCTCTCTAACATGGACTATTTATAGTCACTTAGTCAATAGGCCAGCGGATCACCTGCGGACCATCTGGTCTGCCCGGACCATCTGGTCCGGTGGTGCATATGGTACGGCCATATGACTAACTGACTCACACAGAAGCTCTTGTCTAGATACAATACACGAGACACAACGTTAGCATAGGAATATGCTCTAACAGGGTTTACGATCAGTTTCTGGGCATTTTTGAGTGTTTACGACTTGGTGTTCTTGGTGTTCTTCATCTGTTGAGTGTTTACGACATCAAGAAGTGATTTTGTCAGTTTACGACCTGCAAAATCGAGATTACGACTTCAAGATCAGTGCTTTGGGTGTTTACGATCAAGTTCAACCGGAATCAGTGTTTACGACTTTTTCAACCGGAATCAACGTTTACGATTTTAATCTATCGGAATTGTGTTTACGACTGGGTTTTATCGGAATCGAGTTTACGACTGGGTTTTATCGGAGTCAAGAGTTTACGATCCACAGGTGATTACGATCGTAAACAGGTGATTACGATCGTAAACAGGGTTTACGATCGGAAACAGGGTTGGTTTACAGCAAAAAGTCACTATTTCACACTTTCACAGAAACGGTCATAACTTTTGACTCGTTTGGAGTTAGAGGCTCAAATTTGAACACGACGTTCGTGACACCGAGTAACGCCTAGGGGAGCTCGTTTGGACCCCCAAATTCCACTCCGAAGGCCTCCGTTTTCAATTTTAAGTTTTTGACACTATTCTTTGAATAGTACTTTTGCCGTTTTTGCCGATTCTTCAAATCTTCAAAGGCTGCATATCTAAAGAAAGAAAATAAGTTCGGTGGTTGAAGAAAAGAATATAGTTGAGGACAAATATGCTTTCGTAGATGAAGTTGACAAAACTGAGATATGCCCCAATCCTACTTGTGCTCGTTTAATTCCTGGACTTAGGCAGATTTGTAAAAATTATGAGATAGAACTGTTTGAGATAAAATGCGAAACGAGTTCATTCAGGGGTAGATGGCAAAAGAATGAGGAGAAGGTAAAAGCTAAAAAACTAGACATTGAGAAATATCGAAAGCTAGCAACGGAGAAGAATTTTTTATATGATCGGGCTAGGATTGAGATATCTGAGCTGACACTGAAATTAACTGAACTGCAGCAAAAATATGATGAGCTGCAGGTCAAGTATGATTGCAACCAGGAAAGAAATCAGCGAATGCTCGATGCAGGGAAGGAATTGTCACGTGCTGTTGTGACCGGCCAAGTTGGGAAAGACACGTCTGGGTTTGGGTCAGAAAAAACTGATAAATCTTTGGCAATGAACAGCATCATTCCTCCACCAGTTCCCAGAGACATTATAGGAATACTTCTTAGTGAGGATCAAGTTGAACGAACCAAATCTGATTATAAAGAAGCTGCTCATCCTATTGATAGTGTCTTGATTGGAACTACACCATTGACTCAAGAGGAAATAGACAACGAGGAAAACATGACATATGGTGAAGGGAGAATAGAGGACGTATCAAGAGATGATGCTGAGTGGCAGGAGTATAACAAATGTCATAGCTCCAAGTTTGATAATGCTAGTACAAGTAAAAGTGGAGTTAATGATGTGACCAAGAATGAGGCCAAAGCTCCTGTGTCGGAGATAAAGCTGAAACAATATCCTAAAATTGAGACTCCATACTTCAAGGTTGTTGATGAAGTGAAACGGGAAAAGGTGATCTTGACGACACAGCCTGAGGGGAAGATCTTTATGACATCTGGATCAATGTTTGACCAAGAACCAGATATTGGATATGACTTGTCATCCTTCTCCTCCAAGTTCAAGGGAATAACTGATGGAGTAATGAGTAAAGCTGAAGTTGAGAGGCCAAAGATCACCATCAAACATCCAAGTATGAAACCAACAGCTGGAGTGAAGAATGAAAAACTCAAGGGAGTAGCTGTGTCTCCCATTTCTTCAGTTGGATCATGCAGTTGCTGTTGTAATTGCAAGAATGGTGCTTCAACGTCAAAGAATCAAGGAAGCACAAAGACAGTAAAGACAGGTTCGACACAGGCTTCGACAAACCAGCAGAAAGTCAAATCTGAAGCTGCAGTCAAAGCAAAGAAGCAGACACAAGGCAAACCGGCTCCATATTAGCCACCAAAGATGAATGGGTACACGTCTGACTTCTATCTAAAGAAGCAGACTTGTTTTAATTGTGGCATCGTTGGTCATATTGCTAGAAATTGTCTTTATCGCCCTTATGAACCCTATTATCCAAAAACTCAAAGGGTTTCATCTCAGGAGTCTGTGAAGTCTAAGCCGATGATGGTGCAGAAACCTAAGGCAATGAAGACTGTTACTCTTAAGGTTAAACCCTCTGATCAACATTGGGGCGCTGCCAAAGCTGAAAGAAAATCTATAAATCAAAACAACAGCTTTCCAAGTTACAAAAATTTTAAAAAACAGGTGAAGAAACCATTTTCAAAACAACCAAAGTCTGAAAAACCTAAGGTTACCCCTCCCAAGGTAACTAAAACTGTTTTGAAAAATGATTCTAATATGAAGAAGGTTGAAATACCTAAAGTCACAACTCCAAAGGTGACTAAAACAAAAACTGTTTTGAAAAATGAATCTAAAACGAAGAAGGTTGAAGTACCTAAAGTCACAACTCCAAAAGTGACTAAAACAAATGTTAAATCACCTGGAACTTGGAAACTAAAAATCAAGGCAACTCCATCACAACTTCCTGATTTCTCAAAGGGAATGTTCTTACAAGAAGTATCCTTTATTGATTCCTCAGGTGTACCCAGAAAAACAATGGCATGGGTACCAATGGCTAACTAATCTCTCACTATGTGCAGGAACAGTCAAGGAGGAATATCACTAACATTTTTATTATTAATTTGTTTGTTGATAAGTAATTGTTCCAGGCACAGTTTAGGAGACGTATCTTCATGTCATGTCAAGTAATCTATACAATGGAAGGTATGTCTCTTTGAGTGGTAAAATGTCAAAATCATCATGAAAGGTACTGTTCTTAATTTGGTTGTTTGAATGAGGAGGCAGCAAAGGGTCTTTTGAGTCAAACCCATTTCATTAAAGTGTCAATTAAGCTGCTGATTGATTATGTGTTTGACTTCAAATGCAATGAAGTGTGCATGTCATGAAACCCAATTTTCTAAAATTTTCAAATCAATACTTTGAAAGTTAGCTTGGCCAGATATCTTAAAATTTTTGTGTTTTGTTCTTTTAAGTGTGTTTGTGTATTTTTTATTTAAAAAAAAAACTGAAAAATGATGTTCACAAGATTGTGACATTAAAAATCAAAAAGCAAGGGGAAGAAATGTAAAGATGAAGAAAAAGTTGACCCCTCAAAAATAGTGTGCTTTTCAATTTTTAGTTGTTTGTGTCTTGTTTTTGAGAAGTTTAGGGGAAGTAAAATGAATGTCCGGGTTGGAGATGGCTGACACGCATAAGGCGGAAGTGAAAGCAAGCTCCACGGTGATATGCTCGGTAGGCTCGACCTAAACTTATGACCTCCAATGAAAGTGCAGTGAACTTAAAAGATATATATGTTTAGTTTCCCATCCCAGGTTGCATGGTTTAAAAGACTGAGTTCCGGCAAAAATGGGTTGAGAGTGGTAATTACCTAGTATTCACTCTCTCTCACACGTCATGTCTCTGCTGTCATGACTACACCACATAATAAAAAAAAGGGAAATGAAAAAGAAATGAAAAAGAAAAGAAAAAGAAAAGAAAATGAAAAATAATCACTCAGTTGGTCTTCTTTGTGTGCTTAGCGGCCGACCTGATCACCAACTGATGGTTAATGAAAATAAGTGGTAGTCATAGCCGTGGTGCATGGTTCCTCAAGTTGGGGGTTTGTGAATCCTCAATAAACTCTGAGGTTGGGTAGGTTTTGCTGTGTACGCTTGGGTGTGGGGACAATTAAACATGACGGTAATATTGTACTATATTAAGCATGACGCATTCGGTTGGGATTAAACGGGTTTGAGTTTAAAGCAGACAAACATACCGGCAATCACCTGGACTAGTTGAGTAACTGAAGCTGAAAAGGGTTCCTCAGTCAGATTCATACGGTTTGATCCCTTGTAAACTTTCTCATGTTTGATAATGGTAAGTATTTGTTTGTTTTTATCTTTCGTGTGTGAGTCGTTAAGTTCTTTTTGGTGTGTTTTCGTCTTGGCCGGGTTGATTTGAGAAGTCAAAATGTGTTTTTCATGGGTTTTAATGCATGACAATATGCCCCCGACAGATCTTGCCAAATTTTTAGGGGAAGGAGTATGGGATAATAAGTATTATCCGAAGGGAACTCGGGGATGATACTTATTATCTAATGGAAAAGACTTCCTCCGTCAGATCTTGACAAATTTTTAGGGGAAGGAGATGGGATAATAAGTATTATCCGAAGAAGGGAACTCGAGGATGATACTTATTATCTATTGAAAAGACTTCCATAATACATAGTATCTGAAGGGAACTCGAAGATAATATGTATTATCTCAGGGGAAGTCCTTAGCTGAGGGGAAGTTATCAGCTAAGGGGAAGTCTTTAGAGGTCTTGGGTTCAGGGGAAGTTTTATAGAAAACCCGTAATCTATATTAGGGTTTTTGGTTAAAATTATATTAATTTGAATCAACTAAACAGATGATAATTATCCTCTTACCCAAAGACCAGTCATCAAATGTCTGGTTGAGTATATTTTTTCAAATGTGTGTCAGACAGGTTGATGAGAGAAAGATACTGCTGCTGCTCAAAGTTAAAGAACCAGCCGGACAAGACTTCCATCTGGAAAATCAACTATTCAGGGGAAGTTGTTGGTGTCTTTACAAGATTTCAAAAGTTCAAAAGTTTTTCAAAGAAAATACTCACAAGTTTAGGGGAAGCTGAAGATATCAAGTCGATCTTTGATGAAGAAAATGATGCAGAGAGCAGTCAGAGATCATGAAGACCAAAGATCAACAACCAAGTTCTTCAAAGTTAGAGGTGTTCAAACTTTGTACCCTCTAATTTTTTAAGATTCAAGACAGTTACCGAAGATTCAACAAGAACCAATTCCTTCATGAGAAGCAAGTCAATGAGAATCCTCCATCTCATTAACTTGTTCATTTCAAGAAGTTCAAGCTGATGTTAATGAAGAGAAAGTCTCAAGTGTCCATCATGAAACCCATTGAAGATTTCTGCGAAAAGAATCTTCATCAACATCTTTGCCAGCCAGTCAAGAAGAAGAATTTCAGAGATTGAGGACATTTAATATCACAAGCCTAGGGGAAGATTGTAGAGGCTAGATTATGAGGCTTGTAATATGTTGGGCTGGGCTTAGAGGGTTTCATTAGTTTAGTAGACTAGTTTGGTTATTGTATGTAGGCTAGTTTATGGTTGGGCTTGAGTTTACTATTGAGTTTATGACTCAAGAGGCCCAATAGTAAACCCATTGGGGTGCCTATATAAACCCCACTAGACCTCCTCATTTGGGGCTTGCTGGTTTACGATTCTAGCTGGCTGTTTACGATTCTAGAGAGAGGGAGCTGATTACGATCGTAAACCCGAGAGATCTAGTTTACGATTTATTATCTTGTACCCGACAAGTTCGTCTTGTGTGCAAATATCAGGTTTTTATCATTTATATTAATCGTTTTCTAGTATTCTTCTCATCTCTTATCTTGAATCAATCAATCACTTGGATTCCGCACTCGTGATTGATAGAATATCGTGATAGGTTGTTGTTTTTGGACCTGCAATTGGAGCATTTTACCACCACATTTTCGTATGGGTATTCTTGACGTTAATACCAAACATGGCGCCATATATGCTAACGGAAGTAATGATAATTATCCCCCATTATGGGTGGTTCGGTACGTTTATTTACCGTTGTATGTTCAAAACATTGACGAGTGGATGCTTACTCGAATCGACTTATATACTATGGAAATGGTAGGATATTTGGCTAACAGTAGGTTTTCGACTAATTACGAGCGGTTCATTAGTTCGATGAATTTAGATACATTTGCCTTGGGATTCTAGTGGTTGTTAGACGAGATAAATTATTAGAATCATTATAACGGGCCGCGTCTACGTCTTGAAAGCAGAAATCTTAACCTGTATGTGGTAAATGAAGAGTATCTTCCTCCGGGAGGTGTTGAACTCGGTGGTGATTCAGGAGTGCTAATGTGTTTGTTAATGCATAATCTTGTTCGGAATAAAACTGTTAATATGCAGGGAGATTTTAAAGACAGGTGCATGCGATTCCGTCATCACATGGCAGATAAAATTTATCAGGGTCGCTATTAACCTTGTTAGTTGATTTGATTAGTTTATTTTTTAAAATGGGAAAAATTAGCGTATTTTAGTTTTAACAGTTTTATTTTCTCTTGATAAAAAATGTACTTGCATGGAAAAACCAAAAAACGAAGCGGATTGTATTCGCAGTAACCGATGAAGATACATCTTTCCTTTGGGCCCCAAATGTTGTTGAGTTCTACCTCAATGGTGATGCATCGTACTGTTATTCAGTTTACCTTGAGCATTCACTATGCTGCATCTTAATTTTTTTATGAGGTTTATAATTGCCCACTTGTGTTAATTTGCACCATGTTTTATATACTTACTTGCTTGGTGTAAGCTACTTAGGTACATGACAAAAAGCTTCAGTTTGACCCATTTATAAACAAACATGTTGGAATACTTACTGATCTGTTTATTTATAAACAAACATGTTGAGATATTAACCGGCCTGTTTTAACAATCATATATAACCAACCAACATGTTTTAACCGGTGGTTATTGAATGAGAGAGAATTAAAAGGTCCCAATTTTATTGTTTGCTTTGGGCCTCAAAAAAACTTAGTAAAAGGGAATGAGAAGTGATTCAAATTGATATTAAGATAAGCAAGTTAGTATTTGGGCTTCAAAAAGTTTTAAGCAAACAAATAAAATTTTAAAATGAAAAGCTCTCCATGAACTCAAATGCTCACAACACATGATCAAGATATGATCTAATTTAACCTCTGGGCAGCTTCTTTGGCCAAAACCCTCTCCTTTGCTTTTGTTTTTGCCTGAGATTTGGAACCCATTATTCCACCACCCCATTTCTTCCTATACTCATCATACTTGTCATTGAAGTTGGCCTAAAATAATCATAGAAAAAATAAATAATAAAAATTAAAAAAAAAACAGCCACTTAAATTACCATAAATCTAAATTAACACCACCAAAGCAAACAAACCTTGATAGCCTCAAGGATTCTGCTGAACTCCATTTTATCTTCGTTCTTCACTGTAGTCAAACACAAAGCTGATGCGGTTTTCTGATGAACAACCTGAGAAAAATGATAATAAAAAAAAACCAAGATATCCAAACTAAGTGATAGTCTTAACAAAAAAAATTGAGGCATAGACAAGTCAAGTCAAGCCAAAGCTTATCTATTCTAATTATAATTATATTAATAATAATTGTATAATTGTATACTTTTATAATTAACTTTGTGTATAATAAATATAAATATATAACTACACAAACTATATTAAACATAATACATATTGTAAAAATATTTTTATTATAATTTACATATAACAATTGTAACTTATCTAAGTATATATAATATATTAAAGAAATGTTGTATGAATAAAAGGCTCATTCAATCTCAAGATCCGGCTCAATACATATAGACGGGATCAAGCTCATTAATTGAGCCAGCCATATTTTAGGGATTAAGCTCAGACTCGAGCTCATTTGGCTCCACTAGTTCAAGCTTTTTACCGACCCAATCCCAAGTAGCCCACTACCCGATGTGATTGTTTACACCCCTACAAAAAATAGATGCAAGACACTCACAGCTCCCAACCGAGATTTTCCCTTCACAATGCAATAAGGGATCTCCATCTTTCTGCACAATGCAGGTAGCCAGACAACCAACTCAATCGGGTCCACATCATGAGCAATGATAACCAACTGTGCTTTGTTCTGGAATAGAATAACAAGGTAACCCATATTTTCTGAAAACGCAAATCGAATAAAGAGTACAGATATTACATGTGGTTTTATTAGAAGAGTGACAACCAACCTGCTCGATGAGATATGTAACATGATTGAGACCATATTTCACAACAATGGGTTTCTTTGCTTCTACTGTTTTGCCGTCAACCTCAGCCTCAGCTCGTTTTTTAAGACGTTCCTTTTTCGCCGCCTTATCCTCAGGCCTGTACTTGAGCAGCATCTTGAACAAATTGGTTGCTACATACCATAATGACAAAAACAAATTTGTACAAAAACTCTGGAACAAACTACTTAAGATTATATAATAATAAAAGAAAGTAGAAATTATTTATTTTACATCAAACATCTTACAAAGACAACAATTTTCAACCATATGAATCCTAAAATGAGTGTCTGCAATTGTTTATTACCTTTTGATAAGACATACTCATATTGGAATGACTAAGATTGTACAAATAATTTGGTTTATACCAAACTTTTTATCTCGTTACTTAGAAGCAATGTTGTAACAGTCGCTAGGCGCTAGTTAGGCGGTCGGGTACCGCCTATGGATTAATGGTATTAATCGGTTTGTAATTTTTATATGTATTCTTTTTAATTTATACATATATACACACTAAAACACATTTATATGAAAATAACACTTCGAAACTCACATTAATACTTCAAATTTTATATAATTAAAACTTCTATATAACAAACCACGCACTCAAAAATCCAAAAAAGTTTTTTTACCGTTTTTTCCCGCCTAAACCCAACTTTGACCCCCTAGACCTGACTTTGACCAATTTTTGTCCACCTAGACCCACCGCATAGCCCGACTTTGACTGCCAGGACCCGACTTTGACTGATTTTTGACCCATCTGATTAATTGACCGCCTAGCCCAAAATTAGTCCCAACTAGTGACCTAGGCGCCGATTAATCCCGATTTTTGCAACACTGATTAGGAAGTAAAAAATGCACCACAGAGTTGAGCATTCCAAAAGGCACTTTAAATCAAGAATCCCAAACAAACTCTTTTAAGAGGCATTCAACAAACTGGGATAAGTGATGTGTTTACTGAAGGTGGCTACCCTGAGTAAATTTGTTAATTGGCAATAGCGTTAACTGGGTATCCCTAGTTAACACTTCACTAGGGTAGCGAGGGATGTGTTACCACAACAAACAACCTCAAATTAGCTTACTAACTGGGATATGTAATGTGTTTACCGAAGGTGCTTACACCCAGTAAACCTGTCAATAGAGGGCAGCATTAACCAACCAGGGGTAAGTACACAGTTTGCTTATCCCAAATGGATGTGTTACCGGGGAAATTAACGCATTTACTGAAGCAATAAGCATATACCACCCAAATAACCCCTGGCAAACTGTTTTCTGGTACTGAATGTTTAACAAGAACATGTTTTTTGTTTACCACTACTATGTCAACAAAATATTATTTCATTAAATCTTTTTAGAACATATTAGAAAACTTGAATAATCATGCTAAAAAATATCAACTCTTACCGAGGTTTTTGTCTAGGGTTTTGGTGAATTGGTTGAGAGCAGGAGGAACTTTCAAACGCTGTTTAAGGATCCTCCTCTTCCTCTGAATTCGAACAACCTGCGGCCATCTCACAAACCTGTGCACATCCTTCTTCGGAGGCAATGCTCCACCAATTCCAAACTGCTTCGGCCTTTTCTCGAACAACGGATTCACCACTTTCTCCTGATTTAAAAAAAAAAAAAGTTCAAAACATTCACAGAAACCAAAATGCGAATAAAAGAACTCAAAGTTTCTCATACGATCGTACCGTCTTCTTCTTCGTTGCTACTGGCTTTACACCTTTCTTTGGAGCCTTCGGTTCATGTAATCATACGATCAGAAAGTAAGAATCAAGCAAAAAACGGCAAAAAATGGAACAGAAAGTGGCAAATCATGTGCGGTGTATGGATGATCAAAAAACAAACGGCTATGCTGTCATTTCTGGTTGATTATTATACAAAGTTACTAAATTAATTGTAAATAATAACAAATGTAGATCGATAGAGATAAATTGGGCACTCACCATGTCCGGTAGCTGAGATTGAAGATTTTGGAAACGGCTGTGACGAAGAACTTTTTTCAGTTTATTCAGAAACAAAATTTATAGAGATTTAGGGTTTGATAATTAATGGGCCAATGATTTGGGCTACGCCTAAAAGTTTTGCAGTTTCCTTGACTCGACTCAAGAAGCCCGTTTATAATTAAGGCTTTCATCCCTTTCAGTTTTAGTAGTGGGTGTTCCTACGAGATGCGGTTGGGAACACATTATAGTGATGTTATAAATTAGAAGATTTAATAAAAGTTTCTAAAATAAAATGTTTGAATAAGTATTTAGTGAAAGATGTTATAAATGTGAAGGTTTAGTAAAAGTTTGTAAAATAAAATAAATAAATAATCATATAAAATAAAATTATTTTGAGAATTTTGCTAAAGTGGAAATTTGATTATTCACATAATTAGATAATTAGATTTTTAGTCTTAGGCTCTTAGCCTCTCGTAGTTTAGCAGCATTAGAGGTTTTCATGTGCTTTTTTTCTCCATGTGTTATGAACTTTCAAGTTGTATGCTGTTGTTTGTAATATTACTTACTATTGTCTCTAGTTTTTTTCTCATCTCGAGTACCTAAAAAAAAAAATTTGTTTTTAAGTCGGTGGTCTCTTTAAGAGCAACCTCTTTATCTTATGAGATAGAGGTAAGGTCTATCTCCATGTCACCCTCCCAACCTTATCTTAGATGAAATTTGTTGGGTATATTTGTTTTTTCTCTTTGTGAAAATTTTTATGAAAATAATAATAAGTTGATAATCTAGAGAATGATCCTACTAAATCAAGTAGGTTGATACAACATTTTCTTAATTATCTTTTTTTAAATAATAAATTTATACCATCGTAAACTACTTTCAGAATTTAAACTTGGATCTACTTTAAAGAGGTTTTCCTCAACATTTAGTCATAAAATATAGGAAAATTGGAATTAAATAATCCAAGTTATTGGGTATTGGCGAATAATAGTCCGAGTTCCAATATTGGCCTACAATAATCCTAATTATTTGAGTCTTGGAATTCATTGGGTCGTCGTTAATTTTTCACTAACTCCGCTAGTACTTACTGACGTGGCAGGTGATGTGGCATCATTTTTGCTGACGTGGCAGGTGATGTGGCATCATACTTGCTGACGTGGCATGTGCCACGTCAGCACACAACTAACGGAGTTAGTGAAAAATTAACGGCGGCCCAATGAATTCCAAGACCCAAATAATTGGGATTATTGTAGGCCAATATTGGAACTCGGATTATTATCCGCCAATACCCAATAACTTGGATTATTTAATTCCAATTTTCCTAAAATATATACCTTTTTATTTAAGGTCAAATCGTAAAATATAGTTTTTATATGCATTTAACATTTATATAAACATTTACAAGAAGTGAACTCTAAAGAAAAAATATTACAACTCAACTAGAAGACATATAAGAACTAAGATGAAAGGTTCAGAAAGATTAAAATAGAATGAAAGACTAGAAATGTGTGAGTTTGCTCTTTTTGTAGGTTTGACTTTTAAACTTTTGAGTGGATTTAAAATATATGTTATTTTACAGTTAATTATATAAATGAATATTGTTTTGATAAAAAGATTATTATAGAATCAAATTAGTTTGTGAGGCATGATACTTAAATAAAAACGTAAGTGAAATCAAAGAGAAGTTGCAAATGACCTCGGGATGTTTATGAGAAAAATCACTTGATCTCTAGAGATCTCCAGCAATAAAACCTTGGGAAGTGATGGAAATCACCTGCCTTAGACAATTTAGGCTATATATAAAACTCGAAGGATATCTAGTATGGAAAGATACTTAATTATTGATGTTCTGATCGTTAGAAATAATATAATTATAGAAACAAATTAGTTTGTGAGGTACGATGCTTGAATAAAAACATAAGTGAAATAAAAGAAAAGTTGCAAATGACTCGGGATGTTTATGAGAAAAATCACTTGATCTCTAGAGATCTTCAGCAATAAAACCTTGGGAAGTGATGGAAATCACCTGCCTTAGACAATTTAGGTTATATATAAAACTCGAAGGATGTCTGGCATGGAAAGATACTTGATCATTGATATTCTGATAGTTAGAAATAATAACTGTGGGAATCAGTGCGAGAAACGGTATAATCGGCAAATTGTTCGGTTACGCGAGAATAAGCGAAATCGATCGTTTAATCGTTTCAGATGATTCTAACGACTCTGTATTGTTATAAACACTTTTCTGAGTGTTTTATGAGAATTACAGTCGTGAAGATATATTCGGTTCGCGAAACGGCATTAAACGAGACCCGCGTCGTATCCGCGCTTTTAACCGAATATCTCCAGATTATATTTAATCTGACATCTCAAACATTTCGAGAATGTTTATATGGGTTTTATAATATTCCAGACATACTGGAATTATTGCGGATAATTTACGTGACGTTTAACAGATTAACGTTTCAGAAAAACGCGATATATGACTGATCGTTTGGTTATGGATCACTCAAATTAAATCTACATATAAAAGGGTTATTATAACACATTTTTCTCATTTAAACAAAAACTCTCACACACTTATGTGTTAGAGAGACACCAAGAGAATGGGAGCAGGGGGCTCGCCTTGATTTTCCAGCGAGCCAGCCAGGTCGGCGACGGTGGTCTCCCATGGAGACGCGGCGGCGCCACGGCGATGGTTCAAATTTTTAAGCTCTTTCTTCTCCTTTTTTGTTCCTCTAACCGAAGCCATGGTTCTCAAGTTCATTCCTAGGCGTGACAGTCAATGAGAAGCGGTGATAACCGTGGTTCACCCTAGCGGCGGCGCTGGCGTGATTCTCGTTTTCCAGATGACCAAAGATGGTAAGAACCCCCAAACTAAGGTTAATCTTTTATTTTCGTCATTTTTCTCAAGGTATACTCCCTTTTAACTCCCGATCTCCCTTGCATGTGTAGATCAAAGTTGTTAGATGATGTTGAGATGACAATGGCAGTGGTTCACGGCTGTGGGAGGCCGACTGGAGGCGGACATGGTCTCCGGCCGCTGGAACAGTGGCGATGATGGTGGTTGTGACTGAGTTTGAACTAGAAAACGGTTGTTGAGATGATTTGGAGTGTTTGGATATGGATTTTGGTAGAAATGGGTCAACTTGGTACTGAGTCAACTGAGTCGACTCTAGTAAACGAATCTGATCAACAATTCTCAATGTTCAAACGAGATCAAATCAGAAAACTGATCTCATATTCTTGCTCGCGATGAAAAACTGTGTGGTATGGACTACTCTTGCGTTTGAGTCGGATAACATCGCATTTTACGGTTAATCGGGTCCGGGTTCGCGTACCGACTGGAAGGTATAACCGTGTTTGTTATTTGGTTATCATTTTAGTTAGTGATATTGTATACCCGACGTGTGAGAAACGAATTATCAAACGAAAAGCATATTGTAGATAAAATGAAAGACGGAATATATGTATGTATGTATGTATATATATATATATATATATATATATATATACTAGATGTTGCGATCCGCGCGTTGCGGTAGATGTTCTTCGATTATGTTTTTAAATCTCCGATATGTTGTCGCGGGAGGTGAAGCGATGTATATCTCACCTGGTTCTCTATTTTCTCGGTGTAATCTAATGAGGACAATCTGTTAAAAGAGAGCTTATAGATAAATATAGTACAAATCTATGAAGTACAAAAACCTGTGATGAAATGTCTCTACATTTTTCTCCGATTCTCTTATAGCTATAATGAAACATGTTTGATCAATTTACACCCCGTCTTGACACAAAATGGGATAACTTTTCTTCCTCTGAATAACTATAAGTTAAAATACAACAAATAATTGCAGGTTATGAAGACATACGTAAAGCCTCAAAGCACCTGCAATCAAGAAATCTAAAGAGAGGATAACAAAGAGCACAAACCCCTTATGTTTTAGGCTTCCCTAAAACCTGCACACAAACATAATGGTAATATACAAAGCAAACTAAAAATAATAACAATCCACGATAACTAACAAACCTACATAATCAAAATACATAAATTTTGTACTGACAGTCCAAAATAGGAATATCTAAGGCTAAGATTGTTGGGCTATACTTAATGAGGCATGAACATTAGAATGAGCTTAACTTGGATTGGGCTTAGATGATTACGATTATGGGCTTGGTGGGCCGGTTTCCTTAGTGGGTTTATGATTGGATTAGGGTTTTTGTAATGGGTACTATATAAACCCAAGTAGTTTATGTTTTCACTAGTTGTTGGTTTATGATTTCTTGCTTCACTTTTGTATTCACGATCGTAATCATCATCTCATGAAAGTTAGTTTGTTCATCATTCAAGATATGATCTTTTTGTATTGTGTTTCACTCATATCAAGTCTATTTCATCTACTTTCTCTTGAATCAATCTCGTACAAGGTTTCCGCACTTGTTCGAGATTAAGATATCGTGAACGGTTGTTGATCCCGGACCAACAATTGGTATCAGAGCCAAGAATCACTGATTCGAGGTTCTCACGGTATTGGATTCAAGCTTTTTCTGGAAAAGGTTTGATTTTTGAAGGGTTTGAAGCTGCTCAGTGGGTTTACGATTAATCTGCTGCTGCTCTCGGGTGTTTTCGATCATTTCATTTTCTGGGTGGTTTTGAGTGTTTGCGACTGGTGTTCTTCGTCATTTTGGTGTTTACGACTTCAAGGAGGGATCTTTGACAGTTTACGATCACAAGTTTTGAGTTTACGGCTTCAAGTTCGGAACTTTGGGTGTTTACGACTTCTCTGTACCGGAAACGTGTTTACGACAATTTTCTATCGGAATCAGTGTTTACGATTATTCCTACCGGAATCAAGTTTACGACTGGTTTTAATCGGAATTGTGTTTACAATTTAAGTTAATCGGAATCGGGATTACTATTAGCGTGCGTGTCAGTATCGTAAACGGGGTTTACGATCAGAAACTCTACTTTTTGGACTTTTGGACTTTTAGTTTTAAGTTTTCCTAAGCTTTCGTCATGGATTTCGAACCGAGCATGTACCAAAAACTGGACTTTGAGATAGGATCAACTACACGTCCTCCTAGACTCACTTCTGCTGATAACTTCCTTGAATGGAAATACAGATTCCATAATCATTTGAAAAGTGTAGATCTGAGACTTTGGAGATCTGTTGTCAATGGACCGTTCATTCCCACACACACTGAAGTAGGAAAGATAGGAGTGGTAAAGACTGAAGCAGAGTACTCAGATGACGATTAGGAGAGATGCAACAAGGATGAGAGGGCTTATGCAATCATGACTATGGCTTTGACACCGGAGATTACACAAGGGTTTAAGAAGTATAAGACTGCAAAGAAGCTATGGGATGCTCTTGTAGTAGCATATGAAGGTAATCCCGATATCAAGGCTAGCCGTAAACAGATGCTGAAGCAGAAGTTCAACTTATTCAATCATATTCAAGGAGAGTCCTTTGAAGCACAAGTTCAGAGATCCGTGTCCTTAATCACTGAGATGTCAAGTTATGATGTTGAACCCGATCAGGAAGATAAGAATCTGAAGCTCTTAAACAGCTTACCCAAGAATTGGAATACAAACATCTCAATCATCAAAGATAACAACAGGCTGGATGAATTAACTGTTGATGAGCTTATCAACAAACTGAAATCGAAATTGATTGATGATAAACAACGGGAGATGAATCATCTGAGTTCACTGAGTATGGCTGGAAAATTAAGTCAGGCTCTCTTGTCTGAAGATGTGGGATCAAAGAAAGCTGGGAGTTCATCTGGAAGTGATTCAAGTGCCAACCCAAAGTCAACTGCATTCGTGGCACGATCACAAGCTAGTTCTAGTTCGAGTGGAATGGTCAATTCTGAAGAGGCAAATGCCACCAATGATCCCAACTTTGCACTCGGAATGGAATTCATGAATAGCTACCATGCCCTTATGGCTGGAACGTTAGTGCCTGCAGAGATGCTCTCTGGTGATCTAAATCAAATCAATCCTGAAGATGTGGAGATGCTTGATGTCTCCTGGCAAATGGCCATGGCGGTTTTTCGTGCAAAGAAGTTTATGGCAACGACTGGAAGAAATGTCTGGAAGGATCAGGACAAGATCAGAATGGGTTTTGATAAAAGCAAGCTGAGATGCTTCAATTGTGATGAGTACGGACATTTCGCTAGGGAATGCACAAAGCCAAAGAATGAGAGAGCAGAAGAGAAGAAAGCTGGAGATGGAAAAGGAAAGGGCGACGCAAAGGCTCTGGTCGTGCAGGATTGCGGGGAATATCAGTGGGCATCGCAGGTCAGGGAACTCAGTCTGACGGGTGCTATGATTGCTCAAATGGAGAATGGCACTGATGAAGAACATGCTTTTGTGGTTAAAGACAAAGAGGCATTTGCTGCCGAGGTTGACAACACAAAGGTATGTACTAATCCCACTTGTGCTCGTTTAATTCCTGGCCTTAGACAACTTTGGAAGAATAGTGAGATAGAACTATTTGACATGCAATGCTCTAGAAGTTCGTTTAAGGGTAGATGGGAAAAGAGTGAGGATAAGGTCAAAGCACAGAAACTAGACATAGAGAAATACCAAGCACTTGCCAGTCAGAAGTCTGTCCTGTATGACAATGCTAAGTTAGAAATAGCTGAGCTTAAAAAACAGGTAGATGAACTCACACATAAGTACAATGAGTTGCAAGTGAAAATAGATGTGAATCAAATGAGAAATAAGAGAATGCTTGAAGCTGGAAAGGCCTTGTCCAACTGCAAAACCGATGGTAGGTTTGGTAAGGATAAAAGGAATTAGTTTTTCTGAACAAAACAAGAATAATATTCTTAAACATGTGCCTAGAGATATAATAGGTATGATCTATGAGGAGGATCAGGTAGATAGATCTGAATCAGAAATGCATGAAGCAGGACCTCCCCTAGATAGTGTATTGGTTGGTGTGAAACCTATGACAGAAAAGGAACTAGAAAATGAGAAACATATGATGTATGGGCTGGGTAATCAGAATAGAATTGTGGCATTCACTAGTGAACCAGGTCCATCTCAGGAACCATTAAACAATAATGCTGGTTCGTCTGACATTTTTGTTTCATGTGCAGATGAAGTAAGGATCCAAGATGTTTCTAAGAAGGATGGTGAATGCTTAAGAGTCAAAGAGTGTCATGCGTCTTGATGTGTTCGGAACGACTCTAAAAACTACTATAAAAACCTAGACCTAAACTAGACCTAGACACACCTAATTTTACCGAAACTACCTAAACTAAACCGAACCCTAAGGCAAGTGTACCTATCGGATAGTAGAATAGCTGAGGCAAGACCGGATTATCGAACCTAAGGACACTATTCTAGACAAGAATTAACCTAGACCTAAGAATGGGAAATTTGAGTAAATTGATTTGGGTTTTTGAATTGAGATTTAATTAACTACTTAACTAACTACGAGCAAACAGACGGACACAGGAAACTTCGGAGAAACTCAGACGAGAGAGGAATATACCACCTAGACCTAGACTTGCAATCGATGCTTGACTCTATCTCGGTTCTAATTAATCTGATGGTGGCTAGTTCACCTTTTAAGTCCTTCCTAGACAACGATTCTAACGCTCGAACAAGGGTTCACCTTTTAAGTCCTTCCCACTTCAATTACCCTAGCCACCCTCGGATATACCTAAGGTGCACCTAGACTAACAGGAGCTACCAATAACTACCATGAATGACACGGAATAGCAAGATAGACAAAACCCTAGGACACTTCCTTTTGAGACAACGCAACCCTAAGACTTTAACCACCCCAACTACCCGTTAAACCTATACCTTTTAAGTCTTCAGTTAGCAGCACATTACAATCAAATAATCAACCAACCGAAAATGCAATAGTTCAAGGTAACCCTAAACTACACTTTAGCAATCAACCCTAAAGTTAACTACTTTGGCTAATTTACCTAAACCGAAAGACATTCGCGGGTAAATTAAGCATTAACAGTCAATTAACAATCCGATCATAACACACATATGCATCAAGCATGGCAATTATTGGAATTGAATAGAATCGTAGCATCAATCAATCAATCAAAACCAAGAATAAAGTCAAAACATCAATCACTCATCATAACGGTCTAGATGGCATAATAGGTTTAGCCTACAATCATGGTCTGGACACTAAACATAATAAAGTATGAAAATTTATCCAAATACATAATTGCAAGTAATGAAAACAAAGAAACCGAAAGAACCGGATAGCGTATGATGATGAAATCTTGGTCTTCCGATGATTCTCCTTGATCTCAGCTCTCTTCCCCTCTGAAAATCGCCCTTGGTCGCTCTGGAATTCGTCTGGAGTTCGAAGAATGACGAATACAAACCCTAAAATTGATTTTATATCGAGAAACCTTCTTTTGCGGGTTTTGAGGTTGCAAGCGTATCGCTTGCTAGTATATTCCCTCCAGGCGATACGCCTGGAGCTCATTACACGACAATTTAGTCAGGCGGAACCGACTTTGACTTTTGTTGACTTTCTCCTGGCGCGTGTATCGCCTGCTACACTTCACTCCCCAGGCGATACGCCTGGGGACCTTCCTTCAGCACTTCTTCATTAATTTCTTCTTCAAAGCTCCAACTCCATACTTAGCCTCGGGATTTCATACAAAACCTGTAAAACTCAGAATTACATGAATAACTGACTCGAAGACTCAACTTTAACTAAAAACAGATAAAACTAAAGAAAACCGACTCAAACTTGACTCAAACACATACAAAAGATATAAGAAAAGGGGATGTGTTTTCAACACATCAAATATCCCCACACTGACTCTTTTTTCGTCCTCGAAAAATACTGCAATGGAATCATAACCAGGAAATTGACTTCTAAACATTTCACATTTCAAAATGCAATAACCACCATACAATTCCACATTCCATAATGTAATAACACACTAGCTACGATTATCGATATTTCTATCCGATTAAACCCAACCACCAACCTTTTCTTTCGCCCCCATGTGTTTATAAAATTACCAGATATAAGTTTAGTCGCAATGGATCCCACTAAAGAAAGCTCTAGTTCAACCTATTACCGAATCAAAATCAGTCAAAGCAAAGGGTAATAATGATTAAATTTATTTTTCTCCACCCCCCTTAAACCAGATACTAGGATGTCCAAGGAATAACTATTTATTTTTTTATTTCTTTTGAGCATTTATTCCTCTAAGCTATCATTTTTTTTCTTTTTTTTTCTTTTCTCAATTTTTTTACTCAAAATTTTTTTTTGTTTTTTATAATTGGTTACTTTTACCTAAAATTACCAACGGACATCACCAGAGGTATTCTTCCTCAAGGTCTTACCCCCGAAATCATACATGAGTATTTTGCCCGCGAGATCCGGAACATCATCAGAGGTACTTACCACGGGATACTATCCTTAGTTTGTACATGAGTATTCTGCCCCTTCACTCTAATTCATTAACCAGATTATTAACTACATGCTCATTAAAAATTCTAAGGACATAGGAGTATCTAGCCTAAAGCGGTCTCTTCCTTCCTAATCATCAGTTTCAGCATTCCTATCACTCCTAAAATGGGAACCCACTAGCAACTGATTAGCATATTTATACAACAATAAACACACAGGCTATTTAAGCTACTCCTAGATCAGCTGGGCCTACCGACACATCATAGACTAGTAATGCTTTCCATTCATCCAAACTTATCCACTTTTCCCAAATTATTATTAATTTATCACTTAAGCACAAAATTAGAACATCAATTCCCAGTTTTACCTATCATTTTCCATTTAAATGCAGCCAGAATCTCGGACATTTTTGAACAATTTTTCAATTTTTTTTTTGTTTTTTTTTTATATGACTCAATTAAACACACCAAAAATAAAAGACTCAAGACTCAATACGAAAGTATCCCATCCCCACACTTGAATCACACATTGCCCTCAATGTGGAATGGAACAAAAATAAAGCAGAAGTAAAATAAATAAAATAAAACAAGTAGAAACGTGTTCACCTGACATTCCAGAGACTCAGCACAGCAACCAACAACGATCCACCAACTCCGGTAAACAGAAAGAATATAAAATTTGCAAATACAAAAATTTTTCTGACTTACCTCCTCCAGGCGTATCGCCTACAACTATGAAATTCCCAGGCGATACGCCTGGAACTTCAAACGTCCTGCCCGCCAAAGCCTGCAGGCGTATCGCTTCCTGCCTACCCATCCTCCAAGCGATACGCCTGGAACCGAATTTCCAGGGAACTTGAAAATTAAGCCTCAAAATATTTTCTATCTCCTTTATGCTCCAGCAGCTCCTTAGTCGAAGTTTCTAGCCAAACTTGCAGTTTTGACCTGCACATTCACCTTTTACCAATGCTTGAACCTCCAAAATTACCTGCGAACACAAAAACACAAAACCAAAAGACGCAAATGCACGAAAACGAAAAATTACAGAAATTTAAAACACAAGTACAGAAATATACAACCGGGCACTGCATCAATCACATCAAAACAGAACAATGACCTCCCAAACCATCAGGAGGCTTTGATTTCACATCTTTAACCACAAAACAACCAGTTTCCACCTGGTTCCTATCAGCACAACTACCAGTTAACCTCCTAAGCCATAAAGCAACCAACTTTAACAAGTACAACCACTGTTTAACTCTCCAATGCTTGAACCTACCCGGAATAACCCGAAGTTTACCCAGGAAACCCAAAGATGGGTCACTCTCACTAACAACCATAGCTAACCTCCCCACACTTGAACTCACCATAATCCTGTCATCAATCAAAACACCTAACTCCTCAAGTGTGGGCTTCCTAACTACCTCTACAACCACCACATCACTCTCCACAGTTACCAACTCCACGGGTTCTCCTAATGGGTCAAAATGATCACTTTTATCAACTAAACTCTCTAACCCCCCGGGCTCCTCCCCACACTTATCCTCAACTACTAATTCACCTTCCAACCTATTTCCAACTACCAAGTCCTCACCAGTGACATAACTAACACAACTATCCACCAAAGATATGAAAGATCCTAGAAAGCATACGGACTCGCTGTTCTTGTCACCCGATTTACCAACCCTGAATTCAACCGACTCGTCATCTACCCTCAAAGTGATCGTGCCCGCGAAAACATCAACTAACGCCCGGGCGGTCCTAAGGAAAGGCCTACCTAAAATCAACGGGCAGCTAGCATCATATGCAGTATCAACCACCACAAAGTCTATAGGGAACAAGAATTTATCTACCTGAACAAGCACATTTTCCACTATTCCTTTGGGTCTAACCACCGACCTATCTGCTAGAGAGATCGTCATCCTAGTCGGCTCTAACTCTCCTAATCCTAGGTGCATGAAAACAGAATAAGGCATCACATTAATAGAGGCACCTAGATCAGCTAAAGCACAAGTAACAGACAAGTCACCAAACGAGCAAGGAATTGTAAATGTACCAGGATCAGTCAGTTTTTCAGGCAACCTATTCTGAACCACAGCAGAACACTAGGCATCAAGTGTAACATCAGAAAAGTTTTCAAGCTTCTTCTTATTAGTTAACATATCTTTCAAAAATTTAGCATACTTAGGCATCTGTCTAATAACATCAGTAAAAGGTAAAGTGACCCTAAGCTGCTTAAGAAGCTCTAAAAACTGCCCATACTCTCGCGCATTCTTCTGCTGGACCAACCTCTCAGGATAAGGAACACGCTTCAGATCATCAGCAGTGATTGGTTTCGGCGCGAACCTCACTCTCTTCTTCTCCTTCACCGCTTCCCACTTCAGCGGCTTCTCTCTAACTCCTTCAGCCTCGACGTTCGGTGCGGTACTTGCTGGCGTTACGCTCTCGTGCACCCTCCCGTCCGGCGTCTCCAACTCAATCTCCTCATCGACCGGCTCTTCATTAACTACCGCCGGCGATGGACTCTGGACAACTCTCCCGCTCCTAGTGGTAACAGCATTAACCGACGTATTGGGGTTCTTGTAAGTACTACCAGAGAATTGACCCCCACGGGAATTGAGCTCCTTCAAAGCTGCTTCGCTATGTCACCGACTGACCGCTGCAAATCCAGGAATGAAGCTTGTTGATTTCTTAGCAACGTGTCATGCTCCGCCAACTTCTTTTGTGTGGCCTCGTCTCTCGCGTTCATCTGCTGCAGGATCTGCGTTTGATTCATCACCAACTCCGTAATCTCCTTCATCGTCGGGCCTGCATCTCCTCCACCATTCTGATTATACCTTGGTTGAAAACCAGGTGGATTTCCTCCCTCTCGCCATCCTGAATTTTGGCCACTCCTCCACCCAGACTGGAACGAATTACCGAACTGGTTTCGGTTTCCAATATAATCCACTTGCTCAGCGGGAGCAAGCGGGCAGTCTCGGGTTTCGTGAGCGCCTCTGCACAGCTCACATTTGGCTTTGATGTGGAGTTTGATTTCCTCTAAGGTCTTATAAATGTTTTCTAACTCCCTAGGTGGTATGGTCTCTGAGCCAATGTGATTGACACCCCGGGTGGATGTAGATGGAGCGAGTGATCTAGTCGGGGCCAAAGTGGCTCTCCGACCTCCGGGTGCCTGCTGTTCAGCAAGTGCGAAGCTCTCAAATGATGATTTGCATTCATCCACAGTGAGCTTCTCCATCATATGCCCTCCAGCCGAAATATTGAAATCCTTCTGAACAGAATATGGAAGTCGTTGTAGAACTTCTCGATGATAGCCCATTCCGTCAACCCGTGTTGCGGACATCTACTCAGAAGGGTGTTGAATCTCTCGTATGCGGCAGAATAAGGCTCATCGGGGTCCATCTTGAAAGAGTGGATTTCCTCCCGAGTACGTGAAGCCTTGGCTGGGGGATGATACTTTTTCAGGAATTTCAACATCAGATCGTCCCAGGTGGCGATCGAGTTAGGCGGAAGCGTCTCAAGCCACTCGGCGGCTCGAGACGTAAGGGAGAATGGGAATAAACGCAAGTAGATGATTTCGTTCGCGACTCCGGTGAGTCCGAACATGTTGCAGATACGAATGAAGCGGGAGATATGCGTCGGTGCATCTTCGTCCTCACGTCCATGAAACTGGATCGAATGCGTCAAAGCGTTTATGACGTGGGACGGAACTTGCCAATTCGCTGTGTTGGCAACAGCAGGCTGTGCAATAGCAAACCGGGCCTCGGTGACTCCGGCGCTAGCCTGCTCGTGGACGGTGCGACGTGCCGCCATGGATGAAAGATCGGGGAATGGGATGGGTTTGGTGTCGCGTGTGGTGTGTGTGGATGAAGAGGATGGTTTGGATTGAGCGGTGGAAATGATGAATGCCTCTAGCTCGGTGTGTAGAAGGCGAAATCGTTCACGGATATCCGCGTCGGGATCAGAAAGTGGTGACAGCTCAGGTGGACCCCGTGAACGAGTGTGTGGCATAAAACGATGGAATGACTCGAAGAAAACTAAGAAAAAAAAATTTAAACCTAAAAATCTAGACTCGAAAGCAGAAAATCCTAAGACTCTAGACACGGAAAGACCAAAAAGACTCAAAAATTTCCTAACGACGACCTAAGTTAATCTTGCCAATTGCCAAGTGTCCCCGGCAACGGCGCCAAAAACTTGATGTGTTCGGAACGACTCTAAAAACTACTATAAAAACCTAGACCTAAACTAGACCTAGACACACCTAATTTTACCGAAACTACCTAAACTAAACCGAACCCTAAGGCAAGTGTACCTATCGGATAGTAGAATAGCTGAGGCAAGACCGGATTATCGAACCTAAGGACACTATTCTAGACAAGAATTAACCTAGACCTAAGAATGGGAAATTTGAGTAAATTGATTTGGGTTTTTGAATTGAGATTTAATTAACTACTTAACTAACTACGAGCAAACAGACGGACACAGGAAACTTCGGAGAAACTCGGACGAGAGAGGAATATACCACCTAGACCTAGACTTGCAATCGATGCTTGACTCTATCTCGGTTCTAATTAATCTGATGGTGGCTAGTTCACCTTTTAAGTCCTTCCTAGACAACGATTCTAACGCTCGAACAAGGGTTCACCTTTTAAGTCCTTCCCACTTCAATTACCCTAGCCACCCTCGGATATACCTAAGGTGCACCTAGACTAACAGGAGCTACCAATAACTACCATGAATGACACGGAATAGCAAGATAGACAAAACCCTAGGACACTTCCTTTTGAGACAACGCAACCCTAAGACTTTAACCACCCCAACTACCCGTTAAACCTATACCTTTTAAGTCTTCAGTTAGCAGCACATTACAATCAAATAATCAACCAACCGAAAATGCAATAGTTCAAGGTAACCCTAAACTACACTTTAGCAATCAACCCTAAAGTTAACTACTTTGGCTAATTTACCTAAACCGAAAGACATTCGCGGGTAAATTAAGCATTAACAGTCAATTAACAATCCGATCATAACACACATATGCATCAAGCATGGCAATTATTGGAATTGAATAGAATCGTAGCATCAATCAATCAATCAAAACCAAGAATAAAGTCAAAACATCAATCACTCATCATAACGGTCTAGATGGCATAATAGGTTTAGCCTACAATCATGGTCTGGACACTAAACATAATAAAGTATGAAAATTTATCCAAATACATAATTGCAAGTAATGAAAACAAAGAAACCGAAAGAACCGGATAGCGTATGATGATGAAATCTTGGTCTTCCGATGATTCTCCTTGATCTCAGCTCTCTTCCCCTCTGAAAATCGCCCTTGGTCGCTCTGGAATTCGTCTGGAGTTCGAAGAATGACGAATACAAACCCTAAAACTGATTTTATATCGAGAAACCTTCTTTTGCGGGTTTTGAGGTTGCAAGCGTATCGCTTGCTAGTATATTCCCTCCAGGCGATACGCCTGGAGCTCATTACACGACAATTTAGTCGGGCGGAACCGACTTTGACTTTTGTTGACTTTCTCCTGGCGCGCGTATCGCCTGCTACACTTCACTCCCCAGGCGATACGCCTGGGGACCTTCCTTCAGCACTTCTTCATTAATTTCTTCTTCAAAGCTCCAACTCCATACTTAGCCTCGGGATTTCATACAAAACCTGTAAAACTCAGAATTACATGAATAACTGACTCGAAGACTCAACTTTAACTAAAAACAGATAAAACTAAAGAAAACCGACTCAAACTTGACTCAAACACATACAAAAGATATAAGAAAAGGGGATGTGTTTTCAACACATCACGTCTAGTAGTTTAAATTCTGATTTACCTAAGGATGATGTTCTGGCATCTGTGTCAGAACTTACTATGTCCAAGTCCAAACAGTCTGTTGTGTCTTTGTCATCAAAATATGTTTCTGATTCTAATGAAAAAGTTAATGGTTTTAAGATTCGTGTGCCTAACACAAGAGTTGGTCGTGAGTCTAAGCCCAAGGACTTTGTCCCTTATCCCCAGGTTGTGTCTACATTCAACAGAACAAACAAATCAAAATCGGAACAATTTTGTTTAATTACACAACCAGAAAAATTTCCAAAACATGTAATACACAAATGGGATGATAAGCCTGAATGGAAGTCGTCTTATCCAAGACGCTCATATCTCTGTAGTCATATAAATGGGCCTAGACTTATGAACTGCTTTCAGTGTGGAAAACCAGGACACTTTGTTGCAAACTGTGTGAACAGACCTTACCAACCATACTATCCGCAAAACCCACGGACTAGTATGTTGGAGAAAATGATGACAGGTGGTGATAAGAATCAAAGACAACAAGCTTTGTCATAGGGGAAGCAAAGTTCAGAACCAATGAAGACTCAACAATCTAAGGTTTTAAACACAAACGCTCCAGTGCGAAGCCTGATGATGAAAAGTGGAATGTGGCCAAAACTCCAAAACCAACTTACACACCTAAAGGAGTTTACAAAAAGAATGATAAGATGAAACCAGAATTTGTTGAGAAACAAGTGTCTAAAGTCAAAAGAGTTAATGAACCTAATGGCAAAGCAAAGGTTAAGAAACAGTTTTTAAAACAAAAAAATGTCACTCAAACAAAACAAGTTGTTTATACAAAGCTGAAACTTGAGTGGACACCTGTTAAAAAGCCAGTAGGTAAAAAGGCCACATCACCACAAAAGAAACCTGCATCAGTAAAGAACTCAACCAATGTGATGAAACCACATAAACACCCTATTTGGAAACCAAAAGACAACACTCAAACTTTGAGTGTACCTGAATCAAAAGCAGGAATGTCTCTTCAATTAGTTAATTACACTGATTCCAAAGGTGTGCCCAGATCTATTATGGCATGGGTACCTGAATCTAACGGATCTTTGATCCATGTAGGGACAGCCAAGAAGAACTGTCAACAATCTCTAGTACGTTGATAGTGGTTGCTCCCGACATATGACCGGAGATTTGTCACTTTTGGAAGATGGTCAAGATTTCAACGGAGGAGGCGTTTCATTTGCTGGTGTAGTAGGTGGTAGGATCAGCAAGAAAGGTGTTGTGAAGAATGGCAGCTTAACATTTTCTGATGTACATTATGTGGAGGAGCTGTCACATAGTCTGCTGAGTGTCTCACAGATCTGTGATAGAGACTATTCTGTATTATTCAACTGCATGGAATGTATTATTCTCAAGCCCGGAGTTAAGATTCCTGAGGAGTGTATTTTAATGCGCACACCAAGACGAGACAATTCTTATCTTCTCAACATGGGTAGTCCTCCAACTTCAGAAGAAGCCTGCCTTATCTCAAAGCAAAATGAAAATCTGGCATTGTTATGGCATCGTCGTTTGGGACATGCCAACATGAAGAATCTGTCAAAGCTGGCAAAGGGAGAGCATGTAAGGAACATCCCTATCACGGATTTCACGTCAGTTGAGAAGTGTGTTGCATGTGCTAAGGGGAAGCAGCACAGATTACCGCATCGTACCAAGATCGTCAATTATGTTTCATCGGTATTGCAACTACTTCATATGGATCTCTTCGGCCCAATGCAAGTTCAAAGTATCAGCAAGTTCTCATATTGTCTGGTGATAGTGGATGATTTCTCTCGTTTTACTTGGGTTTTCTTTCTGTCAAACAAGCATGAAACTCTAGCGCTTGTGAAACAGTTTGTCACTCTTATAGAGAATCAGTTGAGCAAAAAGGTGAAGGCTATTAGAACAGACAACGGAACAGTGTTTAAGAATGCTGAATTGAATATGTTATGTGGAGTAAAAGGTATAGAAAGGCAATACAGTGCACCATACACGCCTCAACAAAATGGTGTTGCTGAAAGAAGAAACCGAACTCTCATTGAAGCTGCTAGAACTATGATGTGTGATGCAAGACTACCAATTTTCTTCTGGGCCGAAGCAGTCAACACTGCTTGTTATGTGCAGAATCGAGTACTTTTGAACAAGTGGCATTAGAAGACGCCTTATCAGATTATTTATGGAGAAAAGCCAAGGGTGGGGTACTTCAAGACTTTCGGGTGTCCTTGCACAGTCTTAATTCAATCGGATGTGGGGAAATTCGAAGCAAAGGCTGATGAATGCTATTTTGTTGGATATTCTGCAAATAGTGCTTATCGGGTCTACAACAAAACCACCAAACTGATAATCGAGGCATTTGATGTTGACTGGTTGGAAGACAATCAGACAGATGCTGGAATTGGACCAGACTGGATCTTTGATTATGGGACTTTCTTTAAAGGGTTTGACTACTCAAACATGTTTCCTATTCTGGAAGAAGAAGACATCATTGCTCCAGCTCCTGAAGTGAGGCCATCTGTTGAAAATGTTAGAGACAGTGTATCAGAAGCAGCTCCTAAGGATGATGTTGTGGATGTTCCAGAATCATCAAGAACTCATGATGATCAGAAAGAGCCTGAAACCCAAGGTATGAATAATGATGTTAATAATACTAACCTGCCTGTTTCTGTTTCAGTGCCAAATATTCAAACCACAAGAATCAACAGAGATCATCCTCTCAGCAATGTGGTTGGACCAGTGACATCAGGAGTCACAACTAGAAGCCACACGGGTGACATCAATCACTGCATGTACTCGTGTTTTATCTCCCAGATAGAGCCTCCAAATGTGATGGTAGCTCTTAAAGATCCAAGCTGGATGGAGGCTATGCACAATGAACTGAATCAATTCTCAAAATTGGGAGTGTGGCGACTAGTGAAAAGGCCACAAGATAAAAAGGTTATACCCACAAGATGGTGGTACAAGAACAAGAAAGATGGTACGGGTATAATCGTAAGGAACAAGGCAAGGCTGATTGTTCGGGGACATAGACAGGTGCATGGGATAAATTATGATGAGGTATATGCTCCAGTGGCTAGATTGGAAGCAATTCGTATTTTCCTTGTTGTTGCAACATATCTTAATTTCACAATGCATCAAATGGATGTCAAGACAGCCTTCCTGTATGCTGACATGAATGAAGAAATTTATGTGGGTCAACCACCAGGGTTTGTGGATGAGGAACATCCAGATCATGTATACCTACTGGATAAAGCCCTGTATGATTTGCATCAAGCTCCACGCACATGCTATGAGACTCTATCCAAGCATTTGGTGGAGAATGGGTATACAAGGGGAGTGGTTGATCAAACCTTATTTAGAAAGAAGGTGAATGATGATATCATCATGGTGCAAGTGTATGTGGATGACATCATCTACGGCTCTACAAATGAAGAATTGTGCACCAAGTTTGAAGATATCATGAGAAAGAAGTTTGAGATGAGTGATCAAGGGGAGATGAACTTTTCCCTGGCATTACAAGTGAAACAAGATGAAACTGGAATTCTCATTCATCAAGCAAAATACGTGAATGAAATTCTGGCGAAATACAAGATGCAGGACTCCAAGCCCATCTCCACTCCATTGAATCCCGGCCTCTACTGACAGTGGATGCAGATGGGGAACCAGTGAGTGAATTCTTGTATCGGTCAATGATCGGGTCACTCATGTACCTAACAGCAAGCAGGCCAGACATCATGCATGCAGTGTGTGTGTGTGCACGTTATCAGGCTAATCCTAAACTCTCTCATTTAGTTGTTGTTAAACGTATTTTTAGGTATCTGAAGGGCAGGCCTCGGCTTGGACTTTGGTACCCAAAGAATAATGATTTCCAATTGTTTGCTTTTACTGACAGTGACTATGGAGGTAGTGATCTTGACAGGAAATCAACAACCGGTGGATGTCAGTACTTGGGAGACAGACTCATCTCATGGCAGAGTAAGAAGCAGCATACCGTGTCTAAATCAACTGCAGAAGCTGAATATGTGGCAGCATCAGCTGGATGCTCGCAGGTAGTATGGATTCAAAATCAGCTAACTGACTACGGTATGGAATTCATTAACACTCCAATTTTTTGTGATAATGCTGCTGCTCTGCAAATTGTTAATAATCCTGTTCAACATTCCAAAACAAAGCATATAGACATCAAGGTACATTTCATTCGTGATTGCTATGATAGGAAGTTGATTCAGTTGGAAAAGGTAAGCTCAGATCAAAATGTTTCAGACCTTTTCACAAAACCCCTTCCTCGTTCAAATTTTGAAATATGTGTTGAAGGCCTAAGGATGATTGCCTTCGAGGATTGATCTGATCAGAATTGTTTGTATATAGTTATGTTTATTAAAAAAAATTATTATTATTATTTAAAAAAAAAACTCATTAAAAAATGGGTGTTTTATGCATCAAAAGCCTCATAAAAACAGGGGAGGAAATGTCACTGTTTCAGAAAAATCTGACAATCTATTTGAGGTTTTTATGAAGTCTTTTGTTTGCCTTGAGTTGGTAGGAAGTGATATAAATTTCGAAGACATTCGGAGACTGACACGTGTAAGGCAGAAGTGAAAGACGGCTCAAAGATGATGTGTCGGTAAGCTAAATCAAAAACTATGATCATCCAAGTAAGTGCAGTAAACTTAACTTCTATATATGTTTAGTTTTCCCTCCTAGTTTACATAGTTTAAAAGACTGGGTCCCAGCAAAAATGGATTAAGAGTGGTATCCACCTAGTATTCACTCTCTCACACGCCATGTTTCTGCTGTTATAACAAACACCACAGAAAAATGAAAATAAAAAGAAAATTGAAAAGAAAAAGAAAAAAGAAAAAGGAAAAGTTATAAAGAGAAATAATTATTGTGTTTGGTCTTCTCTGCGTGCTTATGCGGCCGACCTGATCACCAACTAATAATTAAGAAAATAAGTGGTAGTCATAGCGGTGTTGCATGGTTCCTCAAGTTGGGGGTTTGTGAATCCTCAATAAACTCTGAGGTTGGGTAGGTTTTGCTATGAACAATTGGGTGTGGGGACAGTTAAACATGACGGTAATTATGTACCATAATTAAGCACGTAAAATTTTTTATCTGGATGTGAGTTTATGTGGTTTCAAAATTTGGGCAATCGTCTAGAGCGTCGAGTAACGGAAGCTGAAAAGGGTTCCTCAGTCAAAGATTTGTCTGGTTTGATCCATGAATTTACATCAGCTTCGAGGCAAGTGAATATTTAATTTCTGTAATTAGGTTATATTTGTTTTATGGTTTACTTTATGCTTTTAAGTCTTTAAATGTTTAAAATTTAAATTTTATGATCATGATCAGATGCTCGGGGTATGAGTCTGAGGGGAAGTTTTGCAATTTTTAAAATGTCTCAAAATCAACAACTTGTTAAGTGATTTATTCAGTTAAAATGAGGATTGGGAGCATTTGAAATGTTTTGAAATCATGAGGGGGTAAAATGAAAAAAATTTCTTATCAAAACCCCAAACACCCCCATTTACGATTTTCAGTTTACGATTCCCTCTCTCTCTCACTCTGTGTTTACGACCCGCCTCACAGAAACCCTAACCACCGCCATTTTACTGCCGGAAAACTGATTTCCGACCACCTCCGACCATCTACAGTGGAATCCGAGCACTCCACCGTGCTCGCAGTCACTTTCTGACCAAGAAACCCACTTCAATCGACTGTTTTCACGAGGTTTCATCGATCTATTCACGGATTTTGTGATTTAAACCCTAACTCGTGATCATCTTCTGTTTTTGGTTTGTTCGAATCGATTTAGCGAGATTTGAAGTGGTAAATGTTCATTGTACATATTTGATGGGTGTTAACGTGTTTAAGAGTTTTTTCGCAGGTTCGAAAATGACGGACTCGGTGTTTACGACCGTCGTGAGGTTGAAGACGACGCTTGGCGTTTACGATCGACGATTACGATCGTCGATTACGATCGACGTTTCCGATATCGATTACGATCAGAGTTTACGATCGAGGGTTTTACGATTCTGACTGATTACGACAATGGGTGTTTACGATCGGGCCATGTGTTTAAGACTGGACTTTATTTGACTCGATCGTGAACCCAATTTTCTGATTGTAAACCCGATTTACAGATCGTAAACCCAATTATTGTTTAAATTAAAATCGTAAACCTTAATTAAACACAAAATGATTTGATTTTCGTATAAAATTAAATTGTTTAAGATAAAATTAAATGTGTTTGGTTAATTTGTGTTTCAAAATCAAATTCTTTTCTTGAAAGTTAAATTGAGATTTTCTGAACTTAACAAGTTAAATGTGATAATCAATTGAACTTCAAGATGGTGTTAACAAACAAAATTGCTCTTTGATGAATTTAAACCTGATGCATTTGTCTCATTTTCTCAGATGGCAGAAGATATGCTTGATGAAGAAATTCACTTTGAGAGAGATCACTGTATCCCAGCCTATCTTGATGACCCTCCTGAAAGACATATGCAGCTATTCTACTCTCTGGTGGCAGGATTGAATGTCTGCAAAATTAATCATGCTCTTCGGACAAGTGTGCTGATCGATGAGCAGCTCGTCAGAGAATTCTGGGGAACAGCAAGAGCAAATGCTGACAAGACAAGGATCACTACAACCATTCAGAACCGACAAATTGAGATTCTTGAAGAAGACATTCGTCAGGGTTTGATCATTAATGACAGAGCTGAAGATCCAATGGAGTATTCAAAGGCTGCTGTGTTAGAAGGTGCTCAATCCTTAGGGTATGAAGGAAAGTTCCCTCCCATTTTCAAGAAGTTATTGCCGCACTACTTGAGGTGTTTGGCTCACTACATGCATAAATCCTTCTTGGGGAAGAGAACAAGTTATGATCAGCTAAACAAAGTGCATGGCACAACGCTTGTTGCATTGGCCTTAGACTGGGACTTCAATTTTTCAAAAATGATGCTGATGGATTGGATTGGCAATGCTGATTTGGGCGCCAGAGAACAATTCCTGATGACGCCAAGATTTGTGCAGATAGTGGTTATGAAGAAATATCCGATGATAGAAGAAAGGATAGAGAAGCTGGATATCAAGTTCATGGATAACAGTGTGTTCGGCTTGCAAACACAAGATCGAAAGGGAAAGAGTACCTATCAAGGGAGATTGGAATGGTCTAAAAGAGGTGCTTTCCCTGAAGTTCCAAGGGAACAAGATCAAGAAGAATCTGATTCTGAACCAGAAGTCCATCCGGTCAATGTGTCTGTTGCTGAACTTAAACAAAAATTGGTATGTGACCCTAATCAGACTTGTCAAACATACACGATAGCACCCCCACCCCATAAGCAATAACTTAAACAAAAATCTCTTTGAATGCTATATACAGCCCTAACAGAAGGCTGGTACACATTCATACCTATGAATCTATGACGGACTCAATCCAAGTAATCATTAACTAAACTGGGTTAGTTTTAGAAAAAAGAAATTTATGGGCCTCTAATCAAGCTAGCCACTGATGTTTGCACATCTTACCTATGATCAAGGACTCAATCCAACACCCAATGGATTAAATAATCCTTTCTTCATCTCAGATTCGAATTACTTAGAGATTTACAAACAAAAAGAAACATAAAGTTATATAAATGTCAGATCTGCATTTGCTTTTGTATGTGAAAATGAAGCACCTTGCCTTTTTGTTTGGACCGCTGCAGTCACCGGTGGAAACCATAAAATGCTAAATCAAATAGCCAAATCCCACGTTTTCTGAACTCAGCTGCAAGAACTAAAGAACTTAGTGAATTACCTTTGTTTATGGCGGCTTAAAATAAGGAAAAACAGCCAAACAGAGCTCATGTTTCAGTCAATCCGAATTCAGAGCAAGGTGAACCGAATTTTCGCTAAAATTTAATGATTAATTAAGGTAAGGACAAAGACGAAGATGGAGATCAAATCGCGTAACAGCGCATCGGTCGGCGAAGTTCTTGACAGAGAAAGCGAGAAGATCTGATGAAGGTGCGCTAATGAGTAACGTCGGTCGAATGAAACGATGAAGTTTCGATCGATGATGAGATACGGCAGAGGCATTCTCCCTAACATTTTCTGATATGTTTGCGAATAAATGGGGGAGAAAATCTGGAACCCTAATTTTTTTTATATTAAAATGATGTACATGAAGAGAGGGAAAATGATAGAGGAGAGGGGTTGAAGTGACGGTGGCATGTGAATGGGGGAGGTAGGCATCGGCTCTTTTACATCCACCAATATGAGTTGTACACCAAGCTTTAAAAATATAATAATCAATAATATTAGCTTCATGAATATAATAATACGTTATATTTGATTTTCCCATTGTATTTTGTTTAGGGTATATAATATATATATATATATATATATATATATATATATATATATATATATATATAGTCTTAGGTTAAAATACAAAGTATTTTTTGCGTGAGAAGTGTGAGAAGTGCAAGGTGTTTGGATACTAATGCATGGTGTTATTGATGCACACGAGTATATATAAATAAATCTGCAAATATGACCTTTAAATTTTAAACCTAAATCATCTAGTAACTACGCATGCACATATAGGAAAGCAAACCTATCGTATAGTAACATTAAGAGTAACTCAGGGTCGACCTAAGGAAGCAATGGTGTAATCAAACTAAACCTAATTATCATCATTAGGATTCTATCACAATTCCTAATAACTGTTAGAAAGCAAATAAGAAAGCAAATGGAAGCAATAATGAAGTAGATAAAATATTAGAATTAAGAAACATATATCATCTAAGACTGATCACTATTCATGCATTACCTAGACCTGACATTGACATTTGTATAGTAACTGTCTAATGAATTTATAGTCGCTAAACTCATAAATCAGCAATTAATACCACAACCATAATGAACAATCCACTAATTAATGACCTAGCTATAGGACACTAAACACATTATCTAAAACCTAAGATTATAAGCCAAGCCTACTCTAATTAACCATGAGAGACTAATAAGTTATAACCCAATTACATACCATAACATATGCAGAATATTTAGTCATTTCACTATTCCTTTTACCCAAGACATGGAAGCTAAGATTCACGACCAAACATAGAGACATACTTCAATCAAAACAGATTATTGAACATGCATAATCACCATTTCCTATCTAGGCTCGCTAGAGTTCCTAAAAACACATTGAAATCGCTAGATAACAACTAATAAATAGCATCAATTTAATAAGCAAAATACGTCTATCCTACCAACCTAACCAAATACTACTAGGAAAGGATCAAACACATCATTCAACAACACATCTTTATCCTGCAAGAGGAATCATAATCATTATACTAAAATCATTATGTAAAACATTGTCAATGTCAAATCATAGGTAAAACACTAAATAGATCACATTGTCTTAGATGACATCAAGAGAGTTAGCCTCTCATAGCTAAATTAATGAAAACAACAATTGAAATGTAAATAAACATGATTGTAAGCACAAACCAAAGTCGATCAATGGCTGAATCTTCGAATAGCTCAATATCACGAACTATTGAACACTTCTTGACCTTGAAATCTTCAACTTTGACCTCTGAAATCTTCTGGAGCCAAACTCTACTAGTCTCAATTGTGCAACCTCTTGAAATGACAAAATGGTTGGGTATTTATAGTGAAAGATTAGAGTTTCGGAAACTGGGCATAACGACTCGTTACACGGTCATGGGCCGTGAGCGCCGCCATGAATTAACGAATTAGGGTTTCTCCGGTTAGCTTCGAAACGGGTCGTGATTGCTATCACGGGTCGTGATGTGGTGAAAAAGTCAAATCTTTGATTCTTGTACAATTTAGCCCCAAAACTTCGTAAAAACCTTAAATATCACTTTGGCCCCCTCTAATTACCTGTTTATGACATTTCACAGCAAACAAGGGTAAATTAATGCATAAACTATCAACATTCTTGGGTGTTTGACTAATAAAATGATGTGTAATTTAAAGCACATCAGTTATCTTTTAACTGTGTTTTTGGCAAACATATGACAATCCTAAAATACAAAACATCATTAATTGGATTCCAAACACCATTTATTAAGAACTTTTAAAAAGGCATTGTTTTAGGATATTAGCACATTGTGTTTACATTGTGTTATCCTATAATTTTTATTTTGATAAATATATGACCTTTTAAAATGGAAAATAACCATGTATAGTGTCATATATTTACAAAAATTATTATAATTATACAATAGAGTGCATTAATATCTAACACATCGTCCACTTCTCAGGCAAAAAGTACTTTGTATTATAACCTTACCCTATATATATATAGGGTTAGGTTCAAATGAGAACTTTTTATTTTGAGAACTTTTAAAAAACCAAATCTCAATCACTAATTTCAGGTGGGGACCACTATAATTCATGGAGGAGTTTTCCATATATATATATATAAACTAGTGGCTTATAATGATTCTCAAAAGTTCTCAAACCCAATTGGTGCTCAAATGATCATCTCCCTATATATATATATATATATATATATATATATATATATATATATATATATATATATATATATAGTGAAATGTTCATTGTAGACGCCCCCATAAGTGTAGACAGGTGGAGACCCTATTTCACATGTGAAATTACTCTATTTCGTATGTGAAATTCAATAAAAAAACTTTTTTTTCAGATTTAGTGTAAATAAATAAAATCTTAGATAAACAATGAGAATTGTGAAAAATTTAATTCATGAATGATGCAGATTACGCACACTCATTCTGATCCTTTTGTTTTACTCTTTTCTTTTTTTTCCAAAATCAAGCCATGTGCATCATAGATTTCATTATGTAATCATCCATGAATTAATTTTTTTCATAATTCTCATTGTTTCTCTTAAATTTTTTTTAATTATTTACATAAAATCTAAATAAAAGTTTTTTTTTATTGAATTTTACATGCGAAATAGAGTATTTTACATGTGAAATAGGGTGTCTACCTGTCTACACTTATGGGGGTGTCTACAATGAATCTCACCCTATCTATCTATCTATATAATATATATATGAAAAGATTGGATGCCACGTGGCATCACCACAACAATACTTTTTTTTCATTTTCCCGCCTAAAACCCACACTCTTATTTTACACGCGGATTTAATCAATGACACGTCTCATAGTATCCGCTACAGCTATAAACCCTAATCTCATCGGTTGTTCATTCACGTATCAAGAAAACGCGAAGCTCTTCAGATGGCGATTCACCACCGTTTTGCCATCAAAGAGATCACAGCCATCATCATCGTAATCCAAGATTGTCACTCCGATTTAGGTAATCGGAAATTCTAGGGTTGTTGAATGAATTTTGAAGACTAAAGATACTTCAAGCCTCACACTAACTCCTCCATCTCCTCTTTCACGCTCTCCATCAGACGCGATTTTAAACCCGTCTTCGAGAATATCGCAACAACCCATCGATAATCATCATCAACTATTCTTAGTTTTGGTTCTCTGATGTTGCATCCGATGATATTCATCTACGAATCTTCATCAATCAGGTAAACTCATAACGATCATCATCTACATATTTGTTGATTTTCAGTTCATCCAAGAAACCCTAGCTAGCTTTCTGTTTTGTTTGTAATCCTCACGGTTCATCACCAAGAACCAGTTTGCTTTATTAATATGTTATGATTTTTGTTATAGATTGTTTGTTTTTATGGTTAATTGATCTTATTTATATTCATATGTCCGATGGGTATATAAATCCTTATTCAAGCGATTCTTTTTTGAATGTTGCTAAATTTCATCAATCAACCACATTTAGGTACACACATTCTTTCAGACATCATCATCTTCGAATTTCTGTGGCTTGGGATGTGAAAAAAATATAAGTATGAATGTTAATCCTTTTGATCGACCTTCTAACTCCAGTGACTCATTTGGTGGTTTTGTTGAAATGCCAATCTTACTTTTTAAATGGGCAGGTGATAGGAGTGTGGTAAATATATAATATTTCCTTGGTTGAACCAGCATACACCAGACGTGTATGTGACCATCTACATCAAGAGTTATGTTCTCAGACACAGGTTAGCAATATGGTATTCAAAACCAATCATCAAGAAACATGAACATGAATATTTATATACACCATAGCCACTTTGGCCCCACTTTGCCCCGTAGACTTCTGTTGAGATGATCTTCAAAAGTCATAATAACCGGATAGTCAGAAGAATAGAATGCATAACCTTTGATAACCTTCAAGTATTTCATTGAACAAAGGAAGTTAAAGTCCTTTTTAGAAAAGAAAAAAACAAAATCACTAGAAATAACAATCATTAAAGGTTACATAACAAAAAGTAGTCATATTAGCAGTCTAATTTGAGTCAAATAATGAGTCTATTATTAGATGGTTATAACACAGTGGTGGTTGAAAATATGGATAATCGTTCTGAATTTGCTATCGAACAAGTTTGAGAAGACGCCGCTGATCGTGGTTTTTTTTTTTTTTAGGAAGGACCATCTTTATCAAAAACAAAACAGAGCTACCATCGCGCTAATCGTTATCAAAACCTATCTTTTGACAAGGTTTGTTGTGCCCTGTGTCTCTATTATTAATGTTTGTCGTACAATTGCAATTGGGGTCTTCTTTTTGGCAGCATATCTCTTAAAACTGTACTCTCTAATGTTTCTTTATTACAGAAATTGCTGAGACAGAAAGATGATATGGCAATCCATTATTCTTGGCATTATGTGTCAATTAGTTATGCTATTTGGTGGTGATTATCCCTATGATATAAAGGTGTGCACTATGCTAGAGTAAAATATGGTAACAAAACTCTTACAATGAGAGGACTTTAATTTAAAGATGGATGGGAGCAAATACAGTAATAAATATTACATACTGAAAGATGGTGTCTCAAGGTTACTTGGATTACTTAGATGCTCTTTGCAATAATGATTGACATTAGGTATCTTCTATCCATTGTTTAATATAGTTTCGTTGGTCATATTATGGTTTGAAGAGTAAAGCATTACTTTGGTTTTCACTTTTCACTTATCACATACATAAACTTTCATATACATACATGCTTGACCCAATCTACATCAGTAGACATAAAAAAAAATATGCAGTAACTTAGTATTGTTTGATGATTTATTTTCGTAGAACTAAAATTTTATTATATGTATAAGTTAAATTTATATATTATGTAGGCATTTGAAACCAAAAATTCAGTTTTCTTATAGTAGGCAGAGTGAACTATATACATATAAAAATAGTTTTTTATTCAGAGGTGTATTTAGATGCCTTTGACCTTTTACATTTTTCATTCCAAAAAATAAGACTAAAACATTATGGAGTTTCATTTTTTATCATACCAGTTTGTTTTGTTTTATTTTCCCAACAATCTTTATACTAAATAGATGTGTATGACCATAAGTTATTTATATAAATCTCTTAATTTTCCATAGCTACACATTAATTTTTGTGTTTATCGACCTGTCGTAAACTCTTTAGAATTTTTTATCCTATTTCTTTAATGAATTCTTTTGTCGAATTAGCTTCATTGGGACGAGAGTTCTTGCCAACCTTCTCAAGGCCTGTATGATAGCTTTAATAGTCACTGCCATGTGCCTTAATTCCCATGAATTATAGAAAAATTGAAGTTTTTGTTCTTAAATTGTTAGTAATTAAACTAAATTGAATTTTGAATTGCATGCTATGTTGTTTAGGTGTTTTAGTGGCCTTATTGTCAAACTTGCATTATGCATATTTAGATTAATGTTTTGAGTCTAATATTAGACGACTGGATTATTGGTACTCCTACTAAGTCAAATTTGTATTCAATGATATGGAATAACCAGTAGAATAACTATTTTCACAAGGATACAAACTGGAAGGCTGGTATAAGCTTAAAACGAGCAATATTGTTACTGTTATGAGCATTACCAAAAGGTATGTTAATGAAAATCATGCATAGATTTGTTTGTAAATGATACACTTAGATAATACATCATTTTCTTGATTTATCACATAATACAAAGATGATGAAGCCGTCGCAATGTTGTTGTGGTCATCATGCCAATAGAGTTTATTTCTTTAAACATGATTTTGTTTTACTTTAAAGTTTATTTCTTTTTTTTTTAAATTTAGATTACTAAAAAAGTTTGTAACTTTTTATATTGTCGAATGTTTGTTTTTTTCTTTAACTCCAATTATCGAATTACATTTATTATAATATTTTAATTTTTCAATTTATTTTTCTAAAATCTACCCGTGCGTCGCACGGGTATCAAAAACTAGTATATATATATATATAAACTAGTGGCTTAAAATGGTTCTTTTTAGTTTCTCAAACTCAATTGGTTCTTAAATGATCCTCTTCCTATATATATATATATATATATATATATATATATATATATATATATATATATAGTGAAAAGTTCATTGTAGACACCCCCATAAGTGTAAACAGGTAGACACCCTTTTTCACCATTAGATCTCTTGATCTAATGGTTGTGATTAATTTTCTTTTTTCTTTTTTTCTTTTTTCTCATTAATTAGACACTTTCACATGTGAAAAAGAGCTATTTCACATGCGAAAGTGTCTACAATGAACCTCACCCTATATATATATATATATATATATATATATATATATATATATAGGGCTGAGATCCTACGAAAACACAACTTTTTGTGAAAACCCGAGAACAAGACAAATTTACAAAGGGAGGGGCCAAAACTATAACTTCTAAATTTGAAACCCTCAAATTCACGGAGGGGCATTATCGGAAATATCATTTTGACCTAATTCAATGAGACAGCATTCACGAAATCTGATAATAAAATGACATGTCATATTCTAGAAACAAGATACAACAATACACAGGTGTACCAAATTATAAATGTTGGTAATCAGATAATACATAGACATGGTACACGTGTGTATCGTTAAAACCGATACTGACAGTGAGCTACATTAGGTGTTTTAAAAAAAATCATGTGCAAAATTATTGAAAATAAATCAAATAAGACAAACAGTAGTGACAGTGCATATGTGTACCACAGTATAAATGCACGTTATATGTCACACCCTGTCAGAAAAACCTTGCGGAAGCTCGAGGGGTGACGATCATGGATCAAAACGATGATTATATTGGAGGACAACTATATGATTTTAACATAAACCACATATTTTATTATAAAAAGAGTTTATAACTGTACTTGTATTATACAAATAGCTTACAACAGTGACGTTTATTATACAAACATAAGTAATTATTATGAGTTCGCAATATGAAGGATTTTTATTTAAAACATAGATAATAGATGGTAATACGAATCCCTCCCGACATACTTGTCCCATTTTGCAACTCCAAAGTTCGGTACGCCACTTAGTTACCTGAGATTAACATACTTTGAAAAGTCAACATAAAGTTGGTGAATTCACAGGTTTTGATAACTTGATAAATAAAGCTTGATTTTCTCGTAAACATGTTTTATAGTACATAAAACAATATTTATTATTGTATATAGTTCAACAATAAACCCATAACTACTAGCATGAGCCTTATAACGCTATAAGTCCGAAGGGGTCTTCGAGCTTTGCTATACCAGATATACAACTCATGAAATAAGTAGACCACTTATTATTTTAGAAGTTCATGTTACGTGTATGTTAATCTTCCCCAAGAAATTACTTTAAAAGGGGCTGTAAACTCACCTCGATCTAGTAAAAGTTCTCAACCTTGTAGATTTGAATAACCGTGTTATAAACGCCCTAAAAAATAAGAATAACGCTTATGATCTACACACATGATAATATAAAGTTCATCCAACCTTATACTAGTTTTATTTTATAAAAAGACTTTTATAAGAAATTTAGCGTCGTTCACAAGATATATAATATATATGATTATGAAATATATATATATATCTTCAAGATTTAATTTGTGAAGTAAATATTCATTAAATGTTTAGTATAAGCCAAATTACGTTTAAGAAGATATCAATGCAACACCTTAAGGTTATAATCTTTCAAACTTCAATAAAATAAACATTTAATTTTTCTTTTGGAAAGTTATTCTTAATGGGAGGAAACGTAAGTGCTTATATTATGGATTATATGAGTTGGTAATATCATCTTAATTATTATTCTTTACTAGTAACCATGTAATAAAATCGGGTGAGAAAGTGAAAATTATACATTTCATTTTATAATCAACTTCTTATGAGATCAGCATAAATTAGAATTTCTTACTTTTATTACTTGATTAATATTATAAATCCAAGATCATTCTTTTTAGGATATCATCTTTTAGATAGTTAAAGTATCCTTTTCAAAACACCAACTTTATAATCTCCTCCAATATGTTTATATAAAATTGTTTCTTTTATATACATTTTGTCAACTTGTATTTTATAAACTCAACATGAGTTTTTTTTAACTACTTGCATTTTCATAACTTATTTACATGAAAACCTTGTTGAAAACTAGTCTTTTGTCTTTGATGAACTCTAAATTTTAACGTAGGATTACCAACAAAACAAAAAGAAAAGAAAAGAAGTTTACCTTTAACAAGTAAATGCTAGATGAAGAAATGTTGATAATTCTAGCTAGAATCCTCCAAAAATAACTTCAAGACTTGATGAAATATCAAGAGTTTATTCTAGGTGACCATGATTTTTAGGTTGGAAAGAAAATATTTAATTGAAGGGTGATATGGTGGGAGTTCTAGGCAGAATTTGTGGGGGTTAAATGTGTGTTGGTTGTTTGAGTGAGTTATGGTGAGTTAAGTGAATTTATTACCATTTACACATGCTATATAAATGCATCAATTATGCTTAAAAGATTTTACAAGATTTACTAAAAACAATACTAACCATACGTACATTTCTCCACATGTCCTACTTGACCCACTTGGCCCACTTGCATCAAGGATTAATTAGCAATATATGAAACATGGTGTGAGGTTTAGTTAATAATTAGATATAAATCAAGGGACCTCTTCAAATAATCAATGATTTAAATGTAGGTAAAAATAACTTGCGAGAATTTAATATCCAATTTTTTTCATTCTAGTGCATCTCTATCTTTTACGTTCAACGCTATAAAAGTTAATCTATATATATATATATATATATATATATATATATATATATATATATATATATATATGACCTTAATACTTGTAGATCCCCGAATTTGTAAACTCATATGTAACTAGAAATTTCCATCCGAGTTAACTAAACATCTAGAATTTTAATCAACTAAACTCGTTAATTAACATAAAATATTACTTAATTAAATAGATTCATAATTAAATAATAACCTAAAATTTTGAGATTGTCACATTATAGATCAAGTTTCATGACAATACTGTTTGTTAATATAACTTTTTTTATTAATTGATAATTTTTTTTCTTCAGATTAACATAAAGCAGATGGAACGCGTGAAGCGTACACTTATTTATTCCCTTAAACATATTATCATTATTTTACATTTATGTACTGTTATTTATTTTTATTATCATATTTTTAAGATGTGTTGTATTATCGAGCCAGGTAGAAAAGGCACGAGGATAGCTGGACAGTTTCGATCAAAATATACAAACACGCCAGAAACACCAGATGTTGTTTACGAAAGTGACAAAGAGCGCCATTAACAAACTGTAAGCTAACACACACGTGTTAAATTGAAAACACATGTACTATAAAAAAAGATAAATGTATATGTACTAACATGTAAAAAGAAAAAAAAAACAGTGGCAGGAAAGAAGCTGAAGGTTGTATACAACAGAGAAAATGATGAAAAGTTAAAATCAAACACACACGTACAAATAATACATTATACAATGTAGAGATAGCAGCACAAACATGTTATAACACACACGTGCATCATAACACACACGTACAAATAATACATTACACAATGTGTAAAAGAAAATTGTAATCTATTAAACACATGAACTCTAACATGTAAGTTTGATATAAAACACATGTTTATTTTAACACAAACAATAACTAATACATGATAAAAACCATAAAATCATAACAAGAGTAACAAAAGAAATCAAAAGGAAGAAAGAAAGAATAGATTCAAGACCCGGTTGCAGATGATGGCTCACAAGAAAACGAAACAAACGAGCATGATTCAGAAGATATGGAGGATGTAAGCGATAATAGCAACAGAGATGGAAGCGGTGATGATGAAGGGGGTAAAAACTTAAGTCCGTCGCCCGTTAACACAAACACAAAAAGCGACGATGAAGAGTCGGAAGACAATGCAGAAGGTAAATTAATTCTCAGATTTATTTATTTATTTATTTGAAACATTAGCTACAAAATCAGTCTAAACGGAAATTACAAGTGGAAAAAAACAATAACTGCTTAATTTAAGCTATTACAGGATACATGATTGCAACCAGTAAACAAGGTCTAAAAAACAAGGAGCTAGCAGTGGTAGTGAATGCTAATCAATCAGAAAATAATGAAGAGAAAGGTAAACAAGAACGTCAAACATTTTAATTGACTGACTGTTTGGTTTTTTATTTAATTATATTTCTATTTAATCTTATTAACATATTTAGTTATTTTTTTACTGTATACTAAGTAGTTTACTTTGTTGAATGTGTTTGGATAGTAGAAGGAACACCTACAAGACAGTTAAGGTCAAGAACAAAAGAGATCGCGTGTAATGACGTTGACAGCGATCATAATGAGAGCAGCCAGGAAGGTATACAATTGTATATCACACTTGTTTATGTATTTAGTTAACTGTATGTATGTTTTACTATAGGTAAGCACACATATGCATCATAATCGTATAATGAAGCACACGTGCATCAACTTAATATAATTTGATACACATGTGAATTAATATAAGACTAGGCATGTTCAACAGATTACATGGTGGAAGAACACAGAAAACCAAAAAGAAAAAGGGCACAAGCAGAAAAAGGCGCGAAGGATACAAAAGTAACAAAAGAAGCCAAGAAATGGCCGTCGATAAGGATAAGGACAGCACCATTGCAATTGTGCAAAGCAATAGGAAAGCTTTCAAGAAAGCAACGAAAAGCTGTAAGGAAGATGGGGATGGGACGAATTCTGAAGTTCCGCATGGACGGAATACTTGGAAGGATCGGGTATTTCGTAGTTGACAACTTAAACCCGGAAGAGATGCAGATTGACCTCGGGACTGTAAAGGTGAATGTAGAAGAGGAGAAGATAACAAAGTTGTTTGGGCTGAAAAATGAAGGACATATACTTGATAGTCACTCAGACAGTCCAGTTGAAACAACTAAGGCGTGGAGAGCGCGATATGGCGGAACACGTGTGTCACGTGTTCAAGTCGCGAAGAAGATGGCTGAAGACAAAAACGAGTCTGGAACAATGTTCAAGATGGATTTCATAGCGCTATTTGGAAGTGTGATGGTGGAGTATGGAAACAACGAGAAGACTAAGCTCGAATTGATGTCATACATAAAAGATGACATGGACTTGGACAAGATAAACTGGAACAGATTCGTGATAGACGCACTGAAAAGGTGTAAGGTCGGATGGGATAGGCTTGACCCCGAATCCAGGTTCACAGGACCAATGGCGTTGCTGATGGTAAGATACTCAAAATTTGTAATATGTTATTTATTAGAATGATGAAAAAAAAACTAACATTATTTACTTAAAACAAACGTGCAGGTAATATACGTGGATAACATAATATGCTCAAGGATAAACAATGATCGTACAATAAGCCCGATAAGCTTTTGGACACAAGAGATGTTGAAACAGATGGAAGAATATGAGATAAAAAATGGGGGATTCGGGCTAGGAACACAGAGAGATACATATATTGATAAAGAAGATGATGACAGTGACCAGGAAGGATGCAGTGGAGTAAGAAAAATAACAGATCATAGCACATTGGAGGCAGTGCACGTGTGTATAAAAAAATCTATATAAATTCTAACTTTAACATGCATGTTTCAGGAACACTTGGATAGGCTGAAGGAAGTGTTCAACTCAATTAAGGGAACAAAAAGGGAAGTTGAGATGTCATCAGGAGAAACATACACAAAGTTTCCAGAAGTCGCAGAAGTGAAGGCTTATGTAGAAGTGTACAATTCAACTTACAAAGACGTGATCGAGCTCAATAAAAACGAGGAAAACAAGGGGGCGGACGATGGAACAAGCAAGGAGGTAGAAAACATAACAGATGAGGCATCAAAAGGCGTGAAAGCAAAAAAGAAGAAGACGTCAAAGAAGGTAGTAGACAATACAATGCCATGATTCGACATTGGGATACCAAGCTCACAAAGTTCGCCGGACTCCGTGCAGGGTACACAAGAAACAAAAACAACAAAAAAAGAAGTGTTGGAAGCGTAGATGGAGATGGTGGGTAAATCTGTTCAAGACGAACACATGAAGGATGCTGAAGTTAATGATCAAGTAGGGGACGAAAAGAAATCAGAAAAGGAAGAAAGAATGGAGATCAGTCCCGAAGTGGAAGAAGGAGACAATGATGAGAAATAAGTGAAGCCAGATGCAAAAGAAGGAGAAGAAGAGAATACATAAGAAGAAATGAACGAGGAAGGGATGATGGACATAAACAGGGCAGCAAACAAGAGATAGAGGCTGCTATGGCAATATGTGATGGCATGCCAACAATCCAAAAAGAACGTCAAGGGTGTTAAAAACAATGACAAAGGTGAAGGGGATGAAATGGTGAAAACAAAAAAAGGTGACGGTGAAGAGGCTAAGCGTGGATTAATGTAAGTAATCGTATCCTGGTTTACAATAATAGTTAAAAAAATCTGCATAATGAACACATATAACACAAAGTTTGTGAAATGATACACGCGTGCACTAACAATTAAAGTTATAGTCAAACTATTGATTACAACAAATTTCTGATAAACAAGAGAGACTTGTTCACAACATTTTACGGTTTGACCGCAAAGGCGTACGTGATAGGGAGCCTAGTGTCGGGAAAGAAGGTAATGTAGTGAGTTGCTGGGCAACGGTGCTCAATTTTGAGGAGGCAACAATAGAAAAAGGGCAGCAGCGACTGTTTTTATACCCTGATACAATGGTAAGTTCAAAAAACTAAATTGATATGTTTGTAAGGGAACATTGATGCACATGGGCACCAAGTCTAACCTGTTACAAAACTTATGATTTCAAAACGAATCGGTAATATCTGCAAAGAACACCAACCCAAAAAGGGTGGAAAAGTTTGAGAACGCGCTGCTGGATGTGGTTGAGGGGGACAAATCACTGATGGACATGAAATCGTTCAAGACAGTCGTGGTGCCGATAAAGGATGGTGATCATTTATACATCATGGGTATTGACTTAGACGTACCCGCTATAACAGTGATCGAGAGCGTGCACGAGGGAATAAACATAGAGGACATGGCAAACGGGGGGCAAAACATATGCATCAAAGAGGACTCCACACAAAGTGGTAAGTTATATTAACAAAATACACGTATTAAAAAATGTAATTGACACATAATGATTTATTACTTTTTTTTGTAATCTTTTGCAGAAACACGTCATATGGAGCTATCTACAAAAAAGTCAGCCATCCAAAAGCTATGTCTATATCGGCAACAAAACCAAGGCTATTGAAGACAACATGGACAACAAAGACAGAATACACAGATTCTGGTGTGTATGCAATAAGAAACATGGAATCGTACAAAGGAAGGACAAGCGGGTTCGATAACGGGTCATAAATGATGATAAACAGAGAGAAACACAGGTTCAAAACTTAAGAATGAGGTATGCTTGCAAAATAATGTCGTCAGCAAAAAATGTAGTCGAGGAAAGAATGAGGAAGGGTTCACAAATAACAAACCGAAACTTACAAAGAGTGTCAAATGATGACAGCAACAAGGTTGCAGCAATGCAAGTACAAAAGTTTTTGAAAAAGCTGTATGGAGAGTATGAAAAGATCGTGAAAGGGCTTGAAGATATCAAAGGGGAAGAACCGAAGAAAGAGGATGCAGCAGAAGAGAAGAAGGTGTTAAAGTTGAAGAAAGACGTCAAGGAAAAGCGAGTGAGGTTTAAATGATGGGACAGGAGGGAACGAGAGCATTTTCGAATCAAGTATATAAGGCTGACCCATTTTGTTATTAGATATTAATATGATATCGTGTGTAGTTAAAAATATGCAGGATCAATTGGAAGTTAGCATAAAAAACACACTAGTATTCTGAATTTGTGGCAGGATTGTTTGTTTTGTCGTTTAAACGTGGTAACGTGTAATCGCAATTAGTTATATCGCGTATGAATGCTTGATGCACATTTGAATAAAAAGTTACTAATGGTATAATGAAAGCCAACAGGTTAATGATACAATGCAAGTTTTGCAGTCTGTTGTCTATGGATGGTAATTAAATATAACAGTTAAAATTATAATATAGCAACCAATGATGCACATGTGAATCATTAGTTGGGAAAGTATAACAATCACAAAAGAATGTGGGGTCATATTAGAACACATCTACAAATTGACAAACAGTTGAAAAAAAAACAAACAACAACAATTAGTTTGTCATATAAGTTAATAACTAATGGATAAAACTAATGTTTATTATATAAAAAATGTATGACACACGTGTGCACAATTGAATGATTACATAACAATAGCATATTGATATTAGAAAATCAATTGACAAACAATTGTAAACCAATAACCACAAACACCTAAAACCCAATATAAATGGATGGAAACACACTAAATGGGAAAATTAAATAAGGAATTAGATAAATAAATAGGAAATAAACAAAATAAATAAATAAAAAACCAAAACAAATATTAAAGTGCAATAGTATTCATAACAACCAATTTGAAAGTAAACCAATCAAGAGATATCATAAGCAATACGCGGTCAGATCATGCATCTAAACAAAATGCTTATTATCAATCATGAGAAATCTTTATGAAGGCATGAAAAAAAAATCAAGTAGCAGGTGATCCAGTAGCTCTAGCAGACGCACGTCTAGCAGCACGGGGAGGCTGTCGCCGTACTCGCGGGGTAGTTGGAGGGTGAACAGGTGCATCAGCGTTGACAGCAGCAGATTAGTTACTGGAATTGGTCGGTGGAAACACATGTGCATCAAATGGGCCAGCAGCCGCAGCAGCCGCAACAGCAGCAGCAAGTCGGACTTTGTCGCAGTTCCTTGAATCATGGATGTATACGTATTTATTACACTTTTTACACAATCTCGGACCCTTCTTGAACGCTTCAACAGCCTTTTCGCCAGGACCAATCAAGCGCTTATCCGTTCCACATCCTTTGTTTCTAATTCCTTGTGTTGGTATGACAGAAGAAGTGCCAAACTCGGGCTGACGAAGTATGTCACTTATAACCGCACTTGTATGATTTTGCACGGGGTCATAAGGCACTTCTGAAAATATACGCTTCTTTAATTCTTTAAGTTGACTTGAAAATGCAGGGAGCTGATCTGGTTAACGCCTCAGACGATCTGTACATTGAGACACGATATCCATAATTTCATTTCTATGGACACCTGATTCACTAGTATCAACCGAGTATCGATTTGCAATGTCATACACTCTTAATGGAAGAGCATTACGTGCCCAACGCGCAGACATGTACTGCTTAGGAATCTGGTTTATTTGATTGCATCTGAAAACATAGAAAACGTGTCGGCATAAAAAACCAATGCGTGTAAAGCACAAACACGTGCACGAAACACTCTGAGCAGCAAGATCAAGGGAAACCTGTTACAAATTAATGTACTGGTCAGATTAAGCAGTGAACAGAAGGATGTTATACACGTGTACTAAAAGACAAATTATGAATACACATGTGCACTAAAACTGTTAGGGGTCGATTTCAGGATGCTCACCGAAAATATACATAAGATCAGGAATCTCACCATGGTTTGGGAATCCCGTCCAGTCAGGAATCTCACCATGGTTTGGGAATCCCGACCATGATGATGAGGAGTATCCCAAGGTATCTGAATACTGTTTTTCTGTTGACATTGGTGGTTTGATGTGTGCTATGCAGGATCTAGGTGAAAACGCAAGATGGCCCAGGAAGGATACCAAGCAAGGATCCTGGAAAGACAAGACCAAGTGGTGTGTCTTCCATGAAGATTTTGGCCACCTAACTGACGAATGTATAGCACTCCGAAAGGAAATCAGCTATCTACTCAGCAAGGGGCATCTTAAAGAGTTGATAGGCAGAAAGAAGGTCAAGACTCAGGAAGCCGATAAGGTGCCTCAGAGAGCAGCTTCTCCGCCACAGGATGCCCAGATAATCAACTTCATCTCAGGAGGCTCGGACATCTGCGGCACTTCGTATTCCTCAGCCAAGAAGCATGCTAAGGAGTCTAAATCTGAACAGGGTGACAGACCTGTCTGGACATCCACCCTGACTCAGGACAAACTTATATCTTTTGATGAGAGTGACCGTTCTCATGTTCAGGATCCTCATCATGATAGTCTTGTGGTTACTTTATATATTGCTAACCATTTTGTTCGCAGGATCCTGATTGATAATGGAAGCTCAGTAAACATAATCCGTCTTGATGTGCTAAAAAAGATGGGGATCCCAGAAACTAAAATAGTTGCAAGATCCTCAGTCCTGGTTGGCTTCAGCGGTGAAACTAAAAGCACCATTGGGGATATCAGGCTGCCGGTATATATAGAGGGGGTAAACTCTATGCAAAAATTATGTGTTATAGATTCTCTCTCTTGTTGCAATATTATTCTTGGCAGGCCTTGGATCCACGAGATGAAGGCAGTCCCTTCAACCTATCACCAGTGTATCAAGCTTCCTACACCCTGGGGAGTTGTAAGAATTGAAAGCGACCAGCAGGAAGCTAAGAACTGTTATTCAACTTCGATGAAGAACACCACTAAGGTGACGAAGGGATAGCAATTACAGAAAAAGGCACCTGAAGCGCAGGTGGATAGGGAGCTGGAAGTCAAAGAAGTGCCTCTAGACCCTGGGAATCCTAAAATCAAGGTGCTCGTGGGAACAAGCATTCCAACAAATGTTGAGCAGGAATTATTCCAGCTTCTCAAAGCCAGAACTTCAACCTTCGCCTGGAAGCATGAAGATATGACAGGTATCCCTAAACATGTAATTACTCATAAACTTGGTTTAGATCCTTCTTTCAGGCCTATACAGCAAAAAATGAGGAAGTTCGCTTCAGAGAAGAATATAATCATCCAAGAGGAAGTTGACAAGCTTCTCAAAACGAAGATGATCAGAGAAGTCAAATATCCTAGGTGGCTAGCAAATGTGGTGGTGGTCCAGAAGAAGAATGGAAAGTGGAGAGTTTGTGTCGATTAGACAGACTTGAATAAGGCATGTCCTAAGGATCCTTTTCCACTCCCCCATATCGACGCAATGGTAGATGCCATGGCTGGCCACGAGATGCTCACCTTCATGGATGCTTCAGCAAGATTCCAACAAATTCAGATGGAACCATGCGATCAGGAGCATACAGCTTTTATGACTCCAACAGGTATATATTGTTGGAACTTATAATAAGTGTGACTGACGCCATCAAATCTATTCTCGAATAATTCGGTTGAAGAATCCATTGTGATTTGATTTAGAGACACGGGTTGTGATGCTCGAGGCTTGCAAGTTTGGACCAAAGACGTTTTCTTGAAAAGTCAACCGTTCGGGTCAACGGTCAACGTAAAAGTCAACGGAAGATCGGTTCGAGCGAGTCAAGCTTCATATTAATTAAATCATCTTTGATTTAATTAATAATAATTATGTCATTTGTTTATTTGTATTTGCTCATTTGTATGTGTGTTAGCTAGTTAGTGGGCTAGTGAGCACATGGGCTCTCTATAAATAGGAAGGGATAGCTTCATTAAAAAGGAATGAATAAGTGATGAATAATGAGTGATGTGAGCTATCATTTCTAGAGAGAGAGTCACACATTGGGTTTGAGCTCAACCCAATGTGACCATGGATTTCCTATGACGAGTTTGTAATCATTCGGTTCGTTTTAATCATTCAGCAATAATCAATGAATCGTTTGTTTTATCATTTCTTGTCATTTATTATCTTTGATTCTCTTCATCCCGTCTCCTTCCATCTAATCTTTGTTCTTGCTCAAGATCAGGATTCTCGATGTGAAATCGGTCCTGACAAATGGTATCAGAGCGGGTACCGATCAGATCTCGTCTCACGACGAATCTGGTCACTCGAATCTTGATTTTGAGCTTGAATGAGGTGTTGATTGGAAAACCCACTTTGGAGACTTTTTCTACTTTTTCTTATTTTTGGAGCTGTTTGGATGATTTCTGGATGAATCTGATGATAGATTCCTGTTGTTGGGTTCATTTGGAAGTGATTTCATGCTCCATATGTCCAAATCAGTGAAGAAATGTGAGATCTGAGCAAGAAAACCAAAACTGTTAGGGTTTTCACGTTTTTTGGGTGTTCTTGAAGATTTTCGAGTTTGATTCTGAGTTTTTGGTGTTATACTCAGTGTTTTTGGATGAAATAAAGTATGAATCTTGACGGAAAACGCGTCCCGGATCCAATGGAAGCATCGGTTTCTCCTGATTCGCAACATATTTGACAGATCTGGAAAAACACACACTTGACGGTGTTTGTGCGTGTTCTTCATGTTCTTGGTTATTTTCCAGATTTTTGTAGCTGATTCGATCTGATTTACTGCTGTTTATGGACTGTTTGTGGCCAGAATATTGTCTTGAATAGCTAATCTTCATGAATCGTTCACGAATCTGTGGTCTAATCTCATTTTGGGACATCGCATCGCATCAGATTTGTCTGTGTTCATCGTTTTTCTGGACTTTGCTTGAAGGTTTGAAGTTGTCCTTAGCGACTTCACTTCGTTGAAGATATACTTGGCGACTTCAACTCTATTCCTGGCGATCTCAGCTTGTCTTGGCGATTTCATGCTTAGTTCTTGGCGATTTTAATAAACCTTGGCGATCTTGAACGTTTTTGGCAACCTCGAATGGCTTGGCGACCTCGTATGGCCTTGGCATCCTCAATGTGTTTGGCGATCTCGCCTAAACACGACATCTGGGTCTTTGTTCGAATAAGTTTCAGTGGATTTAGATCGTATAGATGTGTAGAGGATCGACACACGAGTTCAATGAGCTAAAAATCGCGAATTTTGGTTAAGAATTGATGGAGTTACGAACATAATACGTTTTTCCGGCGAGGGGGTTATTTTTTCCGGTGATCTGCGACTTTCTCCGATCGTATTAGGGTTTGGAGGTTGAAGAGATGACAGCGCTGACGTGGCGATATCCCATTAGTTAAGTGGGAATGTTGACTTTCTGCTCTCTCTCTCCTCCTTTTCTATTGTCGAGCTGGGAGAGGCTGAAAATTATTCACGTGGGCCCATATTCGAGAAAAGAACCGTTGCCCTAAGGGCTGTTGTCTCTTTCCTGTATCGCTGATACTCTCTCATTGGAGGAAAGTGGCGCGTGGACCCCATCTACTCAAAAGAACATTAGAAATTGTGAGCTGTGAGCTGGAAACAATAAGTGCGTGGGACCAGCCTTACCAGAGATCTGTTGTTATTCTTTTGCTGTCTATTTCTGGTTGGTGGAGAAATGCGCTGGACCCACATGTCTCATATGAGCCGTTGAATGGCTATCGCTGCCAGCGCCTAATTGGCCCACTACCCTCTCACATGGATCGCAATTCTCTGCCTTTAGATCATGATTTTTTCAGCCGTGGATCTGATAGAAAATCTCAAATCTGATTGGATAATGTCTTTAGACATGGATCATGGTTATCCCTTGGAGACTTAATTCCACTAATAAATACTTTTAAGCAAATTTCGTTAAATGCGAGGTATTTCTCATTAATTTTTCTACAAGAATAACGAGATAACGCCGTAACGAAATTGCTGAAAATATTTTATTGGTTTTGGATTTATTCCGCCATATTTTGACCGGGTTTCTAGTTTTTGTTGACGTCAAGACCACGTTAGCTAACGACCACTGACGGACTGGTTTCGCTTCTCGGTTAAGTTTGTGACTGTTTCTTTATGTCTCACTTCAAGTTGTTTAGCTGATGCAGTGCCGATGTCATCTAACCGAATTAACTGGAATCTCAGTTATATTGGAATATTCCGTTAAATCTCTAACGGAAGGCCGTTACTTGAATAAAATTTACGGTCTTCTCAGATTCATTCCAAATTGCACCGTTTGACTCAGAATTCTTCACGGAATATTTTTCCAAGCTCGATTTTCTTCACCCAAAATTACGAAGACTCCGGTTATGAATAAATTTTGCATTTAGCTCGGGATCTCAGTTTTTCACCGATTTGACATTATATTTGCATCCAACCCAGTCACGCGGAACAAGTTCAGTATTTATGGATCATTCACAACTGTCAGCACCCGGCTTCCGGTTTTTTGTAAGATTGTCCGATTTCAAGATTTTAATACCGTTTTCTCTTCGGAACTGAGCGGAACGGTTCCACTCTCTGCATCTGATTTTCCGCTTCCGCATCGGATGTTTTCAGAGAGATCTAGAGAAAAGGGGGAACAATAATAGAACTGGATTATCGGGTCGATTATCAGAAGTTGGAGCATTTTCAGTGATTGATTGGTTTATCTGATTCGGTTTTTTGTGATTTTGACTCCAACGTTCAGCATTCTTAGTATTGTACCCGACCGTGTGAACCGAGTGAACTGCAGCACTTGGATCTCAACTGGAGCAACAAGAACAGAAGAAGCTTATTCAAAGGGGAACCTTTACAACTGAAAGATTCAGGTTTATCAGTTATTCTTTGAAGATGTACGACAGAGCGGTTCTTCACCAGTATGACAGATTTGACAGCGTCAGTCAAGGGGGAATTGTTGGAACTTATAATAAGTGTGACTGACGCCATCAAATCTATTCTCGAATAATTCGGTTGAAGAATCCATTGTGATTTGATTTAGAGACACGGGTTGTGATGCTCGAGGCTTGCAAGTTTGGACCGAAGACGTTTTCTTGAAAAGTCAACCGTTCAGGTCAATGGTCAACGTAAAAGTCAACGGAAGATCGGTTCGAGCGAGTCAAGCTTCATATTAATTAAATCATCTTTGATTTAAGTAATAATAATTATGTCATTTGTTTATTTGTAATAAGCTCATTTTATTTGTGTTTTACTAGTTAGTGGGCTAGTGAGCACATGGGCTCTCTATATATAGGGTGAGTGTGCTCCATTAGAAAGATGTTGAATAATGAGAGAATAATGAGAGAATAAGGAATGAATAAGTGATGATTCTTAGAGTGAGTGAGCACCATTCTAGAGAGAGAGAGAGATCACACATTGGGTTTGAACTCAACCCAATGTGACCATGGATTTCCAATGACGAGTTTGTAATCATTCGGTTCGTTGTAATCATTCAGCAATAATCAATGAATCGTTTGTTTTATCATTTCTTGTCATTTATTATCTTTGATTCTCTTCATCCCGTCTCCTTCAACTCACCTTTATTTTGTTGATCCGAAGATATGATCGGTACCTGCTCTGATACCATTTTTCAGGACCAATTTTGAGCCTTTACTCATCCAATACACAGATTCAAGTGCGGAAATCATGAATCCATGATCAAATCATAGTGCTTGCTTGTTGAAATCCTTAGATTTCGCCTATGAAACTCAAGAACTTGAGGGTTTTCACACACAAGTGCTCTCGTTCTTCAAAACAGCCGTCCAAGAGTTTATTTAGGGTTATTTTAGTGTTGCTATTTATACTGGAGAGAGAGCAGGTCGTGATTGCACTGAAATCAAGAGAATGTTATTGAAGTTAGTGAAGTTATGACATCAGACTAACGAGATCGCCAAGAACAACTGTGAAATCGCCAAGAACACTTGGTGAGGTCACCAAGCCTTGGTGAGGTCGCCAAGAACAAAACCCAGATCACCAAGTCTTGGTGAGGTCGCCAAGAGCAACTCCCAGATCGCCAGGATCTTGGTGAGGTCGCCAAGAGCAACTCCCAGATGACCAAGTCTTGGTGAGGTCGCCAAGAACAAAACCCAGATCACCAAGTCTTGGTGAGGTCGCCAAGAGCAACTCCCAGATGACCAAGTCTTGGTGAGGTCGCCAAGGTTGGTGAGGTCTCCAAGGCTTAGCAGCGAGATCTCCAAGAGCAAACGAGATCTCCAAGGCTTATTAGCGAGATCTCCAAGAACAAACGAGATCTCCAAGGCTTATCAGCGAGATCTCCAAGAACAAACGAGATCTCCAAGGCTTATCAGCGAGATCTCCAAGAACAAACGGGATCTCCAAGGCTTATCAGCGAGATCTCCAAGAACAAACGAGTTCTCCAAGGCTTATCAGCGAGATCTCCAAGAACAAAATCCAGATCTCCAAGACCAGTGTCCAAATCGCCAAGACTATCTGGAAATCACTAAGAACAATCCCAAAACTCCAGGAATCATTATGGGATCGCTAAGGGTTGTAATTATGAAATCACATAGTGTTATTAGAAAAACCAAAGTGAAAGATGAAACTAACTCCTAAGGTGTAATGTTTGAGTTGCCACCAACCTAATATGTGAGACTGACAAACTATCTGAGTTGTCCGAGTAGCATCAGCAAGAACCTTGAGTACTTACTAGCAAGATACATATAATGATCATTTAAGCAAACACTCAGTTCGGAATATAATCTCCAGAGGTCTTCCCACGCAAATTTATTCAAATCTGAATAGTGCCACATTTCCAACACCCTTTGTGAACCACGGGAGAGATAACAAATCCTTTGGCTAACCATGATCCAGTTCTTCAAGGTACTCAGGCTTCAGTGGTCA
>JBCNJP010000009.1:29797011-29827011 GCA_039602395.1 Deinandra increscens subsp. villosa
AAGAAACACACACTTAAGACGCTCAGTTACAAAATTCTAACACAAACCTACTATTTATAATAAATGCTCGATCACCCGAACTAGACTCTGTCCAAACTGGCAGTTTGATTTCCAGTTCGTCCATGGGTTCGGCTAAGCAGGTTTGAATCTTGTCTTTGTCTTCTGATTTCTTCAGTCTGATCCAGCATCTTGCCATTTTTATGTATCAACAGGCACTTTGGACTTAAACCCCTTTTCTATTCCTCACCTCCTTTTCTTTTCCTACCTTTAAAAATATCCCCCTACTTAACCCCTTTGAGCCTAATCCCTTTCCGTTTCTAAACCGTAAATTTATTTGCATAAAACCCCTAAAGCCTTATAGCCTTTTTCCTTTAAGCCCCTTATTTGTGTATAAAGTCACGAAGGATTTTAAAGAGGCCGATGTTTTGCATTTTTCACCCCTTTTAAACCAAATATCCATACCCTAACTCCATGCCTACCCTTTTAAGCCCTCGTGATAAGTATATAAATTCCAGTGAGATCTTTAGAGGTCTGATTTCATGTCAAACTTATGCTATCTACTCGTTTTCACCTAGGTATGAGTGTTCACTCTAAAACTAACACGTACACTAACTTGAGAGTTGAGTGATCGCATACGAGATATGTTTATGTTTGTATAAAGTTAAACTTTAAGTAGGCTTTTCATAATAGCTTATATGTCAATAAAAGGGGAATGTAAAAATTCAATGGAATATTAGTTAAGAATAAATGGAGGAATGATTTTTAAAGTGCCCAAAATCTTTACTACATGAATAAGTTAAAACTTCCGGATGTGTTGGACCCCGATATTATAGAGTTTTGCTTGGGGACAAGAAAAAGTTAAAGTGTTGGGATGTTTGATATGCATCAAATTATACATAAATTAATATCAAATATTCCCCACATTTGGGGTCATTTCTGACTACTATTATAGAAAAAAATGCCATATTGATTTCTTTTTAGTTTTCAGACTAATCCAAGACAAAATCACAATAGGAGCTAAAAATGAAGAAAAATAAAGTTTCTGTAAAAAATGGCCTCAAGTACGGCCCGTGCCACACCTGGAACACGACCCGTGTTACACCTCAGCAAAGCTTCTGGAAGTTGACTTCTCTGACTGACGTAGCACGATCCGTGTCCCTGATTACTGACAAGCAGGATCCATACTCCTGATCCAGCATGACCCGTGTTCACCGACAAGGATATCCCATGTAGATCACCTGCCAAGCACAGCCAGTGTTCCTGACCAGGCACAACTCGTGCCCAACCCCAACTTTTCCTATAAAAGGCGGTCAAAGCTCCATTTACAAGGCGCTTAATTATTTCTTTTCCCTCTAGATTATATTTTCATTTTCAGTTGAACCACTTGGTGTTTTTAAGCATTTGACATCAAAATTTGTAAGAAATATTAACTTGATTAGATTTTGTTTAAAGTTTTTCTATGAACTACTCATATCTTGTCATGCAAATCTTTATGGTCATTATTGGCTAAACTCTTACACTCACTTGAGGGTAAACGAGCCTTTAAAGAGTTGATAAATTGAGTTTATAAGCTCACTTTAAGATATGTATGAATAAATTTATGAAAACTCTTTATATTGAAAGTGTATTGTCACCCTTTTAAACAAATGTATCTTGTGTATTGTGGACTATTTGAAGAGTCGAAAGTGTTGGGTTTTACAGTGGGTATCCGGGTTGCCCGTTTTAATTTTTACCGAATAAATTAACGGGTCAATTAATCAGATTAATTGCGCAGCGGAAATATAAGTTTTACAATGCGAACATAGTAAAAACCGTAGACAGGATCTGATCACCATGTACGCGTAAATACTGGAAAAATAAATTAAACAATTTAATTTAATAATCTAATCGAACTAGATATACCTTGGCGGAGTCCGAACAACCGTTCAAGACACCGGGGTTCGACGAACTGGCGCTAGGGCAAACGGTAACGCCCGCGAGTCAAGTCTTCAACCGACTTTGAAGACGGCATCTCGGGCACCACAGACGCGTTCATCTCATGAACGGGCGGTGGTGGCGGTAACGAAACCATGGAATGGATCATGCCATTCCAGTCGAACGGTTCCACCGTGCTTGACGACGAATCCGTCATAGAGACGATTTCGTTCGTCTCGCGTGGAGGCGGCGGAGGAAGTGGCGTGACGGCGGCGGCATACAATGGCGCCGGTCACTTAGGGTTTTCACCCGGTTCGACGGTCACGGCACGAGACGGTTCAAATAACGGTCTCGGTGGCGCGGGTAAAGCGAGAACCACCTCCCGATGGTCCTCGCCGAATATGTCGGCGGCTACGGCGGCACGGGCCGCGGCGGCGGCAGTGGTGGCGGCGGCTCTCTCGGCGGCGGCGGCGGCTCTAGCGGCGGCGGCGGTGGTCTCGAGTTCCAAGGCGGCGGCAATCAAACGAGGATCTCGTTTCACCATCGTGTTCGTCGGAAAAGGCGACGGGGTGGTGGTGGTTGGTTGCGCCCTACGCGACCTAGAACCCTCTAAGCCCAATGATTAACTAGTCCATTAACCGGTAATGACTAGATAATCATTCGCCGACAATTCTCGTAAACGTTTTACGAGTTATTGTTTCGTTACGTTAAATAAATAACTATTATTTATTTAAACCGTTTGATTTAATTAATTAACGATTAATTAATTATTAGTTCGTTGACTCCGGTGTAACTCTTCCGGGTCGAAACCGGGTCGGTTACGCTAGGGTCGGGTCAGGACATCTAATATCCAACAATCTCCCACTTGGACTGATCGCGACACTTAAGCGTTGTAGTCAGAGGCACTCTAGCTATGCATGGCTACACCAACAGGTTTCGACACTTTAAGTCGACAGCCAAAGTATATCTGATTGTAAAGCAAGCAGATAGAGGACTTATGGTAACCGTTGTCATATGTTCCTTTCCGTTCTAGACATAGATGAATAATGAGACATGGACTCTCATGTATTAGATTCATCGATTACATTCTCGTTATCCGATTCGAAGTGTACCAATCAAACACACAGTAAGTTTGGGTGAGGCCTCACACTTCACACTTGGAATCAACGAGAGCGCCTTTATGTCTATCTATTGCCGAAGCAATAGTACGAAATCCCATCTTGAGGCATACAACTCCCACTGAACCTTAGATCCATTCCCAAAAGTAGCCCTATTGATGGCAGTTACGCGACATCGAGAAACTACAATCAAAGAACAGTCTGCAGTAAACGAGAGTTCTAGTATGCGTCTCAGGTCTAAGGAAACATTAGAGCATACCATTAATCAAGCAATCAAAACTTCCATGATTGAATTGCTTGACGCGAGTTACGTCCAACGTCATTCTCTAATGAGGTCTGTGACTTTGAACGTTAAACCCCTTTAAGGTTCAAAATCAGAATAGTCTTTATTTAGAGCCGTTCCCACGTCTCTAATCGACTACGGACATTTAGAACAATATCAACAATTGTTCAGGGATGATTAAACGTATTAACATCGAACACAGTTATGAAATTCCATATTGCATTTGCCGATGGAATATGAATAGTATAGATAACTGTTATATGTTCGTACACCCAAATACTAAATCAAAACATGTCTTTAGCTAATCTAAGCCCTATCGCTTCTCTGTGACGATCATGAGTCTCGTGAGTCATGGGCTTTGTAAAGGGATCAGCTAAGTTTTGATCTGTGTCTACTTTGCATATCTTTATTTCATTTCTTTCAACTACTTCTCTTATGTAGTGAAATTTCCTCAGGACGTGCTTGGCCTTCTTATGAGACCTTGGCTCTTTGGCTTGAGCAATAGCGCCTGTGTTATCGCACATCATCTCGATGGGTTGCTTGACGCTTGGAACCACATCGAGATCTGTGATGAACTTCTTCATCCATACTGCTTCTTTGGCAGCTTCTGAGGTGGCTATGTATTCAGATTCAGTAGTGGAATCAGCCACTACTGACTGTTTGGTGCTACACCACGAAACAGCTCCTCTATTGAGGGTGAATACGTATCCGGACTGCGAGCGAGAGTCATCTCGATCAGTCTGAAAACTAGCATCGGTGTAACACTTTACAGCGAGCTCATCAGTTCCTCCATATACCAAAAACATCTCACTTGTGTTTCTTAGGTATTTCAGGATGTTCTTTACAGCAGTCCAGTGAGCTAGACCGGGACTCTGTTGGTATCGACTTGTCAGGCTCAACGCAAACGAGACGTCCGGTCGAGTGCAGAGCATGGCATACATAATTGAGCCTATAGCAGAAGCAAATGGGATCGAAGCCATTTGGTCGATCTCCTTCTCCGTTTGAGGAGATTGAGATTTGTTCAAGATAGCACCCTTTGTCATAGGGACGACTCCTTTCTTGGAGTTGCTCATGTTGAACCGTGCTATAATCTTGTCAATGTATGTATTTTGACTAAGACCTAGAAGTCGCTTCGATCGATCTCTGTGAATCTTAATTCCCAGGACATAAGCGGCTTCTCCAAGATCCTTCATAGCGAAACAAGATGATAGCCATACCTTAACTTCGTTAAGCATGGGGATGTTGTTTCCTATGATCAGTATATCATCCAAATACAATATGAGGAATGATATAGCGCTCCCACTTGCCTTTCTGTAAACACACGGTTCATCTTCATTTTGAGCAAAGCCAAACTCTTTGACTTTCTGGTCAAAACGAATGTTCCACCTTCGAGATGCTTGTTTAAGTCCATAAATGGATTTATTCAGTTTGCAAACCCTATTTGGATATTTAGGATCGACAAAACCATCAGGCTGAACCATGTAGACATCCTCAGTGAGTTGTCCGTTCAGGAATGCGGTTTTGACATCCATTTGCCATATCTCATAGTCATGGTATGCGGCTATGGCAAGCAATATCCTGATCGATTTGATCATGGCCACGGGCGAGAAGGTTTCGTCATACTCAATCCCTTGGGTTTGAGTGAAACCTTTCGCAACAAGCCGTGCCTTATAGGTTTGCACCTTTCCATGCATGTCAGTTTTTCTTTTAAAGATCCACTTGCTCCCTACTGTCCGAGAACCGGGGGGTAGCTCAATCAAGTCCCATACTTGATTGTCACGCATGGATTGCATCTCGGCGTTCATGGCTTCAAGCCATTTGTCAGATTCAGGATCTGACACAGCAGCTTTGTAATTAGTAGGTTCGTCATCTGAGTCAGCTACTAATAGGACATCGGGACCTTCTAGATGCCAGAGGTATCTATCAGGTGCCTTGTGTGTCCTTTCGCTCCTGCGAACGCTTGTGTTTTGGTCTGATGGGGTGACAACCATTTATCGGTCAGACCCATCGACTGTCTCAGGGTTTTGTGTTTCTCGAACTTCTTCGAGATCCACTGGATCACTATTGGTTCCTCTGTTGAGAAACTCTTTCTCAAGGAACTTACCCTTCCTTTTGATAGAAACATTGTTTCCATCAGGGTGGTAAAAGTAATAGCCGGTATTACGATAGTATCCGATGAAAATTACCTTTTCACCTCGAGGATCGAGCTTGTTGTCAGATTCGCTAGTGACATACGCCTCGCATCCCCATACCCTGAGGTAAGAAAGATTAGGAGAAGAATTATGCCATATCTCATATGGGGTCTTATCCACTTTCTTGGTCGGTGCCAGATTTATTAGGCGAGCGGCGGTCAAGAGAGCAAAACCCCAAAAGGAGTGGGACAAGTTAGTTCTGCACATCATCGATCGAACCATGTTCAACAAGGTTCGATTCCTCCTTTCACTAACACCATTTAATTGTGGTGTACCGGGAGGAGTGGGTTGTGAAATAATTCCACAAGCCTTTAGATGATCGAGGAACTCGTTGCTAAGATACTCACCACCTCTATCTGATCGAAGTATCTTAATAGTTCGATCTAGTTGATTTTCTACTTCGTGTTGAAACTCTTTGAACTTCTCAAAAGTTTCGTGCTTGTGTTTCATCAGATAGACATAAGCATATCTGCTATAGTCATCTATGAAAGATACGAAATAGCGTTCCCGATTTCTCGTTTCGGTCCGAAAGGGCCCACACACATCAGTGTGTATAAGTCCTAACAGATCATTAGCCCGTTCACCAACATGTGTGAAGGGTGACTTGGTCAGTTTTCCAGATAAACATGATTCGCATTCACCGAAGGTATCTGCATCAGTGGATTCGAGAATCCCTGCAGATTGAAGCTTCTTAATGCGAGCTTTGCTTATGTGACCTAGTTGATGATGCCATAACGATGAATCGTTATCAACTTTGTTTCGTTTAGAAACATGATAGAGTTGATCTTGCGTTTGAACAATTATCTCATATATACCATGTCGAGGTTTAGCCTCGAAATAAAAGATATCATTAAAGTAGGTAAAAATGGAATTTCCATTAAACTTGTACTTAAAACCTTGTTCAAACAGGGAAGAGACAGAAATAATGTTTCTGGACAATCCAGGAGCATATAAACAGTTATCTAGAGTAACTACAAGACCGGTAGGACATGAAAGAGAATATATGCCGGTAGCCAAGACCGGGACTCTTTTGCCATCACCAACGATGAGCTCCATACCGCCTTGTTCTATCTTCTTCCACTTCTCAGGTTCCTGCAAAACATTTACAATGTGAAAACCACATCCGGTATCAAATACCCATGCATTGGAGGAAACAGTGAAAAGTTCAATAACATTTATTGACATACCTGATGAGCAACCCTTACCGGGGTTTCTAGTCATCCTGATCTTAGCAAGGTAGACGGGGCAGTTACGTTTCCAGTGGCCCATCTGATTACATTCAAAGCATTGACGTTCCTGAGGAGGAGGCGCCAATGGTTTCTTGCCCTTGGTCTCTTTGACCTTGTTCTTGGTCTTGGTGATACCTGTATCAGCAACTCTGAGCACAGCCGGTGTGTTCCTGATCTTGACATTTGGAAACAATGTCAGAACCTCATCTAAAGTCTGAGCCGAGCAATTTACCGCATGCAAGCGATAATGCTCGGGTAAAGATCCGAGGACTACATCAAGAGCCATCCCCTCAGGAATGGAGTAGCCGAGGTTGATCAGTTTGTCGCGATACCCCTTCATCATCATGACATGATCATAGGCAGAGGAATTAGGCGACATGTGGCAGTTCACAAAATGTTGAAGTGCCCTACATCGTTCACCCCTCTGGCTTAACTCAAACATATCTTTGAGTTTTCTCATGATCTCATACGCTCCCATGTCGGTAAAGTTATACCGAAAATCCGGTGTCATGCTAGATAACATAAGCTCAGTGACTTCCCTAGAGTCATCACTGTGCTTCTGGATTTCCATCCGCGAGCGGTCGTTTAGCAAGTAAGACGGCGTGCTCGGGATGGGTTGGTCAAGAACATACAGCTTTCCAAAAAGCTTCAAGATGTTCCTCAGGAGGGTTTGCCATGACAAGAAGTTCGTCTCAGTGAATGGGTCCAGAGATACCATTGAACTTAGAGGAACTCTGTTTTCATTAGCCTTCTGAAATAATGCAAAGTAATTTTAAATTAGTATTTACGGTGTAAACCATTTTCTTATATAAATTGGTAAGATTTATTTAATAAGAAAATTGAGAATTCGGTTAGACGATTTTACTTGAGACCGCCAAATGAGCCTCAGGAGCAAACTCGTGTAACCAAACTGACAACGGTTGTCAATCGCGAAGTCTTAGTCGCGACTCTCGTCTATGAGGCCGCATAATATAATAAATTATATTTTGCGATACGTTTAGCCTCATCCATGCCCACCTTGTCTATATACATTCATAGTGTGGTGTTGAAATACTCCAACACTACAAACATACATAAAGAAAGCGATAGTAGTCCCAAATGGTCAATGTGGCTGGCACGGTGTTGAAATACTCCAATGCCCCCACCTTGGAAGGTACCCTCGGCACCAAGTGCGGTGTTGAAATACTCCAACACTGATGCTCCGGTCAATACGTTCCAAGTTAGACTTGATTTTGGACGACATGAACTATCAATTTTTATTTACCGGATAGGGATATTAAAACAAATTTTAATATATAAGTGATCGTTAGACACAAACGATAAACCCTATCATCACTCGGGACAATTTATTTTAAATCCCCTATTTAAAATATCTAAGTGTCGCGAATGGTCAATTGTGTGTTAACGCCATAATGGCATGGTCTTGCTAGAGCCATTTAGCAAGACCAATAGGGACATGACAATATAAAGGTGAACAACCACAAGGAAGGCAACTCGGTGCGTTCGTGGATCCGGTTCAACTCCCACTAGCCTCCAGACACCTTTTGGCGAGCGTCCGATCTTCGGTCTTGGTTTTTATAAAATTACAATTTACTAACAACTTAGTAAACCTAGCTCTAATTTACAACTTTGAAACCCGAAAAACGGCGGGTCCACCAAAACCAAATAAAGATACAATTGGGTCAACAATTGAGCCAATCAGAGAAATCCAACACGCCAAAACAATTAATAAAATTAAAGGGGTCGGCCGTAACACACAATTAATTAATTAGAATTAATCAAGTAATTCCGTTCGCAATTTGGAAACGAATCGAAATTGCGAACCACCGGTTACAAAAAGACCGGTTCAGATTTACGCGCGGTGATCGTGGCTCTGATACCACTGTTGGGTTTTACAGTGGGTATCCGGGTTGCCCGTTTTAATTTTTACCGAATAAATTAACGGGTCAATTAATCAGATTAATTGCGCAGCGGAAATATAAGTTTTACAACGCGAACATAGTAAAAACCGTAGACAGGATCTGATCACCATGTACGCGTATATACTGGAAAAATAAATTAAACAATTTAATTTAATAATCTAATCGAATTAGATATACCTTGGCGGAGTCCGAACAACCGTTCGAGACACCGGGGTTCGACGAACTGGCGCTAGGGCAAACGGTAACGCCCGACTCGAATCTGCGAGTCAAGTCTTCAACCGACTTTGAAGACGGCATCTCGGGCACCACAGACGCGTTCATCTCATGAACGGGCGGTGGTGGCGGTAACGAAACCATGGAATGGATCATGCCATTCCAGTCGAACGGTTCCACCGTGCTTGACGACGAATCCGTCATAGAGACGATTTCGTTCGTCTCGCGTGGAGGCGGCGGAGGAAGTGGCGTGACGGCGGCGGCATACAATGGCGCCGGCCACTTAGGGTTTTCACCCGGTTCGACGGTCACGGCACGAGACGGTTCAAATAACGGTCTCGGTGGCGCGGGTAAAGCGAGAACCACCTCCCGATGGTCCTCGCCGAATATGTCGGCGGCTACGGCGGCACGGGCCGCGGCGGCGGCGGTGGTGGCGGCGGCTCTCTCGGCGGAGGCGGCGGCGGCTCTAGCGGCGGAGGCGGTGGTCTCGAGTTCCAAGGCGGCGGCAATCAAACGAGGATCTCGTTTCACCATCGTGTTCGTCGGAAAAGGCGACGGGGTGGTGGTGGTTGGTTGCGCCGATCGGAAAGGGAGAGGGGAGAGGGGGCGGTCGCAAGGGAGGAGAGAGGGAGAGGAGGAGCAATTAGGGTTCTCCTAATCCCTCCCTTTTATAGTTTTCGTTTGACTTGATGGGAAAGCAAAGCCCATCGCGACCTAGAACCCTCTAAGCCCAATGATTAACTAGTCCATTAACCGGTAATGACTAGATAATCATTCGCCGACAATTCTCGTAAACGTTTTACGAATTATTGTTTCGTTACGTTAAATAAATAACTATTATTTATTTAAACCGTTTGATTTAATTAATTAACGATTAATTAATTATTAGTTCGTTGACTCCGGTGTAACTCTTCCGGGTCGAAACCGGGTCGGCTACGCTAGGGTCGGGTCAGGACATCTAATATCCAACAGAAAGCTCATTAGTTAGACCCGTGACACCCGACTAGGGGACGATGCATGATCCTTATGGTGACTCGCTTCCCATGCAAAGCAATACGTTCGAGTGTTTTATGTCTATGTAGGAAATATCGGTTTTCTCACATGTGCGATCTGAAGGTAATGGTTGGGATGAAGGGTTGGTAATATTTTTTCACCGCGTTGATCCGGTGGTGAACTTGGTTTTGGTTATGACCGCCTATGTATACGCGAGAGCGGTACATGGAGGAAGTAGGCCTTAGTCCCTTATAAATATCTTTTCATAATAAATTAATTCGATGGATGGGTTGTTCCTCTGCTGGTTCATGACAATGTATTCGAGTGTAACTAGTGTGACTATAAGCCCTGCAACTAAATGGCATTCACGTAGACTATATTTGTTACTAACAGCACACTTTCAACTAGGATTCATACCAATTGGGTGATTAACGGGAGGAATGTGAGGGTAGATTTAAGGCTGAAAGGCAGTCCATTCGTCTCTTAGCAACAATCTTAAGGAAAGATTATAATTAAATAGGCTATCAACCGCACAACTGGTAAGTCTCCCAAGTGATATTTTCTTTGATTGTCTATGCTTAAATCCCATTTTATCTTTGTTTTATTTTTCTTTTCTTACTTTATTCATCTTAAACAAAAAGTAAGATCTGGTTAAACATTAACAAAGACGAGCTATCAAAAGCCCTCATTTTCCTATATTGTGTCCTTGGACGACCGTAGTTTCTTACCATGGCATGTCATGGCGGGACTTCTAATTTTTCTGTAAATGCTCTTCTGTTTCAACCCATTAAGTTTTGGGAGGCGGTGTAGAACACTCTCCAGACCCGACCCCAACTTCTGTGAACTCTGTGTTTTCTTATAGTCTAAACTAAATGCCTCCGTGAACAATGTGATGCATGTTAGAAATATGGATAGGTCCGCAAAAATTTTCTCATCATTTGATAAGTCAAATGAAGTGACTATTGAAGATGTGGATTTATCTGAGGAATTTCCACCACATGTTGTAAGACATGTCACATCTTCAGCTAGTCACACAAAAACTTCTAAGCTAGTTCAAAGGGTGTGGCGGAGGGGGGGGGGGGTGTGACAGGTTATATGAATCTGTTTAACTATTTTAATATTACCTCTGTCGTTGATGTATGTGTTATATTAGTTGTGAATTACTTGCTGTTAACCACTAGGAGCCCATTAATAAAATCTTGGGTCATTTAGGTATGTAATTACCCCGAGGCATATAAGTGACTATAGCGGCCGGTATAGTTGATGGTGGTCCATATTTGCAAGATAATCTAGTTTAAGTGAAAGTTAGGGGGAATATGACTTATATATTTGTAACATGAAAGTGGGTCGGATTCATGCTTAGATTTATGTCGTACCCTCTAGATTGCTGTTTGACCTTAGGTGTGACTTGTCATTCATAGCATGCACAAGTATTTGAAAAATGTTTAATAACTGGAGTCTATAGCTATGGCTCACCAACAACTTTTGTTGTTGACTCTGTTTTGATTCATATTGTAGGTAAGTGAGATAGTAGGTGAAGATTATATAGTATGGGAATGGTCGAATTGTTCTTGCCACTTGTTAGGGCCCTGTACAATATAACATATGTTTTGTTTGTTGTTTGGTACATGTTATGACTACAAATTCATTGATGCTATGTTTTAGTTGCTTATCCAGTCTTGGGTCTATCTGGGGCTTATTGACCCACATAAGTTCGATAAGATATGATTAGTGCATTTTCCGTTATGGTTGGCCTAGTGGTATCACCATAGGGTTGGTGTCCATTTATGTGGTTTCATTTATTTGTGGTCTACCTGTTATTTCCGCGAGATCTGATATGGATAGCCAGTCCCACACCCTTCCCTGCACCTAGCAGGGTGCGGTGGAGTTCTACAGAAAATCTAAAAAAGGAATTTGACATTAAAAAGGAGGAAAACATGATAAATCAACCTTCCACATCTACAAAAATAGAGGATACTAGCTCATAATGTTCTAGTTCATGTAGTGATACATCTGGTGCTAGTACGCCGAATCGTGGTGTTAAATGGTATGTATGTGGTTGTGTTGGACATTTTACAAGAAAATATGACAAACATGCTGACAAGAAACAAAACAGCAACATGTTTCTTTAACAATATGTGCTCAATCTGAAGCTTCTACTCCAAGCCAGGCAGAAGCTTGATGCTCTAAGTTTCAATCTTTGAAACATGGGTTAAACCAAACTCTGAACAAAACCACTCGCTTTGAATGAAGTTTATACCTACCAAACCAAAAATAGGTTCTTAGTCGTCCTCTGAAACAATCAAAAACTTCATGGCCAAAAGGCTATGTTGTGATCTTTCTCACAAAAACAAAAATTTTGGGCGAGAAAAGAATGACCTGAAAGTACCTCCTTTTTTTTAATAAGATGTTTTGAGATATACACAAGACTTTTTTTGTGAGAAATGATAGGTAAATTTAAATGTTTCATCTTTCTTGTGGATTCTCAATAAATAAGGCCAATGGTCTTTCTTGATGATGTATCTGGTAGGCTTAGCATTAAAATATTAACTATGTATGTGATTCTCATAAACTAAATTACTGAAGTAATGATCTACCTTTGACTATATCATTGCATGTTCTTGTAAATCCAGTTGTTTGATTACATTTCAGTATGGTTTAAATCTGTGCACTCTTAAATATCTCATAAGTCGACAGAGTCTGGCCATGACGCTAAGAGAAAAGCTTGTTGCTTCCTTTTGTAATGTGCCTTTCTGGATCTTGTCTTAGTGCGTATCAAGTGTAGAACATAGATTAATGCACAAATCAGTAAATAAGAATGTATTTAATATTGATTTCAAGTAATTCGGTACAAATACACACTCTGGACACTCTCACCGAATGAAATCACTTAAACATACACATACCAAAAAAGCTTAAAGGGACAGAATAAAATTGCTATTTATAGGCATAGATGTCACCGAATGACCTGCTGCAGAATGAGCTCAATTGGTGGCTTTTATTCTCCCATACAAAATACATGAACTCAACTCTATCACTCTAACAACTAACACACATTGACTAGACACATCACACGACACACAGACTTTGCACTAACAAAATCCCCCTTGATGTGTATTGTATATGATCTTCATTGCTGATCTTTAATGTGCTGTATCTGATCTTCAACTTTGAAACTTGATGTTAGTTGTTGCAGAGTTTGCATCGTAGGATCAGAACTTGAATCAACAAACAATTCTTCAAGATCCTTTTAATAACTTTTAACAAAGTTCCCATTTCACCATGCTTGTGAGTCATGTCCTTCAACCTGCATCTTCAGAAGACAGAAGTGTGGGTTTCCATTTCCAAGAATAACTTTAATCTTGGCCAAAAATCTCCTTTGGAGAACCAAGATATTTTGAAATTATATTTGAAATCATAATGTATTACATGTTGATCAGATCGAAAGCAAATAAGAAATAAAATCTTTTTGGATTTTACAGACTTTATATCAAAATACACCTAAAATATTTTTGGATGTTCTGAAATGAAACAAAAATCCAATTATCTACTAAACTCTATTTTGTTTTTATGACAAAGATCACAACATGGGATCATATTGATCATAATGTTCTGAACTGCAACTAGTTGTAGCACATAAGCTAAGATAATTTCCGGTATAATTTATCCAACTTTTGAACTCAGGCGGAATCAAAATCATAGCATCTGGATATGTTATGGTATTATTAGTTTGCTCAGACCTGTGAATCCCACGCTATCAGACATATTCAGACATTTCTCATCTATTATTATGTGATTACACTTGTGCTTAACACATAGTGTATTTTATTTTGATAATTTCAATTGTGTTCCATGTAAAAAGAATATATAATGTTAAATCGTCTACCTTAAATTCAATCTTTCGATACGCAAATAAGGCCTCAGATTTAATAAAATAAGAAAGCGAAACAAGTTGAAGTTGTTCAAAATTTAACAGTCAGGTCAATCTTTCGATACGCAAAGAAAGTCAAGTTTGAAAGAAACATAAAGAAAATAAAGCAGAACCTCAAATGAACAACTATCAGGTCGATACATAATCCGATCATTTGAGAAAATAAAGAAAATCAAACAAGTTTAAATCTTTCAAAATGAACAGACGTATACACAGTGGTTTTTCATTTTTCTTTATCACAATTTTTTTTATATGTCATGAATAAGCATCAAGATGTCGTCCACTAGATCAGGCATAGCATTTAGATTATATCATATATGCCTACTTTCTTATTTGTCGAGCCTACCTAACGCATTAAACAATGGTCTTAAGGCTTTTTCATCTACTTTATCCATGAGTCAGAAATGATAGCCAATGTACCATCATTTCCCAATGCTCGGATCAATTTCTTATTTTTTATTTTAATATTTTTTTAGAGTTAACTTCGCTTTTAGTCCTCAAGGTTTCCACATTTTAACACTTTCAGTCCAATTTTAAAAAGTTTATCAATTTAGGGCCTGAAGTTAACATTCTTTAACAATCTTGGTCACATTTTAAATTTTTCATTCAAGTTAATATGAGAATTCCGTCAATTAGGAATTTAGAGAGGGGTATTTCTGTAATTTAACATTTATCCCTTTTATTTATTTATAGAAACAAATCAGTATAATGACTTCCCAAAAATTATATTCCCATCGTTCTCTCCCCCCACCCAAGAACCCTAATTTGCGATTGAAGATCATCTGGCTCCATCATCGATTTCCACCAAAAAGAAAAAAAAGGTTTGATCTTTCCACCCAAAATCGTTGATTTCTGATTTCTTCTGGCTCGCATCATCGATCTCTCAACATTTCGGTTCAACATCCATAGAGATGGTGGTTTGCGATTGTGGGACTCAAACTGTCATAAGGACCTCGCGAACTCAACTTAACCCTGGACGTAGGTTTCACTGTTTTCCGCGATGTGGCTTTGTTGTGTGGGCGGATTGTGCAAGATGCCTCCAATTGTGCAATGAAAGGGATAATGATAATGAAGAGGCTGAAAGAATCTTAATTGTGAAGATTAGGAGGCTCAAATTTCTTCTTTTTTTTAGTTGGGCTGTGTTTCTCATCTACTACATGTCTAGTTTTTAGTTGGGTTTTCTAGATGCAGATGTAATGTAAAGATCAAAAACTGGGTTGTCATGTTCTATTGTAATATCTCTTCTATCATGTACTGGAAATTTGTGGAGTGGCAATGAAAATGTAGTTTATTGTTAATGTGATTTATGTACCTTGATAGAGGATGACTTATGTATGTTAATTGTGTATGTTATTGGTTCCCTACAAATACAATTGAGATTTAGATGCAAGAAATAAAAAGATGCAGCAGCAGAAATATTCATATCCATATGAGTTCTATCCATATATATAATATACGTTTACTTATGGTGGTGTATTCCAATTTCAAAATAAGTCAACTATCTAAATGGTCTACTTTTAAAAGCATTAACAACATTCCACATTGAGTGTAACACCCCAAATTTAGTGACCTAATTTATATACGTGTGCTATATTTATTAAGTAGCTGAAATATATGTGATATAATATATATATGTACGTATAATAGAGAAATGTCACGATTCGCGTACGAATATTCAATACGACATTCGAGGAAACGTCAAGAGGCCAATTTATAGAATATGGTAGATAACGTAAAATAAAGATCGTGGGCGTAGACGGATCTTAGATCCGAGTTACAATAAAGCGGGAAACCGCAAAATAGTGATTTAGGCCCGGTTTGTAATAACCGTAATTAAGGCACGAACATCACTAAAATAACACCAAAGCGAAATTAGAATATCAGGTATTGCTAAATACTTGATATATAATCGTTATAAAATATATTTACGATATTCGGCACGAAAAACGGTGGAGTCGGTAACCATTGCTGTTACGCGATAATAACCGAAATCAATTCGGTTAGCCGTTCGAAATAATTATAACGCCTCGGCAAAGTATAAATAATTATTATAATATCTATGAAGCATTTCAGTCGAAAAGACGTATTCGGTATGTCAAACGGCCGAGGCCGCGACAATGATTAGACGCGTTTCTACCGCGTAATAACTGAACGCTCACCAGTTAATGTTTCAACCGAAGAATAAATATATATTAATTATATTTATTGGACTCCTGTAATATTTTAGGTATTCGGGAATTTTTATAAACCATTTATAAAATATTATTTAACGGGTCTAGATTACGGGTATAATGCCTACTTATTTAATATTACACAACACTAAATATCTTGAATAACTTTTCTTGTACACTACTCTTGTACACCTATTGAAATTTGCTGTCAAAAATTTTGATGATTCGTAAGATTGAAATCTTACTCACATATGTATGTGTCGAAAATCTCTGGCTTAAATTATATGTATAAATACATACACACACATTTTGAAGAAATCACATACAAAACACACACATTCAAATGCAGATCACGACAAAAGAATAAGAAAAGAAGGAAAGTGAGAGAGAGAGTAAACCGTACGTACCCCCTCCCTCTCTCGAATTACCGGCGACTCCACCGGCGGTCCAGCAGCTCCGGCTGCTCCCTCCGTTCGAAATCACAGCGAGCCCTGCTCCCTCTCTTCTCCGATTGAACCCAGCAATAGCTCCGGCAACGCAGCAGAAACGCCGGCGACATCCCAGCCCCACTACCCCGATTTTTCCGGCAACCCTTGTGTCGTTTTTCCGGCTGCAACACCCTCTCCCTGCCCGTCACTCCCTCCGATGAACCCAGTAGCCCCTAGTGACGAAACCGACGACCACCTCGTCGGTTTGAGCCTGCAAACCCAGCCCCACCTCTCTTCATGTTCCGGCGACGGGAAACAGTGACGGTATTGGTTTCGGTGATGGCGGAATACCGCCGTGCAGCGATGACAATAGCGGTAGCAGGTTCTAGGCGGTGGTAGTTGAAGGTGGTGGACGACGATGGTGGTTATGGTTGCGGATGAAGATGATGAACGGGACTAAACCCGGTAAAACACGACACCACCGTCCTATCTTTCGGATGATTTTCGGTGACGTTCAGTTGACGACGGGGCGTGACGGTGACGTCGATGGACAGCCGGTATGGGAGAGATTGGTGGCGATGATTGACGGTTCTTAACAACAGTCGTAGGTGGTCGCGATTCGAGCTAGAAAAGGAGGCGTCGAGTTAACCCATTCACACTTTCGGGAGACGTTTCGGTGGCATAACGAGGTCCAAACGACGAACCGACAACGGGGAAATGCTCGTGGCAAGAAACTAGTCGGGAAAGACTATTCGTTTATCTAAAACGGACCACTTTATTATATTGGTTATTCTGGACTCGTTTCACGAACTGAGGTAATCACATTAAATATTTGTTATTATTACAAATATTATATTTTAAGTTAAAGTTTATATTAAATCATAATAGAACGGAATAAATGATATATATTTAACGAATAAATATATATAATTATTAATCAGTTTTATTTAAATAAAATTGATTAAAAGAAAAGATTTAAATATTAAATATATATATATATAAACATATATATTTAATATAAAGGTTAACGATAATTATAAAGAAATTATCGGGTTAAAATATATTTAATATATGGAACATATTTAAAATATGTTAATATGTATATGTAAGTGTTGAAACAAGAAATTAGGGTTTTCTAGACATTGTTCTGTCAAACCCGAATAAACGGTAATGAACTAAGCTTTGAAATTTTAAAGCATGTTATAAAATGTTATAACGGATAATACCCTAAGTCAGTTTTGAATAAAAATGAGTTTTTATAAAGAAATGAGAAAAACGGGAAATTAGGGTTTCGGAATATGATTGTTTAAAATAAAATAATCCGAAGGGTATGGAGACTTGATTTTTGGTATGGGACTATGTTTATATATATAATAAGTATATATAAAGTTAAAATGGATAAATGATAAAGTATTTAAGATACCGAGTTAATCGGATATTTAGAAGTTCGCGCGGACCGGAAGGGTAAACGCCTGTACACTGGGGTTTCTGGCAAAAGCGAGGGTGTCGCATAAATCCCAACTGGGAAATGGCATCCCTCACTGGGCGATCCCGGAGTGAGCGTTTACTTATAGGAATGCGTGTCTTCGTATTATCAATAAAAGAAAAGGATAATGGCCTAAAGGGCATTTTGGTCATTTTGACATTTAAGAGGAATAAACTTAATAACTAAGTATTATTAAGTTAATAAAGAGTTAAAATAAACATAGGAAATGTTTATTATATTAAACCTTGTGTTAACGCCATACAATACGCGATTAGGTTTAATTGGAAGGCATTGCGGAGACTTTGTCTGAATTAACTGCTTAAGAGAATAAGGTGAGTTCTATGAGCCCACTTTTAAATGTTTTAAATGTTTTAATATTTTCGGGCCTGATATACATGCAATGATATATATATTCAACTGTCTACTTGAAAAGTATTTGAGATACCTTTACTTGTTTTGTGTTCATACACATACGTGAAAAAGTTATAATACTTATAACTGTTTTAAAGTTATTATTACCTGTTATTACTCTTTTCGGGAAAATTATAATAAACGGGCAATGTAAAGGATGAAACTTTTATATAAAGTTTTGAGAAATGAAAAATGTGAATGTTTGGTCTAAGCCTACGTATGTGAATAACTGTCGGGTAAATATGATCTTATTAGCCTTGTTATACAAGACCCATAACATTATATTTATGAAACGCTTATTCCCATATACGGGTGATGGACTGGTTTTAAAAAATGTAATGAGTCCAAATACCAAGGGTTATTAAATGGACTTTTGAAAAGATTGAAAAGGTTTTAATCTAAGCGGATATTGTCTATGTAAGAAGGAAGACTGTGGTTGTACAATCAGAAGCGGGGAATGACGGTTCTCCGGGGTAGCGACGGCTGCTTACTTTGAAAAGGTATTCGGGTGGCGACGGTTGCCCGAGGGACTAACGTGGTTCCAATAGATAATGCTTAGTAGAATGAATGGTAAAATGTTTTGGTATAATTCTGTTATATACCTGATAAAGGATGAATGGTTAAATGTTTTGGTATAATTCTGTTATGTCTTATACCTGATAAATGATGAATGGTTAAATGTTTTGGTATAACTCTGATATGTTTTATACTTGATAAATGTTTATAAAGAAGGGTCGTTAGGCCCAAATGTTTGAAGTAAACCTTTCAAGGAAAGGTAAAAGTTTTAAATACTTAGAACTCACCAGCGTAAGCTGACCTTTAAAGCATGTATGTCAGGTATCGGTGATGTTTAAAGTAGCAAGGGAAGGGCTCTAGCAAGGGCAGATTAGATGGGCAAGCTATCAGGAATGACTCGGTAGTAGACTGGCATAGCTATAGATAAGATCTAGTTATAGATTATGTTATTATCTTCCTTACTATTGTAACTCGTTATATATATAAATGAAAAGTTTTTAATTTCCGCTGCTTAGTTATCTCTGTTGTACCATGTGTTCATGAGTAAATCCGACACGTGACCCCTCCTGGAACCAAGACTGGGAGTGGGCGTCACATTGAGTCAATAATCAAATGCACTTTAGTGGTCCAACATCACGTGAATATTAATTAAAACAGGCCATTAATATTCATTACCTAATAGGCCATTAATATTCATTAACAACATTCCACATTAAGACCTGCACATGACTATTAAAGTAGTTTCTTGTTTCTATGTGTTTTTGTCCATAAAAAACAAATAATAAAAACAGGCCATTAATATTCATTACCTAATAGCCCATTCCAATAGGCCATTCCAAAATGATAAAAACATGCAACAGCAATAGTTTAAAATGTATACAGCAGCAGCAGTTTAAAAGAGTACATCAGCAGCAGTTTAAAACTGTACAGCAGCAGCATCAGTTTAAAACATACAGCAGCAGCAACAGTTTATAACCATACATCAGCAGCAGTTTAAAAACATACAACAACAGCAACAATTTAAAACAAAACTGGCAATTTCAACAATAAACCATTAAACCATACTAAACCAGTGTAAACAAAAGTTTTAAACAACCTGTTAAACAAAAGAGGCATAGCCAACAGGTTTGTGATCTAAAACACTACATAAGTTTTAAACAACCTGCTAAAGAAAAGATGCATAGCCGACAGGTTCTAAACTAAAAACTAGATATTCATGAAAACAAAAGAGGGTTAAACTAAAGATCTTCTAAGCTGTTAAGTGGCTTCAGATTGATTTGCTGCCCCTTGACCTTTGCATGACCTTCGGTTGTGTCCCACATTGTTGCACAAGCTACATTTCAAACTATTGCCACTCCTAGACATTTTCCCATTCTTCTCAACAGCCTGTTCCTCGGCACTCTTCTTTCTCTTTTTCTTTGGCCTCCCAACCTGTTTGTGATGTGTTGGAGGTAAAAGAATAGTCGGGCAAGTAGACGGTGTCCACAAATCTGTACCATTAATTGGGTCAATGGTGTTTGCATAAACTTTCTTCCATGTGTCTAACCAATAGACCTCGGACACCTAACTTTCTGGAGTCCCCACTTTTAACCCATTGTCAACCATGTGCCAGTTGACTGCTATAGCATGCCCACATGGAATTCCGGTCAGTTCCCACCTTCTACATGAGCAAGTTTTATGATCCACATCAACAACTTTCTGACTATAAACTGGGTTACTCACCTGATACTTGTTCGACCCATTCCATGACACAGTGTATTGTGATGCAAAAGACGTATTGTTTTCAAGTAACTTGTTTGCCTTAGGAGTCAAAGGTCCTTCACATTTAGCAATGAGCTTGAGCACACCCACCATTCTTCTCATAAGATATTCTCTTATGTACTCTAGGCATGTGATAATCGGTTTGTCTCTTCCACCTACAAGCTGCCTATTAAAAACCTCACATAGATTGTTCAAAAGTACATTAGTAGTTGACCTCCCTGCAAAGGTTGATTAATTATTATTAAGTATCATTTGAATAAGATAGACAGTTAAGAGTTAAAATGGGAGAATACCGCTAAAGTGTGCTCTTGAGCAATGCTTTGGTGGTATCGCCTTTCAACCATTCATATAAACCTTGATCTTGGTCGGCAACCTCTTTCATTGCTTTGTCAAACTGCACCGTGGTTGTTACACTTGCACACTTCCACAACAGATTTTTGAATTGAGTCCCCCTCCATTTAGACTTCATATTCTCGTGAATGTGCCTAAGACAATATCTATGTTTGGCACATGGAAATACTTTGCTTATGGCAGGTATGATCCCCTAAAAACATTAGTTAAAACAGATTACTTACAAATGCAAAAAAAAAAAAAGTTAGATCATGTTACCTTTTGCCTGTCACTAATAAAAGTGAAGTTGGAATTGGAAACCAATTCTAGATCATCACCTAGGCACTCCAAGAACCAAGTCTGTTGGGCTAGATTTATTTAAGGCATGAACATTAGTATTGGGCTTAGTTTATCTTTGTTTTGGGTTTGGTTAGTTAATGTATTGGGCCATGTGGGCCGATTTTGTATTGATTATGATTAGGGCTTTTATGTTTATGATTGGGCTAGGTTTCTTGTTTTGGGTACTATATAAACCCATTATGTTTATGATTGAAGCAAGCTTTTCAATTCATTCAAGGTGTTTACGATTTCTGTGTGCATCTCTATTTACGATCAGCTTCAAGCAAGTAGGTTTCTCATTCAAGATTCAACCTTTATCATAGATTGAATCTATTTCTTCTACTTGTATCTTGGATCAATCGCATTTGAGGATTCCGCACTCATTTGCGATCATATATCGTGTTGTCGGTTAGATATCGGACCTACAATTGGTATCAGAGCCAAGAATCATCGATTCGAGGCTCACACGATATAGATTCAAGTGTTTTCTGGCTTTGTGTTCGTGGTTGTTTGAAGATTTGAAGGTTTTTGGTGTTTACGATTGGTCCAGCTGCTGTACTTTGTGTTTACGACTGCATTTCTGGGTTTGTTGGGAGTTTACGACATCAAGATTGAACTTTTAAGCGTTTACGATCGTACTTTTTGGTGTTTACGATTTTTCTTGATCGTAATTGGCGTTTACGACTTTGCATTACCGGAATCTCGGGATCGTAATCGTGTTTACGATCGGCTCTAATCGGAATCGGGTGTTTACGACTTCCGGAGTCGTAATCAGGTGTCGTAATCACAGTTTACGACATTTTAAGGCGGTTAAGGTGTTTACGATTTGGAGCTTTGTCGGAAACAAAGTTCACGATCGTAATTAGCAGTTTACGATCGTAATCAAGTGTTTTTGATTGTAATCTCTGTTTTTGGACGTTTGGACTTTAGATTTAGGTTCCCTTTGCTATCGTAATGGATTTTGAACCAAGTATGTATCAGAATTTGGACTTCGAGATTGGGTCTATTACTCGTCCACCTAGACTTACTTCGGCAGATAACTTTTTGGAATGGAAGTATAGGTTCGAAAACCACTTGAAGAGTGTTGACTTGAGATTGTGGAGAGCAGTGCTGAATGGACCACATGTGCCTACTCATGGAGAAGGAGCTAAGTCAGGAAAAGCTAAGACTGAAGAAGAGTTTGAAGATGAGGACTGGGAAAGGTGTAACAAGGCTGAGAGGGCGTTTGCAATTATGACCATGGCACTAACACCTGACATTGCTCAAGGGTTTAAGCATTGCAAGACGGCGAAGGAACTCTGGAATGCTTTGATTGTTGCCTATGAGGGAAATCCGGACATTAAGGCAAGTCGAAAGCAAATGTTGAAGCAAAAATTCAATTTGTTCAACCATATCCAAGGTGAATCATTTGAAGCGCAAGTACAAAGGTTTGTATCTCTAATGGCAGAAATGTCAAGTTATGGTGTGGAGCCGGATTTGGAAGACAAGAATTTGAAGCTGCTAAACAGTTTACCAAAGTCATGGAACACTAATATCTCAATCATTAAGGACAACAACAATTTGAGTGAGCTGTCTCTTGATGAAATGATCAACAAGTTGAAGTCCAAGTTTATTGATGACAAGCAACGAGAGTTGAATCACATAAGCTCTCTTAGTTTAGCTGGGAAACTGAATCAAGCTTTGTTGTCGGAAGAAGTAGATGTGAAGCAGAAAGGAAAGTCTGCTGGAGGTGGATCATGTTCTGTGACTAAAGCGAATGCTTTTGTAGCACAACCTCAATCTAGTTCGAGTGGAGGTGACAATTCTGAGGCTGCCAACGATCCCAATTTTGCACTGGGTATGGGATTCATGAACAGTTACCATGCTTTAATGGCCGGAACACTAATTCCTTCTGAGATCCTGTCGAGGGAGCTTAATCAGATTAATCCAGAGGATGTGGAGATGTTGGATGTCTCTTGGCAAATGGCTATGGCGGTGTTCAGGGCTAAGAAGTTCATGGCTACTACAGGGCGAAATGTTTGGAAGGATCAAGACAAGATCAGAATGGGGTTTGATAAGACGAAGCTTAGGTGCTACAATTGTGATGAATATGGGCATTTTGCTAGAGAGTGCAGCAAGCCAAGGAAGGAGAAAGCAGAGATGAAGAAGCCGGCTGATGGGAAGGCAAAGGCCGAGACAAGTGCTTTAATGGTGCAGGGAGGAGGAGGTTATGACTGGACCTCCCAGCTGAAAGATCTGAAGGATCTGAGCCTGACACATGCTATGATGATTGACTATGGATAATGATGATGAGGAAGAGCATGCATTTGTCGTGACTGAAGATGAACCTGAGGAGAATGAAGCTATGGCAGCTGACCACACCAAGGTATGTTCTAATCCTGTTTGTCATCGTATAATTACTGGTTTTAGACAATTTTGCAAAAACTTTGAATCAGAATTGTTTGAAGTAAAATGTGAAAAGAGTTCATTTAAGGGTAGATGGGAAAAGAACGAGAGAAGGTTAAAGCCCAGAAATTAGATATAGCAAAATATAAGAACCTGCAACTGAGAATGCCTATTTGATGACAATGCTAAGTTAGAAATAGCTGACCTAAGTAAGCAGATAGATGACCTTAAGCATAAGAACAATGAGATGCAGGTTAAGCTTGATATAAACCTTATGAGAAGCAAAAGGATGTTACAGGCTAGTAAATCTTTAGATACTTGCATAACTGAGGTTAGAATGGGAAAAGACAAAGGTGGGATAGGCATTAGCTTTGCAAGCAGAATGTTGTCCTCAGGATAAAACTAGAGATGTAATAGTGTTAGAGCATATTCCTATGCTAACGTTGTGTCTCGTGTATTGTATCTAGACAAGAGCTTCTGTGTGAGTCAGTTAGTCATCTGGCCGGATCACATGATCCGCCGGACCAGTTGATATGGCGGACCAGATGGTCTGCTGGTGATCCGCTGGCTTATGACTAAGTGACTATAAATAGTTCTGTGTTAGAGAGAGCTAAGTTACGAGTGCTGTTATTCTATAACTCTTAACTGTGTGTAAACTGAGTGTGTTTCTCTCTCTACTTGTAATCTCTAAGTGAATCAATAAAGCAAAGCTTTATTTACCTTCTTGTTGCTATCCGATTACCGAATCATGCAGTAGTAAGATCGTATCGTGGTTTTTCAAGTGGTATCAGAGCATTCCAGGTTGCTCTACTGCTGTGATTTGGTAAGTTTTTGAAATTCTAGAGAGAGAAAGTTTGGGTTTTCTACGTTTTTCCTCAATTTTTCATAATTCTGAGTGATTCTGGGGATAAAAATGATTTCTGGATGTTCCTGGAGTGTTTTCGCATCATATTGATCCAGTATCTAGCTTAAATTGTCGAAATCTGTGAAAATCAGTCGATTTTTGTGTTTTTCTGCATCTGATCCGCCGGTTGAAAATCTGATCCGCCGTTTGGTCCGCCCCAGCAATCTTCATCAGTCTGATCCGCGACAGTTGCAGCGTACCAGTCTGATCCGCTGACCAATTCTGATCCGCCGTACCAGTTTTGATCCGCCGTATCAAAAACTGATCCGCCGTATGAAATTTGATCCGCCGGACGAAATCTGATCCGGAATCTGGTCCGCTAGTACAAATCTGATCCGCCTCGTTAATTTGATCCGGAACTGGTCCGCTGATAGTATTTTGATCCGCCAAGTTGTGTTGATCCGCTGGCAGAAAACATGACCTTCACTAAAACTGACGTAACTTGCAAACCGTTTGGAGTTACGGAACCCAATACCAGCCAAAACGTTCGTCTTTCCGAGATCTAGGACGTGTACTAGCCTATGGCCAGTACCGTCAAGTTTTGACCCACAAAATCCGCTTGGAAGACGCCCGTTTTTCAGTTTTAAGTTTTCGCGTTCGGTATTGAAATTTCAAAATGAGCGATTTTCACGCTTTTTCAGCTGTTCAATCATCAATGCAAGCCATATTGAACTATGATAACGAGATAGGAACAACTCAGAAAGTTCCTAAGTTACTTCGATTGGAGGATTATGAGAATTGGAAGCAACGATTTGAATCATTTGTTAATGCTCTTGACATTGATTTGTGGATTTCTATTGAACAAGATTATACATATCCTAAGAAAAATGGAGAACCAATTCCACGAAGTGATCTTGATGAAGATCAAAGGAAAGTTTATGCCAGAGAAAAGAAAACGTATGCAAATCTCACAATGGCATTACCAAGAGAACTCTTGCATCAATTCAAAAACTGCACAACATCCAAAACATTATGGGATGCACTGAAGGATAGATGTGCAGGAAACGAGCAATATAAGAAGAGTCGAAAGAAAGTGTTGTTAAAGGAGTTTGATAACTTCCAGCATTGTGAAAAAGAGAGTATTGCAGATTTGATTTCTAGATTTTCTCATCTGATTAATGAACTCGATATTGTAGGAGTCCAGAAAGAAAAAGAGGATTTGAAGGAAAAATTTCTGGAAGCTTTACCGGAAACATGGGAGAATTTTGTTATGATGCTTGCTAATGATCCAAATTATTCAAGTTGGACTTTCAATCAATTGTTAAGCAAGTTACAAGCTCGAGAAATGGAATTACTTGTAAAGAAGTCAGCAATTCCATCGGTTCAGAATCCTGCAGTTTATTTTGGAGAGAATTCTGCTACTGCTCATGCTAAAGCCAAATCAAATTCTATTTCAAGCAGTAATCCACCAGTAACAGCATTTCTTGCTGGAAAATCAGATAATGGTGGGTATTCTTCAGGATGCAGTTTTACTATTCCTGCTAAATCATCAAGTAAGTCAACTTCTAATCAAGCAACCGAAGATCTAGCTGCTTTGTTATCTGCTTTTATATCTTCATCGTCTGGATCGATTTTCGGTCAAGTTAGTGATGCTGGTTTAAGTGGAACTGAGTTAGAACAGCTGGATGATGATCAGTTAACTGAATTAGATTTGCATTGGCAATTTGCAATGATGGTTGAAAAAGGAAGACGATTTATCAAGAAACATGGAAAGAATTCTTTTGTTCCAGGAAATAGGAAATTGGGTTTGGATAAATCTAAAGTAAAGTGTTACAATTGTTCCAAGGTTGGACATTTTGCTCGTGAGTGTTCTCAATCATCATCTGATAAGAGTAAATCTGATAAACCTGACGCAAAAGCTATGATATCTCAAACTGAAGAAGGTTATGATTGGGCTAAAGATTTTCCAGATGAATCTGCATTCGTGGTTCATTCTCAAGACAGTTATGCATTGATGGCAAATATTGAGGTTAAATCGAGTGGGTATACATCTGAGACCAGTAAATCTGCTTCAGGTCATTCTGATTCCGAAATAAGTGGTTATGAATCCGTGTGTGACTTTTGTTCACAAAAGGATAGTCAAATTAAAGGTTTGATAAAGGAAATAGAGTGTCAATCTGTTGAAATCAAACGAAAGGATGAAGAATTGGAGAGTTTCATCAAGAAATGTCAGGAATTTAATGAAGTTTGCAAAACAAATGCAGAGTTACTCAAGGAAAAGAGTGTGTTGGTGACAGAATTAGCGAATGTTCAGAAACAATTGTCAGAAAGCTGTATACAGAATGATCAACAAAAGTTACAACTTCAACACGAGAATGATGAGTTCATGTCAAAAATTGTCAAGCTTACTTCGGTCAATGAAAAGCTGGTCAAGGAGGTTGCAGAATATAAGTCTCAAGTTCAAGATGTTAGTGAAGATTTTGAACAGTTATTTCAAAAATCTATCAAAAAGGTTGAAGTACTTCAGACATCGAATGATGAACTTCAGAAGGCATTGGATGAAGTTACTGCTGATAGAACTCAATATCAGATTGTTCAGTCTGAATTGCAAGATACAATCACTTCTTTGAAGAAAGATAAAAATTTATTAACAAGGAATATTGAGATATATAAGGAAAGAGTGGATAAAGTTACCAAAGAAGTGCATGCTGCTCATGATGGGATGAGACGAGAAAAATCATTAGTCAACACCACATCTGAGAAATTGATTCAATCAGAAAAAGTTTTTGCTGAAGCTCAGAAGATCATAGCTGATTTGAAAGTTGAGATTCTCGATCTCAATCGTCAATTGCATAACTTGAAGAATTCTCATTCTTTTACAAGTTATTTGTGTCAAGACGACAACTTCAAGAAGGTTTTTGGCGGTGATGATTTTAATCAAATTCCTCATCCAGTGATTCAAACAGATTCTGTTGTTGATTTAAGCACTCCAGTGGTAAACAAAGATTATTCTGAATTTGTATCTGCGAAGTGTGAAGAAGAGGGACTCGCAAGTGTGTCAATCAAGCATGTTGGTGACAGATGCAGAAGACTAGGGTCTGTAAGATAAAGTTGGCTAGCTGGAGCTTGTTCAAGCTAAGTAATTGTGAAGGGTATTAAAGCTAAATTTACTGAGGTTGCTCAAGCTGCGTTCTTCTACGTCTCGGATAGTGGATTTATCAAAGTTACCTGGTTATAAACGATCTGGTTTGGGTAATCATAATCACAAAGTTGTTCAGAAAGTTGAGAAGAACAAGCCAAAGAAGACTCCTAAGGAGAAGAAAGATACTAGTCTTGAACAGATATATCATCTGGCGCAGGTATTTGTATCCACCATGGAAAAAGGGTTCGGAGGTAAGATACAGAAGAAAGATTCTCTCTACAAGTTCTCCGAAAGAATCTTCCGCTTCTGGATTCCAATTCCACACCTAGAAGTCCTACATCACAATGGGTACATTCTAACCAATTTCAGGTTTTTGATGATGTTTCTGATGAGTCTGAATTTTCTGATAAATGTTATCCTGTTAAGGACAAGTCACAATTTAAACGTTCATATCGTTTGTGCTATCAATGTCGCCAAAAGGGACATATAGCACAGAATTGTCCTGTCACTGTTAAAAGGAAAGTTTCTGTAAAAACTGCCACGTTAATTGATGAATCCGGCAGAATTTTTAATGACTCACCAACATCACATTTTAAATCAACACATTTCAAAAGTGAGTCTAGTGTTGGTGATTCATCACAAGATGATGTTTCTGTGAAAACTGCACCTGCAAAGATGCAGTGGCGACCTAAGGTGGTCAGTCAAGCTGCAACTGACTTTGTGGAAGACACTGGTCGACCAGAAGCTGTGTGCTTCGGGTCATTTGAGTACTAATCTTTATAACCAGTGTGCAGGTATTCCTAGAAGACCCGTTGGTGATTGCAAAGTTGCTGATGGAGGAGTATTCTGCGTTCTTAACTTAAATTGAATGCTTCATATTTCTACACTGAATTTTTCTGAAAGCTTAAACTGAGAAGGTATCAGTATCGATTGGTCAATTTTCTTTCTTTTACATTTTGTATGTAGGTTAGGGGGAGAAAATTGAAAAGCCAAAAATAGCGTCTTTTTGTTTTTGTTTGTGTTAAAATGAAAATCCAAAAATAGAGTTTTCATTTTAAGGGGGAGAAAATGAAAAATACAAAAACATCGAAAAATGGAAAAATACAAAAACATTGAAAAATGAGAAATTGTATCCGACATGATTGGGAAATGATGGTACATTGGCTTACGTGTCTGACTCATGGATAAAATAGATGAAAAAGCCATAAGATCATTGTTTGATGTACTTGGTAGGCTCGGCATTGAATCAGAAAGTATTCAGATGTGATAAACACTAAATATTAATGCTTGACCAAGTGGACAACATCTTGATGCATATTTCATGATATATCAAGAAAAAAAATATGTGAGAAAGAAAATGAGAAGTCACTGTGTATACATGTGTTCATTTTGCAAAGATTTAAACTTGTTTGATTTTCTTTATTTTGTCAAACGATCGGACTTTCTCTGCGTGTCGAAAGACCGACCTGATTGTTGTTCGTTTGATGTTCTGCTTTATTTTCTTTGGTGTTTCGTATAACTCATCGGACTTTCTCTGCGTGTACGGGAGTACCGACCTGATTGTTGTTGGGTTATACAATTTCAACTTGTTTTATTTTCTTATTTTGTTAAATCCGAGGCCTTATCTGCGTATCGAAAGATCGACCTTAAGGTAGACGATTTAACGTTCTTATTTCTTTTTGCATGGAACACAGTTGACTGAATCATGATTACAATCATTATGTGATTAAATCACAAGTGAAATCACAAAGTGTGATATAAAAAGCAAAAACATATCTGAGTATGTCTGATAGTGTGGGGTACACTGGTCAACGCAAATCTAATCAATACAATAACATATCCAGATGTTATGAGTATGATTGTGCCTGAGTTTAGAATGGACAAATTATACCAGTAATCGACATGACTTATGTGCTGGAGTAATTGAAATTGAAGTGTAGTTCAGCATGTTATGACCAATATGATCCCAAGTTGTGATCTTTCTCGCAAAAGACAAAAATAGTGTGTGATTCAGTATTTCATTTCTGTATTGCATTTATGTTTTATATCTGAAAACTCAAAAAGATTTTAGGTGTGTTTTGATATAAAGTTTTAAAAAGCCAAAAAGTTTTTGTTTCTTATTTGTTTTCGATCGATCGATACTTGATACAAAATTCAAAATTTCAAAACTATATCTTGGATTCTCGAAGAGAGGTTTTGCGCCAAGATTAAATTAATTTTCAAAAGAAAAGGAAAACCGCGTTTCTGTCTTCTGAAATTGCAGGTTATCTGAGTGAGACGATTCAAGCATGGTGAAAGGGGGAGTATGTTATATCTTTCACAAGTGGATTTTGAAGTTCAAAGATGATTCAAGATTGATCCAGCCATGCGAGCTCTAATTCTGACAAGATTT
>JBCNJP010000009.1:29827511-29880511 GCA_039602395.1 Deinandra increscens subsp. villosa
ACATGCTAAATTCATTTGTATGCGTATATAGAATAAATGGCTAAAAGGCTTGATATATAATATAATAGAAATGGACAAAAGCACTGTACAATTGAAGATGAGATATATATTAAGGCACCGTTATGGTAATAACATGCACATCTTGAGATCTTTGGCTCCCCTATTTGGTTTTATATTTAATCCATATAGCAAGAAAATCAACTGGATCGAGTATTCACTGTAACAATCATAAACATATGAACTTTATGTAAAAGTTTTGAACCTATTTTAACCTGTTACCAGACCCGACAATTTTGTCATGCTTAATAATACTCATTGCTATGCATCTTTCATGTGTAGTATGCAAAAGATAAAGGAATTCATAGAGAGTTTATCTATAATAAAAAAACTATTTCCTTGAAAACCAAAACATAAACAAATTACATATAATTCATTGCAACATAAAATGTTGATAAAAAAACACTTAATAGTATACTATGATACATTCACACATGTAAATTAAAAAACCGAGTTAATAGTTTATCTCAAAATATTATAAATGTTGATTTAGTAAAATAGAAATACAAATATATGAAACCATACCTATGCAGAAGATCAATGATACACTTGCAAACCTTGTTACTACCCCTGATCCATCATACTAAAACAACGTAATAAGTAATTATGTAATCTGGAAGGAACATAGATGTACTTTCACTTTGTATTTGTATATCCATCACATGTACAGTTTATGGAAACTTAATATACAATATTGAAACACCATTGGAGTACAACAATACAGCAAAAAGTAACAAATTAACAAAGGGTTTCATTTTTCAAACCTGATGACACGGGGGTTAAGGGGAGCCGATCTGAATCTCTTTTCCGGATCTGGGATACACCACCGTCTCTGCCATATAAGCATCTAAAAAAGTCGATACAGTTTCCAGCAACCCTGTCTCCTTTTTCAACTATCCATTATCATCACAAATCATATGCAAATACAAATTTTTACATCACACTAAATCACTACTTCATTTTGAGGCACGAAAGCATACCCAAATAAGCACTAAATTCAAAGAACGATGCAATAGCTGATGAAATAGTAAATGATTTATTTGTCAAAGTAACACTTGAAGACACATAAAAAATGAGTAATCTTTAAGCATGTGGTCTAAAATATTAGGCATTAATCAAAGAACACAAACAGTTGAAGAATAAACTAAATAAAATACCTAAACAGAAGAGTTGATACACAAAAATACACAAATATAAGGCCACAATTTCATCATAAAATCAACCTAAATAAGAGGGCAATTCCAAGTTTCCAACATGCTGACATCCATTGAACCTGTGCTTAAGAAATACACAAAAATAAAGCCCCAATTTCATGAACTAAATCATTTACCCAAGAGCAAAAGAAACCAATTAGAACTTAGGTCAAAAACACGTACGGACTACGGATCGGAGAAGCAAGAGCAAAAGGAACGGGATCTGAGAGGCAAAACATCGATTCAATGGAGGCGAGCATAGAAAAGGAACCGGAGCTATTTATACAACAATAATAAAGAAACAGTTCCACAAAAATACCTCAAATCCACAACGGCGGCAAACATCGGCGACACAAAGCCGTTGAGATAGATCCCAGAGATGGCGAGAGAGGTCCGATGAGAGAGATGAGCTCAAATCCACAATGGCGTACAATTTCGCTAGGGTTTTGAGAAAGAGAGAGAGAGAGAGAGAGAGAGAGAGAGAGAGAGAGAGAGAGAGAGAGAGAGGGAGAGAGAGAGAGAGAGAATACAATTCCGCTTCATGGTTTTGAGAGAGATAAGGTAGAACTCACGCCATGCCGTCCTTGAAGCAGTGTGCCGGTCATTCACCCATCTACCGTCCTTCTCCCATGCTTTAGGTGAGTACGGAGAGACGCACGCGAGTCCCACAGGATCACACGTGAAAGGCAAACACCAAAACTCTTTCATGAAAGCATTATACTTGTACCTCATGCAATGTAACATGTATTCTATGCTTTGAGGTTGTAATGGATGCATGTTTGGTTCTACAAAAAGTTGAAAAATATTATATAGTTAAATATCATCGCATTATGTGAAATTAACAATGATTTTAGTAGACTAGGAACATTGCTGTGTGATTTGTAACCATGTAAGTAACTTGTCATAATGTGAAAAAAGTGGCATGGCTGTCATTATTACGGTGTGCTCTACTTTATTAATTACTTACATGTGTTACAATTAGAGGTTTAAATGGTAGAGCTAAAACTAGTAAAAAAAATTGAAGTAAGAAAGAAACAAGCTGTGCCAGAAAAAATCAAAGAAAATGCCAAGTTGAATGTTGAATTATATGCGAAAATTCCAATTGTTGTTATAGAACTTTCCACACAACTTGTCACCAAACTAAGCATGGCAGTTTGTTTTGGTAAACATTACAATAGGATTTTTGTCATATTTTTTTTTATATTATTTTGATCTTTATTCTATCACATTTGGCTATTTTAATTTATTATGTTGAGACTTATATCTTATTAAATATATGAAAATTTTAATATATTGTTTATATGAAAAAGTGGCATATATAAAAGAATTTTTAAAAAATTGGGTTAAATCCTGTAGCAAAAGTGTTAAAAAATCCATAACAAAAAGATTTTAAAAAAAAAGTCGTAGCAAGGTTCCGTAGTAGAAATTTATAGCCAAATCCGTAGCTTAATTCTGTTGCATATTCCATATCTAAACTAAACCGTTTCTAAAATCCTATAGCAAAAACGGTAGTTAAAAACTTTATAGCTAAAAGTCTGTAGCAAAATCTATAGCTAAATAGCTATCACTATTTTCCTCACTAAACCGTATGACAAAGATTTTGTTACCAAATCCGTAGCAAATCCGTTACAAAAGGGTCGTTGTTACGAACTTACTACGAATTTAACCGGAGCGAATACTTATTTCCACTTAGTTTATTATTAAGCCATGATATATATAATTCACATTACAAAATATAACACCCTCATCTACACCGGGCACTTCAATATCCAATATACACACACCTTCAATATCTATCATCCATCACTAAGAGCTTTCCTTCGTTCATAATCAACATCATCTGTTAACAGTTCATGGCGGCAGACAGGACACGTGTTCCGGATCCCCAACCATGGAAGAATGCAATCACCATGGTATAGATGATCACAAGGTAGCTGCTTTGCCATTAACCCAATGCCCATTTCTTCTTTACACACAGCACAAACTGTATTTTTATGTTCCTCACTAATCACCACAGATGAAAGATTTTCCACAACTGTCACGGAAGCTGGTGGCCGACCTGTAGATGACGAATCGTTTTCTAAAAACTGCCCGAATAACATCTCGTAGTCCGGATTCGATTCAAGATTGTGAGTGTTTAGTAAAACTTCCCACTCCAAAGAATCTGGCTGTTGTCGTTCAGATTCATGGGCTTCATCGATTTCTTCCCATTCTAAACCTTCATTGGGGTTGGGTATGGGATCGGGATTTAGATCATTATCAGATTCCGACCGATTTGCTATTGTTGCCCGGGATATGAAGAAATCATCCCAGCAATCAGAAATCACATATCCTGAATTTTCATCATGTGCATGCGTTCCCCCGCTGCTGTGATCATGATTACGCGAATAGCTGACGCGTGATTGCGATTGTTCGACGCTCTGATGAAACATGTCGATCACGAAATTGACCTGGTTCTCACGATCGAATAGGATTGAATGGTGTTCGTTTTGAGATGGGTTTGTATCGGTGTGACACAAGAAATCATCAAGATCTTTGTCATCGTGTTCATCGTCGTTTTCATGAAGATGGAGGCAAGAAACCTCCGCCATAGAAGATTTGGATGAATGATCGAAAAAGATGTGTGTTTTTTCATTGAATTAAAAACGAGTATGCGTGAAAATAGGATTTTCGTTGGTTGCTGTCGTGAGGTTGAAGTTGCAGATTTCTTGACTGCACAACAGAAAAAAGTACGAAGACCACTTGCTATCTAAATGTCAACAGAAAAAAAAAATACTAATTTGTTAATAACCCACTTTATATAGACTCTTTATACTAGTTCAAGGCCCTGTGTTCTAATCTTAGGAAGACCCTATCTTTGTTGCTTGGGTTGATCACAGCCTGTCAAGTGTCTAAAAGAGGTTTTTCGAGAATGAGAGGGGTGTCTTCAAGATGATGAAATCGGTAGTGATATTTATATTATTTACACGGATTAGAACATCTTTCATTATTCCCTTCGCATAACGTATAGATCGATCAATCAAGAGAATGACAAACAAATAGAAAGGGGGTTAGTTAACTTGGATCTTTCTAAAAATCCTTGTTGTGTGTCCCTGGCACAGGCACCAAAAACTTGACGTGTGTGTGGTGTATATACAAATTATGACAATTACGGGTCAAAAAACATTACTCTTGTGCAAGTTTTAAATTTATAAAACACAATAACAAACTATCACCAAACACCACACTTTAGGGAAGCGCACTCATCGTTAGTGTAATATAGTGTTGGTAAGATACTGAGGTCATCCTATGACACACGTGTGAGGGCTCTTGATACTAAACCTTCATTAACGTCTAACCAAACCAAGAGTCGATAAGTTTAAGAAATAGAGATAAAATAAGGAGAAAATAAGTTTTAGTTCACTTCAATCAAATAAATATATCACTTAGGAGGACTTGTCATTGGTAAGATTGGTAACCTTTTTATCCATAGACTTTTCCAGAAGATTTTTATACTAAGGTAGAAATGACCGCCTCCCAGCCTCAAATTCAATCATACGTTTCTCCCGTTGTTCACTAGCAGGGATGACCCTCGAGAGGACCGTTCTGTTAAGTAACATATATAGTATGTAACCAATGTCAGTTTGTCGTAGGACCTTATGGTCAAAGTATCGCTACGCTCGGATACGTTGTCATGAACCAGTAAGGGAACAACCCACACACCGGATTATTTATTGAGTGTAGGACCTTTATAAGGAGTTAGCGTCCGTTTCCTCTCATCGCACCGCTCTCGCGCGTACACGTTTAGTGGTAACCAAAACCAAGTCCATAAGCACATCGTTGTCACGTGTATGAAGTGGCAAAATATTACCAACCCAGAGTCCCAAACCATTATCTCTAAACCGTTCTTGCGTGAATAACGTGTGGTTTACATAGACATAAGAACACGAACACATCACTTTACATGTGGTTAAGGTTTTATCTCTATATGTTATCACAACCCCTAGTCGGGTGTCACTTACCAACTAATGTGCTTTTGAAGGCACAAATGTTCCATGATGCACAAGGTAAGTTTTGTTTGTAAGAATCAATACTAAACTTTCAACATAAAGATTTAGACTCAAAGTCATTGTTACACACCTTAAGGTTGGTTTATGGATTCATGTTACTAACCCACTAATGGTTTTTTTCTCCCAAGTGAGAAAAAACTTACCTAGGTAAAGTAGTAGCTAGATTTAACATGGTAAACTCCAAGAAAGAAAGTGTCCCCATTACTAAGGGGACACTGTTGAACTAATCACAAGCTCCTAAAACAGACCATTAGATTAAGCAATTGGAAGGAGTTACACATTTCTGCTATGGCTCAACTATGTATGTCATTCTATGTACTAGACTAGACATCTCATATGCATTAAGTATGACCAGTCATTACCAGCAGAGTCCAGGACTTGGTCAATGGACTGCTGTCAAAAAATCCTAAAGTATCTGAAAGAACTCAAGAGATGTTTCTGGTATATGGAGGAAAAGATGAGGAGCTCACTATAAAATGGTACACTAATGCTACTTTTCAAACTGATCGAGATCACCCTCGCTCATAGTCCAGATTAGTATTCCTTTCAATGAAGGAGTTGTTTCATGGTAAAGCTCGAAGCAGAATGTCGTAGAAGATTACACGATTGAATCCGAGTATATAGCCGCCTCAGATGCCGCTAAAAAGCTACTTGGATGAAGAAGTTCATTTCAGATCTTGATGTTCCTAGCATCAAGCAACCAATCGAAATACTTTGTGATAACACAGGAGCGATTGCTCAATCTAACGAGCGCAAATCTCATCACAAAGCCAAACACATCATGAGGAAATACCACTACATTAGAGAAGTACTGGAACAAGGAGAGATCCAGATAAGCAAAGTAGAGACATATCAAAACTTTGCTGATCCATTCACTAAGCCAATGACTCAGAAGACTCAAGATCGTCATAGAGATGCGAAAGTGCTTATTAACTAAAGACTTGTTTTGATTTAGTATTTTGATGTACGAACTTAAACAGTTATCATTTTTCTATTCATATTCCAATTTCAGATTTAAGTGCAATTTGAATTCTATAATTGTGTTTAACTTTAATACGTTTAAATCCTTGAATCGAGTTTTGTATATTTATCTGTAGTTGCTTAGAATCGTGGGAACGAATCTGAATTAGGATAATTCGGACTATTGGACGTCAAATGGTTGACATCTAAAACTCACCCAAGCCTCATTCCAGAATAACGCTGGATGTAACTCGTATCAAATAATCTTCATAGATTAACTACAAGATGCATTTGATTAAATGGTATATTAAATTGTATCCTTTGACATGAGATACGTACTAGAATTTCCGTTTACCAGGATCTATTCTTTGATTATAGTCAACGGCTATTGCGTAACTGCCAGTTATAAAGGCTATCTTTAGGAATAGATGCGAAGTTCAGTGGGTTTGTATGTAGTCGATATGGGATTCTGTACTCTTGCATTTTTCAACAGTTAGACATCGTGGATCCCTTGTTGATTCCATGTGTTAAGTGTAAGGCCTCACCCAAACTGACTATGTTGGATTGAATTAGTTCAAATCTGGATCGAGAACTATAATGATTGAACATTATAGGATAATCCATGTCTCACAGTTAAATTGATGTGTTAGGCAGAAAGGAACGAATGACTCGAAGTACCATGAGTCTTCTGTCTAGTTGCTAGTCAACTAATATACCTTGGTTTATGAGTTAAAGTGCCATTACTTGTTGGTACATCTAGGTATAGCTAGAGTGTCTCTGACTTTGTGCGCTAATCTTGTCGAGTTCTGTCCAAGTGAGAGACTGTTGGATATTGTATGCCCAGACCCGACCGATTAACGTGACCGGCCTAGTTTTGACCCGTAAGAGTTACACCGGGGTCAACTTGCTAAGACCGCTTAAACCGTTAACTGGCAATTTACGAAACACTAATAATTACAAATTTAATTTAGTAAATAATCGGTAAGTAATTAATTAATTAATTAGTGGATTAAATAATTACTACTTAAATAATTACTAATTAAATAATTACTAATTAACTAATTACTACTTAAATTTAATTTAGTAAAAATCTGGTTGGATCGAATTTAAACACAATAGAGATTTGGATTATAGAGTTAGGGATTGAGATAGTTTGGAGCATTATAAATAAACATTAACTACTAAGGTTTATGGTTAATCAAGTTTGCAAAACCCTAAAACCTCCAAACTCTCCCTCTCTCTCTCCCGTCCCCTCGCTGCCATCCTGCATGTCAGATCAACCACCATCGCCAACCACCACATGCCACCACATACACCATCGCGATCTCATCATCGATCAACCAGTGTTCTGCTTCTTTGTGTTCGTTGGCATCATCAACCAAAATAAAACAAAATCTCGGTGCTTCCAAGCCTCTCGAGCCAAGCCACGCCACCGTCATCAACCATAGAGCAACTGCTTCCTCCACCGCATTGAAACTAGAAATTGTTCCTGAGTCTATCTGTCATCCCCAGCTTGTGAAAATGCTAAGGGTCTACTAAGGTCATTGCAACTTGTGACTTATAAGGGCTAGCGTCTTCGTCAGCATCACCCCTCACAGCATGCGACGCACAAGTGATACCCTTCGCAACACGCAACGGGTCTCGGATCTAGATTGGGTCGTTGCCATCCATCACGCCACATGAAGGATTAGGGATTTCTGTCGCGACACACAACGAATCCCAAATATAGAAAGGTTCTGATGCCTCCGCGACACCAGTTGTCTCCATTGAGTGTCTCTCACGACTAATGAACTCGTGTGTGTTACTTTCTAGCACCAGCCTGTCGAATCCTAGTGTCTTGAACAGTTGTTTAGATACTACTACAGTATATCTAACTCTTGTTTTAGTTAGTTTTCCTTTTAACTATGTTCTCGTGTATATTGGTAATCCGATCCTGTTGTTTTACATTTATCCGCAAGTTGTTTATTTATGTTACCCAAACTGATTTTTTAATTATTTAGACCGTTTTAATAAACCTAAAATTAAAAAAAAAAAACGAGTAACCCGGATGCCACTATAAAACCCAACATTCTTAACACCAGTAGCTTTCACCTATAACACATCAAGTACACCTATAAAACGTCAAGTGTTATTTGAGCATATGAAATAATGCTTTCAACTGGTCAATCCTCTCCACCAAACCATTTAGCATAAGCCGATGGTAATAGACGTGTAAGGTATAGGATCATGTTCATCGCAAGCCCATCACCGATGGGGTAACCAAGTTGAATCATGTGATCATTGTACCCTTTCATCTTTATGATATTTACTCAAGCCTTGCATATTTTTGCTGAAGATCGGGAAACATGCGAGCCAGCATAAGCTCCGCTAACTCAGCGATATCATTGTCATGCTAATAAATCTTCAAGCGTGCTGCATCCTTGTAAAGGAATTCAGACACGATGATTAGGCTCTTCAAGACATAGAGTTTATGAACATATTCAGAACATTTATAACATTGTTTCATTAAGATAGAAAGTTGGTGTTGTTTGGTTTACCCTTCTTAAGGATAGATTAAAAATAGAATAAGGATTCGTTTTCATTAGCCATTCGTAATATTAAGCAAAATCAGTTTTAGTATTTTCGATGTTAATTCCTTATTTTAATTGTGGTAAGTAATTAACGAATAAGGAGTGAGAATCTAGTCAGCCAATTGCTACAGGCTGCTGTAGCAAACAATAATAGCAATTAGGTATGTAGACAGACATCGGGTGTCAATTGTGAGAAACTATCACAACTCTCGGTTATGAGGCCGCAATGACAACAAGTGTCATGCATTCATACGTTTAGCCTCATTCATACCCACTTTGATTGCAAGACACCAATAGTGTGTTGTTGTAGCTCAAACATTACAAGTGCTTGAAAACAAAGTAATAGTCATCCCATATGGTCACATATGCAAGTGCAGTGCGGTAACTCTAACATCCGCACCTCAGAGATACCCTCAGACGCTAAGTTTAGTGTTGTAGCTCCAACATAATGGTAAATATGTTTTGAATGAGACTTGATTTTGGATGGCATAGACTACTAGTTTTAAGTTACCAAATAGGGTTTATTAAAAGAAAGTTTGAATTCACTAGTCATTTGACAGAAACGAGAACCTTATCTTCACTCGGAACTTTCAATTTAAGCAACCTATTATTTAAAATATAACTAGATTACAACGAGTTACATAACCAGTCAAATAACAGTAATCGAATTATTAAGCTTGCACGAGTTGACTAAATTTCTATAGTTTCTAAAACTCATAAAGTTGGTTACATAAATTTTAGTCAAGTTGTAAAACCGTCTTAAAACTTGTTATTGATTGATTGTATTATTAGTCGTCAAACCATTTTAGAACTTGTTATCAGTTATTAGACTAGGCAACCAAAATAAAGCAAACAAATTTATGTATTTAGCCATGAGGGTTTTGGTCTTGCTAGAGCCTATTAGCAAGACCAAATAGGTCACGGGAAAATGGCAACCACTAGGATGGAAAGGCATGCATCTAGCTCTGATGTATGATCCCACTGACTCCAAAGTGCATCTTGACTTCGATTGGGAATTCGGGTCTTGTTAGTCACAAAAATTGCCAAAAGTGGAAACTTTCTAAATTAGGATACCCTAATTTCTATTTTCTAATTTTAAACCCAAAAAGAGTAGGCCAACCCAAAACCTAATTCTATTACAATAATGGGCCAAAACCAGTGGGCCAAAACCACATCCAAAACAACCAATCACAAAAGTCATAAAACGAGCTCGGGTCGAATACACATGTAAATGCAATCTGGATCTAAATTCCAAGTCTATTTGATCTTAAGAAAGTTGACTAAAATTACAACATAATATGCAATTAACAAATATTTCAAATTCATAACTTTTGGATGTTAACCCCAATTTACGAATCCACCGGTTTAAAACAACTGATTCTGATTTGCGCGTGGTAATTAAGGATCTTATATCACTATTTACAGTGGAATCCGGGTTACTAGTTACTAAAAAAATGAGTTTTACGTAACCGGTTTTAGATTAACAATTTTCACTTTAGATTTTGTAGGTCCGTTTAATCCAAATTAGCAATCTAATCGAAGCTCACTTGATCCACAACTAGCTATAACTCAGTAAGAATGTATCAACGATGATGATATAACGATTGAAAAAGTAGAAAGATGATAATCACACAAGAATTCAAGTATAGTCGCTGATTGTATTAGCTCCAAATGATTTACCAGAGAGAGATACCTGCTAGTAGTTATTACCAGAAGCGTTTCAATACAAATTACAAACGACCGACTTACCACACTCTAAACAGATATATATATATATATATATATAATACTTTAATATATATATATTAGAAGGAGAATGTTGAAATGTTGAAATTTAAGAGTTTTACAAGCATTTGAAGCATATTATACAAGTCCTTAAAGCATGAAGTCTCAAAGCTTATGAGGTACAAGTTTTTAAACATGCTATATAATCTGGTAAAACTCAAGTTATTTGGCCGCTCCCCATCTGCGATTTTGAAAGAAAAACCGCGTCGTTCAGTCCGACATTCCCAATTTCCAATAAGGTTTCAGGCTCCTTTTCCTCTTTTCTTATTCATAGGTACCTCATCCATGCTATAATCCCTCTTCGATGGTCAAGAAGAGTACAAATCCGACGATCCCTCATTTTGACAAGGATGGAGCATAGGTTGAAGTGCTGATATCATTTTTGAAATTCAAATTGCAGATCTCTTATCTCTCTCTTATTGATTTCGTTTGGTAGGTAACAACTGGTTTAAATTTAGGTCATCTTAAACCTAATTCTCTGTTACGATTTAGGACTCATAGGATATACAGGGCCAATGAATGAACTGAAGTAGTAATCGAACACCAAGGTTTTAAATTTCTTTTCGTTTTGGATTTATGTGTAATTGTGTATGTTTTTAGGTTTTAGCTTATGTCCGATTTCGTTTGTGGTGCTTCCTTGTTGTAATTGTTTGGATTTTTGAGTATTGGATTCTTTGAAATCATAAAACAAGATTTTTTTGAGAGGTCTGGTGATGTCATATTATTTTAGATTTATACTGAATCTGCGCATGTGGAGAGTGATTTGTAGTTCTTGTAGCTTTCTCCTTCATGAATCATGATCATCTACAATTAGTAGGTGATGAGTTGTGATCACCAGATCATGTTATCACCAGAATAACATGGTGGAGATGAACCAAAGGTCCACTGAACACGTCAACGATCTGAAATTCAGGTATCGTAATTTGTTTTACCACCCCATTTGTCATGTGCTCAAGAGAATTACTATTTTTCTCATAGTGTTTTGTTTCATTCGTATTTATTAAGGCGAAGGGCTTCTAGAGTTCTTTCCTTTTCTTACTATTGGCATATGTAAAATGAGGGTTGCCTTCTCACTTTTAATGCTTCCTGCTAGGTTCATTATATGCTAGTTCCTTCAATCTTTTATTGTGCTTTCAGCTAAGCTCCAAAAGTTTGCAGTCCACTGGTTTCAACTATGAAGGTAAGTCTTGGATTCTGTTAAAGAACTATTTATATCTTCATTGTTGTTTACAGAATGTGATTTTGGGCATTAAATCACATGATTTTTCATATATTTTTTGTTTTATTAAATGAAGCACATCATCTGCTGAGATGTTTGAAGAACCATAAACAACAAGCAACAACAAGGTAATTATGAACTGTATTGGTAAGTGATTTACTCTCCATTATCAAGTGTTGAGGGTTCGAGTCTGTAAGGATCGAATAAACCTCACACACGATATCAATGTCTACTAGCCAATGTGCGAAATCCGATGTTATTATATGATTCAAGAAGAAACGATTAATATAGCAAATAAACGAAGAAAACACTATGAAACACAAACCGTGATTGCAAAACACTTGAAGAATTCGAAATTCTCTAGAGGAGAATTTCGATTACACCTTACAATATACCAAAAACAACAACCTAAGGGAACCAACCCCTTCAAACAAAGAGGAGTGTTGCTTATATAGGAGTTTTCTAGCTTGGAAAACAAGCTAACCTATTTTTAGCAACTAAAACCCTAAATATTATAGTCAAATCCCGTATCTGACTATAAAAGCCCACTAAACTCACTGTAAACACTTTCTAGTTGAGTCCAAACACATCTAAAATGGCCCAATGACCCAATATAACAATAACCCAGCTAATTTTCACCTATTTTAACACATAGGCCTTCAAAATAATCCGTCAATGGATAATTTAATACCCAAGCCACAAATTTTTCCCTTACAATCTTCCCCTTGGCTTGTGATATTAAATTTCTTCTACTTTCAATCTTCTGACTTGCAGTCTTCTCCTTGGCTTGAACATGGGTTGATGAAGATTATTTTCTTTAACAATCTTCATTGGACAACAACGAAAGTGTTCTCTCAATCAGCATCAGCTTGAACTGTACATGATGACCAAGTAATGAGAGGAGGGTTCTAAAAAACACGCTTATTCTTGAAAACTGTTGAGTCCTTGTTGAACCATCAGTAACTGTCATGACTTGCCATTAACTTTAGAGGATAAATTTTAAAAACCTCTATCTTGGCATTCTTGATTGTACATCTTGAACTGACGGCATTTAGCTTCCCTTGACATGTGAATGATGTCTTTTGAGTCTTTGGAAGCTTCACTTGAACAACCGAAAAACTTCCCCGAAGCATAGGGTAAGTCCTTTTCTGGTTGGTTCTTCAACTTGATCAGCAGCAGCATCAGTGCTTTGGTTAACTGAGTCCTTGACTTTCTTGACCATGAGTTATCTTTTTCACTTAACCAGTTAAGCACAACATGGAACAAACACTAACCAAACAATGATGACTGGTTATCGGGTTAGCTTAATATAACCAAAAACCCTAACATAGGTTAGGGGTTTCCCAAAAATACTTCCCCTGAACCCGAAGACTCTTCACATTTTCTCCCCCAGATTACATAAAACCCGTAAAAACTTATTTAAACTTCTCAAATCAACCTGGCCAATTCATACACTCAACAAAGAAACATAAATACTCACACCAGAAAAATTAAATTAAAACAAATATCAACCAATTCAAACATAAGAAGGTTTCTGTGGGATCAAACCGTATGAATCTGAACTGAGGAACCCTTTTCAGCTTCTGTTACTCGAACACGTCTAGGTGATTGCCAGTATACTAATCCACTTTCAACTCAAACCCTTTTCTTAGTCAGGCTGTTTGTCACTTTATTATCTTTTAAGGTGCATTAATTATGAACAGCAAGTGGGTTTCAACAAATCCTAGGTACATGTTACTACACACTATCAAGCATATAAATTCCCTACCACATATTTTCACAACCTGAACCAGAAGCTTGAAACTGAGCTCGAGACTTGGTTGAGAAGAGAAAGAATAGATCACATAGATTTTTGGTATAATATACAAAGTTAACTGAATTTTGAAACATTTTTAATAATGCTCTCATCAGTGACAAAGGCTGAGGGTTTTGGACTCTTGAGGGTCTCTTTTAGTTGTGCACATTGGCATATTTTGGGTGTATACATGCATTTTCTTTTATAAATATTATTTTTGGTGATGTAGAAGCACGTATGTATGAACAACTCTAGATCATTGTTCATGCAAAGCAGAGGAGAGCCTTACATACACGCGAAGCATCCCAAGTCTTTTCTTAGCAAAACAGAGGGGACACCGACTTTTTGAGTTCAATTTCACACTCTTGGAGACAGGTGTGTGTATCGGTAACCTGAATATGCAGTCAAATAGAAATGCAATTAACCTAAGTGTTGTTACCCAACAAACTGCCATACGTTATCTTTAAGTGTGTCACGCATACCTTTTCAGATTTAAGAGCTAAGCCTACCAGCATATCACCATGGATCATGTCTTTCACACTGCCTTATGCGTGTTAGCTGTCTCCAAAATGGCAATTGATTTCACTTCCCACCTTCTTAAACAAACAATATGTTAAAAATTAAAAAGCACAATTTTTTAAGACAATTTTGAGGGGTCAACTATTTCATCTTTTCAATTCTTCCCCTTGCTTTTGATTTTTAATAACACTTTTTTTTATGAACACACTGACACATCACTAAAAATATACTAAAACTGGTCAAGCTAACCTTCAAGTTTTTCTTTTGAAAATTTTTCAGAATTGGGTTTTTGTTTTATGCAGAACCATAAATTACAACACTTTAGTCAAGAAGCAACCAATCTGGACAGTACCTTGCTGATTTGTTAGAGTTACCTCTCATCAGAAGAACATCCCTAGTATTGAGAATTTGCATGTCATGTCATGGAGAGATGCCTTCAATCATGTTCCTGGAATAATCACTATCACAAACAAACAAAGGTTAATGAAAGTCCTCCTTGACTGTTCCTGCACATAGTGAGAGATTAAATACCCATAGGTACCCAGGCCCTTGTGGTTCTGGGTATTCTTGAAGCGTCAATAAATGAAACTTTTTTTAAAAACATTCCCTTTGAGAAATCAGGAATTTGAACTGCAGCTTCCTTTGATTTTGGTTTCCAAATTCCAGGTGATTTAAAAGTTGTTTTAGTCACCTTTGAAGTGGTGACTTTAGGTATTTCAACATGTTTCTTTCTAAAATCATGTTTGAAAATAGTTTTAGTTGCCTTTGGAGTGACAACTGTAGGCTTTTCAACCTTTTGATGTTTTGATCTGTTCACCTTTTTATGAAAATTGTTATAATTTGGAAAAACCTGTTTGTGATTTAAAAGCTTTTTGTGCTCTTTGGCAGCTCCCCAATTTCCATCAGAAGGTTTAACCTTAGGATTAACAGTCTACATCGCCTTTGGTGGTTGCACCTTCATCGGCTTAGACTTTATTTAAACCTGAGCTGAAACCTTATGACTCAGTGGGTAATAAGGTTCAAAGGGACGATGCAAGTAGTTTCTAGCAATGTGACCAGGAACTCCACAGTTAAAGCAAGTTTTCTTCTTCACGTAGAAGTCAGAATTGTGACCATTTGAGCTGTATGGCTTTGATGGAGAAACATGATGGTTTGTCTGCATCTTTGGGTAGAATCCGGATCTCCAATTGGTAGAACTGGACATTTCAGCTGTTAGGCCTACTGGTTTCTTTGAGAAAGTTGTGTCTCCACTGCATGAGCCCACTGATGAGTTTGGAGACTTGATTATAGTTTTGGGCCTTTCAATCTTGATAGGAACTGAAGTTGGAGGCTTGATGGTGACCTTGGGCTTTATACTCTTAATGTCAGATGATAAACCACCATTATGACCCAAGCCTTTAAACTTAGTGGTGAATGAGGGTCGCTCTTCTCCTTCAATCGGAATGAACATAGACCCTGTTGTCATGAATATCTTACCATTGAGCCTTGTAGTCATCACAACTCGTTCCCGCTTTACCTCATCCACAACTTTGGAATAAGGAGTCCTCGAACTTTGGATAAGGAACAAACGTTTCTTCATCAGCTCTCTTCACTTCACTGGAGCTTGAACCTGCACACTCAGTAATGACATTAGTGTTATTCACACAATTTGACTGAGTTTCTTCTGTGGCTGTCTTTTCATCTTTATGCATTGGTTGAGGCCCATATACCATGGTTGCTTCATTCAGGGACTCTTTCAACAATTCATCGGCAGTTTGTGGCATTTTATGTATTGATGTTGTGATGGGGGAGGAAAATTTCCATCCCCGAGGCTAGATGTTTCTTTTACCTGCTCGAGTCGCTCTTCTGATTTGAATAAAACATGATGAGAGTCCATCATTTTCTTTTGTATAACTTGATGTTTTTCAAGGGTAGATTGGGAAGTGTCAAGTTTGGTTCTTAGTTCCTCTACCTCTTTGGTTAACTCTTCAACTTTAGAGTTAGCGAGTTTAAGATAGATGCTTTTATCGCTCACCTGAGTTTGAAGATTTTTAATGTCTAACTTAGCAGCTTCCAGATTCTCTCTAAATATCCTACTCTTATTTTTATACTCCCTAAGATCTCTAGCAGTTGATTCATGATCTACTGTTTCATTTATGAATTTACGTTCCCATTCTTTAGCCTCACACTTGGGATTATAACATATCTCAATGTTGTTGGTAGATGCAGCGGTACCTGGTAGAATGGGTGCCATGATTTTCTTTGATTGAACAACTAGGGAAAATTTGGACCGGAAGGACTCGATCGGATTGAAAAGGGTGGATCAAAAAGTCTCAACCGGATCAGAAAGCAGGTTCTCTATCGGAAAGATGGTTTTCGATCGAAAAGCAGCTTTTGGATCGAAAATGTGGATTGAAAAGGGATTTTCGATCAAGGCGATGTAGGGTCAAAAATGGCTTTGCGGTCGAAGGCAGGGTTGGATCAGAATGTACTTTTCGATCAAGCAAGAGTTAACCGAAAAGTATGCTTCTCGATCGGGCAGAAATGCGCCTCGATCGAAAAGTGTATGCTGATCGAAAAGTCACAGAAGGGACTTTCCGATCGAAAAGGGAGAGCTGATCGAAAAGTCACGAAGGGAGTTTCCGATCGAAACACAGCTGATCAAAAAGTCACGAAGGGACTTTCCGATCGAATGGTGGAGCCGATCGAAAAGTCACGAAGGGACTTTCCGATCGAAACGGAGCTGATCGAAAAGTCACGAAGGGACTTTCAGATCGAAAAGTGGGGCTAATAGAAAAGTCACGAAGGGACTTTCCGATCGAAACGGAGCTGATCGAAAAGTCACGAAGGGACTTTCCGATCGAAAAGTGGGGAACCGGGAAGTACTCTTCGATCGAGAAGTCGATCGAAAAGTATCCAAAAGGGTCGAAAAGCTTTTGAAATCCTAGCAACCTGCTTCTGTCCTGTGCGAAACCTGCAAAAACACTTCCTTTTCGTTCTAAACGCTGAAAATCACCAAGAAACTCAAGTCATTAGTCAGCAAAAAATTGAATTTGATATCGCGAGAGCCACGAAACTTGCGTTTCTTGGTTCTGATACCAATTGTAAGGATCGAATAAACCCCACACGCGATATCAATGTCTACTGGCCAACGTGCGAAATCCAATGCTATTAGATGATTCAAGAAGAAACGATTAATATAGCAAATAAACGAAGAAAACACTATGAAACACAAACCGTGATTGCAAAACACTTGAAGAATTCGAAATTCTCTAGAGGAGAATTTCGATTACACCTTACAAAACACCAAAAACAACAACCAAATGGAACCAACCCCTTCAAACAAAGAGAGTGTTGCTTATATAGGATTTCCTAGCTTGGAAAACAAGCTAACCTATTTTTAGCAACTTAAACCCTAAATATTATAGTCAAATCCCGTATTTGACTATAAAAGCCCACTAAACTCACTCTAAACACTTTCTAGTTGAGTCCAAACACATCTAAAATGACCCAATGATCCAATATAACAATAACCCAGCTAATTTTCACATATTCTAACACATAGGCCTTTAAAATAATCCTACCAATGGATAATTTAACACCCAAACCACAAATTATTCCCTTACAGAGTCTTAGAGTGAAAAAAAAAATTGATGTATTTTTTTTATTAAGGTAGAAGCTGTAGTAGATTATAAGTAGAACTAGATCTGTGTGGGTTTTTTTGATTGAATATAATAAATGGGCCAAAGAAGCTGTTTATATTTGTTAAAGCTTTTGGAGGAAGGAAATCTACTTCAAAGGTTTTTAGAGATGATATGAAACCTATACTTGAGAATGCTAATATCGAATATACATTATAAGGTTTGTTGAACATCATCTATATGTATTGATCATTTATATATTTTTCAGCCTAATCATTCTCATCGGGGTTATTTGTAACATCAGAAACTAAATATTAGCTTCATTCAATTTTGTAATATGGCTTTTTTATTGATGTTCTGATTGAAGTTTACTTTCTCCAACTTTACTTTTTATTCGTAATTTGTAGGTTTCTTGCAACGATCGTGCGGGGTTCGAGTTTAGGGTTCTTCCCTACTACTATGATTCTATTTCTAGTTGCTATTGGTTTCTTGTGCATATCGTCTCATTCTTCAATTCTCCCAAACAGGTACATTTATTGTTGTGTTAGGGTTGTTTGAACACAATCAATTGTTGTAGGCAACGAACTGTATCTACACAGCAAGTTTGAAAATATAGATTTTTTCATTTTTCTCACTTAATTGCTATGTTGTTTATTTTGTAGCTTGAGAGTAGAAACATATACCTTTCGATGCTTTTGTAAACTATACATTAGAAAGTGCGGCAATGATGGAGTTGCAAATTGTTAAAATAAGCAACAAGTTGTACATTTATTCATCAATTTTGGGCAGGAGAGTGTCAAAGACTATTTGATTATTTTGGTTATATCATAATTCATGTTCTTCTTCCGCGCGATACACTTTTAACATGTGCTAATGATATTTATTGTTTCAGATTTACAAGAATGTTGGTGTTTCAATTGCTTATGATGCAAATTAGCGGAATGTGGTTATCTAAACCAAATAGGTTGTGGATTTTATACATACCTATAAAATGGGTTAGCTTCTTTTCAACTTTTCTAATCTTATTTTTATTCATTTTCTTCCGGTTAAACACTACTATGTATTTTTGCTCATCTTTTTTTAAGACGACATTTTAAATCTCAAATGTTGCATAAAAGTTCAGCTAAAAGTGGAATGGGCAAACGGGTTTGGACTTACTCATAATCTATTTGTAGTGGATACATCCATTTTAAATTGTTCTATTCAAAGATTTGGGTATTTGCTGCGTTAGTGTTGTTTTTAAAGCCTCCTAATATAAATAGTGTATGTAGGTCAACCTGAACTCTTCTTGCCAACTTCATCTAATACCATTATGAAGTTATTCCAACTGTTTTTCTATAAATATCCTTTGTTACTTAACCTACCAAAATCTTTTATCTTATCAATTTTCTTTCTTTGTAGTATTACTATTTTATTTGACACATCAGTCGCACCTGAACATGGTGCACTTTCATTTCCTAACATAGTAATTCCATTTTTATTTGTTCTTGGATTAAACTCATATACTTGTTTTCGTAGGCTATCCTTGCTGAAGAAGTTTCAGCATCGAAGCTTACCATTTTTGACATAACCAATAAGATTTGTGATGTTGTGCAAGTGAGGGCAGAACAAGGTGTGTTTTTATTCCTCAAACATGTCAAATAATATCCTTAGCTAAAAAAGCGAACGGGTCATTGTGCCGCCCACTCCCAGTCTTGGCTCCAGGAAGGGTCACGTGTCGGATTTACTCATGAACACATGGTACAACAGAGATAACTAAGCAGCGGAAATTAAAAACTTTTCATTTTTATATATATAAGAAGTTACAACAGTAAGGAAGATAACAACATAATCTAATAACTAGATCTTATCAATAGCTATGCCAGTCTACTATCGAGTCTTTCCTGATAGCTTGCCCATCTAATCTGCCCTTGCTAGAGCCCTTCCCCTGCTACTTTAAACATCATCGATACCTGACATACATGCTTTTAAAGGTCAACTTATGCTGGTGATTTCTAAGTATTTAAAACTTTTACCTTTCCTTAAAAAGTTACCTTAAACATTTGGGCCTAACGACCCCTTCTTTATAAACATTTAAAACATTCAGTATTAAAAATCATTTAATACTCTAAAACATACCTCAAACATTTGGGCCTAACAGCCCCTTCTTTATTTAACAGGTATAAAGCATAACAAGATTATACCAAAACGTTTAACTCATCAGTATTAAAAATCATTTAATACTCTAAAATACCTTGGGCCTCCGGGACCCATCCTCTGTGCAAATAATCATTACGTATAATAAAGTCATACGGAACATTATAACCAAACCTCTTTTTACTAAGCATTGTCTATCTCTGGGACTACTTTAGTCCCTTTCGGTTGGCCGTCGCCTCCCGACCTCTTGAGTAACCGTCGTTACTCCAGTGGCTTCATTTCCACTGCTTGGATTGTACAACCCCCCTCTTACCAGACAATATGTGGTTAGATTAAAACTTCTTTAAAATAACCCCAAGGGTCATTTCCTTTATCCTCAAAAACTCATTTTCCTCTTTTTAAACTTTTCTTTAAAAGTTTAACTTCTTTATTACCTGTTTATTATAACCTTCCCAAAAAGAGTTTATCACAGCTAATAACACTTTAAAACAGTTATAGGCGTTAAAACATTCCACGTATGTGTATCAACACAAAACACGTAAAAGCATTTAACTCAATTATTTTTCAAGTAAACAGTTGAATATATATCATTGCATGTATATCAGCCCGAAAACATTAAAACATTTAAAACATTTAAAAGTGGGCTCATAGAACTCACCTTATTCTCTTAAGCCAATTAATTCAGAGAAAACATCCGTTATGCCTTCCAATTAAACCTAATCGCGTATTGTACGGTGTTAACACAAAGTTTAATATAATAAACACTTCCTATGTTTATTTTAATACTTCATTATCTTAATAATATTAAATTATTAAGCTCATTTCTTTTAAAAGGTCAAAATGACCAAAATGCCCTTTAGGCCATTATCCTTTTCTTTTTGTTGATAATATGAAGACACACATTCCTATAAGTAAACGCTCACTCCGGGATCGCCCAGTGAGGGATGCCATTTCCCAGTTGGGATTTATGCGACACCCTCGCTTTTGCCAGAAACCCCAGTGTACATGCGTCTACCCTTCCGGTCCGCGTGAACTTCTAAATATCCGATTAACTCGGTAATTGAAATACTTTGTCGTTTATCCATTTAACATCATATATACTTATTATATATATAAACATGGTTCCATGTCAAAAATCAGGTCTCCATACCCTCTGGATTATTTAATTTTAAACAATCATATTCCGAAACCCTAGTTTTCCGTTATTCTCATTTCTTTATCAAAACTCACTTTTATTCAAAACTGACTTAGGGTATTATCCGTTATAACATTTTATAACATGCTTTAAAATTTTAAAGCTTAGTTTATTACCGTTTATTCGGTTTTGATAGAACATCGGCTAGAAAACCCTAATTTCAATATTAAACACTTTATATATATTTTTCAATATATATTAAACATTCTTTAACCCGATAATCACTTTGTCAGTATCGTTAACATTCATATTAAATATATATATATATATTTATATATTTAATCTTTAAACAAATATTCTTTTAATTAATTTTATTTAAATAAAATCAATTAATATATATATATATATATATATATATTCATATATATATATATATATATATCTTTATTCATCGTAAACACTTTTTATATCATTTAACTTAAAAATGATATTTGTAATAATCACAAATAATATAACGTGATTACCTCTTGACGGGTCATGAAACGAGTCCAAATTAACCGAATAATAAAGTTGCCCGTTCTTGACATACGAATAGTCCTTCCCGACTATTTTCTCGCCACGAGCATTTCCCCGTTGTCGGTTCATCGTTTGGACCTCGTTACACCACTGAAACATCGACCGAAAGTGAAAACGGCTTAACTCGTCGTCCCTTTTTCTAACTTGAATTACGACCGCCCACGACTGCTGTTAACAACCGCCAATCACCGCTACTATTCACTACCATCCCGGGTGTTTACTATAGTTTCCGTTGTCACCCGTCGTGAACCGTACGTCACCGAAAACCAACCGAAAGAGGGGATGGTTAAACCGGGTTTTATTTCGAACAACCGCTAACCACCACCTTTACTATCTACCCACCACCATTCTCGTTGCTGCTGTCCTCCGCTTACGGCCATCATAACTCCATCGTCGGAACAGTAGCAGGTCGCTGGGGGTTTGGTTTGAAGAGGAAGGTCGTAAGGGGTTGACGGAAACGAACCCGGGTTGTCGGGACTTACGGCTTCGCGCTACTGCTGCTGGGTTTGTGTCACTGGTTCTCGCCGATGGGAACGTCGGAGAAGGTGGGTTGCAGATTCGCCGGAGTTACAGGTTTGGGTTCGAACAGGGTCGCCGACGTTGATCGAACATGGAGGTCGCATAGAGGGTCGCCGGGTTTCGCATCTCTGAGTTGCAGCTGCTGCAGTCTCCGGTGGGGTTGCCGGAGGAGAGTGCTTGGTCGGACGTGGTGTGCGGGTTGACGGCAAAGCGAAGAAGGAGGGGGGGGGGGGGAGCTACGAAACTCTTTCTCTCTCTACTTTCTTTCCATAATTCATTCTGTTTCTTAAAATTTTGTCGTGTACTGAATTTATATTTGAATTGTTTGTGTGTATGAATTGTAATTTGTCATGCATGATATTTATAGTATAGATTTTACTCAAGTAAATTGAATCGTAGGGACAAAGCAAAATAATGGATTCAACACATATATGTATATGATGACTAAGATTTTAAAATGATGAATCATAAAGACACGTATCCTTTATTCAGAATATTTTTTTTGTTGTGTAATATTAAATAACTAGGTATTATATCTTATATTTTTCAATATATATTAAACATTCTTTAACCCGATAATTACTTTGCCATTATCGTTAACATTCATATTAAATATATATATTTATATATTTAATCTTTAAACAAATATTCTTTTAATTAATTTTATTTAAATAAAATCAATTAGTATTTATATATATATACATATATTCATATATATATATATATATATATATATATATATCTTTATTCATTGTAAATACTTTTTATATCATTTAACTTAAAAATGATATTTGTAATAATCACAAATAATATAACGTGATTACCTCTTGACGGGTCGTGAAACGAGTCCAAATTAACCGAATAATAAAGTTGCCCGTTCTTGTCAAACGAATAGTCCTTCCCGACTATTTTATCGCCACGAGCATTTCCCCGTTGTCGGTTCGTCGTTTGGACCTCGTTACGCCACCGAAACATTGACCGAAAGTGAAAACGGCTTAACTCGTCGTCCCTTTTTCTAACTTGAATTACGACCGCCCACGACTGCTGTTAACAACCGCCAATCACCGCTACCATTCACTACCATCCCGGGTGTTTACTATAGTTTCCGTTGTCACCCGTCGTGAACCATACGTCACCGAAAACCAACCTAAAGAGGGGATGGTTAAACCGGGTTTTATTTCGAATAACCGCTTACCACCACCTTTACTATCTACCCGCCACCATTCTCGTTGCTGCTGTCCTCCGCTTACGGCCATCATAACTCCATCGTCGGAACAGTAGCAGGGCGCCGGGGGTTCGGTTTGAAGAGGAAGGTCGTAAGGGGTTGACGGAAACGAACCCGGGTCGTCGGGAATTACGGATTCGCGCTACTGCTGCTGGGTTTGTGTCACTGTTTCTCGCCGGTGGAAACGTCCGAGAAGGTGGGTTGCAGGTTCGCCGGAGTTACAGGTTTGGGTTCGAACAGGGTCGCCGGCGTTGATCGAACATGGAGGTCGCATAGAGGGTCGTCGGGTTTCGCAACTCTGAGTTGCTGCTGCTGCAGTCTCCGGTGGGGTCGTCGGCTTGGCCATGGTCGCCGAAGGAGAGTGCTTGGTCGGACGTGGTGTGCGGGTTGACGGAAAAGCGAAGAAGGGGGGGCGGCTACGAAACTCTTTCTCTCTCTACTTTCTTTCCATAATTCATTTTGTTTCTTAAAATTTTGTCGTGTACTGAATTCATATTTGAATTGTTTGTGTGTATGAATTGTAATTTGTCATGCATGATATTTATAGTATAGATTTTACTCAAGTAAATTGAATCGTAGGGACAAAGCAAAACAATGGATTCAACACGTATATGTATATGATGACTAAGATTATCAAATGATGAATCATAAAGACACGTATCCTTTATTCAGAATATTTTTTTGTTGTGTAATATTAAATAACTAGGTATTATATCTTATATTCTGAACCCGCTAAATATTTCATAAACGGTTTACGAAAATTCCCGAACGTCTAAAATACTACGGGACTCCAATAAATATAATTATTATGCTTATTCTTCGGTTATATCGTTAACAGGTGAATAATCATTTAACTACACGGTACAAGTACGTGCACAATCGACGAAGCAATCGCGGCCGTTTCGCAGACCGGATACGTCATTCTGACTGAAATTCTTCATAGATATTATAATAATTATTTATATTTTGCCAAGGTGTTATAATCATCTCGAACAGCTAACCGAAATTGATTTTGGTTAATACCGCCTAACAACAACGGTTACCGATTTTACCGTTTTTCGTGCCAAATATTGCGAATATATATTATAAAGATTATAAACCAAGTATTTAACAATACCAGATATTCTAACTTCGCTTCGGTGTTATTTTAGTGATATTCGTGCTTTAATTACGGTTATTACAAACCGGGCCCAAATCACTATTTTGCGTTTTTCTGCTTTGTTGTAAACCGGGCCCAAATCTTTATTTTTCGTTATCTACCATATTCTATTAATTCGACTCTTGACGTTTCCTCGAATGTCATGCCGAATATTCATACGTGAATCGTGACGTTTCTCTATTATACGTATATATATTATATCACATATATTTCAGCTACTTTAACAAATATAGCACACGTATATAATTTAAGTCATAAAATTTTGGGGTGTTACAACTCTACCCCCCTTAAAAAGGTTTCGTCCTCGAAACTTGCTCAAACTGTCATTTAACTCACAATGAGTTCATTACCTTTTCACCTTTCTTTCCTTTCCCGGATTAATCCGGAAACTTTTCTATGCATCTAATGCATCCATATCATATGAACCACTTGGTTCCTAGGCTACGATTTTAACATCGTAACAAACTTTCTATGACTATCTATCATTCTTTCCTATTACCTATAAGGTAATATTTTAACTATTCTATTCACGAAGTCATGTTCATAATTAGAATGTGAATCACATTTCTATAACTGTTGCTAGTACTTTTAGGAATGAATCCCTAATGGACAGTCTAGCTAACGATTTGGGAGAATATGTCTCTCAAAATAAAGGAACTCTTTCTTTTATCAGTCACACATTATCTAGGTGGTGTCATAACTCTTTAGCTATATAGGGTAGCCTGATTATGAATCCCACCGGAATATTCTTCGAATTTCCTAAAGTTGGAATTTATCGCGAAGCTTCTGTCATTCTGCTTTAACCTTCTGCGTACATTAAACATTTATCCGCATGCTATAAGATTTAAACTTCTCTTCTGGACATCAACAGTCCCTCAGTCACTCGTTAGTAAGTGATATGTATTCATGAATGCTACTTATTCGTTTTCCACAGTGGCTAGTAATATCTACCTGCACGAGACTAATTCTAGTGCCACTTCTGGTTGTACCCTAGGTGTATATATATAGGATGTACCAGCGGCGTATCCACCACTCCCTGGATACAGCTAGAGGCGTACTATTACTAGTCTGGTGTAGGGTGATATTACTATTCTAACCACAACAAAATCAGTATAATTCATGACTATCTATTACTTACTTAAATAACTCATTTGGACATTCTGCGTACAACCTCGTTTGTTGTTTGCATCTCTTGAGTGTAAACACTACCGCTACAATTCTCTCTTCACTAGGCCTAATCGGTAATGATTTTACCGATGCCCTTGTTAATCTGTTCATTACTTCATTTCATGCATGTTACTGATTAGGATTCCAAAAGGACTTGACATCTTCTTAGTCAATCTAATGGCGTTACATCCTTGGAGAGTTTTGTTAGCTTTAGACGTATTAACATAGCCTCTTTCTTTTTTCTGATCTTCAGTACTTTCTTCTAATGTCTCATGCATACATCACCATCCTTGAGAACCTTCGAACGTCATTTGTCAGCATGCTTAGTTACGAGATTTCTGGGATTGAAGAAGCGTTTGTCATTCCAATCAACACTACTAATCACTTGAAATGATTATTTTGCTTCCAAAAAGCCATTCTCTTTTATAGGCTCACTTTTAATCCTTTAGCTGACGCTAATCTGATCTCAGATCATCTTTGGGGAATCGTTTTGCTCCCTGTAGCTCGTTGGATGATTATGCTGATTCTTCACAAAGGATATCTGTTTTTCACCGACAGCTTCTTTATCGTCTTGCAGTCTATGCATATCCTTGGCTTTCGTCTTTCTTCTTGAAATTGCTAGGGCATCCTAAGGCGATATATTTAATCTAAGGAAATCTTCTGGCTTCTGTTGGAGATAACCGGCATAGTGCTTTTACTTCTGGTGTTGTTACTTCTAGTGTTGTTGTTGTTGGCGTTGTTGCTTCTAGTCTTTCTCCTAACGTTGCTCTTGGTGTTGCTGCTTCTGGCGTTGCTTCTGATGTTACTCCTACCGTTGCTTTCGGCGTCGAGTTGATTATGGAACCCCATTTCTTGATCTGACGAGTTGCTCATTGGATTCACTGGTACGTTCTTTGGCTTCTTGGTTTTGCCTCTGAGTCAATGGCTTACATCGAGTATGACTTACCTCTTGACCCATGTACTTACTCATTTTGTAATCTTTACTGCCAAGCCATCACGATTCTTGCATATGAAGTCGAGTCTTCCTCCGGTTACAGATGAGTTACGCGTAGCATCCCACGAGTCAATTCATTCAACGTCTAAATTTGCTTTATCGTTACCCTTTACTGGGTATTGATCTTAAGAAGAACATTTGTCAAATACTGATCATTTAGTCGCATCGGTGTAATACACTGTGTGATAATTTCTAATATCGCATTCAGACTTCTAAGTTTGCAATTTGTTGCTAATATCGAATCGCTAGGCTCGTCCGTGTATCAACATTTGACTTGAGGTTATTTATCTTGACGTCTTTGCATTTGTCCTAAGGAAGACGTAATCCTAAGCTGTCTAAGGTAGCTTGACTACGGGATTCCTTGACAATGTGTAGAAACACTATACGATCTTACTACTGCATGATTTGGTAATCGGATAGCAACAAGAAGGTAAATAAAGCTTTGCTTTATTGATTCACAAAGAGATTACACAAAGTCTAGAGAGAGAGACACACTCAGTTTCACACAGTTAAGATGTAGAGAATGACAGAAGTTCTAACTAGCTCTCTCTAACACGAACTATTTATAGTCACTAACATGCTGCTGGCGGACCACCAGCGTACCAAATGGTACGCCCGTACCAAATGGCCTACGGACCATCTGGTCCGGCCACCTCAGCATGAAGCCACTAACTCACACAAACGCTCTTGTCTAGATACAATACACGAGACACAACGTTAGCATAGGAATATGCTTCTACAGACTCCCCCTTAACGTGTAGTGTATCTAGCTATCTATCTATCTAACAAAACTTCAGTCTTCAATCTTCAGCATTTCTGCGTCTGATCTTCAAGTTGAAATCTTGTCAGAATTAGAGCTTGCATGGCTGGATCAATCTTGAAAAAATCTTTGAACTTCGAGATCCACTTGTGAAAGATATAACATACACTCCCTTTCACCATGCTTGAGTCTTGTCACACAGAAACCTGCAATTTCAGAAGATAGAAACGCGGCTTTCCTTTTCTTTTGAAAATTAATTTAATCTTGGCACAAAACTTCTCTTCGAGAATCCAATATTTAGTTTTGAAATTTTGAATTTTGTATCAAGCATCAATCGGTCGAAAACAAATAAGAAACAAAATCTTTTTGGCTTTTTGAAACTTTATATTAAAACACACCGAAAATCTTTTTTATTTTTCTAAGATTATGCTAAAACACACCTAAAATCTTTTTGGATTTTTCAGATATGAAACATAAATGCAATATAGAAATGAAATACTGAATCACACACTATTTTTGTATTTCGCGAGAAAGATCACAACTTGGGATCATATTGGTCATAACATGCTGAACTACACTTCAATTTCAATTACTTCAGCACACAAGTCATGTCGATTACTGGTATAATTTGTCCATCTTAAACTCAGGCACAATCATACTCATACCATCTGGATATGTTATTGTATTGATTAGATTTGCATTCACCAGTGTACCCCACACTATCAGACATACTCAGATATGTTTTTGCTTTTTATATAACACTTTGTGATTTCATTTGTGATTTAATCACATAATGATTGTATTCATGATTCAGTCAACTGTGTTCCATGCAAAAAGAAATAAGAACGTTAAATCGTCTACCTTAAGGTCGATCTTTCGATACGCAGATAAGGCCTCGGATTTAACAAAATAAGAAAATAAAAACAAGTTGAAATTGTATAACCCAACAACAATCAGGTCGGTACTCCCGTACACGCAGAGAAAGTCCGATGAGTTATACGAAACACCAAAGAAAATAAAGCAGAACGTCAAACGAACAACAATCAGGTCGATCTTTCGATACGCAAAGAAAGTCCGATCGTTTGACAAAATAAAGAAAATCAAACAAGTTTAAATCTTTGCAAAATGAACACATGTATACACAGTGACTTCTCATTTTCTCTTTCACATATTTGTTTCTTTATATCATGAGATATGCATCAAGATGTTGTCCACTTGGTCAAGCATTAGTATTTTAATGTTTATCACATCTGAATACTTTCTGATTTAATGCCGAATCTACCAAGCACATCGAACAATGATCTTATGGCTTTTTCATCTAGTTTATCCATGAGCCAGACACGTAAGCCAATGTACTATCATTTCCCAAACATGTCGGATACAATTTCTCATTTTTCAATGTTTTTGTATTTTTATGTTTTTCAATGTTTTTGTATTTTTCCATTTTCTCCCCCTTAAAATGAAAATTCTATTTTTGGATTTTCATTTTAACAAAAACACAAACACACTATTTTTGGTTTTTCAATTTTCTCCCCCTAAACTACAAACAAAATGCATTAAAGAAAGAAAATTGACCAATCGATACTGATACCTTTTCAGGTTAAGCTTTTAGAAAATCTTTCAATTTTGAAAAATGACGCAATCAATTTAAGTTAAGAACGCAGAATACTCCTCCATCAGCAACTTTGCAATCACCAACGGGTCTTCTAGGAATACCTGCACACTGGTTATAAAGATTAGTACTCAAATGACCCGAAGCACACACCTTCTGATCGACCAGTGTCTTCCACAAAATCAGTTGCAGCTTTGCTGACCATCTTAGGTCGCCACTGCATTTTTACTTTGTTATTTTTAACTGAGTCATCATCACATGATGAACCACCAACACTTGAATCAAATTTGAAAAATTGTTTCGTTTTAGATTTTGATTTGAATGGTGTTGACTCAGTAAAAATTCTGCCTGATTCATCAATTAGTTTGGCAGATTTGTTTGAAAATGAATGTTTTGCAATTTCAGGACAATCCTGTGCCATGTGTCCCTTTCGACGACACTGATAGCACAAACGATATGATCGTTTCGATTGTGGTTTGCCCTGAAACTGAGAACGTTGGTCATTGAAAACACAATCATCAAAAACATCATCGAAAATTTGAAATCTGTTCGAATGTACCCATTTCGATGTAGGACTTCTAGGTGTGGAATTTGAACCCGAAGCGGAAGATTCTTTCGGAGAACTTGTAGATGAATCTTTCATCTTTATCTTTCCTCCGAATCCTTTTTCCATGGTGGATACAAACACCTGCGCCAGATGATATATCTGTTCAAGACTAGCATCTTTCTTCACCTTAGGTGTCTTCTTTGGCATGTTCTTCTGAACTTTCTTAGCAACTTTGTGATTATGATTACCCAAACCAGATCGTTTATAACCGGGTAAGTCGGACAACTCCACTTGAGACTGAGAAGAACCAGCTTGGGCAACCTCAGTGAACTTAGCTTTAATACCTTGCAAATTATTAGCTTTAACAATACAAACACCTGCGCCAGATGATATATCTATTCAAGACTAGTATCTTTCTTCGCCTTAGGTGTCTTCTTTGGCATGTTCTTCTGAACTTTCTGAGCAACTTTGTGATTATGATTACCCAAACTAGATCGTTTATAACCGGGTAAGTCGGACAACTCCACTTGAGACTGAGAAGAACCAGCTTGGGCAACCTCAGTGAACTTAGCTTTAATACCTTGCAAATTATTAGCTTTAGCAAGCGTAGCAGCAACTGATGCGTCAGATTCTATCTGTTCATCGGGCTTCACCTTCTGACCATCAGACACTTTATTATCAGGAACAGCAAATCCACCAGAAACAAACTTAATAGATTGTTCCATCAAACTTTTATCTTTCTCAACTTTCTTGGTTGAAACTTTCGATTCTTTTCTCTCAGACTTCTCAGAAACAAACTCAGAATAATCTCCATCAATACCAGAAGAATGAATATCATCAAGAGCATCAGATGAGATAACCGGATGTGGAATTTGATTATATTCTTCACTACCAAAAACTTTCTTGAAATTCTCATCTTTGCACAAATAGCTTGTGAAAGAATGTGAATTCTTCAAGTTGTGCAATTGACGTTTCAGATCCAGAATCTCAACATTTAAATCAGATAATTTCTTTAGAGCTTCACCCAATGCCCTCTCCGATGCAATCAATTTCTCTGAAGCTTGATTTGACAAAAAATTCGTTTGTCTCATTTGATCGTGGGCATCATAAACTTCCTGGGTAATTTTCTTCACCCTGCCTTCATGAATTTCAATGTTTCTTGTCAACAATTTGTTGTCATGCGTCAAGCTTGCAACTTTGTCAAGTAAGATGGAATGTTCCTTTTGACGATCACTTTCTTTTGCATTAACTTCATCAAAATCTTTCTGAAGATCATCATACAATTGCTGAAGAGAATCCAATTTTGTTTTGGATTTGCTAAACAAAGCATCAAAATCTTCAATGGCGTCTTTTGCTTCACTCTCCCATTTCTCAACACTTTTAACCAACCCCTCATTCTCAGTTTTCAACTTCAGAAGTTGTTCCTTATCTTGAGCAACTATGTCATCCATATTGCTCTTAAGCTTGACAATCTCTTTCATCAACTCATCCTTTTCATTTATCAACATTTCATTTGTCTTAAAAATCTCATCAGAAATGATACATTTCTTCTTGAAGCTTTCTAATTCTTCATCCTTTGTCTTAATGTCAAGAACCAACCTTTCATTTTCATAAATCAATCCATGAATCTTTCTGTCCTTTTGAGTACAAAAATCACATGTTGACTCATACCCACTAACTTCAGAATCACTTGTTTCAGATGAAGTGATCTCAGACGTATACCCACTTGATTCAACTTCGACATTTGCCATTAAAGCCACAGATTGACCGTTGATATAACAAAATTCATCTGGTTCTGCACAAGTATCTTGAATAGCAGTCAAAGCAATAGGTGATTTGTCAAATTGTTTTGACCATTCATCAAATTCTTTATCTGCTTGAGCTTGAGCCATCATAGCTTTTGCGTCATGCTTATCAGATTTACCTTTATCAGATGATGATTGAAAACACTCACGAGCAAAATGTCCAACCTTGGAACAATTGTAACATTTTACTTTAGATTTATCCAAACCCAGTTTTCTACTTCCTGGAACAAAAGAACTCTTCCCATGTTTCTTGATAAATCGTCTTCCTTTTTCAACCATCATTGCAAATTGCCAATGCAGATCTAATTCAGCTAATTAATCATCATCCAGCTGTTCTAACTCCGTTCCACTTAAACCAGCGTCACTAACTTGACCAAATATCGATCCAGATGATGAAGATATAAAAGCAGATAACAATGCGGCCAATTCTTCAGTTGATTGAGCAGGATGAGAATTGTTTGGTGATTTATCTGGAATGGTAAAACGAAATCCTGGAGAATAACCAGAATTTTCAGAATGTTCAGCAAGAAAAGCTGTTACCGGCGGTTTACTGCTTGAAATAGAATTTGACTTTGCCTTAGCATGAACTGTAGCGTTATTTTCCCCAAAGTACAATTCAGGATTTTGAACTGTAGGATGTGCAGATTTCTTCACCAGCAATTCCATCTCACGAGCTTGTAATTTGCTAGTTATTTGATTGAATGTCCAATTTGAATAATTTGGATCATTTGTCAACATCATCACATAATTTTCCCATTTTTCTGGTAAAGCTTCCAGAATTTTCTCTTTCAATTCATCACTATCTTTCTTGACTCCTACAACATCAAGTTCATTTATCAAATGGGAAAACCGAGCAATCAGATCTGGAATTTTCTCATTCTCGCAGTGCCTGAAATTATCAAACTCTTTCTTTAAAACTTTCTTTCGAGTGTTTTTGTATTGATCATTACCTGTACATCTCTCTTCAATAGCATCCCACAATTCTGTAGCCGTTGTATATTGCTTAAATTGATGCATTAGATCTTTTGGTAAGGCCATAGTAAGATAACTATATGTTTTCTTTTCTCGAGCAAACAATTTCCGTTCATCAGCATCGAAACTACTAATCATCTTTGGTTTGTTGGGACTTATCATCGGATATTTATATTCTTTCTCAATTGGAATCCAACTCTCAGTATCTTGCGAATAAATGTAAGATTCAAACCGACTTCTCCAATTGTGATAATCTTCAAGCCTTAGCAATTTAGGAACTTTTTGAGTTGTTCCTATCTCGTTATCATAGTTCAACATGGCTTGAACCGATGTTTGAGCAGCAGTCATTGCATAGAAATCACTCATTTTGATGTTAAACCTTAAACTCCAAAACTTTATACTAAAAAACGAGGGTCTTCCAAGCTGATTTTGGGGGTCAAACTGGGGGGGGGGGGTACAGACCTTTCAAGTTAGTATAAGTGTAGATCTCAGAAAGACGAACGTTTTGACTGGTATTGGGTTCCGTAACTCCAAACGGTTTGTAAGTTACGTCAGTTTTAGTGAAGGTCACTATTCTGCCAGCGGACCAAAACAAATCGGCGGACCAAAATACTACCAGCGGATCAGATTTGTACCTGCGGACCAAATCCGGATCAGATTTTGTCCGGCGGACCAGATGATACGCTGAAATAACTGCCGCGGATCAGATGGTACGCTGAAACTGCCAAGGATCAAAAATATGAAGATTGCCTACACGGACCAAACTAGCGGACCAGAATGCTGATGAAAATACACGGGCGGACCAACCAGCGGACCAGAAAATTCATCTGGCAGACCAGAAAATCGTCCGGCGGGCCAACTGATTTCGAGGCTGATGTAACACCCGTATACAATCTGATGTCAAACATAACATTTTATAACATTCAAGGTTGGTCCCAGAAAATTTTGTTCAAAATTACATGATTATTAACCCTACAACCCGACACTTGGGCTTAGCTTTTACAAAATATATCATTTATATAGTACTAGCCTTCACAGGTTGTTTAACAACATTTACTAGAGTTATAAACAAAATACGGTACGGGTCATTAGCCTTCACGTGATCGGTTCTTCCAAGTCTTGATGAGCATCCTTTAAGCCTTCCCCTTACCTGCAACATACTCACATTCAATTGTGAGTTTCTATTGCATAACCATTCATTACAACATTAACTGATGAAGAAAATGATAAAAATCTGGTTTTTCATTCTGGGGCGGTACGCCCAGAATAATCAATTTCTGGGCGGTACGCCCAGGACCCTTTTTGACAGAATGTTGGCTATTTTCGGCCAATTCTATACTTAGCCAAATTTTTGGCTTTCTTACCCAATTTTGCCCAGATTTTCCAACCCAACTTTCCTACCTTATAACAAGTGTTTCAACACTTATAAATTGACTCTAAATGCAAGTTTTAGTCATTTACACATACCTTGGTCGATTACCAACCCAATTTGCATGAACGGGATCCATCCGACCCATTTGACTCACTAAGGAATCTCTTGTGACAACCATCAAGGATTGTCATCCAGAATTTACCCAACACATGTAATTCACATCTAAGTTCATAATGTAGGTAATATAGCAATGTGCTAATTATATGTAGAACTATCAATTGTCCTACACAATCGTTATGAGTTCAGCCTTATGCATTACCGTTACTACAAGTTTTGTGCATAGTTCACATAAATTCCACTATACTTATAGTTAGTTCACTAAATCATTACAGAAATTGACCAAATAAGCCTTGTACCATTATTTGACCCGTTAAGACGGGTCATCGCCTTTGGTTTACCCCAAATGCTTCACTTGACCATATTTAAGCCTTGGAATCTATGGTTCTCTAACCATTTAAGATTTCCATTCTTTTGTTACTTGGCATAAGCTCCTACAAGCCCATTTTAGCCATTATAACTTTCATACGTTCTTCGATTCATCCGAATCCTTTCTATGGTCAAGTTTATCATTGGAGGACCTATTGGCTTTGAGCTTCACGGTTCCTAGAACCATTCGTCGCCCATTATATACTTCATAGTTTATTATTCCAAATAACAAAGACACATTTACTTATCTACATCATGTAACATAATTAATGTTACCTCGAGAGCTTGACGTTCCACTAGTTCCTTGGTTGCTTGCTTGATCACCTTGGACACCTAACGGGTCGCTAACAAGTTAGGACCTTAATCATAGTAGCACTTTTACCACATTTCAATAACATGATTTCTATGCTACACATACATATCATCAATTCACATGGATGGACATATCAAGCATGATTACTAAATTTGCATCTAGCCACATGGATTCCTTAACATTAACATGACCACTAAAGGCATACATTATCCATGCTAGCTAGTATCCTTAATATCAACAAGTTGGTTACATTTTGTGAGCTTCTAGCTTCCTATGGTCCTCTAACATCCCTACAAGCAAATTGTTGCATTTAACACATTTTGACTCTTTGAGGCATTTTATCAAACACCTTGTGTGCATACTTAGATACACCCATACAACTAAATTTCCATGAATTCTCAAGCAACCATTTTATATGTTGTTGGTGAAATCCATCACCAACCCATCATCAATTCACCATTTAGTAGTAAATTCATACATGAAACTATGCAATAAAGGCAATTTTACAAACATCATATGTGGTCACTTTGCATGAAGGTTCAAGAACAAGCAATTGGTGACTACTTCACCAAATGTTAATCAAATTAGAAATCTATGCATTATATAAGTTCCCTAACATCATAACACTCATGAATCAACAACCAATTTCAGATTTCTAGCCCCTTAATTTCGAGACCTAGCATGCAAGGAGTTGGGGGTTTTGCTTACTTGCTTCAAGGATGAATTTGGGGCTTGAAAACACTTCGAATTTCAGTTTGGATGTACCAAAGATCACAGCTTAAGCTCCAATTTGCAGGATTGAGATTTTTAGGGGTGGAGAGGGTTGAGGTCGAGATGCAGATCGTGATCTGCGATCTCCCCTCCTCCTCCTCTATTTTATTTATGTTTTAATTTCATATTTACAAATCTGGCCCCTAGAATTTCACCCTTGTTTTAATTGTGAACCAAAATATAGTTTCACCCATTTAACCCCCCTTTTACACACGAATATAAATTCCACTAACTTAGGAGTTATTTTAGCCATATTAAATAATTTACTAGACGTTAACGGGAGATTAACTCTTAAATTTTTGGGATGTTACAACTCCACCCCCCTTAAAGGGGTTTCGTCCCCGAAACGATTTTACGTACCGAATAAATGAGGGTAGTAGCGTTGTATTTCATCCTCTAGTTCCCACGTCAAGTCGGAGCCTTTTCTATGCTCCCATTGAACCAATACTTGGTTCACTTCTTTGTTTCGCAGCTTTTTCACCTTGCGGTCAAGGATCGCAATCGGCCTTTCTACATAGTTAAGCTTCTTATCCACAACCAAATCGTCTAGAGGCACATAAGCACTTTCATCCGCCAAGCACTTTCGTAGGTTGGACACATGGAATGTGTTATGGATTCCGCTCAATTCTTCCGGTAATTCCAATTGATAGGCATTATCACCCACTCGGGCCAATATGTTGAAAGGTCCAATAAACCTAGGACTTAGTTTACCCCGCTTTCGGAAGCGGATCACACCCTTCCATGGGGACACTTTCAACAAGACCATATCCCCCTTTTTGAATTCAATAGGCCTTCGTCTCCTGTCCGCGTAGGACTTTTGTCTATCTTGGGCCGCTTTCAAACGGGCCCTTATCATGTCGAGCTTTTCGGATGCTAGTTTAACCACTTGCTTACTAGCTAGCTCTCGTTGTCCCACTTCACCCCAAAACACGGGTGTTCGGCATTTTCTACCATAAAGCATTTCGTAAGGCGGCATCCCAATGCTCGAGTGGTAGCTATTATTGTAGGAAAATTCAACAAGTGGGAGGTAGTGGTCCCAACTCCCTCCAAAGTCAATTGCACATGCTCGCAACATGTCCTCAAGTGTTTGGATGGTTCTTTCACTTTGCCCATCCGTTTGTGGGTGGTAGGCGGTACTAAGTAGCAGTTTTGTACCCAACCACTCCTGGAATTCCCTCCAAAACTGGGAGGTGAACCGAGTATCCCGGTCGGACACGATCGAGACGGGTACTCCATGGCGCGATATAATCTCATTGATATACACATCCGCCATTCTTTCGGAAGAGTAAGTCTCCCGGACTGGTATGAAATGAGCACTTTTGGTCAATCTATCCACCACCACCCATATAGCATCATATCCCTTGGGTGTTTTGGGTAGTTTGGTCAATAGGTCCATAGTTACGTGCTCCCATTTCCACATTGGAATTTCTAAGGGTTGGAGCTTGCCATAAGGCTTTTGGTGCTCCGCCTTGACTTGTGAACAAGTCAAACATTTCCCCACATATTTGACTATATCCCGTTTCATTCCGGGCCACCAATAGTCATGTTTTAAGTCGTGGTACATTTTTGTCGCCCCCGGATGAATCGAGTATCGCGACTTATGGGCTTCATCAAGTAACAAATTCTTCACTTCACAAGCGTTTGGAACCCAAATTCTTCCGAATCGAGTTTTGATCCCACTTTCTTCTTCTACCAAGTTTTTCACTTGGCCCACAATTCGCTCTTTCCTTTGGTTTTCACTTTTTATAGCCTCCACTTGGGCTTCTTTGATTTTGGTGATCAAATCGGACGTCACCACCAATTTCATTGAGCGCACCCTTATAGGAGTGTAATCACCCTTTCGGCTAAGGGCATCCGCTACCACATTGGCCTTGCCCGGGTGGTAGTGAATTTCACAATCGTAATCCTTGATGGTCTCGAGCCACCTTCTTTGCCTCATATTCAACTCTTTTTGTTCAAAGAAATATTTGAGGCTTTTATGGTCGGTGAAAATGGTGCATTTCACCCCATAAAGATAGAGTCGCCATATTTTTAAGGCGAACACCACCGCCGCCAACTCCAAATCATGAGTTGGGTAGTTTTGCTCGGTCACCTTCAATTGTCTTGATCCATAGGCAATCACCTTGCCCCGTTGCATTAAAACACAACCAAGGCCTAATTTTGACGCATCGGAGTAAACTACCATGTCTTCCGTTCCCTCAGGGAGGGTTAAAACCGGTGCTTGTGTCAACTTTTGTTTAAGGCTTTGAAAAGCCTTCTCTTGATCGTCACCCCACACAAACTTGGTGTCTTTTCGGGTTAGTTTAGTCATAGGTAGGGCTATCTTCGAGAAGTCTTGAATAAATCTCCGATAGTAGCCCGCTAACCCTAGAAAACTCCGCACCTCCGTCGGATTCTTTGGGGGTTCCCATTTGGTGACGGCTTCAATCTTTGCCGGATCCACCATAACCCCTTCAGCGCCAATGACATGGCCTAGAAATTGCACCTCCTTTAACCAGAAGGCACACTTGGAGAATTTTGCATATAGCTTTTCCTCCCTTAATCTTTCTAGTACCTCCCGTAAATGTTTAGCGTGCTCCGCTTCGTCTCGGGAGTATACCAGAATGTCGTCAATGAACACAATCACCGACTTGTCAAGCATAGGCTTACACACCCGATTCATGAGATCCATGAAAGCTGCGGGTGCATTAGTGAGTCCAAAGGACATCACTAATAATTCATAATGGCCGTATCTTGTTCTGAAGGCCGTTTTGGGAACATCTTCCTCTTTCACCTTCGGTTGATGGTACCCTGAACGTAGGTCTATCTTCGAGAACCATTTTGCCCCTTGAAGTTGATCAAATAAGTCATCAATTCTGGGCAATGGGTACTTATTCTTTACCGTGAGTTTGTTTAACTCCCGGTAGTCTATGCACATCCGCATGCTACCGTCCTTCTTTTTCACGAACAATACTGGTGCTCCCCACGGAGAGACACTCGGACGTATGAACCCTTTATCCAACAACTCCTGGATTTGGGTCTTCAATTCTTGTAGTTCCGCCGGTGCCAACCTATATGGAGCTTTAGCTACTGGCTTAGCATTTGGCACTAGGTCAATTTTGAACTCCACATCTCGATCGGGTGGTAACCCCGGTAAATCATCCGGAAATACATCCTTGAATTCTTGCACCACGGGTAAGTCGTCTATTGCGGGACTTTGAATTCTAGTATCCGCCACCATAGCCAAGTAGGCTTGGCACCCGTGTAACATTAGCTTTTTAGCTTCCATCATCGAGCATAAAATTGGGATATTTTGTTTTTCACCATAAATGGTGACTTTGCTCCCCTTTGACGATGATATCTCTATCGCCTTCCGGTCACAAATGACCTTTGCGTGGTTGCGGGATAGCCAATCCATCCCCACCACCACCTTGAATTCTCTCATCACCATTGGAATGAGATCTATCAAGTACTCCTCGTCATCAATGGAGATTTTGCATCCCCGACATACATCAAAAACAAGAATACTTTTGTCATTAGCTATTTCTACCTCTAGGGGTACATGTAATTTTTCAATTATAAACGAAGGATGCTTAATAAAATCATACGAAACAAATGATCTATTAGCTCCCGTATCAAATAATACATGAGCAGGTATCGAATTTACAAGAAATGTACCTGCCACCACGTTAGGGTCTGACTTGGCTTCTTCGGCCGTAAGCTGGAATGCCCGGCCCGTGGCTTTTGGCACTTCCATCTTTACCCCGCTTTTTGCCCCTTCTTTCTTGAGTTTTGGGCATTCTGATTTCTTGTGCCCAGCTTGATAACAGTTGAAGCATCGTGGCTCGCTAGACGGGCAGTTAGAAATAACGTGGCCTTTCTTACCGCAGTTCAAGCATGGGCGGTCTTTGAATATACACTCTCCCGAGTGTCCTTTGCCACAAACTTTGCATTTTGATCCGCCCCCTCTTGTGTCCCTTTTTTTGGACGAGTCACCTACTTTTTGCTTCTTGGGGGGATTCGGATTCCCTCCAGTGGGTTTTCTTGCCTCTTGGGCCTCTTCCCGGATAACATCCATCTCTCGCGCCCGTGCGGCGTTAATCATTTGTTCCACCGTGGTGAACCGGTCTAGAGGCATGAAATTCTTTATCTTTGCCTTCAGCATGTTCCGGTAAAAGAACATCCGTGCCCCTTCAGTGGGTAGCACATCTGAGCAGAATTTTACCCTATCAAGGTAAATACCGGTGATCTCATCAACGGTTTGAGTCTCCCCTTGCTCTAGCTTCAAAAACTCTTGCTTCAATTCATTGACCGCAGAGGGTGGGCAGTGATGTTCAAGAAACAGTTCTTTAAATTCTGCCCAAGTTAGGGCATCTGTTACTGCCTGTCCTTTCTCTAGGACCTTTGCGTCCCACCAATCTTTTGCTCGATCTACTAGTAGACCCGTAGCAAAGATAACTTGATCTGCAGCATCACAATGGCTTCTTTTGATTACCCCCTCCACATTGGTCACCCATCGGTGACTAGCTATTGGGTCGGGATCACCCGTGTATTGCGGGGGTTTACACGCCATAAAATCTTTGAAGGAACTCCCCTTCTTCTTTGGCGTACTTGCCTCCTCTTTATTCAGGAGGGCATTCTTCAATTCCTCAAACTTTTCGCTTAAGGTAATAAGTAGATCCTCTTGGATCTTTTGCACATACTCAGGAATAGCTGCCTGAATGGCATTTCCCACTTCTTCAGAGATCTGGGCCTTCAAAGCCCGCTGTCTCTGCTCTTCTGCAAGATCAACGCCATCAAGGTCCACCATTGATCTACAGAATAAAATTTTCCATTAGCTTACAGCTTTTATTCACCCTTTCCTCAACAAGGTTTTATTTATCGTATTGGTCATAGCCAATATTTCCCCAAGGTTTATACGAGGTTTCTGGCCGTAGCATTACCCCGTTTCTACCTGGGACACTTCACTCACGCACTCCCCGGTTCAGGTGTCAATACACCTCTCCGTGCGTTCCCCGAGTGATAGCTTATAACTTTGCCCTTACGGGCATATAGGAACATTCATTCATTTTCATACCATTTCAATAATTAATTTGAGCTTAAGTACCTTGCCCGGACGCTTCATCAAGCTTGAACCGATCACTTTTCCCCTATCCCTTGAGCTCAAGGTTTGAGTTCAAGTACTCCCCGAGTACTTGATTCTCTCAAACCATGGCTCTGATACCAAATTGTAACACCCGTATACAATCTGATGTCAAACATAACATTTTATAACATTCAAGGTTGGTCCCAGAAAATTTTGTTCAAAATTACATGATTATTAACCCTACAACCCGACACTTGGGCTTAGCTTTTACAAAATATATCATTTATATAGTACTAGCCTTCACAGGTTGTTTAACAACATTTACTAGAGTTATAAACAAAATACGGTACGGGTCATTAGCCTTCACGTGATCGGTTCTTCCAAGTCTTGATGAGCATCCTTTAAGCCTTCCCCTTACCTGCAACATACTCACATTCAATTGTGAGTTTCTATTGCATAACCATTCATTACAACATTAACTGATGAAGAAAATGATAAAAATCTGGTTTTTCATTCTGGGGCGGTACGCCCAGAATAATCAATTTCTGGGCGGTACGCCCAGGACCCTTTTTGACAGAATGTTGGCTATTTTCGGCCAATTCTATACTTAGCCAAATTTTTGGCTTTCTTACCCAATTTTGCCCAGATTTTCCAACCCAACTTTCCTACCTTATAACAAGTGTTTCAACACTTATAAATTGACTCTAAATGCAAGTTTTAGTCATTTACACATACCTTGGTCGATTACCAACCCAATTTGCATGAACGGGATCCATCCGACCCATTTGACCCACTAAGGAATCTCTTGTGACAACCATCAAGGATTGTCATCCAGAATTTACCCAACACATGTAATTCACATCTAAGTTCATAATGTAGGTAATATAGCAATGTGCTAATTATATGTAGAACTATCAATTGTCCTACACAATCGTTATGAGTTCAGCCTTATGCATTACCGTTACTACAAGTTTTGTGCATAGTTCACATAAATTCCACTATACTTATAGTTAGTTCACTAAATCATTACAGAAATTGACCAAATAAGCCTTGTACCATTATTTGACCCGTTAAGACGGGTCATCGCCTTTGGTTTACCCCAAATGCTTCACTTGACCATATTTAAGCCTTGGAATCTATGGTTCTCTAACCATTTAAGATTTCCATTCTTTTGTTACTTGGCATAAGCTCCTACAAGCCCATTTTAGCCATTATAACTTTCATACGTTCTTCGATTCATCCGAATCCTTTCTATGGTCAAGTTTATCATTGGAGGACCTATTGGCTTTGAGCTTCACGGTTCCTAGAACCATTCGTCGCCCATTATATACTTCATAGTTTATTATTCCAAATAACAAAGACACATTTACTTATCTACATCATGTAACATAATTAATGTTACCTCGAGAGCTTGACGTTCCACTAGTTCCTTGGTTGCTTGCTTGATCACCTTGGACACCTAACGGGTCGCTAACAAGTTAGGACCTTAATCATAGTAGCACTTTTACCACATTTCAATAACATGATTTCTATGCTACACATACATATCATCAATTCACATGGATGGACATATCAAGCATGATTACTAAATTTGCATCTAGCCACATGGATTCCTTAACATTAACATGACCACTAAAGGCATACATTATCCATGCTAGCTAGTATCCTTAATATCAACAAGTTGGTTACATTTTGTGAGCTTCTAGCTTCCTATGGTCCTCTAACATCCCTACAAGCAAATTGTTGCATTTAACACATTTTGACTCTTTGAGGCATTTTATCAAACACCTTGTGTGCATACTTAGATACACCCATACAACTAAATTTCCATGAATTCTCAAGCAACCATTTTATATGTTGTTGGTGAAATCCATCACCAACCCATCATCAATTCACCATTTAGTAGTAAATTCATACATGAAACTATGCAATAAAGGCAATTTCACAAACATCATATGTGGTCACTTTGCATGAAGGTTCAAGAACAAGCAATTGGTGACTACTTCACCAAATGTTAATCAAATTAGAAATCTATGCATTATATAAGTTCCCTAACATCATAACACTCATGAATCAACAACCAATTTCAGATTTCTAGCCCCTTAATTTCGAGACCTAGCATGCAAGGAGTTGGGGGTTTTGCTTACTTGCTTCAAGGATGAATTTGGGGCTTGAAAACACTTCGAATTTCAGTTTGGATGTACCAAAGATCACAGCTTAAGCTCCAATTTGCAGGATTGAGATTTTTAGGGGTGGAGAGGGTTGAGGTCGAGATGCAGATCGTGATCTGCGATCTCCCCTCCTCCTCCTCTATTTTATTTATGTTTTAATTTCATATTTTCTAATCTGGCCCCTAGAATTTCACCCTTGTTTTAATTGTGAACCAAAATATAGTTTCACCCATTTAACCCCCCTTTTACACACGAATATAAATTCCACTAACTTAGGAGTTATTTTAGCCATATTAAATAATCAACTAGACGTTAACGGGAGATTAACTCTTAAATTTTTGGGATGTTACAGCTGATTTCACTGATTTTCGTGAAATTTGACGTTTGGAGCTGAAAATTGCTTTAGTATGATGCGAAAACACTCCAGCAACACTCAGAAATCATTTTCCATCGTTGAAACACTCGGAATTGTGGAAATTTGATGAAAAACGAAGAAAACCCAAACTTTCTCTCTAAAAATCCGAAAATTGCCAAAATCACAGCAGTAGAGCAACCAAATGCTCTGATACCACTTGTAGAAACACTATACGATCTTACTACTGCATGATTTGGTAATCGGATAGCAACAAGAAGGTAAATAAAGCTTTGCTTTATTGATTCACAAAGAGATTACACAAAGTCTAGAGAGAGAGAGACACACTCAGTTTCACACAGTTAAGATGTAGAGAATGACAGAAGTTCTAACTAGCTCTCTCTAACACGAACTATTTATAGTCACTAACATGCTGCTGGCGGACCACTAGCGTACCAAATGGTACGCCCGTACCAAATGGCCTGCGGACCATCTGGTCTGGCCACCTCAGCATGAAGCCACTAACTCACACAGACGCTCTTGTCTAGACACAATACACGAGACACAACGTTAGCATAGGAATATGCTTCTACACAATGCTTTTCCTCTCCTTATGTTGGAATTCTTCTTCGTGTAGCTCATCCAATCATCGTGTGCTGTCATCCTGCCATTTGAAGAAACATTATCCCTTAGGACGTAAGTTCTTCTTGGCCTACTTTGGACCTTCATACTCCTAAACTTGTGGATTTTCGATCCATCTTGTGGTAAACTTTGTCATTATTCTTTGAACTATCCTTAACTTCAAACTGCTAGTTTCTGCTTTGAGCCTCCTGTCTTATCACCTATAGTGATGGTCTTCTGAAGGTAGCAACGTAGCTTGGAACGTTGTTTCCACTATTCTCGCCATAGCAACATTCATTTCTTCTTTTATCATGACAATGTCTATCACATCTACAGTTTCCTTGCTTAAGGCGACATTTAGGCTTGTCTATATCTTTTTCATCTTCAACGGTTCCTGAGTTCTTCACATGCAATTCCTTTGATGACGTTTCTCGTACATCTGGCATATCGTACTTCTTTGTTCAGAAGCTCCTTTAGCCTTCTTGTGGAATCTACCGTCATTGTCTTCAAGACCTTCTTCATCCTCGGACCGTCTACCTCTGCCTTTCATCGGGTGTCTATTTCTACCAGAAGCTTCCTCGGGACTAGCTCCACTAGCGGTCGCTTTATTGGACACTCTCCTTGTCAAAGCTTCCGGAAATTGATTAACAATTGATAGCAATGTAACCTTCAATGCTTCTGCCACTATTTCTAACATAACGGCTTTCATTTCTTTGCTGAAGGTACTCGTCTTTACTGACATCAGATTTCGTATCGGATGTCCCATTCACATTCCTATCATGACTATGATTTCTAATCTTCTGATCTTACGATCAAAATAGTTTGACACTTTAGAACTCATGTGACGTGAAGTTTCCAAATTTTGAATTCATGATAATTATATACGTGCACTTATATAATTATGATGCGTTCAAAACCCAGTTATTCTCATCACAGTCATCCCTGGTGTTCGTACTATTCCTTTTATTCTTTTTAAAACCGGTCCTTTAAAACTACCTTTCTCTAGGCATTCTGTACAAGTTATTGACCACGTATCTCACTGTCAATTAACCTACCCCGCACTAGGCCACATAACAGTTAGAACCTATGATATGTTCATTTGGGTAAAATACCAAATTTGCAGTAGCTAATTGCAATCGGGTATTCTCCGCACTTGCATACCTTAAGTCCTTCCTCCTATGTTCCTTGTGCAACATTTTTCCTATGGGCATGACTATCCTGACTGGCATGTACATTCCCTATCTTACCTTACTTTGTTTACCAATAGTCCTAGTTTAAGTCTAGATACCGTGCTAGTATCTAAATCCCTTAAACCAAGGCTCTGATACCAACTTGTGCCACCCACTCCCAGTCTTGGCTCCAGGAAGGGTCACGTGTCGGATTTACTCATGAACACATGGTACAACAGAGATAACTAAGCAGCGGAAATTAAAAACTTTTCATTTTTATATATATAACAAGTTACAACAGTAAGGAAGATAACAACATAATCTAATAACTAGATCTTATCTATAGCTATGTCAGTCTACTACCGAGTCTTTCCTGATAGCTTGCCCATCTAATCTGCCCTTGCTAGAGCCCTTCCCCTGCTACTTTAAACATCATCGATACTTGACATACATGCTTTTAAAGGTCAGCTTACGCTGGTGAGTTCTAAGTATTTAAAATTTTTACCTTTCCTTGAAAGGTTACCTTAAACATTTGGGCCTAACGACCCCTTCTTTATAAACGTTTTAACAGGCATAAAGCATAACATGATTATACCAAAACATTTAAAACATTCAGTATTAAAAATCATTTAATACTCTAAAACATACCTCAAACATTTGGGCCTAACAACCCCTTCTTTATTTAACAGGTATAAAGCATAACAAGATTATACCAAAACGTTTAACTCATCAGTATTAAAAATCATTTAATACTCTAAAATACCTTGGGCCTCCGGGACCCATCCTCTGTGAAAATAATCATTACGTATAATAAAGTCATATGGAACATTATAAGCAAAACCTCTTTTTACTAAGCATTGTCTATCTCTGGGGCTACTTTAGTCCCTTCCGGTTGGCCGTCGCCTCCCGAACTCTTGAGTAACAATCGTTACTCCAGTGGCTTCATTTCCACTGCTTGGATTGTACAACCCCCCTCTTACCAGACAATCTGTGCTTAGATTAAAACTTCTTTAAAATAACCCCAAGGGTCATTTCCTTTATCCTCAAAAACTCATTTTCCTCTTTTTAAACTTTTCTTTAAAAGTTTAACTTCTTTATTACCTGTTTATTATAACCTTCCCAAAAAGAGTTTATCACAGGTAATAACACTTTAAAACAGTTATAGGCGTTAAAACATTCCACGTATGTGTATCAACACAAAACACGTAAAAGCATTTAACTCAATTATTTTTCAAGTAAACAGTTGAATATATATCATTGCATGTATATCAGCCCGAAAACATTAAAACATTAAAAACATTTAAAAGTGGGCTCATAGAACTCACCTTATTCTCTTAAGTCAATTAATTCAGAGAAAACATCATCCGTTATGCCTTCCAATTAAACCTAATCGCGTATTGTACGGTGTTAACGCAAAGTTTAATATAATAAACACTCCCTTTGTTTATTTTAATACTTCATTATCTTAATAATATTAAATTATTAAGTTCATTTCTTTTAAAAGGTGAAAATGACCAAAATGCCCTTTAGGCAATTATCCTTTTCTTTTTGTTGATAATATGAAGACACGCATTCCTATAAGTAAACGCTCACTCCGGGATCGCCCAGTGAGGGATGCCATTTCCCAGTTGAGATTTATGCGACACCCTCGCTTTTGCCAGAAACCCCAGTGTATAGGCGTCTACCCTTCCGGTCCGCGTGAACTTCTAAATATCCGATTAACTCGGTAATTGAAATACTTTGTCGTTTATCCATTTTAACATCATATATACTTATTATATATATAAACATGGTTCCATGCCAAAAATCAGGTCTCCATACCCTCTGGATTATTTTATTTAAAACAATCATATTCCAAAACCCTAGTTTTCCGTTATTCTCATTTCTTTATCAAAACTCATTTTTATTCAAAACTGACTTAGGGTATTATCCGTTATAACATCTAATAACATGCTTTAAAATTTCAAAGCTTAGTTCATTACCGTTTATTCGGTTTTGATAGAACATCGGCTAGAAAATCCTAATATCAATATTAAACACTTTATATATATTTTTCAATATATATTAAACATTCTTTGACACGATAATTACTTTGTCATTATCGTTAACATTCATATTAAATATATATATTTATATATTTAATCTTTAAACAAATATTCTTTTAATTAATTTTATTTAAATAAAATCAATTAATATTTATATATATATATATATATTCATATATATATATAAATATATATATATATATATATATATATATATATATATATATCTTTATTCATCGTAAATACTTTTTATATCATTTAACTTAAAAAATGAAATTTGTAATAATCACAAATAATATAACGTGATTACCTCTTGACGGGTCGTGAATCGAGTCCAAATTAACCGAATAATAAAGTTGTCCGTTCTTGGCAAACGAATAGTCCTTCCCGACTATTTTCTCGCCACGAGCATTTCCCCGTTGTCGGTTCGTCGTTTAGACCTCGTTACACCACCGAAACATCAACTGAAAGTGAAAACGGCTTAACTCGTCGTCCCTTTTTCTAACTTGAATTACGACCGCCCACGACTGTTGTTAACAACCGCCAATCACCGTTACCATTCACTACCATCCCGGGTGCTTACTATAGTTTCCGTTGTCACCCGTTGTGAACCGTACGTCACCGAAAACCAACCGAAAGAGGGGATGGTTAAACTGAGTTTTATTTCGAAAAACCGCTAACCACCACCTTTACTATCTACCCGCCACCATTCTCGTTGCTGTTGTCCTCCGCTTACGGCCATCATAACTCCATCGTCGGAACAGTAGCAGGTCGCCGGGGGTTCGGTTTGAAGAGGAAGGTCGTAAGGGGTTGACGGAAATGAACCCGGGTCGTCGGGACTTATGGCTTCGCGCTACTGCTGCTGGGTTTGTGTCACTAGTTCTTGCCGGTGGGAATGTCGGACAAAGCAAAACAATATTGTGTAATATTAAATAACTAGGTATTATATCTTATATTCTAAACCCGCTAAATATTTCATAAAGGGTTTACGAAAATTCCCGAACGTCTAAAATATTACGGGAATCCAATAAATATAATTATTATGCTTATTCTTCGGTTATATCGTTAACCGGTGAATATTCATTTAACTACACGGTACAAGTACGTGCACAATCGACGAAGCAATCGCGGCCGTTTCACAGACCGGATACGTCATTCTGACTGAAATTCTTCATAGATATTATAATAATTATTTATATTTTGCCGAGGTGTTATAATCATCTCGAACAGCTAACCGAAATTGATTTCGGTTAATACCGCGTAACAGCAACGGTTACCGATTTCACCATTTTTCGTGCCAAATATTGCGAATATATATTATAAAGATTATAAACCAAGTATTTAACAATACCAGATATTCTAACTTCGCTTCGGTGTTATTTTAGTGTTATTCGTGCTTTAATTACGGTTATTACAAACCGGGCCCAAATCACTATTTTGCGTTTTTCTGCTTTGTTGTAACTCGTATTTAAGATCCGTTTGCGCCCACGATCTTTATTTTTTCATTATCTACCATATTCTATTAATTCGACTCTTGACGTTTCCTCGAATGTCGTGCCGAATATTCATACGTGAATCGTGATGTTTCCTCGAATATCGTGCCGAATATTCATACGTGAATCGTGACGTTTCTCTATTATACGTATATATATTATATCACATATATTTCAGCTACTTTAACAAATATAACACACGTATATAATTTAAGTCATAAAATTTTGAGGTGTTACAGTCACACAGGTTGAAAGTCGCACAAAAGGTATTATTAGTGCATAACACAAGCTTTGTTTTATTTCAAATGGGTTAATAACACATTAATAAAGAGAGAAAGTTTAAATTCATTAAATGCGTTGAAAACAATCTGATTTTTTTTACTTCGGTTGTGTTTGCCATGCTTCTGTCAAGGTTTTAGGAGCATCAGCAAGGTTTTTAAACAACATGGCACTGTCGATCCATAGTCGACATGTGCATCGACCACCCTCATTCTGTCCTCCATTTCTTTATTTCATCAATGTCTATCACAGTCAATGTAAGGTTTAACTATGTATTTATTATGATCCTTCTGTGCATAATTCTTAACTTTCTTAATCTGCTCTATTATTTTTTTTATGTGCTTGACTTGTTTTAGATTAGATTATAAACATATGATTATTTATAATGACCACTTATATAGCTTATTCTTGAATTTAATTATGATCATTACTGTATTTATTGCTCACTTTTTACCTTTGTTGCAACTGAACTTAGGTTCATATCATATATAGTATATGGCAATTAGAGACTATCTTTATTGGTTTGATATGTGATTCTTCATTGTTTGATGAACAGGAAGGGTATTTCAGCATCAGCCAAGCCATACAAGGGGACTGCTCAAAGCTGGTTGAATCACAACGTTTCTTTATCTCTAGCATCAGCCAAGACCCAAGTTTTAAAACAAATATTAACGTTTCTTTATCTCTAGGCTTATGTGATATAGCTGAAGGAAATATGGAAGAGCTATAAACCTCTTTTATTTCACTATTTTCTACATTAGTTTCTAGTTGTTTATATTATATTTTCTCTAATCCTAATAAATTTGATGCAGGATTGGCGTTTGTAGGGGTTTTTGTTGTATGTTAGTTTGGAAATGGAGGGAGTTAGTTTAGATTGGTGGGGAAGTAAATCGGATGGTTGTTCATTGACTTCTTGTCCTGTTGTTGTTGGTATTTTGGTTGATGGCTGCCCGGTTATTTGATTTCTAAGATTGTTGGTGAAGGTTTTGTACAAATTTGTGAATGTGTCTTTGTTGCCTCTTATTCTTGAAGTGTAAATAAGTGGGTCAAAACTGCCACTTGATTTCTAACGTTATATAGATGTTGTTGCTCCTGACACTATATTGGTGAAGTTATCCTGGTGCACCGTGCAACTACAGTTTTACCGCCAAGGCAATGTTACGAAAGTTGTGGGTGCTTCAACAATCCTTATTGTTAACAACCTAACAGGTAAGTAAGTGTTGATGTATTAACATTATGGACCTCAAATGAAGTACTAAGATGTCGAATCATTAAGTTTGGGTTATCCAATGGGTTGAGATGATTGCATTGTCGGATGTGATAAACTTAAATGTATGAATTTATTTAGTATAAATTGGATGTTATATATGTTTTATATTGGTATTTAGAGGGTTTTAGGTACCTAAGATGTGTCTAACTAACTAAAGCTGAACAAAGCAGATTCAAAACTGTGTCAAACCAGGAAGTTCTCTAAATAAAAAGTGCAGGTCTGCTATGCTGGAAAACCCTCTACTTTCTGGGCTTTGTCATGCCACGCGGCAGCCTGGATAAATCCGTTGTGCTGAATTTTGTTTGTCTTACTGATTCCAGCTTAATGTCTATTAACTCAGGATTTGATATGGAGCATTTAAAGTATCCTAAATACTAATATGTCCGTGGTATTTATGTAGGTAAAGTGCATAGCTAACCCGGATCAAGATCAAGGTATCTCGAAGAAAGAACCGAACACAAAGGAATGTGCAACTTTTACACAAGGGTTTTATGTAGTTTTTTTTTGAACCATCAGTTTATATTATTAAAACAACAAAGATCTATAAGCAAAGAGATATGGGTAAATATTAGAAACAAAAAGAGCATATGCCAAAGTGTTCATTTGACATCTACTATGTGTCAAAACCTGACTATGGAACCAAAAAAATTGCAGCAATTTGAACTTACCATGTTAATCTGTTATATATCGCATGTTGCCATGATGGGAAGGGATTTGTCAAATATTTTTACAAAATGACAAAACGATATTTGATTTCTAGATAAGACTCCATTAAGGAAACCTTATACGATTTACCCTTTTTTCAAACATATGTGTTTGTGATCCAGATGACATGTAACACAAATGGACTTGTTGATTTCAACGAGTTTGTTGGTCCATAAATAACAATCGTTCACGATATCTAACTAATCTAAGCGTGCGGAATCCGGTTAGATTAGTGATTCAAGAAAGAGAAGAGAAGAAATCAAAGAATACGATGAATAAACGTTAAAAACCAGAACTTTGCACACAAGATGAACTTGTCGGGTACAACTCAGAAATCGTAAACAAGCTTCTTTCTCACTAGTTTAAGATTACGATCTTAAACTCCCTTGATTTCTCTCTCTAAAATCGTAATCTCCAAAGTTACAAATGAGGAGTTCTAGTGGGGTATATATAGTCCCCCATTTGGTTTACTATTGGGCCCCTTGTGGATCATAAAACCAATAGTAAACTCAACCCCAACCATAAACTAGCCTAAATACAATAACCAAACTAGCCTATGATTCTAATGAAACCTACTAAGCCCAGCCCAACTTATTTAATATTGCAAGCCTCATAATCTAGCCTCTACAGTCTTCCCCTAGGCTTGTGATATTAAATGTCTTCGATCTTTGAAAATCTTCTTCTTGACTGGCTGGCATAGATGTTGATGGAGATTCTTTCCGCAAAAATCTTCAATGGGTTTCATGACGGGCACTTGGGACTTCCTCTTGATCAGCATCAACTCGAACTTCTTTAGATGAACAAGTTAATGAGATGGAGGATTCTCATTGACTTGCTTCTTTTGAAAGAACTGGTTCTTGCTGAATCCTCGGTAACTGTCTTGAATCTCCAAAAATTAGAGGGTAAATTTTTGAAAACCTCTAACTGTGAAGAACTTGATTGTTGATCTTCAAACTTCATGATCTCTGACTGCTCTCTGTATCATTTTCTTTATCAAAGATTGACTTGAAATCTTCAACTTCCCCTAAACTTGTGAACATCTTCTTTGAAGTTCTTTTGAAGCTTTTGAAAACTTGTAAAGACACCAACAACTTCCCCTGAATAGTTGCTTTTCAGATGGAAGTCTTGTCCGGCTAGTTCTTTAACTTGAGCAGTAGCAACACCTTTCTATCATCAACCTGTCTGACACACATTTGAAAAACTATACTCCATCAGACATTTGATGACTGGTCTTTGGGTAAGAGGATAATTAACATTGTAAAAACCCAATTATCATCTGTTCAGTTGATGATAATATGTATTTTAACCAAAAGCCCGAAGTTAATTATCATCTGTTCAGTTAATAATTATTAACTTCCCCTGAACCCAAGACCTTTAAAGACTTCCCCTTAGTTGATAACTTCCCCTCAGCTAAGGACTTCCCATGATATAATACATATTATCTTCGAGTTCCCTTCAGATACTATGAATTATGGAAGTCTTTTCATTAGATAATAAGTATCATCCTCGAGTTCCCTTCGGATAATACTTATTATACCCTCTCCTTCCCCTAAAAATTTGTCAAGATCTGCAAGGGGCATACTGTCATGCATCAAAAACCATGAAAACACATTTTGACTTCTCAAATTTAACATGGCCAAGATGTAAACACAACCAAAAATACCTTAAAGACTCACACACGAAAGATAAAACTAAACAAATACTTACCAATATCAAACATGAAAAAGTTTGCAAGGGATCAACCCGTATGAATCTGACTGAGGAACCCTTTTCAGCTTCAGTTACTCGACTAGTCCAGGTGATTGCCAGTATGTTTGTCCGCTTTAAACTCAAACCCGTTTGAACCCAACCAAATGCATCATGCTAAATAGATTACTAATTACCAGCATGTTAATCGTCCCCACACCCAATTGTACATAGCAAAACCTACCAAACCTCAGAGTTTATTGAGGATTCACAAACCCCCAACTTGAGGAACCATGCAACACCGTTATGACTACCACTTATTTCATTAATCATCAGTCGGTGATCAGGTCGGCCGAATAAGCACGCAAAGAAGACCAAACTGAATGATTATTTTTCATTTTCTTTTCTTTTTCATTTCTTTTTCATTTCTTTTTCATTTATTTTTCTTTTCTTTTTCTTCATTATGTGGTGTAGTCATAACAACAAAAACATGGCGTGTGAGAAAGTGAATACTAGGTATAATTACCACTCTCAACCCGTTTTTGCTGGAACTCAGTCTTTTAAACCATGCAAACTGAGATGGGAAACTAAACATATATATATTTTAAGTTCATTGCACTTACATTGGTGGTCATAAGATTAGGTTGAGCCTACCGAGCATATCACCGTGGAGTTTGCTTTTCACTTTCGCTTTACACGTGTCAGTCATCTCCAATCCGGATATATTTCACTTCTCTTAGCTTTCTTAGAAACAGACACAAACAAACTATTAAAAATTGAAAAGCACACTATTTTTTGAGGGGTCAACTTGTTCTTCATCTTTACATT
>JBCNJP010000009.1:29881011-29906011 GCA_039602395.1 Deinandra increscens subsp. villosa
TCTCTTATTCAAAACTCCGTGACATATGAATGTCGAGTAGGTGGGTTCAACCGGATGGTTGCAGTCATCCAATCCTTGTAAATGCTATCACACTTGATCTGGTCTCTTTTTTTTACTATTGGATTCTAATCCATTCCCGAACCCTTTTGAAGCGTATTACAAATGTTGGTCCTGGTAGGACATTGTTTCACACGTTCATTTCAATGACAAGTTTTTTCCTTAACTACGAACACTCTCGACAAAACCTTTGACTTGTTTGAACTCATCTCGAATCATAACTCTACCTTCACGACCTTACCAAACATATCAACTCCTAGAACTTTTGCATCCGAGAGACAGCTTGGATAAACTTTAATCGAGCAAATACCCATAATCGGATAAGCGAATTACATAAATCACATATCGCGGGCACTGGAACATATTTCTTGGCTGAAAACTCTTGTGAAGTTTTCCTCTGAAGATTCATAGTCCCTGATTTTTCTTGTACGAACCAAAACTTATTTCCAGCAACATTGTCACGATTGTACAAACTGCTTACCTAATCGCAAGCATATTTCTCTCTAATGGAGGTAATGTTAGTGTAAAGCTTTCCTGATTTACAAACGAATGAGTTCCAGTTTTAACGTAATGGCTACACTGATTGACCTCTGAATCAGTACTATTGATTTTTTTTCTTCATGATTTGAACCTTTTACGATTTAACAACCAACAATTTCTGGTTCTCACGCTTTTGTAATCCTTTATGTCTTGGTTAAACTTTCAAGCTTGGAACCAGCAAGTTTTACACTCCTTGTTAGTATTTCAACTTGTTAAAATCAGTGATGATGAGATTACCTTGTGCCCTTATCGCAGTAATAATGCAAAGCCTTTTATGGAAACTCCATTTACACTCATTAAGCATGAACTTCTGGTTATCTATAGCTTATCGTACCATCGATCATGTATTTTTCCTTCTTATGCATTGAGTACACCAAGATATCCATACATTTGTATTTATTAACACCCTTGTCATAACAACTATCAACAAATTTCTGGTACATTCATCCTCATCATCCTTTTCAGGAAACTCTCATTGATGAACCCTAGCTTGAACATAAACCAAATGGCTTGCTTTAAGTTTTGGATCGTCTTGAAATCCGAAGCGTTGTGATACTCGCACTGCGCGTGCCAAACCCTCGACGATCTTCACTAGAACGACAAACTCTATGCATCCTAATGGTCTTGTGAATGGAAATACCTACACCTTTTGTTCGTACGATGTATTGAGGCTTTAATCTCTCGCCCCTTTTACATACTAACGTATGGGAGAAACTTGACTTACTATTTCCGATAAACATATCCAATGTGGTTTGACTAATATCTAGTAATGGTAGGTAGCTGGTACGCCTTCAAGGTACTGGTAGTGTGGAGGGTTAGCTGCGGTACACCCTGTATATAAACATTGGTGGCACATTGAATGTGGGACCAGTACCGGACCAAGGATTGACTTTAGAGTCATACACAAGAGCCTCGTCATGAGATACTCCATCTAACGGGACTAGGTCCTCAACAAAACTGCTTAATGCTACTTTCTCCGAGATTACAGATATCCCTTATGTATTTCTACCAGGAGAGGCATACTCGAAATAATCAAACTTCATGCTTTCAATGGTCTGAGTCTAGAAGAAAACTCTCATAAAGCGAATTTCCTGCCACGATTTAGATGTGAGTTCTGACTCAGATGAACATCTACATTTTGAAAACCAGAGATTTTCCCTTATGAATGACAAACCACCTGATCGAATGATCAACTCCAACTTTTAGAAGCATGTGTTAAGAAATAGATCGACTTTCATTTAAGGGACACTACTTTTGGGTCTACTGCCTTGTTTTTATGAACTCTCTATCATTCATTGAGGTGATAGGCCTGATCCTTTTCTATGGAACACCCGATTTGATCTTTTAACCCGCGGTAAACTTGCAGTGATCCCTAGCAAAGATGCATATGTACTGGCAACCCAAGCCAAATCCACCTTTGAATATCATGATGTTTTGTGTTTTGCAGACACCCTTTTATAACAATTTCGTACTTTATCTTACTTTTGAGGACCATTTGAACCGATGTTTTGACAAGAAAGGAAGCATGACGCATTAAGCGCAAGAACACCAAGGAGATTGGGCACACTGGCGAGTTTAAACAATGAAGATTTCCCTAACGAGATGTTTACTCTATTGGATTGTATAACCGTTGACATGTTCTTTTCAATATCTATTAAAGCGAATTCCTTGCCAATCCTGTCAAGCACACTATATGTTTCTCTCTAAATTTTATACTATCCATTACGTTATTTGCATCCTCCGTGCTGGTATCTTCACCGGTGCCAATTTAAACTCACATGTCATTCTTGGAATGTGTAGTTGCGACTATCGTAAGCTTGTTATCCCAGTGCCTACCTGAATTCACGACCTAATTCATTGGCTCTCTTCATCTTAAATTTAATATTCTCATGCATAATGCCATGCTTATTTTCTGCAGAGCACTTTTCAATATTCAGTACCTCATAGTTTACACTTTTATTTTGTTGGATATTCACTCTAAGTTTTTGGATTGTTTAGCAAGGTAATGTGCATGATGATATGTTGTATGATACTGAACTCCAACTTGAATTTGAACCTAGTTGTCTATGTTTTTTTTGGACAATTCTTAATAGAATTGTGTAATTCTTTTCTAAAACAAACTGCTACGCGTTACCTTTTAAATGGCAATGGGCTCTTGATTGGATTTCTCTTTGGACCTCAGTCCCTTTGTCACAAAATCAGTCTGTTGCCAATAAACTGTTAAACCATTTAAGACATGATAAATACTTTGTTTGCCTTTGACCTTCTCATGAGAAATGATTACAAAACATATATGTTTAGGCATGCTAAATTTGAGAATCTAATCCTATGTTTAGGGTATGGAAACTGATTAATTATTAAAATGTTGGTTTAAAGATAAGTTACGTAGAAGTGCATGAATAGTTATGTGTTTGAAACGTGTTAGGAACCAAAAAATGACATGTTTTGAATGTATTAACTTGATTGAGTATGAAAACCATACACCATACAAGGTCCAAAGTCTCCTACCTCGGTGGAAATGACAAGACTGTGTGAAGTTGCCCCATCAACTTTGCACCGTATGGGTTGTGTTGGTTAGTTTATGAACTTATATGCTAGAGATATGCCATTTTAGGTTCGTATGCTAATATATAAGGTGTTGGGACAATTATATGTGTTGTATGGTAAAACCTTCATGATAGATTGCATGCTGGTACACTTTGACAACATCAACCTTTAAAAGGAATCTTCGTAGAAACTCATATGCTATCCGAACCGTTATTGCATGAAATGTGAATTTCGAATTTGAATGTTATTATGAATCATGTGAACTTAATTGGTCATAACACCATAAAATACTAGATCCACCAGTTTTCTCAAGTTAACTTGACCAGTCTTGTGTAATTATATGTTATTTTCTAGTTGGTAGGCAAATTCAGACGTTTACGTTTACGTTTTCGTTAGACAAAGAGTATATTAGACAAACACTGAGTGACTTGATGCACACAAAATCTTCTCGTAATCAAATTCCATTTTCTTCAATTCACCTGGGTTATTGACGAATGTGAACGCCTTAACTGAAAACGAGACACGAAATGGGAAATCTAACTCCTAGCATTGGCCACAATAGCTGGAAGCTACACGAGCGTATTATGGTCCTTCTTTGCATTGAAATGTTAATTTCAGATACTTACGCTATCATTGTGACAATTGTAACCTCCCAAGCTAACTCCGTTAAGTTTTTCCGTTAAATTCCATCAGTTCCGTTAGACAATCTCCGTTAACCATGTTATAAACAGTAACTAATGTGTGTCAAGACCGAATACGTCCATGACCTTTGGTTGATCACCGAACCCGTCCATATGTGCTATGTGTTTATTTACTTGCTACCATTACGTGAAGTTATATGCAACGTGTTTATTTGATTAATGGTGTATTTGTGTTATTATCGAGAAACTGTGCTTGTCTTACTTAGAATGTAAAGTTTGCCCTTTTGGTAGCCAGCGAAACTACCAGGCGAAACTACAGTTTCGCCCGGTAGCTAAGCCATTTGGGCTACGGGACCAGTTTCGCGTGGCCAGCGAAACTGCCAGCGACACTGTCAGCGAAACTAGCACCTGATATATAGAAGTCCTAAGCCAACTCTCTCACTTTTACCCACATCTCACAAACACACACATCTGCATCTCTCTCCCACTCTTGAGACTTCTGGCCAGCAAGAAAACCAACTCGAATCACAGCGTTTCCTGTCCCAAATCTCCATCCCTTAGAGCATCGGATATCACCCGTGAGTCACATGAACTTCCTTTATGTATTTCTCGAATGCTTAACTTAAATGTATGCTTAGATTCCACATGCAATGATTTCTGCTACTGCTATGACACTTAGGGATGCTAGATATAACACGAATTCTGTATCTTATCATGCCAATGTGAAGATCCATGCTAGATTAGGCTTTTTAGTACAAAATGTGTTCTTGGTAAATTGATGACTAAAATGCATGTTTTTGGTGGCTAAAATGCTCCTGTGATGTTCCCAAACGTTTAGGTATGCTAGATATTGGATTGCATGTGATATAGGACCTGTTAGAAGGATTTTTAGGTCAATTTACGGGTTTTTCTTACGACTAGCGAAACTGTGCCTTCATCAGGCGAAATTAGACAGCGAAACTATGTATATCTTCTTCTAGCGAAACTAAGTAGCGAAACTATAGTGTCGCCCAGTAAACCAACCAGACCTGCTCGAACGAAACTACCGAGCGAAATACCCTGAACGAAAGTTCAAACCAGTTTCGGGCGAAACTAGGCTAGCGAAACTGTGCCAACAGTTTCGAGCGAAACTAGCCTAGCGAAACTGTGTCATCGGGCATTGCCTAGCGAAAGTGCTGCCCGTGTACACAGCGAAACTGCCTAGCGAAACTGCTAGCGAAATTGTGACCAGAATACAAACTTGTACAATCTGTTTAAATGTCTTGCCATAACTTACTCAATTATGCTATGATGAACATGTCTGATTTCTGTATTAAGTGAACCCCTGTTTATGATCAACCATCGGTATCGTGTGTCGTTATGTCGTGTCGTGTTCTCCAATGTGCTAATAGCTTTAAACACAAAACTTACACCTAAGACCTTAATGTGATTATTAGGTCCTCCTTAACAACCATAACCGGATTAATTGAAGCTTAAGCCGAGCAAACCTAAGGTGAGTTTCACTTACTGCTTTAGTTGCATCCGGTAAGGGATGGCAACACACGGTAAAGGTATTTCTTTACTTGAGTATTTATCCCACTATATCACATGTTCACTGAATTGCTTTATAAACAAAAGTCCTTACTTATCGGGCCATTAGTATTGAATAGCGAGGTAATGTTGAGTAGATCTACTGGGGATTGACACCCCCGCTCAGCGGTGCACAGGATGCACCCTCCCGACTGGCGGTCGGACTGAGACCAATATTAGCCTAGGAATACCGTGATCGGGAAAGACACGGGGAAGGCAAATTACATAGGTGAATGCCTATCAAATACCATGTCAGCTTTGGTTGCGAACGATTCAGGGGAGCATAAGCATAGGCTAGCTACCTAATGATACGGATAATACTTACATTCTTAATTACGAATTTATTGCTTTATGATTCGTATGCATTGTGGTCTACATGGTGTAGTGTAGACTAATTAGTGAACTCACCAGCCCTTTTAGCTGACACTTGATCATTGTTTACCCTGCAGGTCGTTAGATGGATTCTCGGATGGCACGAGTGGCGGCAGTACTCCTTATCATAAATCTTTTGGGGAATTCAAGATGTTAAACTTTATGAACATGTATTTTGTGTACCAAATCTCGTAATCGTTTTAAAAGGCTTCCGCTGTACCTCTAAACTAACTGATGTATCTGCTAAACAAACTTCCCTTTATTAGAAATTGTAAAGTCCCTTAACTTTTGTTTAATTACTGTTATGGCTTGGTTGTAACTAAAGTCTTGGATCCTGGTCTGGCTCACACCCCACACGGCTACACTCCGTTAGTGGATATTGGGGGTGTGACAGATTGGTATCAGAGCCATTGGTTACAGCGAACCAGAACATTTTTCTTTAAAAAGATAAAGATTTCTGAACTGTAACTGTTTTTGAAAAGATTTTGTTACGACCCATTCCTCAAGAGTACTGCCCTGCGTGCCGAAGATGATCCTCACTCAGAATCCTTGTCTAATGTATAGCTCTAGCAAATTAAAATGTGTCGTTCATGTAAATAAATGTTTTAAGAGATTTGTTTTAACGGAACTTTACACCTTATTAGTATTGGATATACTAACCTTTGGAGGTTTTGCATCGATTTGCTAGAAAATCATGCCTCCACGAAGAGCATCAGGAACCAACCCGGGAACCTTTACTGCCGCTCAAGTCCAAGACATGATCAATCAAGGCGTTGCTGCGGCCTTGGCAGCCGCTCAGCTCCAGTTTCAGGGACAACAACAACATCAGCAACAGCATCAGTGCACTTTCAAGACGTTTATGGATTGTAAGCCCCTGGTGTTCAAGGGCGATGAAGGAGCTGTGGGCCTGTTGCGATGGCTCGAAAAGTCGGAAAAAGTCTTTGTTATGTGTAACTGCCCGGTGGGGGATCGGGTGAAGTATGCTACAGGTACACTTGAGGATTCCGCTCTGACATGGTGGAATGCTCAGATTCAAATGCTGGGAGTTGATGCTGCAAATGCCATGACATGGCAAGAGTTCAAAGATGCAATCATGGAAGAGTATTGCCCCCGCGATCAGGTTAAGAGATTGGAACTCGAGTTTGTAAATTCCAAGATGGTAGGCTCCGAGGTGGAGGAGTACACTGACAGATATCACGAGTATTCAATTTTGTGTCCTTCAATGGTCGATGCCGATTATAAAAAGATAGAAAGGTATGTGGACGGTTTGGCTCCACAGATTCAGGGAATGGTAACCGCCTCAAACCCTCTCAATGTGCGGCAAGCAATCAGGTTAGCACACAAGTTGACAGACCAAGCGGTGGCTCAAGGCACCTTGCCACCAAAGAAATCTCCCAAGACTGCTCTTGATGGGAAGAGAAAGAGTGAAGAGGAACCAAGTAACAACAATGCCGGTAATAACCTTGGAAAGTTTTCTGGCTCCCAGACCCAGAACAAGAGGTTTGATAACTCTAAAGGTGGTTTCAACAACAACAGTGGAGGCGGTAATCAAAACCGCCAAGGCAATAGTGGTCAGGGTTCAAACAGATACAGGGGAAAGGCACCCTACTGCAACAGGTGCAGCATACATCACACAGGTGATTGCAACCAACCTCCCTGTGAGCGATGTGGTAAAATGGGGCATATGGCTAAGAATTGTCGGAGTGAACTACCGAATCGATCAAGGCAAAGCAATGATGGTCCGAGGGGATGTTTTGAATGTGGTAAACCGGGACATGTGAAAAAGGATTGCCCCCAACTCAGGAGAACTGGAAACAACAACCACCACGATAACAACAACAACAATAACAACAACAATGGCGGTGGTGGTGGTGGAAACGGGGGAAACGGCGCTAGAGGACGAGCGTTCGTCATGGGTTCAGGAGAAGCAAAGAATGATGCCAACGTGATAACCGGTAAGTTTCTTCTCAATAACTACTTTGCAAATGTGCTCTTTGATTCCGGTGCTGAGAAAAGTTTCATTTCAACTAAGTTTTGTAAGTTGATAAAGGCCGATTCGAAACCTTTAGAAGCTAGGTACACTGTTGAATTAGCTAATGGTAAGCTTATTGATGCAACACATTTAGTCAAGGATTGCACCTTAGAACTCTCTGGCCATAAGTTCAGCATAGATTTGATGCCCTTCACCATTGGTAGTTTCGACATAATAGTTGGCATGGATTGGCTATCCGCGCATCAGGCAGAACTCGTCTGCCGAGAGAAGATCATACGTATACCCACTGCAAACGGAGACGTACTCTCGATTCAGGGTGAGAAGGGAGGCACTGTCTCCGGAATCATATCGTACCTCAAGGCCCAGAAATATCTACGGAAGGGACACGTAGCCATTCTAGCAACGGTTACGGATCAAAGCCTGGCTGAAAAGAAAATCGAAGATTTCCCGATAGTTCGCGATTACCCCGAGGTATTCCCAGAAGAATTACCAGGTTTACCTCCGAATCGACAAGTCGAGTTTGGAATCGACCTTGTCCCTGGTGCAGCTCCAGTTGCCCGAGCTCCTTACCGTCTGGCGGTAAATGAACTACATGAGTTGTCTACCCAACTGCAGGAATTATTGGATAAAGGTTTTATTAGACCTAGTTCGTCACCATGGGGTGCGCCTGTGTTATTTGTCAAGAAGAAGGATGGAACGTTCAGAATGTGTATAGATTATCGCGAGCTCAACAAAGTTACTATTAAGAATAGGTATCCTCTCCCTCGCATCGACGACCTCTTCGATCAACTGCAAGGATCCAGCTACTATTCAAAAATCGACTTAAGGTCCGGATATCATCAACTCAGGGTCCGTGAGGAGGATATTTCAAAGACTGCCTTCAGAACGCGCTACGGTCACTACGAGTTCCTGGTTATGCCTTTTGGCCTAACAAACGCGCCAGCGGTGTTCATGGACCTCATGAACCGCGTATGCAAGCCCTACCTGGACCAGTTTGTTATTGTTTTCATCGACGACATCCTCATTTACTCAAGGACGAAAGAGGAACATGAGGAGCATCTACGGTTGATTTTAGAGTTGTTAAGGAAGGAGCAACTCTACGCCAAATTCTCAAAATGCGACTTCTGGATTCGGGAAGTTCAGTTTCTAGGTCACATCGTCAATGAGCAGGGTATTCATGTTGATCCAGCCAAAGTTGAGGCAATCAAGAGTTGGTCTACGCCGCGGGCACCGACAGAAATTCGACAATTTCTAGGGTTGGCGGGTTACTACCGTCGTTTTATTAAAGGGTTTTCCCAGATCGCTCAACCGTTAACCGCTCTCACGCATAAAGGCGTTCAGTACCGATGGGGCGACAAGGAAGAAGCAGCGTTTCAAACCTTGAAAGAAAAACTTTGTACCGCGCCCGTACTATCCCTACCTGAAGGTGTCGACGACTTCGAAGTCTACTGTGATGCTTCGATCCAAGGACTTGGATGTGTTTTGATGCAACGAGGCAAGGTCATCGCCTATGGGTCAAGGCAACTAAAGTCGACCGAAAAGAATTATACGACTCATGATCTGGAATTAGGAGCTGTCGTATTTGCCTTGAAATTTTGGAGACACTACCTGTACGGTACCAAGTGCACTATATTCACTGACCATAAGAGCCTCCAGCATATAATGGGACAGAAATATCTCAACATGAGACAGCGTAGGTGGATCGAGGTGCTCAATGACTACGACTTGGCGATAAAGTATCATCCAGGGAAGGCAAATGTGGTGGCCGATGCTCTGAGCAGAAAGGAACACGTAAAACCAAGAAGGGTACGAGCTTTGCAACTTACGATTCATGCAGGACTACCGGATAGAATCCGAGATGCTCAGAAAGAGGCCCTGAAGGAGGAAAATTTCGAGTCAGAATCCCTACATGGCATAGATGGAACTTCGGAGGTTAAGTCAGATGGAATCCGTTACTATAAAGATCGAATTTGGGTACCTCTACACGGAAACCTTCGAGAGCTAGTGATGGACGAGGCTCACAAGTCTCGATACTCGGTCCATCCTGGTTCGGACAAAATGTACCAAGACTTAAAAGAACTCTACTGGTGGCCTAAGATGAAGGCGGAAATTGCTGCATATGTCAGTAAGTGTTTGACATGCTCAAAGGTCAAAGCAGAATACCGTAAGCCTCCAGGATTGCTGCAACAACCGACAATCCCCGAATGGAAATGGGAAGAAATCTCGATGGACTTCATCACGGGATTGCCCCGTACTCCCCGTGGAAACGACATGATTTGGGTAATTGTGGATAGATTAACCAAATCCGCCCACTTTATAGCCCTCAAGGAAAAAGACAAAACTGATAAGTTGGCACAAATCTACATTGACGAGATCGTCAAGCTTCATGGAGTACCTTTATCAATTATCTCCGATCGAGACCCAAGATTCGCTTCACACTTTTGGAGATCCTTGCAATCAGCCTTAGGCACTCGTTTGGATATGAGTACCGCATACCATCCTCAGACAGACGGCCAAACCGAACGCACAATCCAAACCCTTGAAGACATGCTCCGAGCATGCGTTATGGATTTCGGCAAGAATTGGGAAGCTCACCTGCCACTGGTCGAATTCTCCTACAACAATAGCTACCATTCCAGTATAGGAACCGCCCCCTTTGAAGCTCTGTATGGGCGAAAGTGTAGGTCACCGGTCTGTTGGGCCGAGGTTGGTGATAGTCAACTAACTGGACCAGAACTAGTATATGAGACGACAGAAAGAATTGTACAGATCAAGAACCGTATGAAAGCAGCCAGAGATCGTCAAAAGAGTTATGCAGACAAGCGTAGAAGGCCATTAGAGTTCGAGGTGGGTGACCGTGTACTGTTGAAAGTCTCACCTTGGAAAGGTGTTGTGCGCTTTGGAAAGCGCGGGAAGTTGAATCCCCGTTATATAGGACCCTTCCCAATAACAGAAAAGATTGGAACGGTGGCGTATCGTCTGGACTTGCCACCTGAGCTAGACGGAGTGCATAATGTATTCCATGTTTCAAACCTAAAGAAGTGTCTAGCCGACGAAACTTTGATAGTACCGCTAGAGGAACTCCACGTTGATGAGCAACTTCGGTTTATAGAGCAACCCGTTGAGATAATGGGACGCGAACAGAAAGCTTTGAAAAGAAGTAAGATTCCAATCGTCAAGGTCAGATGGCATTCAAGGCGTGGACCGGAGTTCACGTGGGAACGGGAAGACCAGATGAGAAAGAAGTATCCTCACCTGTTCGATCAAGCCTCTACTCCAACCCAAGGTACCAGCTAATTTTCGGGACGAAAATTTCTTAACATGGGGAGGCTGTGACAATTGTAACCTCCCAAGCTAACTCCGTTAAGTTTTTCCGTTAAATTCCATCAGTTCCGTTAGACAATCTCCGTTAACCATGTTATAAACAGTAACTAATGTGTGTCAAGACCGAATACGTCCATGACCTTTGGTTGATCACCGAACCCGTCCATATGTGCTATGTGTTTATTTACTTGCTACCATTACGTGAAGTTATATGCAACGTGTTTATTTGATTAATGGTGTATTTGTGTTATTATCGAGAAACTGTGCTTGTCTTACTTAGAATGTAAAGTTTGCCCTTTTGGTAGCCAGCGAAACTACCAGGCGAAACTACAGTTTCGCCCGGTAGCTAAGCCATTTGGGCTACGGGACCAGTTTCGCGTGGCCAGCGAAACTGCCAGCGACACTGTCAGCGAAACTAGCACCTGATATATAGAAGTCCTAAGCCAACTCTCTCACTTTTACCCACATCTCACAAACACACACATCTGCATCTCTCTCCCACTCTTGAGACTTCTGGCCAGCAAGAAAACCAACTCGAATCACAGCGTTTCCTGTCCCAAATCTCCATCCCTTAGAGCATCGGATATCACCCGTGAGTCACATGAACTTCCTTTATGTATTTCTCGAATGCTTAACTTAAATGTATGCTTAGATTCCACATGCAATGATTTCTGCTACTGCTATGACACTTAGGGATGCTAGATATAACACGAATTCTGTATCTTATCATGCCAATGTGAAGATCCATGCTAGATTAGGCTTTTTAGTACAAAATGTGTTCTTGGTAAATTGATGACTAAAATGCATGTTTTTGGTGGCTAAAATGCTCCTGTGATGTTCCCAAACGTTTAGGTATGCTAGATATTGGATTGCATGTGATATAGGACCTGTTAGAAGGATTTTTAGGTCAATTTACGGGTTTTTCTTACGACTAGCGAAACTGTGCCTTCATCAGGCGAAATTAGACAGCGAAACTATGTATATCTTCTTCTAGCGAAACTAAGTAGCGAAACTATAGTGTCGCCCAGTAAACCAACCAGACCTGCTCGAACGAAACTACCGAGCGAAATACCCTGAACGAAAGTTCAAACCAGTTTCGGGCGAAACTAGGCTAGCGAAACTGTGCCAACAGTTTCGAGCGAAACTAGCCTAGCGAAACTGTGTCATCGGGCATTGCCTAGCGAAAGTGCTGCCCGTGTACACAGCGAAACTGCCTAGCGAAACTGCTAGCGAAATTGTGACCAGAATACAAACTTGTACAATCTGTTTAAATGTCTTGCCATAACTTACTCAATTATGCTATGATGAACATGTCTGATTTCTGTATTAAGTGAACCCCTGTTTATGATCAACCATCGGTATCGTGTGTCGTTATGTCGTGTCGTGTTCTCCAATGTGCTAATAGCTTTAAACACAAAACTTACACCTAAGACCTTAATGTGATTATTAGGTCCTCCTTAACAACCATAACCGGATTAATTGAAGCTTAAGCCGAGCAAACCTAAGGTGAGTTTCACTTACTGCTTTAGTTGCATCCGGTAAGGGATGGCAACACACGGTAAAGGTATTTCTTTACTTGAGTATTTATCCCACTATATCACATGTTCACTGAATTGCTTTATAAACAAAAGTCCTTACTTATCGGGCCATTAGTATTGAATAGCGAGGTAATGTTGAGTAGATCTACTGGGGATTGACACCCCCGCTCAGCGGTGCACAGGATGCACCCTCCCGACTGGCGGTCGGACTGAGACCAATATTAGCCTAGGAATACCGTGATCGGGAAAGACACGGGGAAGGCAAATTACATAGGTGAATGCCTATCAAATACCATGTCAGCTTTGGTTGCGAACGATTCAGGGGAGCATAAGCATAGGCTAGCTACCTAATGATACGGATAATACTTACATTCTTAATTACGAATTTATTGCTTTATGATTCGTATGCATTGTGGTCTACATGGTGTAGTGTAGACTAATTAGTGAACTCACCAGCCCTTTTAGCTGACACTTGATCATTGTTTACCCTGCAGGTCGTTAGATGGATTCTCGGATGGCACGAGTGGCGGCAGTACTCCTTATCATAAATCTTTTGGGGAATTCAAGATGTTAAACTTTATGAACATGTATTTTGTGTACCAAATCTCGTAATCGTTTTAAAAGGCTTCCGCTGTACCTCTAAACTAACTGATGTATCTGCTAAACAAACTTCCCTTTATTAGAAATTGTAAAGTCCCTTAACTTTTGTTTAATTACTGTTATGGCTTGGTTGTAACTAAAGTCTTGGATCCTGGTCTGGCTCACACCCCACACGGCTACACTCCGTTAGTGGATATTGGGGGTGTGACAATCATGTTACCTTGTTCTCCTTGTCACTCGACGCGATTCCGGTAATGCGATTGTTCAACTTTTCCTGTAGAAACACCTGATAAGAAAAATCATTTTCTATACTTTCGATTCGAATTACTTTCGTAAACCACTAAACATTTGAAATCTCCTCCACATCGGGTACATATTCTTGATCATAACGTCCAACACTCCTTTTGGAGTAGGAAACCTGAATTCTCTGATACGCTACTGTCAATTCGACTCATCAAACAATTATCACTGATTTAAATTTCGGGACGAAATTCTTTCAACAAGGGTTGATGTGATGACTGAGAAAAATTTTATTTCTTTTGTGACCTACTTGTTAACCACATCATGTAATTTTCAGGACGAAAATTCTTCAACAAGGGGATACTGTGACAATCCGCCTTTTCATGTCCTTTCCTGAATTAATCTAAAAGTAAACTGTATTAAATGTTGTGTGAACAATTATGTGTTGACCGGGTTGACTTTAGCAACTAGGGTTTTGTGTAATCATCACGATGTGAGCATGCACTTAAGTCTAGACGTTTGGTATTCTTGTTCTATTATTTTATGTAAATCATACGTTATGATTTTACGTGAACGTTATGTCATTTTATGTGACAGTTAAACCTATGATTTTAGGTGACTTAAATATATACATATGTGAGTTATTATATATGCGAATTATAATTCATGATTTTAGGTAATTTAATGATAAATTAAATCCATGATTTTATGTGGAGTTGAAGATGCATACTTGAGTATTAACGTTATGTTTTTGTGTGACAAACGGATTATACTTTCTTATAAAGGTTATGCGTCAAATATATTTAGTCACACACCCGTATATTCATCGTTTAATTATTTCCCCGTTAATTCCGTTAGATGTCATTATCATTTATAAACCTTCAGAGACTCTTTATGTAATTACCGAAATCTTATGCCATCTTTGCAACATTTTGAGGAATTGATTATGCCAATGAACCATAGTCGATTATAAAGATAGAAAAAAGGGATCCGTTTCATGTATTGATGGCAACGATCGCTTATGAACCGATCATCATCCTCTCACCGCTTTTAATCCAAACACCATCATCACTCGTCGGTTTGGGATTTAGACATCATTTTGCAATATCTCAAGACACCCTCACAGCCTATCACTATCTCTCTCGTTTCCTCTCAACCGAAGCATAGAAACCACCACCAAAAAATCAAGATTTCCGACCACCACACCACTGCTACACCACCATCGACCACCACTCGTGTTGATACATGGTCCTTGATCGTCATGTGAAGTATCGAATACAAGACAAACTTCACAAGGATGCTGAGGTCCAAACTCAGGCCGAACCTGGAGTTCGGACATGGCCGAACCTTGGGCCGAACTTGAGGTTCGGACCAGCGAGTTCTCTAGTATAAATATGTGTGTCTTGTGTGGTATTCAGTAACAGTCTAAATAGTCTAAGCTTCCGTGTCATATTCTCTGATTGTACTCTGTGGTTATCTCTGTGGTTAATACAAGTGTTTTGTATTTACTCTTTGTGTTTCATCTCGTATTACATTGATTTCATTACGACTAAGTAGAAGATCCGCACGCTCACGCACTTTCACGTGGTGTCAGAGCATTTAGTTTGCTCTACTAGTCGGAAATCAGTGTTTCTCGGAGTTTTGAGTTCAAATTCACGTTTTTGCGAAAATGTAGTTCATTTTTGAGTTCGTTTGATTGTTTTGAGTGTGCTTTTAATCAAAAATTCATTCCTGAGTTGTTTCTATCAAGTTTGTTTGAATTTTGTCGAAAATTCCAGTCAAAAGCGTTGAAAATCGAGAAAATGAGGTCGAGTGAAATCTGTCTCGTTTGAGGTTCGGACAAGCTCGGCATAACCGCTCCGAACTTGAATTTCGGACAAAGTTCGGTCTCTAATTTGGTTCGGTGAGAGTTCGGTGAGGGATCGGTCAGCGTTCGGACTAAGTTCGGTGATAGTTCGGAGTATTTTGGTTTTTGTTCTTCCGAAGGTCTGGTTCGGAGAGAGTTCGGCGTTGTCAAGTTCGGACTAAGTTCGAAGGCAGCTTGGAGGAGGTTCGGACGAGGTTCGGAGTGAACAATAACTAATTTTTCGAAAATGTCCGATTTTCAAGCGTTCGCGGCTATTCAAAATTCGGTTCAAGCTACGATGCAACCAATGATGAATTATGATAATGAAATCGGAACAAGTCAGAAAGTTCCCAAATTGCTCAAATTCGAAGATTATCATAGTTGGGTTAAACGGTTTGAAGCGTTTGTCGATACAAATGACATTGATATGTGGTTAGCTTTCACTGAGCAATATGTTTACCCTAAAGATGAAACTGGTGAACCTATTCTTCAAAGAAAAATGTCATCTGAACAAAAGAAAGCGTATCAAGCTGAGAAAAAGGCGTATGGTACGTTAACGATGGCATTGCCTAAAGAGTTACTTCATCAATTTGCTGGTAACTACACATCAAAGAGTCTATGGGATGCGTTGGAAAAACGATGTGAACGCAATGACCAATATAAGAAAAGTCGACAAAAGGTTTTGAAGAAAGAGTTTGATAGTTTTAAGCATTATCAAAATGAAACGATTCCTAATCTGATTGCAAGATTCGCTCATCTGATGAGTGAAATGCGTTTGGTGAATCTTACTAAAGAAGAGGTTGATATGAAAGAAAGATCTTAGAAGCTTTTCCTGAAAAGTGGGAGAATTATGTGATGATGATTACTCACGATAAGGATTTTTCAGGATTGTCTTTCAATGATTTGGTTCAAAAAATTTAGGCTCGGGATATGGAATAATGGTGAATAAATCACTTCCTACACAAATTTAGAATCCTGCAGTGTATCATGGTGAAAATGACTCTACAATGAATACTGGGAAGTCTAATATTCTTAGTTCTGCTCCTCCTACAGCATTTCTGGCAGGTAAATCTGAAATTCCAAGTTATTCCTCTGTTGGTTGTACTGTGTCCATTCCTAGTTCTTTGACTCAAAGTACATTGTCTGTTCAAACTGTCGATGATTATAATGCGTTGATGTCTGCATTGGTATCTTCATATTTTGGTGTTATCACTGGTTCCGTGAGTAATGCTGAGTTAGCAAATGAAGATTACGATCAGATTGATTATGATCATTTGGAGGAAATGGATCTAAATTGGCAATATGCTATGTTGGTTCGTAGAACAAAGAAATTTTTCAGTAGAACTGGTAAGAAGAGACTGAATCAAGAAGGAAAGATTGGATTGGACAAATCTAAGGTGAAATGTTATAAGTGTTCAGTTTTTGGTCACTTTGCTCGTGAATGTCCAAGATCTGCGGATAGTAAATTGAAGACTGGTCAACATGCACATTTAGTTTTCCATCCATCAGATAAAGCTGAAAAGGTTGAACAGAAATCTGCTACTCTTGCTCATGATTGGACTAATACGTTTATGCATCAAGATGGATTTGCCTGGAATGCCGATTCAGAAGTTAAAAAGAATCATACTCCAATCTCAATTGCTTTAACTGTTCAACATGCTGATGATGAAAACTTTTTAACTGAGTCTGATACTTCTTCCAGTATATCTTTGGTTCAACAAGAATTACCTAAGATTTCTGAGAATTCAAAAGATGATGAATTTAAATGTTATAAATGTGAGAAGTTGCTCAAGGAAATTACAAGTTTTGAACAACATCGTCAAATTTCAATTGAAGAAATTATGGTGTTAAAGAAAGAGTTGGAGGATTTTCAAAAGAAATATTATGAGTTGGTTCATATTCATGAGGATGTTTTGAAGGAAAAGGCTTAATTGGCTGAAGAGTATGAGAAAGCCAAAGCTGAAGCGTTAGACGCAGCTCAAGATTTTGAGAATCTGTTTGAGAGAGTTATCCGGTTCAGCAAAAATATGAAGAGGCTACTGCTCTTATTGCTAAAACTGCTGTTACCGTTGAAAAGTTCAAAATAAGATCTCTATGCTTCAAGATGAAAATGTTCTTACAGGACAAGAATGAAGTTTAACAAAAGATGTTGAATCTACAAGCAAAAAGAGAAAATGTGCTTGAAGAATTATATGCTGAATGTGAGATCCGGAAGTTACAAACTTATGAGTATGATGATCTCAATGCAAAGTTCATCAAGTCACAACAAGAGGTGTTTGAAGGTCAACAGAAAATTAATGACTTGAAATTGGAGATTTTGGAGTTGAAAAGACAAGTTAAGAATTGCAATTTGTCACCGACATTGCTAAATTTCTTATACAAGCAGGATCAGAGTTCAGAGAAGTCTAAGGAAGAAAATATTCACTTGGTACCTCAACCAGTGGATTTGATTGAAGTTACTTCTGCTCAGATTGATCCACACAATGAATTACATGACTATTCAAAGTTTGCTACTCCACCCAAGAAGAACAAGTCCAAGTCTAAAAGGAAGGAGAAACCTTTGGGTGAAGCTCCAAAGTTTATTTCAAAGTCTGTATTGCTGGAAAATGAGAAAGTGTTTGATAAGGTTGCTTCGAGTTCTTCATCTGCAACCGAAGAAGAAAAAGTTTTGATTGAAAAGAACAAGCTGAAGGATATCAAAGCCAAATTTACTAGTGAAGCTAAGTCCAGAATTGCTTCAGGTTCTTCGTCCAATTCTTCAAAGACTCAAGGATCTAAACACAAAGGTTTAGGTTACAAAGTGTTGGAAGAACCTGTTCAAGCAAAGAAATCAGTGAAGGCTGAGAAGGTTCCTAAAGCAAAAGTTACAAAGAAATCACCATCTCAGAAGGAATTTTCTTATTATTCTGGAAGATCTTCATCTTCAAGGAGTCCATCTCCTAGGTATGATTCTTCTGATGGTTTCTTTGATAACTTTCCTTCTGAACATTCATCTGATCCTCAAAAATCAAAACAATTTTCAAACAATTTTAGAGAAAGACTTTGTTATGTATGTCATCAACCAGGACATCTAGCTGCTGATTGTCCGACGACAGCATATATCCACAAAACTGCAAAATATGTGGATAACAAAGGTCAAATTTTTGATGAACCATGGTCCCCAAAGCTTAAGTCAACTCGTAAATCGTCTTGGTCTAAATCAAGTTCGTCGGTTGAATCTGATTCAGGTTCCGATCAAAAATTAAAACTTTTACAAATTTGGAAACCAAAAGTTGTTTCCAAGGCCAACAAGGACTTTGTGGAAGACACCGGGCGCCCCGATGCTGTTGATTCGGGTCGATCCCAATGCAACTAATGTTTTATTTGGTGTCAAGCAGGTGTTTCAGGAAGACCTTTCGGTGATTGGAAAATTGCTGATTGTGAAATATCTGTTCTAACTAAATTGACTTTCAAAATCAATTTTGTTTTTTTTCAAAAAGGCTAAACTGCTAGTGTTCGTGTTGGTTGATCAATTTTTCTTGTTTTTCATTCCGTCTCCTTCTGAGTGGGAGTTTGTTTTTGCAAAAATACAAAAATAGTGTGTTGTTTTTTAATTAGTAAAAATAAAAATCTATAAATAGAGTTGTCATTTTTAGGGGGAGATATTTGAAAAATCCAAAAACATTGAAAAATGAGAAATTGTATCCGACATGATTGGGAAATGATGGTACATTGGCTGACAGTGTCTGACTCATGGATAAAGTAGATGAAAAAGCCATAAGACCATTTGATCGATGTGCAAGGTAGGCTCGGCAAATCAGAAAGTATACAAATGTGATATACACTAAATCTGATGCTTGACCTAGTGGACAACATCTTGATGCATATCTCATGATATATCAAGAAAAAGATATGTGAAAAATAAAATGTGAAGTCACTGTGTATACATGTGTTCATTTTGCAAAGATTTAAACTTGTTTGATTTTCTTTATTTTGTCAAACGATCGGACTTTCTCTGCGTGTCGAAAGACCGACCTGATCATTGTTCGTTTGACGTTCTGCTTTATTTTCTTTGGTGTTTCGTATAACTCATCGGACTTTCTCTGAGTGTACGGGAGTACCGACCTGATTGTTGTTAAGTTATACAACTTCAACTTGTTTTATTTTCTTATTTTGTTAAATCCGAGGCCTTATCTGCGTATCGAAAGATCGACCTTAAGGTAGACGATTTAACGTTCTTATTTCTTTTTGCATGGAACACAGTTGGCTATATCATGGTTACAATCATTATGTGATTTAAATCACAAATGTGATGACAAAAAGTGATATGCAAAAGCATATCTGAGTATGTCTGATAGTGTGGGGTACACTGGTCAGTGCAAACTTAATCAATACCTTAACATATCCAGATGTTATGAGTATGATTGTGCCAGAGTTTAAAGTTGGACAAATTATATCTGCAATCGGCATGGGTTATGTGCTACAATAATCGAAATTGAAATGTAGTTCAGCATGTTATGACCAATATGATCCCAAGTTGTGATCTTTCTCACAAAAGACAAAAAGAGTGTCTAATTCTGTATTGTTTTACTTTTGTTATCAGAAAATACCAAAAAGATTTTAGGTGTGTTTTGATATAAAGTTTCTAAAAGCCAAAAAGATTTTGTTTCTAATTTGTTTTCGATTGATCAACACGAAATACAAATTCAATTTTTTAAATCAAAAATATCTTGGAGTCTCGAAGAGACATTTTGCACCAAGATTATTTATGTTGGTAGGTTCCTAAATGGGAAGAGAACATCACAATTTCAAGTCTTCTGAAGAATGTTGATAAAAAGATTACACACGATGCAATATCAAGTATTCAAGATTGAACTCATCGTCAAGATCGAGGAAGAGTTTGATTGAAGATACAAGATACAAATTTGAATGGAGAAGATGATACTGCACATGCCAAGGGGGAGTTTGTTGATACATGGTCATTGATCATCATGTGAAGTATCGAATACAAGACAAACTTCACAAGGATGCTGAGGTCCGAACTCAGGCCGAACTTGGAGTTCGGACATGACCGAACCTTGGGCCGAACTTGAGGTTCGGACCAGCGGGTTCTCTAGTATAAATATGTGTGTCTTGTGTGGTATTCAGTAACAGTCTAAATAGTCTAAGCTTCCGTGTCATATTCTCTGATTGTACTCTGTGGTTATCTCTGTGGTTAATACAAGTGTTTTGTATTTACTCTTTGTGTTTCATCTCGTATGACATTGATTTCATTACGACTAAATAGAAGATCCGCACGCTCACACACTTTCAACTCGACACCCCTGTGTGATCGCGAACGCAGCAGCAACCGGCGGGCATCCTAATTCTTCCCGAGATTCAAGTTCTCATTTTGTTCGGGTTTTGATTCGGGATATAAAAATGCAATGAATTCCATTTCTGACTCGAGGTAATCGTTCCCCTATGTTAGTCACATGTTTTCTGGCCTGTTTCATGATTTTCTTTTGGTTTTCCGACGATTCTAGGGATCGGGTGAAGAAGATGACACCCGGCCTGTAATCTATATGTATAAAGTTTTCTGTTGTAAAATCAGTTGTGTGTTGGTCCGGTTCGTTTAGTCGTTGGGGTCAAACACAAGGGGCGCGGGTTCGAAACCCCCTTTATACATTTTCTTTTTTCTGTTCTTTTTCCCTGTAATCCGGTTCTGGCCTCCATATTAGATAAAATAACTTCGATCCACATTATTATCAATCAGAAGACCTCCCCAGCGGTTTAGTCATTCGTTGTTAGTGAGAGGTCGCAGGTTCGAACCCGGGCGACCTCATTTTCCTTTGTTTTCTTTATTTTTGTTATATTATGCATTGGGTCAACTAAAACTTGTTTAAAATGGATCCTTAGGAAGGTTTAAACCCGTAAAATGTATTTTGGACTATTAAACCCGTAAACTTTGACGTTTTGAAGTAAAATATATATCATTTTAATAAATTCGTATATATATTTTAACTCAAAATTCATGGTTTTACATAAAAAGGTAATACATATTTTACGTAGATTAATATATAAATATATATCCTTAGGTTACTGAAACAACTAGATGTTTTATGTGAACTTTTATATATAGGTATCTCGTTTTGTAATCTTTATTAGCGTCATTTCCGCGTATGGATTATATATATTACCGTGACCATTAGTCGTCTAATATTTAGTCACACAACCTAATAACAGTGGCCATATGTACTAGCTTCTAGCCACATAACTAATTAAAAAGCGTGGCCATTGCTCACATTTAGCCACACATAATATATACTTAATAGTTTTGTTTTCTTTTAATTTACTAAGTAATAAAATCTACTCTTTCGTCACACAACATTATTTAAGCGTGGTCATACATTCCTTTTTTGTCACACGAATAAAAATCATAAAAATTCCGTCGCCGTTTGGTGCATTTCGCCACTCTTTTTTAAGTGTGACAAATAAGTGCCACATGTTTTTGTAAAACAGTGGCTAAAGCCACTGTAACTGATTGTTGTTGTCACATAAACAAAAAAATACGTGGCTAAAAGGGTCCAAAGGCTATATATTTGGCCACGGGTACAAAATATATGTGGCTAAAACGAGAATTTCTTACCTTTGGCCACGTTTTTTACAAAACAGTGGCTATGCGATATCAAAAAAACCGTGGCCAAAGCCACTTTTTGACGTAGTGTTATCTAATTTGGGTAAATCTAATCCATTGAGTGCTCAGATATGTATTCCCTTTGTGTAACTGCAGATTCAGCAACGTCGACCTATCTTTTTCCAATTGAAACGAAGGGAACCAGCGACAGTGAGGTTTGAATGCATGTTTGAAAAAGTACAGTAGCTTTAGAATTGGGCCAGGTTTGAAACTTTCGATTTCTCCGATCCAATGATACAGTAGCTTTAGGTTATAACCAATTTTATTTTGGTATAACCAATTTTATTTTGGTAGAGCAGCTTCAATTTTTTTATTTTGTTCTATATTACCAAAAGCAACTTTTGTTTTATGGTACAACTTCAAAGTTCTATATTTTGGTTCTGATCAACAACAATAACTTCAATTTTTCTATTTTATATTTTGGTTTATTCAGTGTAGTGGTAGAAAGCATGTGTTCTCTACTTGAGACACAGGTTCGATTCGTACGGGCAACACTTTGGAAGAGGCATTGGCGATGAGGGGAGACTTGGGGCTGAAAGGTCACAAGTTCGATCCCTGAGCTCCCAGGTTTTACCACCCGGCCGCTCGCGGAGGTGGATTTTCCCTGGAATGAGCTCAACTGGTGTAAATAGTCCCCGGGTTTTCCGGGGCATTCGTTGGCCGTTCAAAAAAAATTAAGGGTATAATAATCATTTAATAAGTTGTTTTAAATGAACTGGGTAAATATGTAATATATATGGTTTAGAAAGAAGATATATATAATTAAAATTTAGGTTTGGATAAATATGTAATAGAAGTGATATATATGTAAATACCCATTTATAAGCGAGTAAATTACAACAATCGTCCATGTGGTTTCCATGAATTTCACATTCCATCCCTCGATTTTATTAATTACACCTATAGTCTAGAGGTTTACACTTTTGTAACACCTATAGTCCTTTCGTCAAACTTTCGTTGAAAATATATGTTTACTTTTTTGAAAGGACAATTCTACCCCTATATTTAAAATACAAACAAAACAAAAAAAGTATTAAATTACTATTCTACCCCACACTCATCTTCTTCTTCGAGTGTCACCTCCATCTCCGGCTATAGTTTCCGGGGGTCTTCTCCATTTAGTGGTCTGATCTCCACTACACATCCATCACCATCTCCGTCCAATAATCTCTGATTACTAGAGTGCTAATTAATTCATATAACTTAATAACCATTTGAATTTAAAAACAAATTCAATCTCACGTCAAAATCCAATCATCAGTCCAAAATTCTGATCGGAAACATAATTTCTGAACAAGCTTAGATCGGAAACAAAATTTCATATTGGAGGTGCAATAAAACTGAACACCGAAACTAAACCAGCTCAATCAAATACCAATGGATCTAAACTAAACAACGGAAATGCAATAAAAATTAGGAAAATTGGCCCTATTAATCTCAGTTATCACAAATTGGCCGATAATAATCCGAGTTTTGATTTTTCCCTATAATAATCCCAATCATTAAACCATTGGCCTATATTGAACCACCGTTAACTATAGACTAACCGAACTAGTATGAAGGACTGTTTTTGTAATTTTCTTAAAATGGATGACTGATTTTGACATGAGCTTTTCTCAACCTGATATTACTTAAAAAAAAAAAAAACAGAGATTATGAGCTTAACCTCCTCCTTCGCCAAAGTTGATTACCTATTCTGAAAAAGTAAATCCCACATGACAACAAATTATGCCGCTTGAGACCAAATGAAACCCACATAAGCCAACCAAGGTTGGTCCAATCACTATAACAATTTATGTGCAATTTCTTATCTGCTCACGTAAATAAAAAAAACAACCTATTAGTTAAGCTAACAATCACTTAAAATAAAAACATCATATCTTCGAAAAAAACAACACATTCACCTCACATGACGATGGTGGTTGTATGATGGGCTTTTTTTTTTCTTTTTTATTTGTTAAAAGTAAGATCAGTTTTTTTGAGAAAAACTCATGTCAAAATCAGTCCTCTATTTTAAGAGATTATAAAAACAGTCCCTCAACTAACTGTGTTAGTCTATAGTTAATGGCGGTTCAATATAGGCCAATGGTTTAATAATTGGGATTATTGTGGGGAAAAATCAAAACTCGGATTATTATCGGCCAATATGTGATAACTGGGATTAATATGGGCCAATTTTCCTTTATTTCCTAAAAATTATGGTTCTATCCCCAAGCTCAGATCGTTTGAATTGATCGAATTCAGATTGAATGAACAACTGCGGAAGAAACGAGTAGATCTCCAGTTGTGATACATGTTTTAATTCCAATGACGGAATCGTAGCCATCGGTGATGGAGGCGGCTCGCGGTGAGCCGACTCGATCAGTTTTTGATACGATCCGACCCGATGATTGTTGAATGGGCCAACCCATGACTCAATGTGGAGCTTAAGCAACTGAAGACCCACGTACTTTTAGCATGATCTCCAACATTATCCCATGTTTTCCATTTTTATAGTGCAAGTTTCATGTTTACTTAGGATTAGTTAATCTTTTAGTATTTAAGGTTGTTTTAAGGAATAAAAATTATGCACAGAAAATTGTTTCAAAAGTCTAGTTTTCTTCATCTTTGTTCTTGGAGTTTAACCCACTCTACGGGTCTATTATTGGGAGTTTGTAGGTTTTCTCCATAAACCTATCAGTTTTCATCGACGCCGATCTGGTATTCGACTAATGGTAGCGATATATGATCAGGATTCAGTTTCAATTTACAATTAAGATCTTTGGCGGCAGTGTGCTGATGGAGGCGAATGAAGGTAAGCCGACAGATGATAGTGGGTGGCCGAAGATTTATTTGGCAGTGGTTAAAACCCAAAAAATCATGTACAACCCGTCGATTTCTTTGACCTTGTTTAAAAACAAGTGGGGTTTGAGTTTTTTTTTTGTTTTTTTAATTATTAATTGGGTTGGTGGGGGGGGGGGGGGTATGTAACACTCGAACTCGGGATTTACGAAAATAAATAAAAGTCTCGAACCGGGATTTGAAAGCAACATCAAGTAACAAGCATGTGGGCTGTAATCCATTGACAAATTAAAGAAA
>JBCNJP010000009.1:29906511-29924511 GCA_039602395.1 Deinandra increscens subsp. villosa
AAACTCATAGAGATTTTGCATTTGTGGCTAGAGTTATCGGCATTAAGGTATGCTATGTTCATCAGCAGGCACTATGGTCTATCCATGTAACACAAAATCCTAAAAGACAGCAAATATACCAGCTCCAGCTAATGTTTAGATTAATAAATCCTGAAAATCTTTTAACTTTAAAAGGAATGTAACAGCATAAGTAGTGAATGTGTAACCCAATTCTATACATGTAACATAAAGTCCCCCAAAAAAAAAAACAAAAGTGACCTCAGAAATATTTCCAAAAAGTAACCATCTAACATTCTTTATGTGTTCTACATCCAAAGTAAAAACTGACCAACGGCTGTCCATTGAGTCTGATAAAACCGAATGATCTACTAAAGATAAACAGACGTATGGATTTAATAGAACAAAGTTCAACAACGAAGAAAAGCATGAAATTTAATAAATAAGCAAATTTAATGAGAGAAGCCTATTAAGAAAATTTTTCTCATGGTTTTTCTTTAAACCAGGCAACCGAAATCTTAGAACACATAAAGAAATCTGAGCACGTACCTGAAAGCAAGATCCTGGTAGCTGTAAACGACGACACTGAAGAAAAAAAGAGGATCGATCAAACGCCAGTACCTATGAACGAACGAACGATTAAAGGAGCCCTAATTAACCGAGAATCTGTTTAATCTTACGATCCAAAAACAGAGAAAATGAGATAAACGATAAAATCAAACCGATGAAGTAAAGCAAAAGACGTCGTAGATGTTCAATCGAGAAATCGTACCTGCAACTCGCAAAGAAAAGAAGAAGCTGTAAAACCTAGATCGTGGCTTCTAAATCAGTTAAAGGAGGGGAAAAAGAAACACGTGTACCACCCCAGACACGTGGCTCGTAAGGAAAGAATTAAGAAGCCACGCAGATAAAAAAAAAGCGATCATGCCTACGCTGGAAGGAAGACTCGAACCGGGGTGCCAATGAAGAGAGGTATGAGCACCGGACCAACTGGGACAACTGAGAGAAGTGTTATTATTTCAAACAATATGTATATAACAGAAACGTGCGTAGCTGAAAAAAGTGGCACAAAGCCATAGGCAATGTTTGTCAATGTATATATATACAATAGGTATTTAATAGGGTTGTGTGAAGATAATCAATACATAAAAATAGTCGCAGATTCCGAGAAATGAACGGCGATGCTTCAAGCCTCAATCGGAGATGCAGAGGCTTCATTCGGAGATGCGGAAGCTTCAATCGGAGATGCGGAAGCTTCAATCGAAGATGCAGAGCGTTAAAAACCGAGACCATTGACTTGGTCAATGACTTTTACCCCGATTTTTTAAATCGGGACGGCGGACTTCCGCCTCACGATTCTTCGCCGATTAATCGGTCGACTCAACCGACTTTTACAACCCTGTTAAAAATACATTTTGTCGGTCATACGATGTAGTTTAATGGTGGTATATGATCAGGAATGTGTGTTGGTACATATATATGATCAGAAATGGTGCTGGTGTATGATCAAAAGTGGTGCTAATTTTTAGTGCTGGTATAATTATATATTGTGCTGGTATAATTATCTATGTTGTATATGTATAAATTCAAATAACATCAAGGAATTGATCAAGAAACTGCACTGGGACATGTATACATCTATCAAGCATCATTTATGATAATATACTAGCACTAAAACTACATCGTAGGACCAAAAAACATATTTTTATGCATGTTCGCAACGTTCGTAGGCAAAAAGCATGTCCGCACCGGAACCGCCCCCATATATATATATAGGGGAATAAAGAAATAAAAACAAGATGTTATTGTGAAAACACGGAAACAAATATTAAAACTTATATAACTTCTTCATACGTTAATATTTTTATAAAAAAAAAATTGCACCCAAAGTCTTAAAATTAACATTTCATGATTTTTTTTATTATTGCACTTGTACAATAATAAGTATTAATTATATTATACATGTGCAATATTAAAAAAAGAAACGTTATTTTTTAAAAAAAAAATTCCAGAACTAAAGATAAAGAATTATAATATTTACATGGCAATTTTTTATCAATAATATTAACGTATGAAAAAGTTATAGAGGTTTTAACGTTAATGCACATGTGCAATAATAAAAAAATTAAAAAAAACACTGATTTTTTTTTAATTTTCTCCAGAATTAAAGATAACATAATTATAAGATTTATGGTGCAATTTTGTATAAATAATTTTAATATATAAAAAAGTTATAGAGGTTTTTAATATTATTGCCTATGTGCAATAATATTAAAAAAATTATTACACATGTGCAATAATAAAAAATAAAAAAACCTTGATTTTTTTAATCTTTTCCAGAACTAAATATAACATAATTCTAAGGATTTTAGGGTAATTTTTCTAAAAATATTAACGTATGAAAAAATTATAGAAGTTTTGAATATTTATTTTTGTGTTTTCGCAATAAAAGTTGTTTTCACATGATTTTTACCTTATATATATTTATACAAGTTGGTGACTCGCCCGCGCGTTACGGCGGACAACTGGATTAAAGCAAAAAACATCCAAGTTGGAGACGTTGTTCAAAGTTCCAACAAAACAAAGACGGTTTTTGCACTTGACTTAAAACCAAAACATCACCCATAGAGAGCTTATTAATTGTTGGGTTCAAATATTTAGAGACAAGTTAAAACATAACTGAAGTTATAGATATATAAAAATCGCTATCAAGGTTACAAAAAGATGCTTTAGTGTCCTTGGACCAAGTTATCTTAAAGGGTTATTGGATTTTAATAATCCCAAGTTTGATGTCTTGGCAATCGTTGAACGGTGTTAGTGATCCGTCAGGTTGGGACAGGTGGCATGACACGTCAGCACCGGGTTAACGGTGTTAGTGATCCGTCAGGTTGGGACTGGTGAGAGTAAATAAGATTAAATTTGGGACTGCTGAGAGTAAATAGAAAACTTGGGATTATTATTTGCCAAGACATCAAACTTGGGATTATTAGAATCCAATAACCCTATCTTAAAAGTCATCAAAGCAATCCTTGAAATAAGCTAGCTTAAAATGGGTAGCTAATTGTGTTTTTATCCTTACTACCAAAGCAATTGTTCACATAAAATCAAGCACCTCTATGTTTATGTATTTTTCTCCTTAATTTTCGTCACCCCTTCTCGCCAATTTTTATGAATGTTTCTGGTGTTCCTACTTCCTAGTTCTGCATCAAATCTGCGTTCAAATGCTTGACCAAACACCCACTCTACTTTCAGGTCAAAGATTTCCCTTTTCGCCACATACCAAGAGCTGAAGGCATGACCAAACACCCATTCTACTTTCAAGTCTTCACATTTTTGTAAATTCATTTGTTTAAAGATTTCCCTTTTTGCCACATACCAAGGCCTGCCAGCGTAGCATGATCAGGGGCAAAAAGGACCAGCTTGTCTCAAGTATATTAAAATGTAGCCTGAAAAAAAAACCAAAAAATCAGCAGCACAGATGTTGGGCTAAAATCTCTCTTTTTTTTTAGTTTTAATATTATTAACTTGTCTTTACTTTTTCCTAATCCTAAGCGTCAAGATTGTAAATTTTGTGGCATGAAAGTCCTAAAAATGTTTTTTCAAATCATGGAAATTCACTTCTTAAAAAAACATACCTCAATTAAAATCACTGCTCCCTGCTGCCAACATAAAGAACAAACAACAGATTCGATGGGAAATAAAGTATGGCTGCCCCGGAGGTAAATGGAGGGAACCCGATTCACACATATATGCCTTGATTAGGAACCGATTATCACTTTGTTGATGAGATTACAGGACTCATCATTTTTATGGTTGCTTTCAGGGTCGTACTCGCCCTCTCGGATGACGAACACCTCCATTAACCCTCCATCAAGGTACAAAAGAACAAAGCCAGAAGTGTTCAAATCTGTAACATAATACGCACTAGTGTGTACTTTCGAGTTAATATCTTTAGTCTTCACATTTTGTGACTTCTGTATCAGAAGACCAATTGTATTTCTAACCCTGAACTACCATTAATTCCATCTTGTTGTTACTCTTCGTAGATTCATCTTTAACACCAAGTTTACTTGTATGCCCATGATTTAGCTTTTGTCAAGTATATCTCCTAAATTCTCACCTGATAACTTAAGTTCACTTTTTCTTCTCAAATAAGTATACCCTCTAATTAGAGTCAAGCAAATTAACTTGATTTTAAAAATACATGCAGCATTAACCCTCTAATTTTGACTTTAGAAGTAAATACAGAAAGAAATATATATAATTAAAACTCTTTCCCTAAAACCCTAACTTTGCCTTTAGAAGTAAATACAAAAAGAAGGATTACCATAGATTTAGGAAATGAATTTGAAGCCTTTAACAACTCCTACGATTTTGGTTCCCATGGGTAACGAAACTTCAACGGAAACTTCAAAACCCCTTGCAGAAAAATGAGGTGACAAATAAAAAAGACTACAAAAACAGCAAAATCTAACCTTGAATACCTGTCCGATGCGCACTCCGGCAAACCCACTTTACCTCGCAACAGATGCAATAAATCGCCAAGAAAACGACATCGGCGGCGACCAAATGTCTAAAAGATAGAGGGAATAGGTCGCGACGTGACCTTGATCGACACTTTCTACAAACATAAATATCCATCATTTAAAGCGGTCATCATCCCTGATTCAAGTGACGGGTCGCCGGTGGCCGGTTTCTCATCTAGAGAGTAACCCTAAAACGCGCCGGTGACAGGATTCCCCATAAAGAGAGAAACCCTAAAATGATCAGAGAGCCAGATTGAAGCGATAGGTTGCCGGTAACCGTCTAGAGTCCCAACCACCAACGATCGTAGCCGTCGTCTCCAGTTACAACAACCAACGATCATCGCTGTCGTCTTCAAGAGGTCCTTCATCTCTCAAGGTTCTCCGGTGAATAGAAGATGTCTGAGAAAGTAGCGAGAGAGAATTGGTATGTGATAGATAGCAGAGAAAATTGTGGACTTTTACCATCTACTTCTTCTTTATGGTATGGGACGCGGATAAGAATTTGATAGTCTTCACGTTAGACATGACATGTCAAGCATCAATTGGTAGGTAAAGAGGATTATACTCATAGATCACGTGCTCTGGATTTCTTTGAGAGATTGAGATGAAGATTGAGCACGTTCTACAGTGTTGAAGAATGGAAGTAGGTATGGGCGGTGATGATATGTCAGCAGGGAGTGTGTTAATCAGAAGACATGTGATGATAAAAAGTAAAAAAAAAATAGTCATGACACGTGCCAAGCCGTCATTGGATAGAGGTTATGAATAGTTAATTGTGTGAGTTACCCATCCATTGCTTTTTGTATAATTATATAATAATGCATATTGTAGAGAGAATGTTTGAATGTCTTAATTTTAAGAAATGTACAAATCAATGAGCAGCATGTACAAGTCTTGACGGCACAAACACTCTTAAAACCCTAGGTATATAAATATTTTTTTTCTTAATTCTCATTTCATATGCAGCCGACCACGCCTCCTGTACTCCCCCCAGCTTCGACCACGGAGCCGACCACGCCTCATGTACTCCCCCCTCATCTGCAGCCCGAATTTCGTTCATAATCTACATCATCATCATCATTATTATAAAGTGTTGGGACCTGATCGTTTTGCTTCGAATCCAACTGTGGTTGCTCAGATTGAACTCCGAAGATCAATTTCTCTTCGCAAGGTACGATTCTACTTACTGAAAACCCTCATTTTACGTTTTGTTGTTTAGTTTAACTTTAATTTTTTGTTTCGTTATACATAGATATGATTTTTTTTTCATTTAACACTTCATTTGAAGGAAGCCGAACTGCTTCTGCTGATAGTGGTGATCTCTGTCAAGCAATCGCCGTCTGCTTGATTTCTGAAAGATTCTTACACAAGCAGGTTTCTCCATCTTAGGTCGTGGGTTGGGATCCCTTTCCTTCCTCCAAGCAGGTTTCTTCACCATCTTCGATTCTAGCACAATAAGGTTTCTCGAACCTACCTATGTTTTTTATAGTCCTTGCTATGACATGTCTGATTTCATGTTTGCAACATATCTATGTTTTTGTAGTTGATTACGGTTCACATTTTCTCTCTTCGCGTTATCCTTGGCTAATTTCATGTTGGATTGAATTTCTCGCATTCTGATTATGTCTTTATCTTATGTTATCCAGGTATTATATGCATCCTCTAATACCTAAAAGAGAGGGAATGGGTGTGTTTTTAATCTATGAAGAACAACAGAAAATGTTCACTACTAGAAACAGAGCATTTCTTGACGCGCAAAAGAACGTGTCTTAAAAAAACTGTCAAGAATTGAAAGATTCTAAGGCTAGATGACGCACATTATTGGGTGTCATAAATTTCTGTCATATTTATAAAAAAACACGGAGGACACTTTAGAATGACGCGTCAAGAAATTCCTGTCGTTTTTTAAATTTTTCCCGCCAAAAAGTTCCCCCAAAATTTTTGACCTACATTTCCACCACCTTCAAAATTTCCCCCAAAACCACACTAGGTCTTTTCCCCGCTTTTGCCAAAAAACTAGGGTTTTATTTGCATAACCCACATACGCAGCCCCCCCCCCCACACACACCTTCTTCTTGGTTCAGATAACCTGACCTTCTCCACCTCCGACCAACGGCGACCTTCTCCACCTCCGACCAACGACGACCTCCTCGACTCCATAGCAGCAACCGGCAACCACCAACCTTGTTGAAACCCTGCAACGAACCCCGTCTCTCTCTCTGTCTGTCTTCCTCCTGTTGTGAGTCTACCTCGATTGACTTGATTAAAGGTTCGTTACCGCCGCCGCCAGCACCACCAACTCCGCCATGTATCGTATCGCAGCAGCCAGACTTGCTTCCAAATCAAGGTGAGTTTCTTTGAAACATTTTAACCTTGAATTTTTGTTTAAACGAAGAAACTTATCAATTAGATTAATCGCTTTATAATTTTGCTTTCCTTCTAAGTGCGCAGTGTGAAGATGGCAACTCCTCCAAACCCTACTGATGGATACCCCCAAAATCCAGGCCATATGAATGTGAAGATGGCAACTCCTCCAAACCCTACTGATGGATACCCCCAAAATCCAGGCTATATGAACTTGGCCGCACACGATGTATTGAGTACAACATACCAAAAGTGAAAGTGGTTATGTTTTCTTCAATTTTGGCACCTCTCTGTTACCAAAAGTGAAATTGGTTATACTAAAGTCCACTGGCATCACTCTCCAAGTATTTAAAACCATTGTAAGTGTTTAATTATGTCAGTTGACGGTTTTGAGCTGTCAGGCTCGGGGATATTAGTGTTTATTATCCAGGAGCACAAGCTTTAGTTACTGTTCGATTATCATTCTCATAATTTTCAACAAATTTGACTAAGGTGTTGGTATTGAAAGGCTCATTAAATGTGATTAGGGTTATGTTCAGTTGATATTTCAACAAATTTGGCTAAGGTGTTGGTATTGAAAAGTTCATTAATGTGATTAGGGTTATGTTCAGTTGATATTTAATGAACAATAGGATTTAGAAGATCAATCATAAATTATCTTCCACATCAAACCACTTGGTGAGCATTTTAGAATTAAGAATGAAAACATAGCAAAATAACGTTACTACTTGCTATGGCTGCTGCTGTTAATCTTTCACTACACTTTAACCTTTTTTATGTTGTAAAATCATTATGTTAACTGTGCTTTATGTACTGATAGAAAGGCTCTCAATTGCTTATACACGTCAGTACGGTTGCTGTGTTGTATTACAAAATGCTTGGAAAAAAATGAAAAGAACATGCTCCTTTGCGTAATTTTATTGTTTACCACTTTGCCCTTAACCTAGAATTTTTGGTTTAACACAAGAAACAATGCTCAATGGGTTTCACTTTTGGCGACCTAGCGGAGGAGGCGAGCACAATGCTGCTAAGAAATGAACTCTAATAATGGTAATATGGTCCATTGATTTTGTATTTTCTTAGTTTTTTTAGGTTATGTTGATGTTGATATTGATGTTAATAAATAGCTTTTGTATCTTGGGTTCATCCAAGATTTTAGGTGTTGTCAAATTATGGGCCGAAATAATCATTTTTTAATTTTATAAATGGTATATTAAATCGTTTACATATGGAGTTACTTCTATATCTGATTTTTTTTTTTTTTTTTTGAAGAAAGATTCCATCTTGAGCATTTTTTTCATTTATAATTCTCAATAACACGGTTACAACTCAACATGAAGTACAAGGGAGGCGGGCAACAAGCTGCGCCGCCAGCCCTTTCTGAATAGCAAAGCCTAACCGAGTGAAAGCCACATTCAAACCACTATGAACCGCCACGTTCCCATGCATAACCTTCTGGACCCTGCTTAAAGTTTCCACAGCTTCCGGGGCAAGGTAACCGAAGGTATCAAACGCGAAAGGCACAAACACATGTTGATTCGCCAGACACGCCTCCTCATGTTTGCGCACCTTCCCTGCAGCAGCATTCGTGGCAGCCTGGCCAGCCCGAAAACCAGAGCCCTTGAACCCCACGAGAGGGGAAACCCCCGTAAGGTCGACACATGCGTGCTTCCCATGTTGCCACCCAAAGACAAGGACATCTGCCGGCCGAAGGGAGGAACGCCCGTCCGCTGGGTCCGACAAGAAATTAACCGGGGCTTCCTTCTTTGCAGATATCCCGGCCCTTCTGAAAATGTCGAATAAGACGTCCCGGACCAGGTCATGTCGGTATTTGAAACCGGGTAGCTCTTTGCAATGCACCGCATGTTCCCCATAAGCGTCCAAGCATGCCTTGCTGCACACTGGGCACCTCTCATCATTCGGATACAGGGGGATCATAAGCCGATATTTAAGAATTGCCCGATACTCGACTGGCGACATGTGCTGCCCCAGCCCATCAATGGGGAGGGCCAGGAGAAAATCTTGAGCATGTGGTTGGCGAAGGCATTCCCACACCGCCTTTTCTCTGGCAGACATCCCGAAGGCAGCCTCCATCTCTCCCACGGCTTTACTAAAAAGGACATTCGCCAAAACATGTTGGGCTTTGGGTGGGGCGGTGTCCTTGTTAGAGAAACCGCTAAGATCAAAGCCCGGAATAAAGTCACTGAGGCCAGCTAACGCGCCGGCGTACGCTGAGTCCATAGGGCACCCCCCACACTCCCGAAGGATATGGTCTTGGAGCTCCCAGGATTGGGCCCTCGAGGCCACGAAAGTGTAGGAGGAGCCCTCGACAGCCGAGTAGACCCCAAGCCCGCCCAGCTTGATGGGCAGGGAGGCAACCCGCCATTGGAGGTCCCCAAAGAAAGGCCCACCACACACGACAATATCTTCAATGGCCGCACGAAGGTCATTGTCAAAAGCCACCGCAGCCTGAGCCACATGAGCGGGGGGGGCAGGTTCTGAGGCCGAATGAAAGTTTGGAGATACCCATACACGAACGTAGCAGGAGGAGGGCGCATTGGGGGTCACCAAGTTTGGGGAGGAGGCGCATAAGCTCAGCAGCTCTACTGGCCCTCCTTAAGGCCAACCCTTGGATAAACCCCCCATCGTTGCTGACTGCTCCGCCTAAGAGCTTCACCCCTAAGGCCGGCCTGCTGATGCCAATAGGGAAAAGCCCCGGGAGGGTCTTCCTGCCGTCACAGCTCGGCCAGAAAAGTTCGGTCTTCTTAATATTAAGGTCCAACCCTAACGGAGGACCCATAACTTTGATGATTTCGAGAGACCTGGCAACCTCTTCAACATCTCTAATGATCGTGCCATCATCGAGATACCAAGCTTGCAGGAGGAGGCGGCAAGCGCCCCGGATGCGGTGGACAAGGGGGTGAAGAACCAGGGCAAACAGGAGTGGGCCCAGCGGGTCCCCCTGCTGAACCCCCGTGGTGGCCCAAATATGTTCGTCTCCCACGTAAAGACGGGCCGGCTGCCCGTATAAGAAATCCACCCAAGGCGAGATAGTCGGGCACCTCAGCCGAACCTCGCGCAGAAGGGAAGAGCGGTCGACAAGATTAAAGGCATTGGCAAAGTCCACGGTGAGCATGGCAAGGAAGCCGTCGGTATGCCGGGCATCCAGGAGGCGATTGACACTATGCAAGATAGCCTCAGCCCCATTGGGGACACCGACCCCGAACTGGAAGTCTTGGAGGTATTGAGTCATGTCCTTAGCAACCCCCATCATGGCGATTTTCGAAACCAGTCGTCGCCAGATAGTGCCCACCGCAATAGGCCGAATCCCATTGTCAGGCTTTAAAAGCGGCGTGAGGGGCGCCGATGCAACGAATTCCGCAAGACAAACAGGGCACCTCCCCCCCAGCCACAAGTTAACGACCGAGGCCATAGCATCCAAAAGGTCATTGGCAGTGGCAGACCCTTCTCCACAGAGACTGTCCAAAAAGTGCTGGGCCCTCAGCCCGTCCCTACCACAAGAAGTCCCTTTAGGAAACGATTTAATACCGTCGAGAACCCGATCAGCGGTAACGACCAACGCGGGCTCAGCAAAGGGGTCAATAGGCACGGAGGGGCTCGGGCGAGACGGGTGCTTGGCCACCAAAGCACGAATAGTTTCGTCGTTGTGCGGCGCTACCCCAGAGGAGGATAGCACCTTCACAGCAGCAGTAAAATGCCCATCCGCGACCTTCCGGAGACACCGTTTGACGTTAGGGGCGACTAGGTCACCCTTAACATAATCTGCCACAACGCGCGAGCCCCCCACATGTCCTCCCCCGGGAGCGTTCAGAAGGCGACCAACCAACTGCTCGACCCCGTCATCCCTCCCCCCCCAGGCGGATAATGCAGACATGATGGAGCGACACTGCAAAGCCTTCCGGTTCCCAGAGCGACATTCCTGTCGACTCTGGGGTTTAAAAACCTGCAGCGTGCACCGAGGAAGGAGAAGAAGACGCACCCAGGCGGCCACAGAGTCAGGCCGGCCCGCCACCGCGAGGAGAGCATTCTTAAGGGCTTGAGAGAAAGCCATGCGACAGCTGTGCGGGATGCTCTTAACGGTAGTGCAGCGGGCCCTGAAAACACGATCAAGGAGGCCCACATCCACTAAGAAGGAGGACGTGGGGGAGCCCAAATCGACAGGGGATTGGGGCACTGGGATCCCAACAAGGTGGGTACCCTCACCCCCGTCGGGGGTAGCGCACCGGACGATGCCGTCAGGGTGGTGGCACCCACGACTCAAGGCATGAATCCTCATACACCTACCACACAACCACACACCATGGCATTTTAAGGCACCGTCAAAAGCCAGAAACATATCGAGGTCAGAAGACAATGCCCCTCGCACAGATATCTGACGATCTTCAGAAGAGAGGTGAAGGGTTTTGAGGTGAGCGATGAGACGGGAGATGCCCTTGGCACCGACAACCCCATCAGGGCAACAATGAAGGGAGTGAAGGGGGCAACGGACACCACCCGAGCCAGGTACGGTCACAGACCCCATAAGGGAGAAAAAAGGAAAGGAAAAGGAGAAGGGAAAAAGGAAAAAGGAAATGGAAACCGGGACCCCGCGACCGAGTTGGCGCGTGCCGCGACCCACCGGGGGGGCTAAGACAGCACCCACCAGGGTACCAACCGGGGGTTGGCAAGGTCGGGAGATAGAAAAAACATCTCGGGCGGTTACGAGAGGGGACAGGTACCTAAACACCGGCAAACGGCGAACCAAAAGAGAACCCGACCAAAACCGGCTATAGCGCACCCGAGCCTAGCCGGCGGACCAGAAATTGGTCGTACAAGATTTCCCGGCGTACCAGAATTCCGGCGGACCAGACTTTTTCCGGCGGACCAGTTTCCTCCGGTGACCAAATTCCGGCGGACCAGAATTCCGGCGGACCAAAGCAGCCGGCGGATCAGAAACTCCGGCGGACCAGATCTGCCGTACCAGCAGATTTGAACTGGTCCGGCGACCCGTTAACAGCAGGGGTCCGGCGCCGGCAGCGGCTTTAGCGGCGGCAGAGGGGGACAGCGGGAGAGGGGGGGGCGGAAACCGAGGAGGGAGAGAGGAAGCCAGGCGGAGGAGGAAAGAAGAGGGCGGCGGCGGCGGAGAGCGAGGGGGAAGGCGGCGGCGGCGGAGGGCGAGGGGGAAGGCGGCGGCGGAGGAGGAGGGATGAGGAGGGAAGGGAGGAGGGCGGCAGCCGGAGGGAGGAGGAGGAAAGGGAGGAGGGCGGCGGTAGGAGGAGAGGGCGGCGGTGATGAAGAGGCGGAAGTGTTTGTAGTTTAACAGAAGATGTTTGTAAAAAAATAATAAAGAGGTTATCGTTCATATCTTTTTTTTTGTACTCATCCCATGTTTTATAATTAGGTGATACTTTATTAAATTTGTTTAGATATCAACTCAATCATGTGATATGTGTATGTCGATTTGGTTGATTTAATCAACTATTGTTCCGGTTACTAAATATTGATGCGGAAAGGCTAGAAATATATATATGTTTCATAAAAGGACTAGGTTTGTATGTGGTTGTCTACGCCTTGAGTGATTATTCTATATCTATAAATATGATCCGTGTTGGTTTATATATATTTTTAACCAGGATATGTTTTCATGAACTAGCTGTATTTGTTGGTTCCTCATGATTTTCTATGTAGAGTGAATTCTTTATAGCTACTTTTAGGTTCTGTTATAGCTATTGTATAAAGAGAGATCAGTTATTTATGTTCCACTTATTTACTACAATAGAAGTCTTCAAATAGAACCCATGTTTGAGCAAAAGGGTTGTTCATGTGCTCATAATTTATCTTGTGTAGCAGAGAGGTCAAGCATTAGCATTTAGCAATGAGATCATGTAGTGCTACATCTCTTTATCATATCCTTTCATTTCTTCTCACCTTTTAATTTTTATTTTCTTTTAGTCATATGTTGTACACCTGGGAGCTCATTCGCATAATTTTGAAGTTTCACTTGATGATATAGATCGAGTAAGGGACAGTCACTATGAGGTTCATGGCTCTTATTTGGGAAGGTTATTTATTATCCCCTGTGTATATGAATTGTCCTTAATTATTTGATATATATTAATTTTGAAGTTTATTCTTTAAATATACTTGAATTTAAAGTAAAGATATGGCCGAATATGCTATCTTTTATTCTGTGAATATACTTGAATTTTATTCTTTGCTCTGTTGATCATTAGTTAATATCATTTTGTTCTTTTCATGCTTTAAAGATAATGCCATGATGATGGTATTGCTGCTGATGATGATAGACATGAAAGCTGTGGCAATGGTGAATCAGACTTATCTGCTGAAAGTAAAGGTCATGAGGTTTGTGTTCAGCCTGTTTTAAATCGTTTGGTTTTCTTTGCTAAAGGAATCATCTACATTATTAACTTATAAACCTTTGCTGGGATGGGTGATAGTAGAATACATGCCTGTAGATTCATGAGGACTTATTTTAGTGGGTCTCACATTAGACTGATCTACTATCAGAACAAAGGCCGCATGAATTTGTTTTCGGTTCTTAGCTCTTTAAAGAAATAATGAACAAGCTATGGGATAGACCAAGCTATGCATTATATCGTCTGCATTGTTTAATTCAACAATTTAGCTCAAAGTTGTAGTTAAATAAATTGTAAGTTTTGAGAATGATATATCCGGGTTCGTTAGCAAAGACAGAACTCATGCTAATGTTAATTATCTTTTGCTGGTAAAAAGAAAAAAGTTTATAAACTATCATATATGTGATGAGTTAGGGTTTAAAACTAGTTTATGTCCAATATAAAGTACAAACACAATGAGTTTCATTTATTGAACAGTTTACTTATTTTTATGCAGGTAGAAGCAACAATTGAGTATATCTGTCGTCATGAGGGTACATGGGCAATTCTGGTTACCATCTACTACACGTAATTAGATTTCGAATGGCAAGGAATCCTGAAATAGTGTTGTATCAATGTAAACTTATGTGGTTAACTTTGTAATTCTTAATTATTATTTGTATCAAACTCGATTTGCTATATTCCTTTGTACAGGGCTGTACCGATCCTTTCAGTTTTTTGAAGTTTGATTAGAAAAGTATCTCAAAAATGAGATTAGCTGAACAAGATTCATTTTATCAAGGTCATGATCTGTAAATTGCCTTGAGCTCCCATCGAGTGTTATGACAGTGTAGTTGTTGAAGTGATCAATCCAGAGATGTTTTGGCATTGATTGACCTTTGATGCGTACAAATTCTTTTATTGCGGGCATGGTGTAGATTTGATCTTCTTCAACTTGTTCTTTAAATACTCTGCCATACACTCTATGTGAGAGAGGAATCATGGGAGGTTTGTCTTCTTCTCTCTTTAGATGTTTTTCTTGTAGCCCTCTTACTGTTTCACAGATTTTTTTCTCGCATGCTTTGTTTTTCGGTATAGTCATCTTTAAAAGCAACTGCAGATATGAATGATCCTGCTAATGAAGATGACTGTTTTTGTTTTAGAACGTTGGGCTGAGAAGTTTGTTTTGGCGCTAGCTTCAGTTGTATGTGGATTTGAGGGTGTGGATTGTTTAACTGCTTTTCTTGAAGATGAGAATGGAGGAGGAGGAGGAGGCATACCTTCAGAAGTTTGAACTAGAGGTCTGCATCCTTTGGAGTTTTTTTTTCCTTCTTTTAAAGGTTGTTCCTCCTCTTCATGTTCAATCTTGATTTTCTTGGAAGGTGGGTGAGTAGGAGCAATGACTGATTTTCTTTTGTCCTTCCGGTCTTTCTTCTGTTCCCACTCGTTTTCAATTTCTCGCACCTTATCTTCTTGGAAGGAATGCTTGATTTCCAGGTCGATTGAAGTCATCTGATTTCTTTTCAGATTGCTTCTGACAAGGCTTAGTATATCTTTTTCTTCTTTTAGCTGACTTCTTCCTGTTTCTTCAAGGATCTTCTTCTTACTGATCAATTTTGTAGTAACTTCCTTAATTTTGTTGTTTTCAGCTCGGAGATCCACTGATGTTTCCTTTTGCAGACCTTTGTTGATTCCTTCAGAAACTTGGATGGGCTCTTCATTGAACTAAGCTTTCCAAGTGTTCAGTTCCTTTTCTAAGCCAGATGTCAGTTCCTTGAGCTGTGATTTGCTCTGCCTCTTTTAGTTTTTCAGGGTTGGAATAACCAATTTTTGCAATCTCATAAATGGTGTTTCTCTAATCTTTTTTAGCTTAGAGATGTTTTCTCTTAATGATTCAAAGAATTTTAGGAGATTAGATTTAAGCAAAATATCGGGTAAGTTTGAAGAAAAATCAACAGATAAGTTTTCTTTGTCTAACAAACCAAAGGACAACACATGTCCTACTTTTTTTACTGAGAGGAACTCCCTTAGGAGTTTTGTTAGTGCCTGAGGTTCCAGATTTATCTGGTGTTCTTTGGTCTTCCATAGTCATTGTTTTTTTCCTCTGAAGGATCTAACTCTTGTCTTATTGGGATATTCTTTTTAGAAAATCCTTTTGGTGAGTCTTCAGGGAACCAATCCTCAGGGTCACCATCCAAGTTTCCTTGACTCATGGTTTCTTCACATGCTGTTGCATGTTGATGACTTTCTGAGTCATCAAATAGGCTTGACTTGGTGGCTATTGTGGGAACTTGGATTTCAGGTGGTGAGGATGGTTGGATGAGATTGGGATTGAAGTCTTGGTATAGGAGAGGTGAATGGGTTTATGTGGGTGAGTTAGGTGTTTTTCTGTTCATGTTAACTAACTCAGAGAAATGAGACATTTGTGGGCTGTGGGAATTGGTTGGTTGGTTTGACTCGAGAGGATTTTATTGGTGAAAGTCTAGTCCTTGTGTGTATTTCATTAGGACAGGAGATTCGGGTGGTATGTATGACATTAAACTACTGGAACCTGCAGATATAGGATGAAAGGTACCTGATTTGAATTTCTTCAGTATCTTCAGAAGAGCAGATTTGTATTTTTCTCCTGTCGATGCAGCTGCCATTCCTTGGGTCTTTTTGAATATTAGTAGAGAAAGAAATATAATGAAGGGAATATGAGGTGTTTCTTTCTTTTCTTTGCGTTTCTCTTCAACCCTTTTGACCATATTTTTCTACAAGATAGCCACATAGTCTACTCTTTTGTTTAGAATTAGAGCAGTCATTACGAGTAGATGGATTCATGTGCCTGATAAGAAGATACAACCTTTGCAGTTAAGCAGCTGATCTGTGTGTGCATCATCAGTTTCCATTTTCAGTCCGGCTGATTGATGTTGATGGTTGAGATATTGTTGATACGAATTCCTCTATTCAGATTGTTGATCAGCTTTAGTATTTCTGGTTTGGAGGGAGGATTTTTAGGGTTCTCTAGTATCTCAAGATCTAGAATTTCTCTGCAGCCTTCTTCCAGAAACTGTGATTTTGTAGTCGGACCATCTTCATTTTGTATAGATGCTTCAAGTTTTTCTGTTTTCTTGCCTCTTACAACTTCAGATATAATTTTAATAGTTGACCAGACATTCATCAAAAGTTGCTTGGTGAATTCTATTTCTTCCTTAAGTGTTGTCATCATTGGGGAGAATCTTAAGGCTTCGATGACGATTTGCGCATCTTCAGAGTATAATGCTGGATTTAGGTTAGCGTGCTCATTGTTTAGCTCGACGTTGTAGGTTTTGAAGATGGGAGCTTAGGAAGATGAGGCCATTTTCTTTTGATGGTTGTGTATTTTGTTGGTTTTGGTGGTAGGGTTTTTCTTTTAGGAGAGAAGATGAGGGTTTTTTTTATGGTGAGGGAGTTTAGGGTTTTAACGGCTCTTTTCACTGATTGGACAATTTGGGAGGTGAAACAGATATCCATTGGATGAGTAACTCCCTGATTTATCGTAACCTAAAAAGTTACCATTGCCTTTTAATGGAGATTAATCACTCGTGAGTTCCTTTACAGTCATGCACTTGTTGAATTAACTTGTTATAGGAATTTGAGAATTTGTGTTGTCTTCTTAAGTGTTTTCTCCATATCAGATATTTTTATTCAATTAGCTTGCTGAAGTTTTACAAGTGGAATCATATCCTTCGTCCTCTCATTTGCTTCTTTCTAGTGGAATCATATCCTTCTTCCTCTCATTTACCCCTCCCCCCCCCCCCCCCCCCTTTGTGTGTGTGTGTGTGTTTGTGTGCGAAAAAAAATATTTTTGCATGCTTTTTGTTTTTACAGATATCCGGAATTTCCGTATTGGATCTGTAAGAAATATTTTTTGAGAAACCTTTACATATATCTTTTATTTTTCCATGATGATGCCTTTTTGAGATAAGATCTGCCTTTTTCTTAATGATTTTTCAGTTGATCCATACTTCAAAAGTTTTTACAGATAAGAAGATAAAAGGACACCTAAGTTACATTTATTTAAAAATTAGATTCAGATGACTACAAGGGGGTTTACAAGCACAAGTTTGAATTATTCTTTTGCGCACAGGATGATGAGTCCTTGCTTTAAGTTGAAGAGAAATGTGCTTTTGGAATTGCTTTTAGTGTTCGTTTGTTTTCTTTGAAATAGTTAGATGATAGAATTGAAAAAAGCCAAGGTCACATAGGAATATGCAAGGTGACAGGACTCTGTTTGAGTCATTCATGTTTGATAACAAATATAAGGGGCAGTAAACAAACCATAAGCTTCCTGTTTTTGTAAATTATTATAATGGAAGTTCAAATACTTAATCTATGTAAGCTGATATTAACCTCTTTAGAGTGGTGGGTATTATAATTCTTATTCACTAGCTTTTCTTAATTTATTTTCGCAGGACAAGTTTCGTGGTTATTTAAAGTTTGAATACAGGTAAAGATAATTCATTGATGAATTACATGAACACAAAGAGTAGTTGTAGAAAAATTAACAGAAGCTTATCCGAGGGACTGTAACCATCTAAAGGAACTCATATATGTGTGTGAAGGTAATGTCCTTATAATTAATTTATATTTTTGTATTTCTTAACACAAGAACTTCTATTGAAAATATAATTAGACTTATATATTTGTAGCTGAGAGGCAAATCGGGGAGATAAAATTGAATGAAATGATTTCCAGATCTCATCAGATTCTTCGTCTGGTATTTGTGGTTGCAT
>JBCNJP010000009.1:29925011-29940091 GCA_039602395.1 Deinandra increscens subsp. villosa
TTCTGTGAAGGTGCTATCCTCCTCTGGGGTAGCGCCGCACAACGACGAAACTATTCGTGCTTTGGTGGCCAAGCACCCGTCTCGCCCGAGCCCCTCCGTGCCTATTGACCCCTTTGCTGAGCCCGCGTTGGTCGTTACCGCTGATCGGGTTCTCGAAGGCATTAAATCGTTTCCTAAAGGGACTTCTTGTGGTAGGGACGGGCTGAGGGCCCAGCACTTTTTGGACAGTCTCTGTGGAGAAGGGTCTGCCACTGCCAATGACCTTTTGGATGCTATGGCCTCGGTCGTTAACTTATGGCTGGGGGGGAGGTGCCCTGTTTGTCTTGCGGAATTCGTTGCATCGGCGCCCCTCACACCGCTTTTAAAGCCTGACAATGGGATTCGGCCTATTGCGGTGGGCACTATCTGGCGACGACTGGTTTCGAAAATCGCCATGAGGGGGGTTGCTAAGGACATGACTCTATACCTCCAAGACTTCCAGTTCGGGGTCGGTGTCCCCAATGGGGCTGAGGCTATCTTGCATAGTGTCAATCGCCTCCTGGATGCCCGGCATACCGACGGCTCCCTTGCCATGCTCACCGTGGACTTTGCCAATGCCTTTAATCTTGTCGACCGCTCTTCCCTTCTGCGCGAGGTTCGGCTGAGGTGCCCGACTATCTCGCCTTGGGTGGATTTCTTATACGGGCAGCCGGCCCGTCTTTACGTGGGAGACGAACATATTTGGGCCACCACGGGGGTTCAGCAGGGGGACCCGCTGGGCCCACTCCTGTTTGCCCTGGTTCTTCACCCCCTTGTCCACCGCATCCGGGGCGCTTGCCGCCTCCTCCTGCAAGCTTGGTATCTCGATGATGGCACGATCATTGGAGATGTTGAAGAGGTTGCCAGGTCTCTCGAAATCATCAAAGTTATGGGTCCTCCGTTAGGGTTGGACCTTAATATTAAGAAGACCGAACTTTTCTGGCCGAGCTGTGACGGCAGGAAGACCCTCCCGGGGCTTTTCCCTATTGGCATCAGCAGGCCGGCCTTAGGGGTGAAGCTCTTAGGCGGAGCAGTCAGCAACGATGGGGGGTTTATCCAAGGGTTGGCCTTAAGGAGGGCCAGTAGAGCTGCTGAGCTTATGCGCCTCCTCCCCAAACTTGGTGACCCCCAATGCGCCCTCCTCCTGCTACGTTCGTGTATGGGTATCTCCAAACTTTCATTCGGCCTCAGAACCTGCCCCCCCGTTTATGTGGCTCAGGCTGCGGTGGCTTTTGACAATGACCTTCGTGCGGCCATTGAAGATATTGTCGTGTGTGGTGGGCCTTTCTTTGGGGACCTCCAATGGCGGGTTGCCTCCCTGCCCATCAAGCTGGGCGGGCTTGGGGTCTACTCGGCTGTCGAGGGCTCCTCCTACACTTTCGTGGCCTCGAGGGCCCAATCCTGGGAGCTCCAAGACCATATCCTTCGGGAGTGTGGGGGGTGCCCTATGGACTCAGCGTACGCCGGCGCGTTAGCTGGCCTCAGTGACTTTATTCCGGGCTTTGATCTTAGCGGTTTCTCTAACAAGGACACCGCCCCACCCAAAGCCCAACATGTTTTGGCGAATGTCCTTTTTAGTAAAGCCGTGGGAGAGATGGAGGCTGCCTTCGGGATGTCTGCCAGGGAAAAGGCGGTGTGGGAATGCCTTCGCCAACCACATGCTCAAGATTTTCTCCTGGCCCTCCCCATTGATGGGCTGGGGCAGCACATGTCGCCAGTCGAGTATCGGGCAATTCTTAAATATCGGCTTATGATCCCCCTGTATCCGAATGATGAGAGGTGCCCAGTGTGCAGCAAGGCATGCTTGGACTCTTATGGGGAACATGCGGTGCATTGCAAAGAGCTACCCGGTTTCAAATACCGACATGACCTGGTCCGGGACGTCTTATTCGACATTTTCAGAAGGGCCGGGATATCTGCAAAGAAGGAAGCCCCGGTTAATTTCTTGTCGGACCCAGCGGACGGGCGTTCCTCCCTTCGGCCGGCAGATGTCCTTGTCTTTGGGTGGCAACATGGGAAGCACGCATGTGTCGACCTTACGGGGGTTTCCCCCCTCGTGGGGTTCAAGGGCTCTGGTTTTCGGGCTGGCCAGGCTGCCACGAATGCTGCTGCAGGGAAGGTGCGCAAACATGAGGAGGCGTGTCTGGCGAATCAACATGTGTTTGTGCCTTTCGCGTTTGATACCTTCGGTTACCTTGCCCCGGAAGCTGTGGAAACTTTAAGCAGGGTCCAGAAGGTTATGCATGGGAACGTGGCGGTTCATAGTGGTTTGAATGTGGCTTTCACTCGGTTAGGCTTTGCTATTCAGAAAGGGCTGGCGGCGCAGCTTGTTGCCCGCCTCCCTTGTACTTCATGTTGAGTTGTAACCGTGTTATTGAGAATTATAAATAAAAACAAATAACAATGGAAGAAAAAAATGTTCAGACCAGCCTCTATTCACACTTGATCAAATACAAAGATTTTTATTATATATGATAACAAGATTATGAATCTATATAAAGAGAACTGCGATAAAAGAAAAACAGAATTTTCTAAAAAAATTTAAGGAACGTGATGATGATAAGGTTGTTCAAGAGTTGAACCGGGTCCGTCGAACTCGGTTATTTATAAAACAAATGGCTCGATTCAGTTTTAATCTACATATGAATTGTGGGTGATGTCAAATTCGAACATAGTTGGCTCGATTCAGTTTTAGTCTACATATGAAATTGAGGGTGATGTCAAATTCGAACATAGTTGAATTTATAGTCGAGTGCTCTATTCTGTCCGATTTGTTTCTGTTTCAAATTAAAATTTATTACACGATTCTAAGTCCATGTGATCGCTCATTTAACAGTTCAGATTCAATCTAAATTCCTCCTATATACACAAACACCAACTTTGGAACCGTCACTTCCACTGCATAACCGTCACGGCGTTTGTCAAAGACATCCAATCTCAACCGTTAGTCCGTTACGACGATTGTTCACTTCCATTACCATCACAACGCTTCACCGTCTTCCTTATATATCTATATTTTCCGTCGTTTTCAATAAGCGACCGCCTAAACGCCGCAAGTAGGATCCATTACCGGAGATAATTGGGGGGCATTTGGAGGCGGCACATGCAGTGTTGCATGCCAAAAAGACGGGTGTGAAGGAGGCACAAAGGATTGAATCTGCGGCGGCGCTATGGCCGTCGGTTGGGGAGAGTATTAAGGCTAGGGTTAGGGTTTACTTATACTAACGTAGCGTTGTTGATGGTGGAAATTCTAGACGGTGCTGTAGCAGATGAATCGAGTAGGTCTGAATTTGATTGATTTTGATTGTCAGGAGCGGGTTGTTTTGTGGGGGTTCCAAGCTCTGTGGTTGCTTTCTCCCGGGAGTTTGTTGAAATCGCCATGAAAGAGATCAAGAAAGATGGACGACAGAATTTGCGTTTTATTAAGATGCCCAATTTTTGGTAATTGCATCCATTTTCTCAAGGATTACTAACTTTCATATTACAGATTTCAATTTATTATTTATGTTAATGAGAAGTTTTCCACATCGCTTTCTCTCAAGTGTTAATCTATATTTATCATATCTATTAGGTTATTTGTTTCATATGTTAAATTCAAATGTTTTTTACATCTCTATGTATTGTTGGTTTCATTTCGTGATAGCAGTAAAGTTTTCAAGTCCTATTAGGTTTTAGTTTGCGTTGTTTTCTGATGGTGACTTACATTATAATAGTGGTAAAACTTTATCTTGGTATGTTATAAGAGTTTTTAAAATCCCTTACAGTACAGGTTTAACTTTATTTGTTAACAAAAAAAATTAACACCCATTGAAATCATTCATATCATGACACTTGCATTTGAATGGTGACACAAACCAAGTGCAGGTTTAACTTTATTTGTTAACAAAAAAAATTAACATCCATTGAAATCATTCATAACATGACACTTGCATTTGAATGGTGACACAAACCAGTTTTTCAATTTGCTAATGGATTAGATACTTAGTGTTATGTTTCCATCTAAATTGATGAGTTACTTTGTTGTATTTCATCTTACTTAGAGTAATTTCATGTGTTTTTCGGTACAGTGGATTTATGATATATGCAGTGGTTATTTGTTCTTGGTTTATTAGATCTAAAAACTATAGTTAATTTCTTTATAAGTTTGTAGAGTGTATAATGATTTTTCTGAGTTAGATAGAAGAATTGGGTTTTTTGTTGGATTATGGATAAATGAGGTTGGTGTCACTGTTCTTGGATATTTATATCTAATCCTATGATTAATGTTCTTGATGCTTAGACTAAAGGATTCCTAACATAAATTGAAGTTCATATGTTTATTTTAGTCTGTGTAAAATTGCCTGTTCGTGAATGTTGTTAATCTTTTTCTACATTCATCTTAAGTCTGAGCATCATTATCATTGATCATGCACTTTACATATGTTTTCACTGCAACACCTCCACAATTCACACAACTTGACCCAATTACGGAGTAAATAAAATTGTCATGATTTAGATCACGTTCGCCTTAGCATTATGTATTCGCTATAGAAGGCTAAATTTATATGTGGTTTTCAAATATACACTAAAATTAGTGTGAAAACTCAATCACAATTATAAGCCTTTAGGTTGACACTTTGATTTCTGTTTCCATCTATGCAACAACTGTGTTTTATTTGACTTTTTAAACAGTCAAACACTCAATTTCATATATAGCTTATATACTTCAAGAACACTAATGTAACCTCCTAAATTTATCTTCATTAGGCCATCGTGAAACTAAGAAAGATAGATGTGCCTAAGGCGTAAGCAAACTGTGCACGCTAAGAGAAGAGGAGAGATGTTCGCAATGACTACCACAAGAAAGCCGCCCCTATCTCTAAAAGGGCCCGTTACTTCGTTCATACCTTCTTGGCTTAGGCTTGCAACTTCACTTACTTTATGGCCTTGCCGCCTTTTTCTAGCAGAAGCTAAGCGCTTGAAAAGCGCGCTAAGAAAGGTTGCTTCTGTCGGCCTTTATGTGTAACAGCCCACCAGTAGCGGAAGAGAGGGTTACCGTACATACAAGAGTATTCCAGTTCTTACGGAAGCTCTTTCTTACCAGTCAAGTAGTACACTGTATCTTATCTTATAGTCCGGTGCGGCGGGTCGCCTTTTTAATTCAGTAGAAAGAAGATTGTCTTAGATAAGGAGGTAAGAAGCTATACCACCAATGTTCATAGTACCAACAATCACACCCGCACCGTCAAAACGACAACGAAGTAACATAAAGAAAGAATTGTTACCACAAGAAGGTAAGAAGCTATACCACCAATGTTCAGTTAACATCAATATACAACATAAAAAACTAAACTCTTTGAAACAAATTCACATGTGAATCATCCACTACCAAGAAACCAAGAACTACTAACAAGAAGGCGACAACCTAAAAGATAAATAACCAATGGTTTGATTGATGTATTACTAGGATATATATTTTAATGGATGTTAATTGGAATACATCCAACTTAAACAATAATTGTTGCTTTCTAATTCTGTAATTAATATTATTTCTATAGAATTCAACAAACACACAACCCTTTATAATACACTACAACTCTATACTTTAATAATACATGCCAGTATAGGTTATAAACGTGGGTCTTCTATATAAAAAGATTTAAACATAGGTCTCCTTTAAATTTGGATGTGTAATTCGTATGGGCAACAACTTTGTGCCATAACATCATCGCTCATAACTAGAATGAAGCGTTTGACATAAGTTTCCTCGGTTATCATATGACACTTAAGCAACTGCTCTCTGCAGCAACGCGCGGGATGCAAATCTTGTAATTAAACAAACAACATGTTTGGAATTGCTTATTTAAGTTGATAAATATTGAACACTTCTGATTCAATCTAAATTTACCTTAATTAACATTTTACAACTTCTTATACAATAAACTTGAATATTTTATTAACATCATCTCTTCCGTCTTTTACCCTACACCGCCGTCGCCACATACGGATCGTCGTCTCATTCTAATCCTCCCTACCGCTATGGACCATCCATCACCATCCGAACCCTTTACCCCATCACCGTCATACGCCTAAGCACCTCATGTTCCGTCGTATCCCTAGATTGAACCGTCACTTCAACCGTACATTTATATCTCCCTTCCCCACTTTCATTTTCTCAGATTTCCCTATCCATACTCTCCATTTCCCTATCATCGATTCATCATTTGTTGATTTTCAATTACGATTACAGGTATTGTTCTACACTCATTCTTTTCCATTTGAAGCGTTAAAATCACATGAAGAATTAATCTTTTTATGCATCTATTTGTAATTGTGTCTCTTCAATTTCTCAGGCGCATCTATTTAACCCGCCTACTTATGTCATCATTTCCGAAAATTTTCCACTAATAAAACAAATTAAGATGAAATTACATTAATTGATGAGGAAGATGAGTGGATTTTCCGAAATCGAGTGTTAGATTGCTTTGGATATCAACTTAACTTATGAATAGATGGTTGGACGGATTGAATTCCGTGGGGAAAAGCGGGTCACTGGGTGAGGGGTGAAGAACATGGGGGAAGAAGAGAGGTAGATGAGATATATAAGATGACGGTTGCGGTAGGCGAGAAATTAACGGTTGTAAAATGGTCACCGAACGACATGAGGGGCTGGAATGGCGAAGGTACATGGTGGAGGATGGTTTTGTTGTTTGGTGAGAGCGATGATAAGGTACTCAATCTATGGTCGTATATCAAAATTATCTTCCTGTTCCATTATAAGGCCACCCACATCGGTGGGTTACGTACGAGTACGTACGTACGGCGTACGTAACCGATGTGGGTTACGTACGTACGCGCGTACGTACGTATATACAAACGCTCACGTAAGAGACAAATGCGGGACCCACATGCATTATTCTCTTTTTTCTTTTTTCTTTAACGGCTCTTTTTTAAAAAATTCAAAGAATTTTATTTTATTTTAACATTTAATAATTCAAATAAAATATAAATAAATTTGAAAAAAATCTGAAAAAATTTCTAAAATTCATAATTAAATAAAACATTAAATTTAATAATTTTTTTTTTAAAAACGGCTAGTTTTTTTTTGTCTTATTATAACGGCTAGTTTTTTCAAAAATTCTATAAATACCACTTCATTTCTTCATTTCATTCACACATCAAACCTCTCATTTCTCTCTCAAATTTCTGCAAACTTCTCATTTCTCTCTCAAATTTCTGCAAATTAAAACTTCCAAATGGATCACAACAACTCAAACTCAAACTCAACCCCAAACAGAAACTCAAACCGAAACCCACCATCATTCATGTCTATGTTTCCAGACTATGATGCTACAAACATGAACCAGATTCTTCACCAATCTTCACCACCTTCACAAATGTATCCACCACCTTCACAAATGTATCCACCACCTTCACAAATGGATCCACAAACATACTTTCAGATGCAACAAATGTGGATGTTCCAACAACAACAAATGGCGGGGATGCAACATCAACAGCAACAACAACAATCCCAAACTCAACAACCCCCACAAGCAACTCAATCACAACCACAACAGTCCGAGGATGGCCCCTCACAGGGAAGGGTTAGGGGGAGAGGCAAAGGCAAAACTACTACCACTACGGCTTCTCGTACCAAATGGCCACATTCAGATGAAGTCTTGATGGCAGAGGCCATATATGAGTGTTCGGAGGACAGTGTTATTGGCACCAACCAAAATACTCATGATTTTTGGTTCAGAGTGCAGCAACACTATTCTAGTTCAAACCCCAAAATGCCTAGAGATCAAAACAACCTGAAAGCTCATTGGCACATGGTCAAATCAAAGGTGGCCAGATTCAATGAATTATACTTGAGTGTGAAGAGTTCTTACTCAAGTGGGTGGTCTGATGACATGGTGTTGCTTGAAGCAAGGCAGCGCTTTAATGCTGATCAAGTTACAGTTTTCAAATATGAACATATTTGGAATAAAGTCAAAGACAAGTTGAAGTACAACAGTGCTGAAGCTTGTGCGGCCAACCAAGGCCCCAAAAGAAACAAATCCAACACAGGTGGATACACTAGTTCTCATTCATCTACAAACTTTGGTGAGAACGAGTTCAATTTACATCTTGATGATGATAATGTTGGGGGTATTCCAGAGGAGCAGCAGCCTCCTCGGAATGAGGAGGAGCCTCCTCATTCAACTGTTCCTACACGCCCACCCGGTAGAAAAGCGGCCAAAGCAGCTGCCAAGGAAAAGAAAAATAAAGGTACTGCTGGTTCCTCAAGTACTGAGGAAAGTCGGAACCACTTTTATTCAAACCTTACTTCAGTAGTCGAAAGCAGGCAGGAATACCTGGATAGGTTGTTAGCTATTGAGGAAAACAAGATGAAGCTTAAGTACTACAAGCTGGCTAACATGGATATCTCTCACTTGAGTAAAAAAAAACACGAAGCTCATAACCAAACTTGTGCCCGGCTAAAGGTGGAACTGAACATCGAAGATGAGTCTGAGGAGGAAGAAGAAGATGATGAGGCTTAGGGTTTCCATGTATTTTTTTCAATAAGTTAAACTTTTAGGATTTGTTGTGTTGTTTAAATTTGGTTTGTTTTAATAAAAGTAATGTAGGATTTCCATGTTTAAATTTTTTTATTAAATATAAAAATTTTTAAATTTTAAATAAAATAGCCGTTAACATTTAATAATAATTTAATATTAAATTATTTTTTTAATAAAAATATAGCCGTTATAAATAAATAAAGATTAAATAAAATGGTGATGTGGAAAGTAAAAGGTGGTATGTGGGGAAGTACTTGATGTGGAAAAAAAGTGGGTTTTGTGGTATGTGGGAAGTACATGATGTGGCATGCTGACTGGACCAAAAAGGTGGTATTTAGGATGTTATTGATGTGGGTGGTCTAAGTGATCGTAAATCCAAATATATGGTAGTTTTTTGTATTTTTTAAAATCTCTAATTATATTAAAGAAGTTGTGTTTCTGCAAAAAATCTACTAACAATACCTTTTGTTTTTTACAAATTCTTATAACATCATGTGTATAAATGGTATGACCATCTTTGTTTTGCATCATCTGCTTCAATTTTACATCTGTTTAATCATTTTCAATTAATTATACATCAATGTTGTTTTACTGTGTGTTTTATGTGACCAGACATCATATTGGATTATATTAAAGAAATTGTGTCTCTGCAAAGCAATTTATGAACAAGTGCCACTTTTTATATTATTATTATTTTTTAAATTATTGCATACTCCCTCTTAATATATGTAAAAGACCTAATTTTCCATCAACTATTTGTATCATCATTTTTTCTTCAAATGATGACAGAACTTTATGTGTTTTTATATATTCATTACCCAAAATATATGGATAACAAATATTCATACCACACCATTTCAATACTTCCCTTATCATATATGCTAATCACAGATTCTCTCTGTTATTTACATCAAATTGGATTAGTCTGTTTTTTATCTGATGTACATCCTGCTTCACTTTGCACTGTTTTTCATATACAAATCAGTATATATATTACATCTATTACCACTAATATGTAAATATGTCTTCTGATCGAAATAAGAACTGTACAAAAATCTACAAAATATATATACACATATTTTATTGTTTTTGCAATTTATAAATGCTCCTGGTATTAAAAATTTATTTTTCATCAGAAATTTAACATTCTGCTTTTATAACAGTCTATACATTAATCATTGCAGCAATGGATTTCAAAAGGATATCAGATTTATGTGGAATATATATTTTCTGCCATATAGTTGATAAATAGCAGCGGCTTCTTCCACCAATTTACCACCTACATAGGTATGCTTTATCATTTGATTTATACACATTCTATCTATATTACTATATATGCATTATTTACTACTGCCAGCCCCCCTACATAATCTTTATAAATGGCTTTTTCATCTTGCTTTGCCTCCCCCATTTTGATCCTTTGCCTTCCTTAAAATTTTGATTTTATATTTTTGACAAAAATTAAAAGGTTAAATTATCATTACATCTAGGTCTCTATGATATGTCATTTTGGATCTTTCTTGGTGGTTACATTTGTTATCAGAAGAACGATTATGCTTCGCTCTTGGCCTTATACTTTTTCCTCTATTCAACATCAGTTTTAGGTAACGTTATTTGTGCTTATATCAGTGCAGGTATTAACTGTTTTACTTTTACTGCAAAGTTATTACCAACTACATAAAGCTTGGAACAAAAGTAATTTTTCCATTGATTTAGAATGTGGTTTTACTTATATTTAATGGTTTAATAAATTCGGATAGTTGGTTCCACTGGACCTGTAGTTAAGTTAAATTTATACCCTATACTCTCCCTAAGAATTTTTCTATTTTTTAGTATAATAGGCTGGATCTCTTATTTAAATCAACTAAGTTTTAGCAATCTAAGGTTTTAGTTGTAAACCTTTAAATTTTGAAAAAAAAGTTTGATTTCAAATACTATTCTAATTTAGAAACCACATAAGTTTTCATGTTTGGACATCTAGATACTTATGAACTTTTATGGTTGGTTCAATGTTATCAGTACCATTTTACGTTCAATTTTTTGCTAGCATTAACATGAATTGTAAAAGGGCTCCTCGCAGCAATGCCAGGGGGTCTTCTGTTTGTAGATATGTAGGACTGAAAAAAGTAGAACGCACCCCTTAATTAACTTAGATTTAAACTGTAATACTACTTTTAATTTTGAAGCTGGCTGTTATAAAATGTTCTCTTATGTTCCAAGAAATTTCTTTCCAATGCAAACCTCCTATGTGAAATTGTCTTTTATCGCTGTCAACACTGCCTTTGTTTCATGCAGTTTTTCTTTTGCGTTTTCAGGTGGTAGTTGTGGGAAATGTAAATTGTGTCTGCTATTAAAATTATATTTAGTATTTTTAACGTATTTACATGCTAATCTTGGATGCAAAAATGTTTTGAAGACTTAACAAGTTATAATAGGGAAAATTATACCTCCTTTCATCTTTTTGTTACTATAGCTGTCCATAGATGTAGTGAATATAAAAGGATGTGGTGGTCTGCAGTGGCAAGTATGAGGTGGTCTGCATTGGGTAGAAAGGAGAAGGATGACAAAATCAAATTGATGTTTGGTCAAAAAACAACTATTTAAGTACCACAGGGGCACATATCGATATAACAGGTTTTATAGGTTGGTGTTTGCTTAACAATTCTATAAACTTAAGTTATTACGAGAGAATTTTACATCACGTTGTATGTAATGATTAAACAAATTTGCATGTTTTTATCAGCTATATTTACTTCTACATATTGTTTTCTTTATTGTAGGACACACCATATCAGTGACGCAATAAAATAGTTTTTGTCAGTAAATGGATTCTATTGTGCTACAGATTGAACAGAAAAGATGAGTGAGACCCCAAAGTACATTTGAAAAAATTGCAAACATGGAGCTGTATTTCTTGTATGTATCATTTATTTATATTTTACTTGGTTTTTTTTTTCAATTTTTCTTTTTGATTTATGCTTTTGTTTTGTTGAGGTTAATGTATAGATTAAGGTTTCTTAGTTGGATCCGGTCCGCCTTGCACCTCTAGCCACCTCAATAGTTAGTTCATTGTAAATAGTCGATACTGTTCTACATAGACATTTTTGCTAGCTAAATAACATCATATACGAATTGTAGAAGTCCTTCCGGCGGATGACCTGTTGATATACAGAGAATGTTTCAAGTTGATTTATTTTCTTTGTTTGGTCTTGCATGTACATGCAACTGTTGTATTTGTTTGTATCAATAAAATTACTTGTCACTAAAGAGTAACAGAGTAAGTAATGCATGATAATTAAATAGGTTTCTTTAGAAATGTAGTTTTTTTTTGTCACTATTTGCGACCCATTTCCGACGTAAAAAAAATCATATGTTTATAAATGGAATTTGTTTGTAAGAGACACTAATCACATAATCATCACATTTGAATGAATTTCTATAACTTATGCATCAAGTCCCACCTCTATCTAACTTATATGACAAACAATTTATATAAAACTAAATAGTAAACTGATCAAGTTTATTCATAAGCCATTACACGCGGCAAAGTGCGGGCTTGAAATCTAGTAATTAAACAAACAACATGTTTGGGATTGCTTATTTGGTTTGAACTCGGTTATTTACAAACCAAATGGTTCCATTCAGTTTTAATTTATTTTTTTTGAACGGCAGTATATTATTAAAAGCTCACAAAGGAGCGAAATTACAAAGAAAGAAGGGGATTAAACATCCAACTATTCCATTTAATCGCTACCTTCCTATTCCTTGAACTAAACCAAAGCAAAGAGTTACACATCACCAAATCAACAATGCTGCCGTTCCTAAATTTATCCGGTTGGAATATGGCCAGATTCCTGGTTTTCCATATTGCCCACCAAAGAGTAAAAAAAATAGAGTGAATGACATCCTTTTTAATCCTAGAAATCTTCAAATCCTCAATAACACCGTAAAAAGATTTAGGATCCATCGGTTGGAGATACGCCAAATCGAGCCAAGCTTTTATACGATCAAAAGCTCTTCTATAGAAAAGCTCTTCCATTCAGTTTTAATTTACATATGCAATTGAGGGTGATGTCAAATTTGAACATAGTTCAATTTATACGAGTGCTCAATTCTGTCCGAATTGTTTCTGTTCCAAATTAAAATCTATTACACGATTCTAAGTCCACTCATTCAACAATTCAGATTCAATCTAAATAATTAAACAAACAACATGTTTGGGATTGCTTATTTAAGTGGATAAATATTTTTTGTTAAAAGTGCTTTTTGGCTTATATTTTTCAAAAATGAGTTTTTAATAAGTGTTTAGATTAGATTTTGTGATGGAAAAAGTCAATAAGAAAATAAGTTGTTTTTTTAAAAAGTGTTTGGATTAGTTTTTATATGTAAAATAACCAAAAAGGGTTTAGGTAGGTATATTATAGTAATTCACAACTCAAAATACTATAAGCATTTTAAAAAAGCCAGAAATCTTAATTTATTAAAAACTACTTGTTAGCTTAAAGAAAAAATCAAAATGTTAAAGTACTTATTGTGTTGCTAAACATTTAAAAATGCTCATTAGATTTTCAAAAAACTAAGAAGTCAATAAACATTTTTCATAAACAATCCCAAACATACCCTACCGCATACATAGCAAGTTCAATAAAATACAAATTTGACTAGTTGAACCGTATTTTAATAATGGTTTTAATCTAGCTCTTTTAGATTTAATTGTTAATGTAGGAACATATCGCTAAAATTAAAATAAAACAATATCTTAATTATTAATATGATAATAGAAATGAAATACCAATAACTTACGATACAAAGGAAAAGAAATCTCTAAAATTAGTATACTCTTACAACTTTGAGAAAAATTACACGAAAATAATGACAATTACAAAAGTAATAAAGTGAAGAAATATTGTAAATAAAGTTTTACAAAATGGTTTTGAGAAGAAATGAAAGTGGAAGAAAAAAAGATCAAAAGTAAAGAAAACAAGGCGAAGGATTCGGGTCAAAACCCTGATCGCTTAAAACAAATTGTGAGTCTCTACGCGAGAACCCATTTGTTTCTCAAGGTACAATCGCCAAAGCCGGATGTACTACGGCCGAGATGACTCTAGCACCCGATATTAGCTTGAAGATGATATAAGAAGGAAGACGATCTTAGGAGAGGAGCAAGAGAGGTTTTCAGAGACATGTTTGGAGTTTTTTTAATTTTATTTTTTGTATGTCCTTCCTTAACCTATGAGGACTTCTATTTATAGTGTGGAGATGATATGTGAAACACATAAAAAACTAAAGTCGTGGTAAAAAATGCATTAAATGTCTTCAATGCAGTTTTTAGTTTCCTTGACAAAAGAGGTTGTTCAGTTCTGATTTTAAGTTGTCAAAACGAAACTGACGAATCCGCATAACAACACCATTTCTGGGCTATTTCAGCAGCTCGTGACAGGATGTGCACGCGCACCCACACGCCAACAGATGTTCCACCTGCATTAGCACTCAGTTTAGTGTGAAGGTCAAGCAGACCTTGCGCCTCGTAATCGCAACTCGTGCATCTACACTGGTGTCAGCCTGTAAGTAAGTAGACATGGAGATTTCCACGTCGACTAGCAACTGGTCCAAATCTCACGTACATACGCAAGCACCATCTTCCGTGCTCGTAACCTGGAAGGACTCGCGCTCAGACCCAAGTCGCGCGTGAGGCTCCCGCAGATATGCCACGCACATGTGTGACTTGACTCGTGCCAGTTCATCTGCGCAACCCACCAGTGTAACCAAAAATACAAAGGTGGTTCTTGTGAAATTCTGGCCCTTCGGGTAGGACCCGAGCCTTAGAAACGGATAAAAGCTTATAAAACCAACAAACCGCGAGGTGCATATATAGGCGTTGTATGTCAATTAAGGTATTAGAAGAGTCTAGTACCCTTAAAACACTTCACGAACATCACACACAAGTTGGAGTCTCGAAACATTGGCGATAAAAATGAAAACTTCTATTTGTCGTGAAATACATGCAAACTGGTACGTGAACTTAATTGTATGATCGTAAATTGTTATATGGCAAGTTGATACTTGTTTTTTATTGAAACGCGAACGGAAAAAATGGGCTGCGGTCAACAAAAGTCAAAGTGGCTGCCAGACAGGAGCTCTAAGCGTATCGCCTAGAGAATCCCAAGGCTCCAAGCGATACGCTTGGAGGCCTGTTTCCAGCAAAACCCTAAAATTTCACTATTTAAGCATCATTAGCCACCACCTCTTCATTTCATCACTTCTAGACGTCCCATCACTCCTTTTTACGACCTTAAACATTCTCTTACTCAATCATCATCAAGATCCTTGCTTTTCTACAAGATTCAAGCCCCGATTTCATCCTTGATCACCCTACATCTTTCGACATGTGTTTTTCCTTGTTTTGCTTATTTTAAAGATGTCAAGATCCAAGCTTTATGATGGATGTAGGTCTGATTTGTGATGTTATGATGATATCAAGAGTAGATCAAGTGTTTATGATAGTAAAGATTGCATCTT
>JBCNJP010000009.1:29940591-29961384 GCA_039602395.1 Deinandra increscens subsp. villosa
GAAATTCACTTGACTAACCCATATCCAACTCCACCACCTCCGCCTACAAAGACTTCAACTTTAACCTACCAAACTCACCTCCTCAGATCTGCATTCCTGAAATAGCCACCAAGCCCAGCCTGTTTGATGACTCCGAGAGTCATTAGCAAGCACCAACAAGTGGAGACTCAATGAGTCAAGGAAACTTGGAAAGAACTCACGGGGATTGGTTCCCTAAGGATTCAACACATGAGGATTCTGAAAATAATTATCAAACAACACATGAGTCTGAATCATCCAGGGTAAAGACAATGAATGTGGAAGACCTAGGAACATCGGATATTTATGGTATTCTAGGCACTAACAAAACTTTCAACAGAGAATCTGTTAGTAAAACTACTGGACATGTGTTCTCCACTGGTATGTTAGAGAAGAGAAAGATCATCTGTTGATCCAACTCCAAGCTTACCCAGTATCCTACTCAAATCTGATCCCTTAAAGTTCTCTCAAACAATTAGAGAGAAAATATTCAATTTCAAAAGGGATAAAAAAATTGATCTTCATGAGCTAGGGAAACTTAGGCACTCAAACTCAGAAAAGCTGATGAAGGTGGAAAGAGACACAACTCAGAACACCAATCAACTAAACACTCTAGCAGATGAGCTGAAAACCTGGAAAAGAAGAACTAAGTAAGGAGGCCAACAAGATTTCAGAAGACATCAGCAAAAGCCTTCAAAATTTGCAATTTGTAGAGACGAGTGATGATGAACAAATCATTAAGAATTTCTCTACATAATAAATAAACAAGAAGAAAACTCTTGAATACATAGGCAAATATTAGGCAAAGAAGGCACAAGAAGAAATAAGATCAGTCAGAAGCAAACTGACAAGAAATCAACTGACTTCTGCACACCTGGAGATCAAACACTCTTTTCAAGAAGATCAGATGAGAAAGATTGAAAGAGAATGGAAACAAAAAGTAAAAGGAACAGATGAGAAAAGAAAACCAATCACAATCTCTGTTGAACCTCCAATAAAGACGACAAGACTTCAAGGTAATGATCCAAGTGAAGAAGAAGATGGAATAGAACAACTCAAGAGAAAGAATACAAAGAAATGCAAACCTTCATCTCAAGCTTATGAAGGCATGCCTCCTCCCCCACCTCCTTCTTCTCCTAAGCCACCAACAAAGACTGCCCAGAAAACAAATGCCTCTTAACCCCTCTCCACCGGAACAACAAAGAAAACTCCAGCTAAACAGACTCAAATACAATCATCCTCATTAGCTGGATCTTTCATAACTGGATCAGCCTTTGAAGATGATTACTCTGAAAAGCAGAATATGCAAAAATTCATCCAGAAAGAAGTTAGAGAACTACAAGAGAAACTACTCAGGAGAGAAGAAGACAGGCCCACAATGAGCCCTCTATCAAGAAAAGCGTTTGACAGGTCGACCGGAATCTCAGTTGAAGAAAATCCAAACTACATAATGCCTTTGATTACTGAGTTCATAAAAATCAAGGCCTAACCTTTAACAAAACACCTTTGGGTAGACCACTTCAACTGTTACACAGCTGAAGACAAAAGATGAAAGCATCAAAGAATTCACTGCTAAAGACCCACAACAATTTAACCCAATACAGTTGGTGTCATTTATAAGGTACTTCTCAAGTCAACCCTCAAAAAACAGAAAGGGTAAGCACTGCTTTATTCCAAGGAATTGAAGCCGGTAAAAGGATGTTCAGAAGACAAGCACAGGTGGACGTCGAACTAGCAAAAGAATCTAACATCCCTCTACTGTTCTTAACAAAGCCAAATGAGACTATCCCTCCTGAAGTCTCATGGAGATGGTCTGGTACAACATTTCTCAACACAATCTCTGGTATATGCTTCAGAGATATCTCTTAAGAAAGAAGGTTCTTCAGGCTAAAAGAAAAGCAGAAGTATACAAATCTGGCCTTAGAGTTCTTCCTATTTATTCTAGATAAATACAAGACTAACAACAGTAGCACCAAGGAAGTCATCACAGCAGAAATTGATGCCCAGATAAAGGAAAGATCTATCTTCAAAACCCTACTGGAAGAATGTACTACAAAGTATAACTTTGAAGTCAACTCACTCACTGGTAGGGCAAAAAGTCAGAAAAGACTTGTAAATCCTTAAATTATGATAGACAAGACTTCTTTCATATTCCTTGAAAAGATCAACGAAAATGATCTATGTTTACATTACTTTCTCTTTTTGTTTATTTTCTTCACATACTTAGGGGAGATTGTTAGAACACAATGTAATTGTAACACAAAACAGTCAAGTATTAGAAGAAAAGATAAGATACATCCTTAAAAGAGAAAGGATACGAAAGTCTGTATGAATTACAGATTTCTGCATGATTTCTGTATTCATACAGAACTACTTTGGAAATTCCGAAGTAGTTCTGTACAGACTAAATTCTACAGAAATCCTCATTTCTGTAGAAGGCTTCTAATGGGAAGCATCAACAGTCTTCAAAGAAGAGTCCTGAAGGAGTTCTGGACTATCAAAACATAAAGATTACGAGAAGAACAAGTTCTATCTTTGTGTGAAGAACAAGCAAAATGAATGCCAACTTGGCATTAATCACGAAGGCAGTTGAAGATAGTTGAAAAAGAGATAAATTGAATCTCTTCAATTTATCTCTATATACCATGGAACACTCCAACATCAACCGTCCTCAACCACCTTATCTAAATACAACTTGCTACATTTTCCTATAAATAGCAAGCTGACTTCACCAAACAAGGCAACACATCAAGCATACAATTCAATATCTTCTGAAAGCAATTACAACATCACTCCCATAGAAAAGTTATTTCTGTTGATACATAGTTATACTATAAACTCGTGTAAACCATTATTTACATTTGAGATATACAGAATAACCCTTTTTATGAATTCTTGTCTTCCAATTTGATTTACTTTCCGCAACTTGTTTATCTTGTTTAAATCAAGTTGTGTTAACATTGTTAAAGAGCCATTCACGGGACCCAGCAATTCACATATAGCATTGATGGCCAATGGAAAAGTTAAATCCAGTGATTCTGATTCTGAAGTAAGTGGATATGAGTCTACTTGTGAATTTTGTTCACAAAAGAAAAGAAAGATTCGGGAATTGGTTAAAGTAAAGAAAGTTTTGATTGTTGACTGCAAAAAGAAGGAAGACGAGTTAGAAATTTACAAAAAGAAATGTGAAGATTCTGACGAGATTTTCAAGACAGATGAGAATTAAATCAAAGAAAAGAGTTTGGTGATGGAAGAGTTTGTAGAATTTCAGAAAAGATTTGAAGGGATATGTGTTTAAGATAAAGAACAGATTTTGAAACTACAAAATGAAAATGCAGAGTTGGTTACCCAGATTTCTACGTTGCTCGCTAATAAAGAAGATTTAGTCAAGAATGTTGAAAAATGGGAGAAAGAAGCAAAGGAAGTAACAAAAGATTTTAACGCTTTGTTTGAGAAATCCAAAGCAAAGCTTGATGTTCTTAATCAAACTTGTGATGCGCTTGCTGAAAAAGCAAAGCGTTATGAAAATGATAACACAATTTTAGTTGAGGCTAAAGTTGAGTTGGTTCGACATAATAAGTTGTTGAACAGAAATGTTGACATTTACAAAGATAAATGGGAAAAGATGACACAAGAAGTGTATGATGAACATGATAATATGAGAAGAGAAAAATCATTGTCAAACAGAGTTTCAAAGCAGTAAATTGATTCAGAAAAAGCATTGGGTGAAGCACAGAAGAAAATATTAGATTTAAATGTTGAGATTATAGATCTGAATTGTCAATTGCATAATCTAAAGAATTCGCATTCATTTACAAGTTATTTGTGCAAAGATGAGAATTTTAAGAAAGTTTTTGGAGGAGAAGAGCATAAGAAAATTCCGCATCCGGTTATTCAAACTGATCCTCTTGCTGATGTTACAACTTCTTATGCAAAGCGAGATTATTCTGAATTTGCTACTGAGAGATCTGACAAGAAGAAATCAAAATCATCTAACAAGAAAATGGAAAATAAGACGAATGGTGATCATACATTTGTAAAATTTGTGTCTGGTGGAACTATATTAGATGATGATGAAGAATCATACATCTGTTAAATTTGTGTCTGGTGGAACTGTATTAGACGCTGATGAAGCATTTTCTGTTGGAAAAATGGTTGAGAAAGATGAAAAGAAGTTATCTGAAGTAAAAGTTGATGTTGAGTTAGTACAAGCTAACAACTTATAGGGTATTAAAGCTACATTTACTCAAGTTGCTCAAGTTAGAAATTCTGATTCTCAAGTTAAATTGTCAAAGCTACCAGGTTACAAACGTTCAGATTTGGGTAATGAGAATCGGAAATTTACAAAGAAAGACAAGAAAAATATGCCAAAGAAGATTCCAAAAGAGAAGAAGGATAATAATCTTGATCAAATTTATCATTTGGCTCAGGTTCTAGTATCTACAATGGAGACAGTATTCGGGAGTAAACAGAAGAAGGATTCTTCTGAAGGTTCTTCCAGAGTTGCTCAACAGTTCAAAGAATATTCTTCACCTGGATCAAATTCTACTCCTCGAAATCCTACTTGAAAATGGGTGCATGCTAATCGGCTTCAAGCTTTTGATGATTTTTATGATAATTTTAATTCTGATAATGTGTGTCATGCATTTTAGGACAAAAAGAAACCAAATCGATCATATCGCTTGTGCTATCAATGTCGCCGAAAAGGCCACTTGGCACAAGATTGTCCTGAAACTGCAAAAAGATATTTTTCTGATAAATCTGCCACATTTATTGATGTATCTGGCAAAGTTTTTACTGAGTCAACACCTTCATAATTTAAATCTCAAAAGAAATAATTTTTCAAATTTGATTCAAGTGTTGGGGGTTCATCACCTAATGATGACTCAGTTCAAACTGAAAAAGTTAAAATGAAGTGGAGACCTAAGTTGGTTTGCAAGGCTGCAAAGGACTTTACTGAAGAAACTGATCGACCAGAAGTTGTGTGCTTCGGGTCATTTAAAAACTAATTGTTTTGTCTAGTGTGCAGGTACTTCAAGAAGATTTGTCCGTGATTGTCAAGTTCATGCTTGAAGCATTTGCTGATAGTGGACTCTCTTACGTAATTTAAATTCACTGCTTCACATTACAAAACTGAAAGTTTTTCTCAAAGCTTAAACGGAAAGGTATCGGTATCGATTGGTCAATTTTATTTTACATTCCATATGTAGTTTAGGGAGAGAAAATTTAAAAATAAAAAATAGTGTCTTTATGTTTTTGTTATAATGAAAAATCCAAAAATAGAGTTTTTCATTTTGAGGGGGAGAAAAACAGAAAAATACAAAAACATTGAAAAATAAGAAATTGTATCCAACATAATTGGGAAATGATGGTACATTGGCTTACGTGTCTGACTCATGGATAAAATAGATGAAAAAGCCATAAGATCATTGTTCGATGTGCTTGGTAGGCTCAGCAAATCAGAAAGTATTCAGATGTGATATACATTAAATACTAATGCTTGACCAAGTGGACAACATCTTGATGCATAGTTCAATATATCAAGAAAAAGATGTGGACTCTCTTACGTAATTTAAATTCACTGCTTCACATTACAAAACTGAAAGTTTTTCTCAAAGCTTAAACGGAAAGGTATCGGTATCGATTGGTCAATTTTATTTTACATTCCATATGTAGTTTAGGGGGAGAAAATTTAAAAATAAAAAATAGTGTCTTTATGTTTTTGTTATAATGAAAAATCCAAAAATAGAGTTTTTCATTTTGAGGGGGAGAAAAACAGAAAAATACAAAAACATTGAAAAATAAGAAATTGTATCCAACATAATTGGGAAATGATGGTACATTGGCTTACGTGTCTGACTCATGGATAAAATAGATGAAAAAGCCATAAGATCATTGTTCGATGTGCTTGGTAGGCTCAGCAAATCAGAAAGTATTCAGATGTGATATACATTAAATACTAATGCTTGACCAAGTGGACAACATCTTGATGCATAGTTCAATATATCAAGAAAAAGATGTGGACTCTCTTACGTAATTTAAATTCACTGCTTCACATTACAAAACTGAAAGTTTTTCTCAAAGCTTAAACGGAAAGGTATCGGTATCGATTGGTCAATTTTATTTTACATTCCATATGTAGTTTAGAGGGAGAAAATTTAAAAATAAAAAATAGTGTCTTTATGTTTTTGTTATAATGAAAAATCCAAAAATAGAGTTTTTCATTTTGAGGGGGAGAAAAACAGAAAAATACAAAAACATTAAAAAATAAGAAATTGTATCCAACATAATTGAGAAATGATGGTACATTGGCTTACGTGTCTGACTCATGGATAAAATAGATGAAAACGCCATAAGATCATTGTTCGATGTGCTTGGTAGGCTCAGCAAATCAGAAAGTATTCAGATGTGATATACATTAAATACTAATGCTTGACCAAGTGGACAACATCTTGATGCATAGTTCAATATATCAAGAAAAAGATGTGTGAAAAAAATGAGAAGTCACTGTGTATACATGTGTTTATTTTGCAAAGATTTAAACTCGTTTGATTTTCTTTATTTTCTTAATTGATCGGACTATCTCTGCGTATATACAAGATCGACCTGATAGTTGTTCATTTAAGGTTCTGCTTTATTTTCTTTGATGTTTCGTATAATTCATCAGACTTTCTCTGCGAGTCCACAAGACCGACCTGATGGTAATTTCAACTTTTTTTTATTTTCTTATTTTGTTAAATCCGAGGCCTTATCTTGCCATCGAAAGATCGAACTTAAGGTAGAAGATTTAACGTTCTTATTTCTTTTTGCATGGAACACAGTTGACTATATCATGAATCTAATCACTATGTGTTAAATCACAAGTGAAATCACAAAGTTTGATGTAAAAGCATATCTGAGTATGTCTGATAGTGTGGGGTATACTGGTCGAAGCAAACTAATTATTATCTTAACATATCCAGATGTTATGAGTATGATTCTGCCTGAGTTTAAGATGGACAAACTATACCAGCAATCGACATGACTTGTGTGCTAAAATAAGTGAAATTGAAGTGTAGTTCAACATGTTATGTTCAATATGATCCCAAGTTGTAATCTTTCTCACAAAAGATAAAAATAGTGTGTGATTCAGTATTTCGTTTCTTTATTGCATTTATATTTCATATTTGAAAATTACAAAAAGATTTTAGGTGTGTTTTAGCATAAACTTAAAAAATCAAAAAGATTTTTGGTGTGTTTTGATATAAAGATTCAAAAAGCCAAAAAGATTTTGTTTCTTATCTTTTTTTTCGACCGATAGATACACGATACAAAATCATGATTTCAAATCTATATCTTGGATTCTCGAAAAGAAGTTTTGTGCCAAGATTAAATTAATTTTTGAAAAAGGAAAAACCACACTTTTGTCTTCTAAAGTTGCAGGTGCTGTGTGACAAGACGCATGGTGAAAGGGGAGTTTTATCTTTCATAAGTGGATCTTGAAGTTCAAAGATTGTTCAATTTCTGATCCAGCCATGAAAGCTCTATTGCTGACAAGAAATTTCAAATTGAAGATCGGATGCGGTAATGCTGAAAATTAAAGATTGGAGTTTAGTTAGCATAGATACACTACACGTTAAGGGTGTTGATACATGGTCCTTGATCGTCATGTGAAGTATCAAATACAAGACTGATTCCCACAAAAATGCTGAGGTCCGAACTCAGGCCGAACCTGGAGTTCGGACATGGCCGAATCTCGTGGCCGAACCACAGGTTCGGACCAGTCGGGTTTAGCTTAGTATAAATATGTTGTCTTGTGTAGAATTCAGTAGAGCTTCTGTGTCATATTCTCTAAGTGTCTTTGTGTTATCTCTGTGGTTAATACAAGTCATTTGTATTTACTCTCTGTGTTTCATCTCGTATTTCATTGATTTCATCACGACTAAGTAGAAGATCCATACGCTCACACACTTTCAAGTGGTATCAGAGCTTTAGGTTTGCTCTACTAGTCGGAAATCAGTGTTTTCCAGAGTTGTTGAGTTCGAATTCACGTTTTTGACTTTCAAAGCTCGTTTCTCATCTTCATTTCTCAAAATCTTCGTTCAAAACTTCATGATTTACGTCAAATATGTCTGTATTTGTTCGTTTTCAGTTGATTGAGTGTTCACAGCTCGAGAGGTGTCGATTCCAGTGAGTTTTTCCGAAGTTTTCAAATTTTCGCGATTGGCCGAACTCCAGATTCGGCATAACCGCTCCGAACACCAGGTTCGGAGTAAGCTCGGTCAGTTTTCCTAATTCGGTGAGAGTTCGGAGTCCAATCGGAGAGAGCTCGGTGGATATCCTGTCTCGGAGGGAGTTCGGACTAGGATCGGAGATAGATCGGAGTTTCTGAGTTCGGTGAGGTTTCGGAGCTCGTTCGGAGAGAGTTCGGACTATCTTCTCGATTCGGTGAGAGTTCGGACTAGGCTCGGAGGTACTTCGACGTTAACTAGGTTCGTTGAGTGTTCGGAGGTAGTTCGGAGCAGCTTCGGAGGGTATAGTAGGTTCGGACAGAAGTTCGGAGTGAACAGTAACCTGTTTTTCAAAAATGTCCGATTTTCAAGCGTTCGCAGCTATTCAAAATTCGGTTCAAGCTACGATGCAAACAATGATGAATTATGATAATGAAATCGGAACAAGTCACAAAAGTTCCCAAATTGCTAAAATTGGAAGATTATCATAGTTGGGTTAAACGGTTTGAAGCGTTTGTCGATACGAATGACATTGATATGTGGTTAGCGTTCACTGAGCAATATGTTTACCCTAAAGATGAAACTGGTGAACCTATTCTTCAAAGAAAAATGTCTTCTGAACAAAAGAAAGCTTATCAAGCTGAGAAAAAGGCGTATGGTACGTTAACGATGGCATTGCCTAAAGAGTTACTTCATCAATTTGCTGGTAACTACACATCAAAAAGTCTATGGGATGCGTTGGAAAAACGATGTGAAGGCAATGACCAATACAAGAAAAGTCGCCAAAAGGTTTTGAAGAAAGAGTTTGATAGTTTTAAGCATTATCAGAATGAAACGATTCCCAATCTGATTGCAAGATTCGCTCATCTGATGAGTGAAATGCGTTTGGTGAATCTTACTAAAGAAGAGGTTGATATGAAAGAAAAGATCTTGGAAGCATTGCCTGAAAAATGGGAGAATTATGTGATGATGATTACTCATGATAAAGATTTTTCAGGATTGTCTTTCAATGATTTGGTTCAAAGAATTCAGGCTCGGGATATGGAATTAATGGTGAATAAATCACTTCCTACACAAATTCAGAATCCTGCAGTGTATCATGGTGAAAATGATTCTACAATGAATGCTGGGAAGTCTACTATTCTTAGTTCTGCTCCTCCTACAGCATTTCTAGCAGGTAAATCTGAAATTCCAAGTTATTCTTCTGCTGGTTGTACTGTGTCAATTCCAAGTTCTTCGACTCAAAGTGCATTGTCTGTTCAAACTATCGATGATTATAATGCATTGATGTCTGCATTAGTATCTTCATACTTTGGTGTTATCACTGGTTCTGTGAGTAATGCTGAGTTAGCAAATGAAGATTATGATCAGATTGATTATGATCATTTGGAAGAAATGGATCTCAATTGGCAATATGCTATGTTGGTTCGTCGAACAAAGAAGTTTCTCAATAGAACTGGTAAGAAGAGACTTAATCAGGAAGGAAAGATTGGATTGGACAAATCTAAGGTGAAATGTTATAAGTGTTCCGTTTATGGTCACTTTGCTCGAGAATGTCCAAGTTCTGCTGAAAGTAAATTGAAGACTGGTCAGCATGCACATTTAGTTTTTCATCCATCCAATGAAGCTGAAAAGGTTGATCAGAAATCTGCTACTCTTGCTCATGATTGGACTAATACATTTATGCATCCAGATGGTTTTGCTTGGAATGCAGATTCAGAAATTAAAAAGAATAATACTCCAATCTCAATTGCTTTAACTGCTCAACATGCTGATGATGAAAGCTTTTTAACAGAATCTGATACTTCTTCAAGTATATCTTTGATTCAAGAAGAATTACCTAAGTCTTCTGAGAATTTAAAGGATGATGAAGTTAATTGTTATAAATGTGAGAAATTGCTCAAGAAGATTGCAAGGTTTGAACAAGATTGTCAATTATCAACTGAAGAAATTGTGGTGTTAAAGAAAGAATTGGAGGATTTTCAAAAGAAATATTATGAGTTGGTTCATATTCATGAAGATGTTTTGAAGGAAAAGGCTCAATTGGCTGAAGAGTGTGAGAAAGCCAAAGCTGAAGCGTTAGACGCAGCTCAAGATTTTGAAAATCTGTTTGAGAAGAGTTATCCGGTTCAGCAAAAATATGAAGAAGCTACTGCTCTTATTGCTACAACTGCTGTTACTGTTGAAAAATTGCAAAATAAGATTTCTATGCTTCAAGATGAGAATGTTCTGTACCGGGACAAGAATGAAGTTTTGACTAAAGATGTTGAGATCTATAAACAAAAGAGAGAAAGTGTTCTTCAAGAACTGTTTGCAGAGTGTGAGATCAGAAAGTTACAGACTTATGAATATGATGATCTCAATGCAAAGTTCATCAAGTCACAACAAGAAGTGTTTGAAGGTCAACAGAAAATTAATGACTTGAAATTGGAGATTTTGGAGTTGAAACGACAAGTTAAGAATTGCAATTTGTCACCAACATTGCTTAATTTCTTATACAAGCAGGATCAGAGTTCAGAAAGTTCTAAGCAGGATGATGTTCACTTGGTTCCTCAACCAGTGGATTTAATTGAAGTTACTGCTGCTCAGATTGATCCAAAAGATGACTTGCATGATTATTCCAAGTTTGCCACTCCATCCAAGAAGAACAAGTCCAAGTCTAAAAGGAAGGAGAAGCCATTGGGTGATGCTCCAAAATTTACTTCAAAGTCTGTTTTGCTGGAAAATGAGAAAGTATTTGATAAGGTTGTTTCAAGTTCTTCATCTGCAACCGAAACATAGGATTATGCTCTAACAGTTTCCCTTAGAAACCACCTTTGGTTTCCATTGTTGTTTTGGTAAATCAGTATTTGATGAACCAGTCACAGTAGATTGTAACGTACACCCTACAGTTGGAACATTTTGAAATTAAGGAATAAATCTTCCTTGTTTTTTGAAAATGTAGGATGAAATTCATCAAATACTCTTTCATGTTCATCAATGAACCTTTGTTTTGGAAGATTTACCAACAAATGGAACTTTTCCCTTCCTTTGAGTAAAGCAGCAGTGGCAGGACAATCTTGTGCCATATGCCCCTTTTGGCGACAATTATAACACAAACGTTTGTGGACATTCTGACTGTTAGGCCTCTGCAAAGCTTCACAAAAATTAACATCTCCAAAACAATCAAAAAAATAATCAAATACCTGATGCCTGTGATCATGAACCCATTTTGATGTTGGGCTTTTTGGAGTAGAATTTGATCCTCCAGAAGAAAATCTAGCAGTTTGATTCTTCGTAGAACCATCATTCTTCACAAAAACCTCAGCAATTTTCTAGAGCATCCACACAATGAAGTGGAAATTCTTGATCAGAAAATATTTGTTCCGAACCCTTTAGTTTATAAAATCTCTCAGGTCGAATTTTTTTAGCCTTGAACATATCCTTCTTCACTTTTTGAAAATGCAGCTTCTTCGTTTGCTCTTGAGACTATTCTTTGTGATCATCAACTTTTGGCTTTGAAAAACCCAAACCAGGATGTTTACTAGAAATCTTCTCACTTGAATCAGATGATTTATGTCCATTTTTCGCAAGACGAGAAAATTCAGCTTTCACTTTACCAACGTCTTTCTGCTGATAGAAGATAGTCTCATCAATATCAGTATGAGGAATAATCTTCTCCAATGAAATATCCGATTTCTCATTTTCAGTTGATGTAGAACCAGACACAAATTTTAAAAATTTTGGAATGTCAGATTTCTTCTTATCATTCTTTCCATTCTTCTTTTTCTTCTTTTTCTTCAAACTCTTTTCTTCAGATTTTGAACCAGAAAACTTCGAATAATCACATTCTTTAACTTTTTCCTTCACCACATTGACAGCTTCCTTGATAATCGCAGGCGGTGGAACTGTCTTTTCAAACACTTTTTCAAAGTTCTCATCTTTACATAAGAAACTTGTGAACAACTGTGAATTTGTAATATTATTTAGCTGTCGATTGACGTCAATAACTTGAGATTTTCAGATTAGAAATTTTCTATTAAGCTTCAGACAAATCTTTCTCTGTTGCGATCAACTTCTCAGCAACACGATTAGTTTCATATTTCTACAACCTCAAATTATCCATTTCATCAAATAACTCTTTCTTCAGCTTGTCTTCATTCCTTTTCTGAATATCAATATTTTCATTTAGCAATTATTCTCTCGAATCAATTCTTTCTGATCTTCCAACAATCTCAGATTATCATTCAGATAACCTACTGCTTTAGCAGCAGGGTCATCAGAAGTCTTGTTGAGCACATCAAGCTTAACTTTTGACTTTTCAAAAAGATCATTGAAATATGCTTCAGTTTCTTTGCTTCTTATTTCCATTTTTCAACTTCTAGTCGTAGAACACCATTTTCTTCAACTAAATTTTCAACTTCCTTCATTATCTCCTCAAACTCTCTTTGATATTTTATCTCTCTTTCAGTGTTTTCCTTCTGAATACTTTCAAATTGTTTTGTTAAGCATTTATATTCTGAAACAAATTTATCTTTCACAGAAATCAATTCTTGACTTAATCATTCAAACTTCTTCTTACTTTCTGCCAACTCATCTTCTTTCTATTTACTTTCACCACTTAACTCTACAAACTTTTTAAGCAACTCCTGAATATTCTTATCTTTTTATGTGAACAAAATTCACAAACAGACTCATAGCCACAAGATTCAGAATCAGAATCACTTGATGCAATCTGCGACATTAGCCATCAAAGTTTGATGTGAATCTATAATGAAATCAAGTTTAGAACTCGTTTCCATTATAGTATCATCAACTCGAGATCTGCAAACAAAAGAAGATTCCTCTGGATACTGTTGACTCCAATTATATACTAGACTAGCTTGAGTAACCAATGCCTTAGGATTCGAAGTAGTTGTTGTTGACTTTGATGTAGAATCATTTCCATTAGAATTTGAGTAAACACCTATCGATTTTGCACATTCAGGAGCAAAATGACCAAAGTTGGAACACTTATAACATTTAACTTTTGATTTATTCAATCCTAGTTTTCCATCTGGATTCAGCTGTTTTGATCCATGTTCTTGTCATAAATTTCTTTGATCTCTGCACCAGCATTGCCATAGACCAATTGATATCCATCTGTTCAAGATTGTCTGGATCGATTCGATAAAGATCTTCATCAATTATATCAGCAAGCATACTTCCAGTTAGAACTCCATAATATGATGATAATAATGTAGAAATCAATGCCAGATGTTGAACGGATGTGTTAACAGAAAATGCATTTTTACTTGAATGATTTGGAGTAGTAAAGCTACAACCTCTTGAAGAACCATATTTTTCAGAATTTCCTGACTCAAATCTAGCAAGAAATGTTGTTGAAGGTGATGATTCAAAACCAAATGGTTTAGATTTAGCATTGATGCTTGTTGAATTCTGACCATGATACAATTCAGGATTTTGCAACTAAGCAGTTGACTTATTTGCATTCAACATTTCTATTTCTTGAGCTTAAAGTTTGCTTGTTAAAGCAGGAAATGATAATGATGAGAATTTTTTGCCATGAGTAAGCAACAAAACATAATTCTCCCATTTTTGTGGTAAAGCTTCTAACAAATTTTCTTTCAACTCTTCCTCGGTCTTATCAACATCAACCATCTTTAGTTCACTTATTAAGTGTGACAATCAAGAAACTATAGTTGTAATGTTCTCTTTGTCAAAATGTTGAAAATTATCGAACTTTTTTTTCAAAACCTTTCTTCTGGTTTTCTTATACTGATCATTACCTTCACAGCGTAAGGCTAATGCAAGACTTTGTGCAAATGTTAAACTGATGCAATAAATGCCATGGTAAGATAACCATATGCTTTCTTTTCGAGTTCATTACTTTTTTGCTCACCATATGTAAAATATTGTAACTCCTTAAATTCTCCTTCAGCATCATTTGGACGTTTGTAACCTTTTTCAATCGGAATCCATAGATCGATATCATAGGTACTGATGTATGCTGAAAACCTTTGCATCCAGTTATGATGAACTTCTAGTTGTAGCAACTTGGGAACTTTCTGACTCGTTCCAATTTCATCATCATAATTGATTAATTGTTTCATTGCACTTTGCATAACCGCAAACGCTTGATAACTAGACAATTTCGAAAACTTCGAATGCAAAAACGGAGGTCTTAGAAGTGGAATTTAAGGGTCAAACCAGAGGGTACTAGCCGTAACGCGATTAAAAGTGTACGATCTCTTCGAGATGAACGTTTTGGTTGGTAATGGGTCTCGTAACTCAAAACAGAACTCAAGTTACGTAAGTTTTAATGAACACCACTTTCTGCTCAGCGAACCAAAACAAACATCCCCCGAACCAAAAAGTCAAATGAACCAACATCCTTTGACCGAACCGAAAACTTCACTAGCGAACCAAAAAAAAATTCTTGATGGACCAAGTATCTCCAGCGAACCAAGCTAACTGGCGAACTAATGGTCAGGTGAAATAACCGCTCCGAACCAACTTAAATATTGCCTAGCGAACCAGTTGGAATATATACTAGCGAACCAAAACTTGGTGGACAAACATGAAATATTGCCTAGCGAACTAGTATGAATTTTGTCTAGCGAACCATCACACTCATTCAGCGAACCAATCTGTTCTAACGACGAACCAGTATAAATCGACTGAATTTTCTGAAAACTGATGAATTTGAAGAAACTGGACCGTGCGAAGATGACACTAGGTGTAAGAAAACATTCTAACGGATCAGAATCACTAAAAACCTCACAGAAATGAAAAAAAAAATATGATGAAAAATCAAAGAAACCTACTTTCTCTCACTAGAAAATGCAACTTTGATCAATTCTAAACCAGGAGAGTAACCTGGATTTGCTCTGATACCACTTATAAGTGCCTGGGAGAATCTTACTGCTAGTAGAGTTGATCAATCTAGTACACGAGAAAGTAAGTAAGCTTTGTTTTATTGAATCACAATGAGAAACAATTACAAAGCTTTCTAGTTCTCTCTCTCTCTCTCTCTAGAACACACACAGAAACACACACTTAGTAAGACTTAGAATGACAAGGCTTTTTTAACTTGTAATGAACTAAACAAGCTAACACTATATATAGTGTTGAGCTGTATGCCGAACCAAGCAGCAATGGTTCGTTGCTCATGAACCACATGTTCTTTGCTTGGTTCGTGAAGCCCAAAACTCACACAATATGTTCTGACTTAGATACAACACACGAGACACACTGTAGCATAGGAATATGCTCTAACATGGGGGAGAATTTGATGAAGCCAATCTAAATCTTTTTTTTTTGACACTATGGATACTTGTAGCACGTATTGATTGCATGTTCTGTTCATTACCCCCACCTTATATATTTCATGTTGATTCATGATTATATGTCAAACCCGACTATTAATTGAATTGGATTAGTTCAGCACGAAGTGATAGCTAGTGAATAGATCTATTTGGGTTGACGGCTCTGCCTTGATTGGTCGCTCCATTCCTGACTCCATGGTTATAATCAAGAGGTACATGTCAGTTATTCTAGTCATTTGGTATTGATGGCGACGATACCATGAGTGGGTAATTAGTTAGGGGTCGTTTAGTTGTGGAAAATGTTTTCTAGTGTTCCATTTCTAATTTTCTAGAAAATGAAATGAGTTTTCCATCTCTAGAAAACACATGAAATTTTTTTGAAACGCGTTCAAATTTGAAAGATGGAATTTTCATTTTCAAAATTAGAAAACTAGAAAACATGTTCAAATCAACTGTTTTCTATTTGTTTTCTATCTCTACGTTTCATTAGATTTCCTTACATATGACAAATTAAAGAACAAATATTATTATAGAACACATAAAGTAAAGACAATACATATATAAAAGATTTAAAATAATAAGTATTTCTTAACGGAGGAGAGTTCGAGCGGCTGTGCGTATAAACCCTAGAAAATGAACGCCCCTTTTCTTTTGTATATATTTGGAAAACGAAGATAGAAATCAAAAAACAGTAAAAAAAGGTGTTTTCCATTTTTAGTTAAAATTTAGAAAACACTATTTTCTGTTTTCCTCGAAAACGTTTTTTAAAAAATACAATTTGAACGTGTTTTCTGTTTTCCTTGTTTTCTTGGAAAACGGAAATGGAAAGCACTCCCTGTTTTCCACAACTAAACGCGCCCTTAGCGTTCCGAATTCAAGTTTCATGTACAATCTTTACAACCTCAGTATCATATATATAATGTCATGACGGCCAAACTTTCAAACTGTTCAAACAATTTCATGTGTCATTAAACTTGTGAACTCACCAACATTATGTTGATCTTTTCAAGTTTCATGCATGCTTGCTTGTTCATCAGTTATTTTGAAGATTTAGTTGCATTACTGTCATTTGGTTGTAATAATTTTAAATCTTAGACAATTTATATTTTGAAACTTAATCAATGTCGTACTACCATTTTTCGTTGCAACTATAACTAAAGTAAGACATGTTTGTTTTAAAAACCCAATGGCCTTAACTATTCATTTAGAGGTTGTTCATTCATAATCAAGACCATGATTCCATTCCGGCACACGCCTACGTTTTCGTCGATTCAGGGTGTGACAGAGTTGAAGTTGGTCGCTGTAACAACTACCCTCTATGTGATGTGATGGGCCGACGGGTGTACTGGCGAGCGGACTTCCCATAGATAACAAAAACAATAATTAAATATTGTAGCCTAGAAAGTGTGTCTAGGGTTATGGGTAAGGATATGAGGATATGTCTTAAGATAAGTATGTGAGGCGAGTAAAAGATGTTCCAGTAATTATGTGTTAGGTTTTATATGTGATAATCGTGTTATTAAAACTAGTGTTGTTTAAAAATGATGTTGAATTAAAAAGTAGAACTCACCAACATAAGCTGACTTGTTAAAAGCATGTATACTAGGTTCTGTTGATGCATCTTGTAGCAGAGGCAAGGCTTCTATGTAGGCGATGTTGGTGAAGACTACTAGTTGGCAGTGATGACGGGCTTATGTTTCGGTTTACTTTTTGTTGTTTAAGTTTTATGTTTCCGATGTGTAAAACTCTGAGGGGATATATAAATAAAGTTTTAGCTTCCGCTGTTTGTTTTTGTTAACTCTGATTAAATCATGTGTTGATGAGTAAATCCGACGCGGTGACGGCGGCCCCACGAGGGGCTGGGCGTCACAATATCTTATAAGAAGTCATCTAATTCTGACCCTCATTGTATAACATTTTACATTTACAGAGAGGCGAGATGGGTGAGGATCGGTTCAATGAAAAGTCTGGTGAACACAAATGAACAAGAACATCAGGGCATGAAGCATACAGATAGTCCTGAATCAGTAGGATGATAATAGCTTCCTTGTCATAAGTCATAAAATTTCAAAATTGAATAATAATCGATTCGAAGGTTTGTCACCCAACTGAATTTGACTTCTATCAAGGATGTCATGCTAATCTTCAAGGAGAATGTGGCTTTTAACACTATCATGTGTTCTATGATAAAAAAATAAAAAACTAAAAGAAGCCAAATGGACTACAAGTTCATAACAAATCCATGTAACAATGTGGGCGAAGATTGTTAGGTGTACTTTTAGTGTACTGTTGTATGTATTTTGGTTGGGTTGAAAGTATTGTCAAATTTTCAACCCAACAACATTCGGTCGGAACATTTGTAAAGTCTCGCTCGAAACTAATTTTTTCGGCAGAACGGAAACTATCTTCATCACCTTGTGTTCCTTAGCCTATAAATAGTAGTTTAGTTTAGTTAGTTTAGTTTATTTGAGTAGGTTAAGACAAAGAAATCAGTATGTATACAGATGTGTGTATAGACATTCTCTTTAAAGTTTTCTTATTGATATTGAAAAACATTTTGAACTAATTCTTATCTTTCATCAAAGTTCTTCTTATTTATCTTTATACTTCATCATCACAACTTAGATCTTAATTATCTAATTTGGGTCAATCTGATCCATTGTGTGCTCAGATATGTATTCCCTTTGTGTAACGGCATATTTAGCAACACCAACCTATCTTTTCCAATTGAAACGAAGGGAACCAGCGATAGTGAGGTTTGAATGCATGTTTAAAACTGTACAGTAGCTTTACGCTTGGGCTAGGTTTGAAACTTTCGATTTCTCCGATTCAATGATACAGTAGCTTTAGGTTATAACCAATTTTATTTTGGTAGAGCCGCTTCAAATTTTTTTTTTTGTTTTGTTTTTGTTCTATATTACCAAAAGCAACTTCTGTTTTCTGGTACAACAGCTTCAAAGTTCTATATTTTGGTTTATGTTTGTTAGTGATTCATTAAGGGTATATATAATAGTTATTTAATAAGTTGTTTTAAATGAATTGGGTAAATATGTAATATATATGATTTAAAAATAGGATATATATAATTAAAAATTAGGTTTGGATAAATACAGTAATAGAATGACTTAGTAGTGATATATATGTAAATACTCATTTATAAGCGAGTAAATTACAACAATCGTCCATGTGGTTTCCATGAATTTCACATTCCATCCCTCCATTTTATTAATTACACCTATAGTCTAGAAGTTTGTACTTTTGTAATACCTATAGTCCTTTCGTCAAACTTTTGTTGAAAATATATGTTTACTTTTTTGAAAGGACGCTTCTACCCCTATATTTAAAATAAAAACAAAACAAAAAAATATATAAAATTACTATTCTACCCCACACTCATCTTCTTCGAGTGTCACCTCCATCTCCGTCTATAGTTTCCGGACATCTTCTCCATTTAGTGGTCTGATCTCCACTACACATCCATCACCATCTCCGTCCAATAATCTCTAATTCCTAGAGTGCTAATTAATTCATCTAATTTAATAACCATTTGAATTTAAAAACAAATTCAATCTCACGTCAAAATCCAATCGTCAGTCCAAAATTCTGATCGGAAACATAATTTCTGAACAAGCTTAGATCGGAAACAAAATTTCACATTGGAGGTGCAATAAAACTGAACACCGAAACTAAACTAGCTCAATCAAATACCAATGAATCTAAACTAAACAACGGAAATGCAATAAAAATTATGGTTCTATCTCCAAGCTCATATCGTTTGAATTGATCGAATTCAGATTGAATGAACAACTGCGGAAGAAACGAGTACATCTCCAGTTGTGATACATGTTTTCCAATGACGAAACCGTAGCCATCGGTAATGGAGGCGGCTCATGGTGAGCCGACTCGGTCAGTTTTCATCGGTGCCGATCTGGTATTCGACTAATGGTGGCGATATATGATCTGGATTCAGTTTCAATCTACTACTCTATTCGACTTGTGCCACGTGTCAATACCTCAGTCAATCTGGGCCTTATTTTCGCGCGCTTTCTCCTTGTGTATACGCCTTTCCTCATTTCCTCTTTCAACCCTATTAATCTCGATCGTTCGTCTCCTCTCCTCTCCCTTAAATTCCAATCAAAGCTTCCTCTTGAAACCCTAATCTCGATCGTCCGTCTCCTATTCCTAGACTTAAATATACAGAAGTATGCTCACTCAATTTGGCCACCCAAGTCCATCTTCTCTTTCGTTTCTTTGGCCCCTTTCCAATCGTAACCTCCAGACCGTTTAACCCCCTCATTCATTGAATTCATTGAATTAAGAATCTCAGGTGGTGAAGTGGAACGTATTCAATTGGGGATTACAACCGTCTTTGATTTCCTGCATTGCGGTAATCAATTTGGGTTCTTAGTCTCCAATTTCTACTTAGTTCAACCATACGAAAATCAGATAACCATTTGTTCTTCCAAGCTCCAACGTACTGTTGCTTTCCTACGATTCAAGTAAGTTTTTTGTTTAGGTTTCAGTCGATTTTCCACCTTTCTAGATTTCTCCCTTTTGGTTTATTCAGTTGTAATTTGTTTACTGAGTTTGTTCCATCCATTACATATTAAGCTTTGATTTTGTACCTTATTCTTTTAACATGTTTATTTTGTCTAGATTTCAAGACTAGAACATGGGGTTTGGTTCTGTGATGATTACATGACTACCCTAAGGCGTCATGTTACTATCAATTGTTATAGGGATCAATTGTTATAGAAGAGTAGGATTGCCTACTACTAATTGTTATTTCAGTGTTAAACTATTTAATATCATTAGGATCATTTTTTGTTCATAATGTTGATATTTAGTAATAGTATATTATGTTTTCATATTAATTTTAGAATCATGAGTATAATACTGTACTAATGGGGCTTTAAGATGTACACCTAAATGATTTTCAGTAAGCATTGTCACATTTAGTTTGTATGTGTGATGAAACTTTTCATCTGTTAGTATGTAACCATTGAAATTATTTAAAAAAAATTCTTTGATTTTGACTTTCTATTGTTATGCTTGATAAACCAATATTTGTGTTGATTAATCTTTCAGATTTGTGTCCAACTGTCCATGTTTTAAAATCAATTTCTAACCCCCCCCCCCCCCCCCCTCTTACGACTTCCATTTTCTTGATTGATTTTGCTTGGTTTCCTTCTTAATGTCTAATAATCTTGATTTTATATAGACTTGTGAAAGAACATACGGATGCTTCTTAAAGTGAT
>JBCNJP010000009.1:29961884-29985019 GCA_039602395.1 Deinandra increscens subsp. villosa
TGTTTACAACATGAAATAAGGCTACGTCAAGGCTATATTCCTATTGTAAATGAAAGTGATTATGCTAAATTGGCACGTTGCAAGTAAACAGTTATGTAACACGGTTAACACATAAGTATATATTATCGTTTTAAGTCCTTGGAAACTTACGGGTTGTTACATTAGCCGCCTCCCGTTTGCTCTCCTCTGCAACAGAGATGAGAAATCACGCACGCGTGCTTTGAAAAGTGAAAACAGCGGCTGGCACATCCTTCTAACCCTTATTGATTGCTTGAAAACAAACGCAAACAATTTTAGTGAGATCTGGGTCAGCCCAAATACACATATAAAAAAAATTAGGGGCCCTATTAACTTGGGGGCCCAAAGCCCTGGCCTGATTTCAATTACACTTGGGCCGCCCCTGCTTGTTTTCTTTACTTTTGATCTTTTTTTCTTCTACTTTCATTTCTTCTCAAAACCATTTTGTAAAACTTTATTTACAATATTTCTTCACTTTATTACTTTTGTAATTGTCATTATTTTCCTGTAGATTTTCTCAAAGTTGTAAGAGTATACTAATTTTAGAGATTTCTTTTCCTTTGTATCGTAAGTTATTGGTATTTCATTTCTATTATCGTAGTAATAATTAAAATATTGTTTTATTTTAATTTTAGCGATATGTTCCTACATTAACAATTAAATCTAAAAGAGCTAGTTTAACTAGTTAACTATGATTTGTGTATCAAATTTGTATTTTATTGAACTTGCTATGTATGCGGTAGGGTATGTTTGGGATTGCTTACGAAAAATGTTTATTGACTTCTTAGTTTTTTGAAAATCTAATGAGCATTTTTAAATGTTTGGCAACACAATAAGTACTTTTACATTTTGATTTTTTCTTTAAGCTAACAAGTAGTTTTTAATAAATTAAGATTTCTGGCTTTTTTAAAATGCTTATAGTATTTTGAGTTGTGAATTACTATAATATACCCACCTAAACCCTTTTTGATTATTTTACATATAAAAAACTAATCCAAACACTTTTTAAAAAATAACTTATTTTCTTATTGACTTTTTCCACCACAAAATCTAATCTAAACACTTTTTAAAAACTCATTTTTAAAAAATATAAGCCAAAAAATACTTTTAACAAAAAATATTTATCCACTTAAATAAGCAATCCCAAACATGTTGTTTGTTTAATTATTTAGATTGAATTTGAACTGTTGAATGAGTGGCGATTTGGACTTAGAATTGTGTAATAGATTTTAATTTGGAACAGAAACAATTCGGACAGAATTGAGCACTCGTATAAATTGAACTATGTTCGAATTTGACATCACCCTCAATTGCATATGTAAATTAAAACTGAATGGAAGAGCTTTTCTTTAGAAGAGCTTTTCTTTAGAAGAGCTTTTGATCGTATAAAAGCTTGGCTCGATTTGGCGTATCTCCAACCGATGGATCCTAAATCTTTTTACGGTGTTATTGAGGATTTGAAGATTTCTAGGATAAAAAAGGATGTCATTCACTCTATTTTTTTTACTCTTTGGTGGGCAATATGGAAAACCAGGAATCTGGCCATATTCCAACCGATTAAATTTAGGAACGGCAGCATTGTTGATTTGGTGATGTGTAACTCTTTCCTTTGGTTTAGTTCAAGGAATAGGAAGGTAGCGATTAAATGGAATAGTTGGATGTTTAATCCCCTTCTTTCTTTATAATTTCGCTCCTTTGTGAGCTTTTAATAATATACTGCCGTTCAAAAAAAAAAATTAAAACTGAATGGAACCATTTGGTTTGTAAATAACCGAGTTCAAACCAAATAAGCAATCCCAAACATGCTGTTTGTTTAATTATTTAGATTGAATCAGAACTGTTCAATATTTATCCACTTAAATAAGCAACTCCAAACGTGTTGTTTGTTTAATTATTTAGATTGAATCCGAACTGTTAAATGAGCGATCACATGGACTTAGAATCGTGTAATAAATTTTAATTTGAAATAGAAACAAATTGGACAGAATAGAGCCAGGGGCGGCCCAAGTGTAATTGAAATCAGGCTAGGGTTTTGGGCCCCCAAGTTAATAGGGCCCCTAATTTTTTTTTATATGTGTATTTGGGCTGACCCAGATCTCACTAAAATTGCTTGCGTTTGTTTTCAAGCAATCAATAAGGGTTAGAAGGATGTACCAGCCGCTGTTTTCACTTTTCAAAGCACCCGTGCGTGATTTCTCATCTCTGTTGCAGAGGAGAGCAAACGGGAGGCGGCTAAGAGCAAGAAAACCATCATGATTCAATCGGAATTCGTATCTGGGAAACCTAATCGCCACCAAACTCACCAACGTCTCTATTTTCTGTCTAAGAAATCAAGGATAAAAAGGTTTGAAACTCTAATCTCCCTTCTATCTATCAAACGATTCCTGCTTTCTGTCTTTCTTCTCTGTATTCTCGGATTCTCCATTCTGGCATTCTTCTAATCTAAGTTCTCGGTTCAGATTATGGTCGATTTGTGCATCTGAGGAAGAGGAACTTGAGGTTCAGGTTATCTTCGATTTGTGCATCTAAGTTCTCGGTTTAGCCGTTCAGGTTATAGACTGATAGTCGATTTGTGCATCTAAGTTCTCCACTGAGGTAACTGATTTTTATTTCTGAATTGATTTCTGAATCTGATTGACTGTTAATCTTGTTAATCTGCTTACTATTTGTCATTTATCAATTGTGAATCTGATTATCTTGGTTTAATCATGTCAAAGCGAATTAGGAAGTATGATTGTGGTTATACTAAAAACTGAAAAAACAAAAGCAGAGGCTTTAGAGAAATCTCAGATGGGTTCTATGCTACAATTTGTGACAACTTCAAAAGATAATGAATCTTTAAATGTAAATGAGACTGTACCTGTTGATGAATGTGTAAATGATAATGTACTTAATAGTGATGAACATAGAGTTATGTTAACTATTCCGGTAACGGTTGCTTCTGCCGAAAGAAGTTTTTCTAAACTAAAATTGTTAAAAAATTATTTAAGATCTACAATGTCACAAGAAAGACTAAATGGATTAGCTCTCTTGTCAATTGAAAAAGATTGGTTAAAAGGAATAGATTTTGAAAGTGTTATTAAAGAGTTTGCGTCTAAAAAAGCTAGAAAATAAACTTAATCTAAATATTTTTGTAGCCGTACGAAAACGAAAAAAAAAAGTTTTAACTGTTAAGAACTGATATCCAGAAAAAGTGGTTTATTGATTGTTTTTTGACGATTTTACAAGAGAGTAATGCAGGGTTTATATAGGGAGAGCACCTTGATTAAACAAGGAAATATAAATGTAATTTACAAGGAAAAAGCTGTAAATTAGTTGTGATGATAGCTGTCATTGACCCTCTAATTAAGGTTGATCCCCTAATTTTCTCATTCAGATTTGTTCTTTCTAACACACCCCCTCAAGTTGAGTAGTGGGGTCTCCAATATTCAACTTGACAAGACATTTGTTGAAGGTTCTTCCATTTACAGCCTTTGTCAATATGTCTGCGAGTTGCTCTTCTGATCTAACGAACGTGAGTTTCACGATCCCTGCTTCAAGTTTTTCCTTAATGAAGTGTCTGTCAACCTCCACATGTTTGGTGCGATCGTGTTGGACTGGGTTTTCTGAAATTTGAATTGCGGCTTCATTATCGCACATAATTTTGATAGACTTCTTTGGAGGGAAACCGATTTCAGTCAAGAGCTTCCGTATCCATAACACTTCAGCAATACCTCGGGCAATCCCTCTGAATTCTGCTTCAGCGCTAGAAAGAGCTACTACTTTTTGCTTTTTACTTCTCCATGTTACTAGATTTCCACCCACCAGGGTAAAGTACCCTGAGGTTGATTTTCGATCCCCTTTATCTCCAGCCCAATCTGCATCTGTATATGCCTAAACATCTAGATGTTTGTTTGATTTGAATAGCACCCCATGACTTGTTGTCCCCTTAAGGTATCTGATAATCCTCCAAACAGCCTCCATATGTGTTCGTTGTGGTTGATGCATAAACTGACTAACAATCCCAACTGCATAGGCTATATCCGGGCGGGTATGTGATAGATATATTAATTTTCCCACTAATCGTTGGTATCTGTCTTTATCTGTAGACTCTGCTCCTTCTATCATATGAAGTTTGTGATTCACCATCATTGGAGTTTCTGCTGGTTTGCAGTCGATCATCCCGGTCTCCGCCAGGAGATCCAAAACATATTTCTTTTGACATATGAAGATTCCTTCTTTAGACCTTAGTACCTCAATCCCAAGGAAGTACTTTAGTCTTCCTAAATCCTTCATCTCAAATTCTGTGAACAAGTTCCCTCTTAGTTTCTTGATTTCTTCCTCATCGTCCCCTGTAATAATCATGTCATCAACATATATGATTAGGCATGTTACAAATTTACCTCTTCGCTTGAGAAAGAGGGTATGGTCTGAGTTGCTCTGTCGGAAGCCATATTGTTTCATTGCTTGAGTAAATCTGCCAAACCAAGCCCAAGGTGATTGTTTTAGACCGTAGAGAGACTTCTTTAACCGACACACTTCCTTCATTTTGAAATTCTCTCTAAATCCGGGAGGAGCTTCCATGTACACTTCTTCTTTTAACTCTCCATGGAGAAATGCATTTGTCACATCGAATTGATGAAGCGGCCAACTCTTATTTGCTGCTATTGAAAACAGTACTCGGATGGTGTCAATTTTAGCCACCGGAGAGAATGTTTCCGAGTAGTCAATCCCGTATGTCTGGGTGTACCCTTTGGCAACTAGCCGTGCCTTATATCTTTCAATGGTTCCATTTGGTTTGTATTTTATTGAGAAAACCCAACGACATCCTACCGCCTTTTTATCTGATGGAAGGGTACATTTTTCCCACGTGTCATTCTTTATCAAGGCTCCTATCTCTTTTTCCATTGCATCCCTCCAATTTTTTGATTTCAACGCTTGCTCTATAGTGTTAGGAACTTGTTCGGCGTATAACACTGAAATGAAAGCCTTCGCTTCTTTGGTTAGATTTCCTCTAGCAATATTCGCCATAGGATACCTTCGATTTTTAGACTGTCTTTCTGGAGAGTACCGCTTCGGAGGAACCCCTCTATTAGCCCTTGGTGGTAGTACATATTTCTCTGCTTGTGACTCAGCTTGTTCCACCTGTGGTTCGACTTGTTCCTCATGTGGTTCTGCTTGTTCCACATGTTCTATCGTAACATTATCAATAATTTCATGAAACTCGCTCTCCTGGGTTTGAGAGTTACTTACCTCGGGCACCTGGTTAGGAGGATCTTGTTCTGTGGCACTGATTGATTCGTCCGCAGATTTCTGTGGATTTATTGACTCATTATTGGTACTATGATCAGCTTCGTCAGGTGATATCTCATTTAGCCAACTCAGTGAGTCATATCGCTCTTTCTCCCCTTGTCCACTGTGAGGAGAGTTGTAGATGGGTGCCCTAACCTTCGATGGCACAACCAAGCTTCTCTATCAGTAGTTCCATGAGCAAGCATCACTGTTCCCTCTTGAGTCACTTCATCCACATAGTATAATCCTTGGCGCTCAGTGCCACGACCGATAATCGCTCCCGTCCTGATGTCTAGTAAGATGCAGAATGTGGGATGCATTAGAACCGTACAATTTAGTTCCTTAGTTACATGACTAATCGATAACAACTTATGTGTTAAGGAAGGAACATAGAGACAATTTGAGAGTTTCAATGTAGGGGATATCTCAACGATTCCTCCCCCTTCTACATGCATCATTCCTCCATTTGCAGCCTGTATTTTGGTTCTATGTGGTTTCGATGTAGAAACCATATCGGATGGGTCAAACGTCATGGTGTCGGTTGCCCCACAATCAAGAATCCATGTGTTTTCTTGATTTTTATTTTGATTTTCCACCAAATTTACTTTTCCATAATTGGGTAAATTGGGAAATAAATTGATAGGTTTTTCAGAAAATAGCACAGGTTCATTTTTGAAATTTTCAAAAGTTGTAGGCTGTTTTGTAACTTGTGATCAAGTTTACATTTGTTAGGAAAAAATGAGGGGCCACTTGTAAATGTTTTAGAAGATTGAGGACTGTTTTGTAAATTTTGAATTTGAGGATATAATAAATCAGATGTGGAATTTTGATTCCACGACTTTTCTGTTGCTCCGATCGATGATTGCGGTCTTTCGCCGTGCGCCGCCGCTGTACCACCATATCTATGGTCACGGCTTTTTCCAGAACCACCGCAGCCTCCATAACCAGCGTCACGGCTTCCTTCGTATTCACCGCCTCCTTCACGGCGTCCCCCACCACCGCCACCGCTACGAGATTGCAGCTCATTCGCGGCAGTGTTCCGGCCGTCAAGGCTCCGGCCGTTCATGTTGTCTTTGAACGGCTGCTCGTCTTTGAAGGTAACAAATCCAAATGCCCTAGATCTGCCCGTCTCCCTGTAGTCAATAACATTCAAATCGATGAGCCTGTCGTATGAATCGATGATGGAATTGGAGGCTATTTTTGGAGTCTGTTTTTTTATTTGGGTTTGGGTCTGTGTTGGTTTTGGACAGGTTTCTTGATTGTGGTAGGTGTTGGTTGCCCCTTGAATTGTCTTGGGGAGACATGGTGGTTGGGTCGAAAGGTGAGTACGAGCAAGTGAACAGATCCTTGAATCGTTCATCGCTCTGATACCATGTTAAGAACTGATATCCAGAAAAAGTGGTTTATTGATTGTTTTTTGACGATTTTACAAGAGAGTAATGCAGGGTTTATATAGGGAGAGCACCTTGATTAAACAAGGAAATAGAAATGTAATTTACAAGGAAAAAGCTGTAAATTAGTTGTGATGATAGCTGTCATTGACCCTCTAATTAAGGTTGATCCCCTAATTTTCTCATTCAGATTTGTTCTTTCTAACATTAACTTCGCCAAATTTAAACTTTTTAGTTTACTTTTGCCGGTCCCAAGCCCGGGTAAAGAAGGAGGGTTTATAAACATGACTTTTGAAAAGGGCCCCATAAATTTGATTCGCGTTAGGCCCCCAAAATGGTTAAGCCGCCCCTGAATAGAGCACTCGACTATAAATTCAACTATGTTCGAATTTGACATCACCCTCAATTTCATATGTAGACTAAAACTGAATCGAGCCAACTATGTTCGAATTTGACATCACCCACAATTCATATGTAGATTAAAACTGAATCGAGCCATTTGTTTTATAAATAACCGAGTTCGACGGACCCGGTTCAACTCTTGAACAACCTTATCATCATCACGTTCCTTATATTTTTTTAGAAAATTCTGTTTTTCTTTTATCGCAGTTCTCTTTATATAGATTCATAATCTTGTTATCATATATAATAAAAATCTTTGTATTTGATCAAGTGTGAATAGAGGCTAGTCTGAACATTTTTTTCTTCCATTGTTATTTGTTTTTATTTGAGAAATATATTCGAAGACTTTTGACAAATTCATGGTCATGAGCAGACAATTCCAACTGATGTTGACCGTGGAATATGTGGCTGATTACAACATAGGAATCACTAGCAGATGCATCAGTATCACTTTTTTAATTGGTTACAAATTATTCAGAAAATTATTATTGTGTCGTGGTGTTGATGTATGATAACATAAAATCAAGACTTTTTGAGTTTATTTGAACATGACTTAATTACGTAAACAACTATATTAACTCGAATGATATAGCAGTCAAGAGGTTGGAAATATGGTTATAATTATGGTGTGAAATGGTGTAAGTTTTCTATTGTTCAAACATCTATTGAGACCTAATTGGAAAAAAAAAATGACATCTAACAACCTGAGACAATGTGTTTCCATTCATTTTCTTTGGAGATGATATGAGTCACAATCAGTACACTTTACGTTTTTAGAAACGAAATTGTTGGTTCTAAGTGTAACGTCTAGCTAATAGTTAGAAAATCTACTTAAAGAAAGGAAATTGGAGAAAAAAATAATATAGGAACTCAAAATCAGACCTTCAGATGAACTTTAAGTTTGAGAGTCTGGTAACAAGCTTTTTAGTTGTTTATTAGCGCGTTTGACTTGATAGGAGGTTTTGATCCACATTTTAGTTGTTTGTTAGAGCATTAGACTTGATAAAACGTTATGATCTATATCTTATCTTATGGACTTTGAAACTTTAAGCACATAAGTTTATGTATTATTTAAATTGAAACCCATCGTAATCGTTTTACCTTATCCACTTCATCTATTGAGTTTAACAACGCCTGTATTTATTTTTATTTTTTGAACAACATCGTTAGCCCCACACACCAAAAAAGAACCACCACCAAGCACTTACAAAGGCAACTCCATCAAGATGATAGAGCCTGAAGAGCAAAACAAAAAACCGAAAAACAAACAGGAAACACAGACAGAAAGGAAAAAAGCATACTCAACTACCATTAATCACTGTCCCCAGTGAAAAAATTCTACCCGCCCCTATTAGAGACCAATAGAGAGCAGAAGCTCACACATTCTTCATAATACCGGCCACAGACACCTCTTTCTTCTTGAAGATAACCTCGTTACGTTCCTTCCAAATGCACCAGCAAGCCGAGTCCATAAGAGCGTACGCCTAGTCTCTCTTCTCGGTCTCATTCTCCCAAACACGATGAAAAGTGAACAAATCATCCACCGAGAAGGCGAACAAAGGAGAAGAGTTACACCATCTAGAAACAGCTTGCCACACAACAGCAGCAACCAAATAGGCCGTAAAAATATGCTCCAGTGACTCTTCTATCTCACCACAAAGGGCGCATAAACTCGACTCCAAATTGATGTTTCTTCTTCGTAAAGCATCTTTAGTAGCCAATCTGCGTAACCCAATTCTCCAAAGGAAGATGTTTACCTTTGATGGGACAATTTTCTTCCAATCAAAGCCTATCTTAGCAAATTCACAAATTTGCGTCTTCAGAAGCAAACACCTCACCGATTTAACAGAAAAGCACCCAGAAACATCGCCTTTCCATAACAACCTGCCCCCCCCCCCCCCTCATTGGATATGAGCTCGTCCAGTCTCACACCCTTATTCTCCATCCTATGCACCACCTTTAGCAGGTTGTTCTAAACCCCCGAGAGTATCTTTTTGCAAGGAACAAGCCTCGAATGAGCCTGGTTACCATGTAGGCATCTCACCACCTTATACCACAATTTATCGGGGTCCTCCTTGAATTTGCAGACCCACTTAACCAGGAGACTGCCATTAACGGTTTGGAGCGGAACCAACCCCAAACCACTACACTCCTTAGGCATGCAAACCTTCTCCCTTGCCACCCAATGGCACAATCAGCGGGTTGGACACTTGCACCAGCATTCTACGTCAGGGCAAGTTGACTTTTAATTTAAAAAAAAAAAACTAAATTTTGAGGTCCGTGTGTTGTGACAGAATAACGCGTGTACACAAAAAAGTTGCATTATGTCACATCCCTCTAGAAGGGGCTCATCCAGATGGAGAGGGGTGTGATCCCGACCGTCTCATTACCAGAACTTGCAGAAGCAAAATGACAAAACACTAGGACTGGCAGGTGGGAAAACTCAAAGGATATAAACATACAAGCACAACAAACCATACTTAAAGTGAAAATACATAAGTACGGCTTCACATCCCAACATAAACTGGGTCCCAGATACTCCAATACATTACAAGTTCAGAAATAGCAAATAAATAACTATCCGCACTACATCAGTCAAATGAGACACTATGTCCCATCACAACTGAAAACTACACAAAGGGCTCTGAACCCTCCTAAGTACTCTATCTTAAATCCACCTAGTAATGCGAGCTAAAATACATCAACAACGTAGTTGTTGGTGAGTCGTTGTCGGACTTAGTCTTAAACACACTTTTCTCAATACGTCAACATGAGGACCCTAATGATTCTTAGCCACCATAATGGACTTTCCATTACCCGAAAAATTCGAACCAACTATAATAACTTCGTAATCTCATACACAAACCAGTTTAATATCTCAAAAAAAAACATTTTATTCAAAGCATCGCATACACCCCAAAAAAACATAAGTAATAGAAAGATATCTTGAAACAAAGATCGAGAAATTCTCTCACAAAAAAGGTGAGAGTATGAATGCTCAGTATCTCCGTTTCGTCCAATTTCTTGATGAACTACATGGAAACGATGTCAAGATGGAAAATGGCGACATCATCTGGAAATTTTTGAGGTCACTACCGGATGTCTGGACAGTCTATACAGTAAGCATCAAGTATAAAAAGGACCTCAATACTCTGAAATTGAGTGAACTATATCGGATGCTGAGTGCCCATGAGATGAAAATAAGAGAAAAGACAGGTGCTTTAGGGAAACCTGCAAATTTAACACTTCCAAGCTCCATAGCACTCATCACTGATCATGAAGAAAGAAGCCAATTATATGATCAAGCTTTGTTGATCACATATCCGACATCACCACGAGGTAATGAACTCATGCCTCATTTTTATAACAATTTTGCTCATGTTGCAGAGAGTAGTCATGGTGGGTTCACTAGATCTGATCTATAATGCTTTAGTGCTGATGACCTGGAAGAGATGAACATCAACACACAACAAGCGATGGTCTCCATACGTGCGCAAAGATTCTACAAGAGAACCGGTAGAAAGTATAATGGAGATAGAAGTGCCCAAATTGGGGTGGTCAAGAGTAAAGCGAAATGCTACAACTGTCACCAATTAGGACATTTCGCTAGGAAATGCAAGCAACCCAGAAGGGATGAAACAAATACTAAAGACCTCATAATGCATACAGAAAGCCTCAAACCTTGAATGCATCTACTGAAAGTCCCTCTACTCCTTCATCAAGCTCAAACACCCAAAACCATGCAACTGTGATTGTTTCCAACCAAACTGGTTGTGTTGATTGGGAAGAAATTATGCAAGAATTTCCTCCCATCGTTCATGCTTTGATGGCAAACGAAATTTCATACTCTACTTATAACTCCTCTACTTCATCTGTGGACACCTCTTCAAACTGTGAGGTAAATACTAAAATTCCTACCGAAGTAATTTCTCATCCTTGCAAACCTTCCTGTGCAGAACAAATTGAAAATTATAGAAAGCATAGTTTGGAACTTATTGAGGAAATGGCTAGTGTGAAAGAAATAAAAGAATATTCCAGAAAGGCTGACATTGCTCATAACAACAAGATTGAGTAACTAATTAATAGTACTAGTGTTGTAAAACATGATAAATCCAATCTTGTCACACAAATTAAGGACTTGCTCTCTAAATTAGAAGTTGCAAACTAAGAGTGTGAGGATGTGAGATCTGAAATGAGCATCTCTGAAATCAAACTCTTTGATGCCATTGATGACTATGAAAAACTCCAAGCCAGTAATGAAAAACATCTAAAATTGTGGCAAAGCCAGAAAGTAACAGGAAACAAAAAGAATAATGGGATTGGGTATAACAAAGTCACTTATCTTGATTTTTACACTGAACGTGTGGAAAAGGTTAAAAATTAAGAAACAAAAGTTCAACTTACCCATGACCCGATTGTTGAAGTTGGTGATGATAACTAAATTTCTAATGAGATATCTGAATTGGCAACTAAAACTGATGAAACTTCATCAGAAGGTGCTTAATAGAAAAGGTAGTCACACCAGCTGTTAAACCACAGTTATACATCATTTCTGATGAAATTGTCAAGGATCACAAGAAAATAAAATGAATTGATCAGACTGAATTTGGTGACTTACAACATACTTCAAACAAAATCAACAAAGCACCTTCAGTCACATTTTCTGAAAAACTTGATGCTATTCCTAAAAATAGGATGTTAAAGGAATGCATAATTTGTGAAAAAATTGGTCATGTTGCAATTGATTGTCACCGTAATCCATTTTTAGAATATTAGTCAAGCTGTCAAAAGTCAAACAGCTGACAAAGTGGAAAACTCGGCAAAAACAAGGGTTGTTGGTGATAATCATATTGTCAGCAAGAAAATAAGCTTCAATGAGTCAATTCATCCGGATTATTCTTACTCCGTGTTAGATCATAATTCTATGCTACAGAGTGTATCGTGTATTGTATCTAAGTGAGTTCATTGTATTGAGTCTAGAGGCAGCGAATCATGTTCCTAACCAATGGTTCTCTGGTCAACGAACCAATGGTTTTCCAGTTGGTTCGTTGGGCAGAATGCGCTACACTATAAATAGGTTGACCCTTGTTTAGAAGAGTTAGTTATATCATTTGAGTCATCCTTGAGTGTGTGTTTCTATGTGTGTCTAGAGAGAGAAAGCTTTGTATTGAGTTCTACTTGTGAATCAATAAACGAAGCTTATTTACATTCTTGTGTACTAGATCCAATCAATTCTATCATTAGTTTGATCGTATCATGCTCTTACAAGTGGTATCAGAGCAAATCCAGGTTGCTCTGCTAAAAAGAATTGATCAAAATCGGATTTCTAGTGAGAGAAAGTTGGTTTTTCTTGAGTTTTGATCAATTTTTTTCAATTCCGAATGTTCTTGGTGTGAAACTTGATTGCAAAACATTCCTAGTGTATTTTCATTGCTCACTGCTGCAATTCACAATCCAAAACATTCACATTCTCAAAAATCTATCGAAACAGTGTTGGTTCGCCAGATGAGTCTGTTGGTTCGTTGTTTGAATCTGTTGGTTCACTAGGCAATGTTCTTCTTGGTTCATTAGTCAATATTCTTAGTTGGTTCGTTGGTTATTGGTTCGCTGGTATATCTTCAAGAATGGTTCGCCAGTTGGTCTTCATCAGTGGTTCGGAGCAGTTACAACTAACCATTGGTTCGCCGTGTTATATGGTTCGCTGAGATTTTTGGTTGGGTCATTGGTTCGTTGATTTACTTGGTTAGCTGGGTTTTCGGTTCGCTGAAAGGGTTTTCGGTTTGGTCAAAGTCTTTGGTTCGTTGACATTTTGGTTCGAGTATATGTTCTTTGGTTCACTGACGGTTCTGTCAACGGATTGGTTCGCCAGAAGAGTTTTTGGTTCGCTGGTAGGAACATAGTGTTCACTAAAATTAACGTAACTTGAGTTCTATTTCTAATACCAGCTAAAACGACCGTCTCGGAGAGATCTACTTTTTTACTCGCCTTTCGGCCAGTATCCTCTGTTTCGACCCCCAAAATCCATTTCTAAGACCTATGTTTTTGCCTTCAGAGTTTTCAATACCGAAAAGTTGATTTCAAAATGTCTGATGAATGGAAAAGTTATGAACTGGAACAAAAAGCTTATGGTTATCTTACCATGGCCTTACCTACTGAATTGCTACATCAGTTTAGTACATGCAAAAAGACTAAACAGTTGTGGGATGCATTATCTTCAAGGTGTGAAGGGAAGGATGAATACAAAAAGATTAGACGTAAAGTATTGAACAAAGAACTTGAAAATTTTCAACGTTATGATAAAGAAAACATCATTGTTCTTGTATCAAGATTTTCACATCTAATTAGTGGACTGAAATTGGTTGGGATGAATACAAACAAATCAACAGCTCAACTGCAAAATCCTGAATTGTATCATGGTCAAAATTCTGCAAGCATTAATGCAAAATCTAAATATTTTGGTAGTGATTCATCAAATCCAGCTCCAACAACATATCTTGCTGGACAAGGTGTAGAAAATTCAAATTCATCAAGAGGGTGTAATTTTACCATTCCATATCATGCAAGTCAGACTGTATTTTCTACAAAAACATCTGATAAACATATGGCATTGATATCTGCATTGTTATCTTCATATTATGGACTTTAGAATGATGGATTGCCAATAGACAATCTGATTGAAGAAGATTTTGATCAGATAGATCAAGATAACCTCGAACAGATGCATATTAATTGGGAACTTGCTATGTTAGCCCAAAAAGCTAAAAGATATAGGAAAAAAAACTGGGTTCAAGTGTTTAAATCCAGATAGTAGAGTTGGGTTAGACAAATCGAAGGTAAAATGTTTCTAATGTTTCAATTTTGGACATTTTGTTCGTGAGTGTTCAAATTCAAATGCTTCTTCATTAAATAATTCAGATACAAAAGCATTAGTTTCACAAACTGCTCAAGGATATGAATGGTCAAAAGTGTTTGAAAAAGATATTGTTGCTTTGACTGCAATTTATGATAATCTTGCAGATTCATTTGATGCTGAGTTAGCTGAGATGCAACATGCATTAATGGTTAAAATTGAACATAGTGATTTTGAATCTGAATAAAGTGGATATGAATTTGTTTGTGAGTTTTGTTCTAAAAAAGACAAGAAGATTCACGGCTTGATAAAGGAAAATGAGTTGCTGGTTGCTGATAACAAAAAAAAGAAAGAAGAGTTGACATATGAAAAATAAAAGTTGGAAGGTTTAATTCAAGAATTGTCATCTCAAAAGGAAAGATTTTCAGATTTTCAAGCAGAAGCTTTTGAGAAAGAATTAATGTTTCAATGTGTTGAAAGTGATTTTGAACAGAAAATTGCAAACTTTTCTGAGGAAAATGTTGAATTAGTTAAAGAAGTTGAATAATGGAAGAAAGAAGCAAAAGAAACTGTTGGTGCATGATTCTTGGTCGTTATGTGAAGTATCAAATGCAAAATAAAAGCTTCAAGAGTGTGCTTGTCCGAACTGACACGAGCTGCTAGTTCGGATGCACACGAACTTTTCCGAACTGGCAGTTTGGATGATCGCGTGTTCGCACATGAATGTTCAACTATAAATAGCTTAGTCTTGTTTAGAAATATAAGCACTTGTCAAATCTACTGTGTGAAACTGAGTGTGTTTTCTCTGTGGTCTTAATACAAAAGTCTTTGTATTTACATCTTCTGTTCTTATTTATTCTCGTTTAACATAGATTTCATATCGACCAAGTAGACGATCCACCGCTCACACAATTTTAAGTGGTATCAGAGCTTTCGGTTCATTCTACTGGTCAGAAATCTGTGTTTTTTCGGCTTTACGAGTCAAAAAGTGGGGGTTTTGAAAATACTACTCATTTTTGTGTTTGTTTGATCATCTCAAATGTGCTTTCTGTAAAAAAATCTTCATAAAAAACAATCCTACTGGTTTTATCTGACTTTTGTTGAAAATCTCGTTAAAAAACACTAATAATCATGAAATTTGAGACGGAAATGGTTCGGTTCGTCTGAGTTTGGGTGAGATCTGATAGTTCATCAAAATAACCACTCCGAACTCACGGTTCGGTTAGGTTTGGATACTATTTTTCAAACGAAGTCCAGGTTCGGGTGTGTTAGTGTAATAGTTCATTCCCAGTTCGGGTTGAGTTCGGTTAGTTTGATTCTGTTCGGATTAAGTTCGGCTACATTCTGGTTCGGAGTTCAGTTCGTTTACCCAAAGTCAAGGTTCGGCTGAGTTCGTTTGAGTTCGGTTTGGATCTTCTCAGTTCACTCTAGTTCGTCTCAGGTTCGGTTGAGTTCGGTTAAGCAGATTTTGAGTTTGGTTTTGGTTCGGGTGAACAGTAACCAAATATGTTCAAGATGTCGGATTTTCAAGCTTTTGCTGCAATTCAAAGTTCGATGCAAGATACAATGTAAAAAATGATGAACTATGATAATTAAATTGGAGCAAGTCAGAAAGTTCCCAAATTGTTGAAATTGGAAGATTATCATAGTTGGGTTAAACGTTTTGAAGCTTACTTTGATACTAATGACGTCGATATGTGGTTGGCGTTTACTGAACAATATGTGTATCCTAAAGATGCTTCTAGAGAGCTGATTCTTCAAAGGAAATTCACTTCTGAACAAAAGAAAGCATATCAAGCTGAGAAAAAGACATATAGTACATTGACCATGGCATTACCGAAGGAGTTGCTACATTAATTTTCTGCTAACTATACATTGAAAAGCTTATGGGATGCTTTGCAGAAACGATGTGAGGGTAATGACCAATATTAGAAAAGTCGACAAAAGGTCTTGGAAAAGGAATTTGATAGTTTCAAACAATATTAGAATGAATCAATTTCAAATCTAATTGCTAGATTTGCACATTTGATGAGTGAATTGAGTTTGGTAAGTCTTACAAAGGACTTACCAAACTATGTCATGATGATTACCCATGATAAAGAGTATTCAGGACTATCTTTCAACAATTTGATTCAAAGAATACAAGCAAAGGGAATGGAGTTAACTGTAAATAAGTCACTTTCTGCACAAATCCAATATCCTGCTGTGTATCATGGTGAAAATGATTCTACCATTAATGTTGTGAAGTCAAATGTTTTAAATACTGCACCCCCTACAACAGTTATTACCGGTAAATATGAAGATTCTAGTTATTCTTCTGGTTGCACTGTTTCAATTCCAATTTCATCGACACAAAATGCTTTATCTGTTCAAACAACTGATGATTATATGGCTTTAATGTCTGCATTGGTATCTTCATATTTTGGAGTTATTACTGGTTCAGTGAGTAATGCAGAATTGACAAACGAAGACTATGATCAGATTGATTATGATCATCTTGAAGATATGGATTTGAATTGGCAGTATGCTATGTTGGTTTGAAGAACGAAGGAATTCTTTAACAGAACTGGGAAGAAAAGGTTGAATCAAGATGGAAAGATCGGGTTGGACAAATCAGGTTAAATGTTTCAAGTGTACAATATATGGCCATTTTGCTCGAGAATGCCCAAAGTCAACTGATAATAAATTAAAGAATGGTCAAATGCTCATTTGGTTTTACATTCACCATATCAAGATCAAAAAGATCAAAAAGCATTTGTTCCTAATGATATGACAGAAATATTTTGGCATCCAAATGAATTTTCCTGGAATGCAGATTCTGAAATTACAAGAATGCCACATGCTGATATTCATGGACATTCTAAAGATGACATCAATAATGTTGCTTTAATAGCTCGTCATTTAGATGATAGCATTCTAACTGATTCTGATTCAAGTTCCAAAGTATCACTAGTCGAAGAGGTTCAAACAAAGGTGAATAATAGTTTAAAGGCTGAAGAATCTAAATGCCTTGGTTGTGTGAGTCTACGCAACAAAAATGCAAGTTTAGAAAGAGATTCTCAGTTATCAACTGAAGAAATTGTTGTTTTAAAGCAAGATTTGGAAGAGTTTCAGAAGAAATATTATGGTTTGGTTCATGTTAATGAAGATTTGGTAAAAGAGAATAATGGGTTGATTAAAGAGTGTGAAAAGGCCAAAACTGAAGCTAAGGAAGTTGCTGAAGATTTTGAGGCGTTATTTGAAAAGAGTTATCCAGTTCAACAGAAGTATGAAAAAGCCAATGCATTTTCAGTTGAATCTGCTGATACAATTCTGAAACTTCAAGAAAAATTATTTACACTTCGCGATGCAAATTTCTTCTTAGAGATAAGAATGAAGTGTTGACGAAGGATGTTGAGATATTAAAAAAGAAATGGAAGAAGTTACTAAAGAAGTATTGTCTGAATGTGAAATCAGGAAGCAGCGAACGTATGAGTACAATAATCTCAATGAAGAACTCATTAATTCACAAAAGGAGGTATTTGCTGCTCAACAGAAACTTTGAATTAAAGCTGGAAATTCTAGAGTTGTAACGGCAAGTCAAGAATGGAAACTTATCACCAACTTTCTGAATTTCTTGTATAAGAAGGATAGGAGTGAAGATAGTTTAAAAGAAGATGATATTCACAAGGTTCCTCAACCAGTGGATTTATCTGAGTTTACACCTACTCCTCTTGATCCTAAAGCTGAATTGCTTGATTATTCCAAATTTGCAACACCAACGTAGAAGAAGAAAAATAAATTAAAGTAGAAAGTTATATTTGGTGAAGCTCCAAAGTTTGATTCCAGTTCATCCTTTTTGGAAGATGAAAACATTTTTGGGGAAGTTGAGAAATCTGTCAATAACTCATCAGAAGAGGAAGTTATTAAATATTTAGTGCGTGAAAACAAGCTGAAGGAAATTAAAGATAAATTTACAAGAGAAGCCAAAGGGGGAGATGCTTCAAGTTCTCAATCTGGATATTCAAAGACTCCCGATTACAAGCACAAAGGTTTGGGATTAGAGGTTAAAGAAGTGCCCGTTCAAGCTCAACAATCAAAGAAGACCCAGAAAGTGTTGAAGATTAAGAATCAAAAGAAATCGCAACCTCAGGCAAAACAAGTTTTTTATTCATATGGAGGTTCTTCATTTGAATCTAAGGTTTCTTCGCGGAGTCAATCTCCGAGGTATGATTCCTATGATGATTTCTTTTATAATTTTGGTTCTGATCATTCTTCTTGTTTTTCAAATATTTTTCAACTTCGTGAACGAATTTGTTATGCATGTCATCAACGTGGACATCTTGCTACTGATTGTCCAACGACTGCATATATCCATAACACTACCAAATATGTGGATAATAATGGTCAAATTTTTGATGAACCATGGTCTCCAATGGTCAAATCAAATCATAAGTCGTTTTGATCTCAAACCAAATACGCCAGTTGAAAGTGATTATGATTCTGATCAAAAATCAAAATCATCTTTGATATGGAAACCAAAAGTTGTTTTCAAGGCCAACGACAACTATGTGGAAGACACCGGGTGACCCGACGCTGTTGAATCGGGTCGATCCCAAAGCGACTAATGTTTTATCTAGTGTTAGCAGGTATTTCAGGAAGACCTGTCGGTAATTGAAAATTTGCTGGTGGTGGAATATCTGTGTTAACTTAAACTGATTTTCCAAATCAAAATTTATGTTTTTCAAAATGCTAAACTGCAAGTATTCGTGTTGGTTGATAATTTTTTCTTTGTTTTACACTCCATCTCATTTTGAGGTGGAGTTTGTTTTTGAAATATACAAAAATAGTGTGTTGTTTTTCAAATAGTAAAAATGAAATTCTAAAAAAAATAGAGTTTGTCATTTTTAGGGGGAGAACTTTTGAAAAGACAAAAACATTGAAAAATGAGAAATTGTATCCGATATGATTGGAAAATGATGGTACATTGGTTGACGATGTTTGACTCATGGATAAAGTAAGTGAAAAAAGTCATAAGACCATTGTTCGATGTGCTAGGTAAGCTCGGTAAATCAGAAAGTATACAAATGTGATATACACTAAATCTGATGCTTGACCTAGTGGACAACATCTTGATGCGTATCTCATGATATCAAGAAAAATATATGTGAAAAGAAAATGAGAAGTCACTGTGTATACATGTGTTCATTTTGCAAAGATTTAAACTTGTTTGATTTTCTTTATTTTCTTAAATGATCGGACTATCTCTGCGTGTCCACAAGACCGACCTGATAGTTGTTCATTTAAGGTTTTGCTTTATTTTCTTTGGTGCTTCGTATAACTCATCGGACTTTCTCTGCATGAACGGGAAACCGACCTGATTGTTGTTGGTTATACAACTTCAACTTGTTTTTATTTTCTTATTTTGTTAAATCCGAGGCCATATTTGCGTATCGAAAGATCGACCTTAAGGTAGACGATTTAAAGTTCTTATTTCTTTTTGCATGGAACACAGTTGACTGTATCATGAATTCAATCACTATGTGTTAAATCACAAGTTAAATCATAAAGTGTGATAAACAAAAACATATCTGAGTATGTCTAATAGTGTGGGGTACACTGGTCAATGCAAAATTAATGGATACCTTAACATATCCAGATGTTATGAGTATGGTTATGCCTGAGTTTAAAGTTGGATAAATTATATCTGCAATCGAAATGGCTTATGTGCTACAATAATCGAAATTGAAGTATAGTTCATCATGTTATGTCCAATATGATCCCAAGTCGTGATCTTTCTTACAAAAGACAAAAATAGTGTATGATTTTGTTCCGCATTTACTTTTCATATCAGAAAATACCAACGTAAAACCACTGACGGATCTTACTACTGCATGATTCGGTAAATCTAGAATGAACACGATGTAAATAAAGCTTTGCTTTATTGATTTCACTTAGAGAATACACAAAGTCTAGAGAGAGAGAGAACACACTCAGTTACACACACTTAAGAGATAGAGAAATGACAGAACTGAACGACTCTCTCTAACCCGAACTATTTAAAGTTCACAACTTACCAGCGTACCAACTGGCATACCATTTGGTACGGGCGTACCAATTGGTACGGCGTACCATTTGGTACGGCACCTTGGTATGTTGCAACTATGACTCACACAGACGCTCTAGTCTAGATACAATACACGAGGCACAACGTAGCATAGGAATATGCTCTAACAAACTCCCCCTTGACGTGTATTGTAGCTAGCTATTTATCAATCTAACAAAACTTCAGTCTTCAATCTTTAGCATCGTTGCATCCAATCTTCAACGTGAAATCTTATCAGAAATAGAGCATTCATGGCTGGATCAATCTTGAACAGTCATTGAACTTCAAGATCCACTTGTGAAAGATAGTACATACTCCCCCTTTCACCATTTGTGAGTCTTGTCACACAGAATAACCTGCAATTTCAGAAGACAGAAACGCGTCTTTCTTTTTCTTTTGAAAAATTAATTTAATCTTGGCGCAAAACTTCTCTTCGAGAATCCAAGATATAGTTTTGAAATATTGATTTCGTATCGTGTATCGATCGGTCGAAAACAAATAAGAAACAAAATCCTTTTGGCGTTTTGAAAATTTATATCAAAACACACCGAAAATCGTTTTGACTTTTCTAAATTTATGCTAAAACACACCTAAAATCTTTTTGGAATTTTCAGATATGAAACATAAATGCAATACAGAAATGAAATACTGAATCACACACTATTTTTGTCTTTTGCGAGAAAGATCACAACTTGGGATCATATTGGTCATGACATGCTGAACTACACTTCAATTTCAATTACTTCAGCTCATAAGTCATGTTGATTACTAGTATAATTTGTCCAACTTAAACTCAGGCACAATCATACTCATAGCATCTGGATATGTTATTGTATTGATTAGATTTGCTTTGACCAGTGTACCCCACACTATCAGACATACTCATATATGTATTTGCTTATCACACTTTGTGATTTCATTTGTGATTTAACACATAATGATTGTATTCATGATTCAGTCAACTGTGTTCCATGCAAAAGAAATAAGAATGTTAAATCGTCTACCTTAAGGTCGATCTTTCGATACGCAGATAAGGCCTCGGATTTAACAAAATAAGAAAATAAAACAAGTTAAAATTGTATAACCCAACAACAATCAGGTCGGTACTCCCGTACACGCAGAGAAAGTCCGATGAGTTATACGAAACACCAAAGAAAATAAAGCAGAACGTCAAACGAACAACAATCAGGTCGGTCTTGTGGACACGCAGAGAAAGTCCGATCGTTTGACAAAATAAAGAAAATCAAACAAGTTTAAATCTTTGCAAAATGAACGCATGTTTACACAGTGACTTCTCATTTTCTTTTTCACATATCTTTTTCTTGATATATCATGAGATATGCATCAAGATGTTTTCCACTTGGTCAAGTATTTGAATTTAATGTGTTTATCACATTTGAATACTTTATGATTTAATACCGAGCCTACCAAGCACATCAAACAATGATCTTATGGCTTTTTCATATAGTTTATCCATGAACCAGACACGTAAGCCAATGTACCATCATTTCCCAATCATATAGTTTTGTACTTTTCTATGTTCTCCCCCTTAAAATGAAAACTCTATTTTTGGATTTTCATTTTAACAAAAACACATACACTATTTTTGGTTTTTCAATATTCTCCCCGTAAACTACATACGAAATGTAAAAGAAAGAAAATTGACCAATCGATACTGATACCTTTCAGTTTTTAGCTTTCAGAAAATTCAGTTTGAAATTTGATATTGCTTGAAATTTAAGTTAAAACGCAGAATACTTCTCCATCAGCAAATTTTTCAATCACCAACGGGTCTTCTAGAAGTACCTGCACACTGGTTTAAATGATTAGTAGTCAAATGACCCGAAGCACACAGCTTCTGGTTGACCAGTGTCTTCCTCAAAATCAGGTGCAACTTTGGTGACCACCTTAGGTCGCCACTGCATTTTAGCGTTTTCATTTTTAACAGAGTCATCATCATGTGATGAACCACCAACACTTGAATCAAATTTTAAAAATTGTTTCATTTTAGATTTTGATTTGGAAGGTGTAGACTCAGTAAAAATCCTGCCTGATTCATCAATAATTGTGGCAGATTTATTTGAAAATGAACTTTTTACAGTCTCAGGACAATCCCGTGCCATGTGTCCGTTTCGACGACATTGATAACACAAACAATATGATCGTTGAGATTGGGATTTGTCCTGAACTGAAGGACATCTATCAATGACCTCAGAACCATCAGACATATCATCAAAAATTTGAAATCGGTTAGAATGCACACATTTTGATGTAGGACTTCGAGGTGTGGAATTAGATCCAGATGACGAAGAATCCTTAACTTTTTCAGCATCTCGAGAAGAACTTTTAGACAAAGCCTTCTTCTGAATCTTTCCTCCAAATCCTTTTTCCATTGTAGACATGAACACTCGAGCCAAATAATAGATTTGTTCCAAGCTTGAGTCTTTCTTTTCTTTTAGAGCTTTCTTGGGCATATTCTTCTTATTCTGCTTCAGAGATATTTGATTCTTGTATCCCAACCCAAAACGTTTGGAACCAGATTTTGACGATTCAGCTTGAGAACTAGAAACACCATCATTAGCCATTTGAGAAAATACAGCTTTGATATCCTTCAACTTGTTGGCTTCAACCAACTTAGCAGCAGTTTGTGCTTCACTCAACAAACCCTCATTTTTTCTCAATCACCTTATCAGCAGAAATGACTCCTTCATCAGAAATAAACCCACTAGAAACAAACTTTGATGTATCTTTATCAATCAAACTTTCCTCCTATTCTACTTTCTTGCTTGAAACCTTTGATTTCTTCTTCTCAGATTCTTTAGAAACAAATTCAGAATAATCACCCATTGTTTAAGAAGATTTGACATCAGCCAGAGGATCAGTTTGAAACAATGGAGGTGGTAATTGATTGAATTCTTCACCGCCAAATACTCTTTTGAAATTTTCGTCGTTGCACAAATAACTGGTGAAAGAATGTGAATTCTTCAAGTTATTTAGTTGTCGATTCAAATCCAGAATTTGAACATTTAATTAAATCTGAAATCTTCTTTTGAGCTTCACCCAAAGTCTTTTCTGATTCTATCAACTGTTCTGAACTCCGTTAGACAAAGACTTTTCT